>OY759187.1:7507500-8757500 GCA_963662085.1 Eupithecia inturbata
CACCTGTAAAAGGATACTCAATTGCGCAAAATGACGTAACCGTCGTCGTTATTTCAGGAGTAAAGTTGGTATCAATCGGTGCTGAAGAAATCGTTGATGGCAACCTAAAGATGACCCTCGGTATGATCTGGACCATCATCCTGCGATTCGCCATCCAAGATATCTCAGTTGAAGAAATGACCGCAAAGGTAAATAATTTATGAACAAAATTTCCACTACCAGTATGTATTGCTAAAGCTCTAACACATTAGTAATTGTACCTACCTTGTCAAAGCCTATAAACTCGGTTCTAGAGGTAGTAGAATCCAAGATATTTTATGTCAACATAAGACTTTTATAAAACAGAACCTAACGAAAATTGATAACAATAACAGAAAACAACAAGGTAACATCAAGGTAATCATAATCACTCAAAACAAAAACACAAACTTTAGCGAAAAAAGTTATGCGTAATACCTAACATAGAATTCAATAATGCGTTTTCGTTCAAAAACAGGCAAAAGACGAATGAAATGATAATTTATTTATAATGAAATGATAAATAAAATATCAATTAATTCTCTTGCGTTGTTTAGAACTCAAATTTAAACACTCACAATTTATCTTTAACAAATCTTTGGTTTTATAACAATTGTTCACAAAAAAAATATCTAGGAATCTAGATCAGAGTATAGTTCAATATTACATCGTAAACTATTCTCAACTTCTAGGAAGGTCTGCTGCTCTGGTGCCAGCGAAAGACAGCACCCTACAAGAACGTGAACGTCCAGAACTTCCACCTTTCCTTCAAGGACGGTCTGGCCTTCTGTGCCCTCATCCACAGGCACAGGCCCGACCTCATCGACTACAGCAAGCTTTCCAAGGACAACCCTCTGGAGAACTTGAACACTGCCTTCGATGTCGCCGAGAAGTACCTGGACATCCCCCGCATGTTGGACCCCGACGGTAAGCAAGCAGTACCTACCTGCTCTGTTTTCTACATCTTATTTTTTTATGAAATCGGGGTAGCATTAGTAAAGTAAATAGACAAAGCCAAAGCTTTTTCGTTGATTCAGTTTTATCTATTTTCAACTTCTTCATCGCTTTGATACCACCATTATTTTTAGGCTATTGTGTATAGTCGCCGAATTGAGATAAACATGAGCAATTGATGAATATTACAGACCTTATAAACACACCAAAGCCGGACGAGCGCGCCATTATGACCTATGTGTCATGTTACTACCACGCTTTCCAAGGCGCTCAACAGGTACAAAAAATCTGTGACCAAGCGATCGCTATCAAAGAGCTCCGAAAATTTAACGCCAGGCCTTTTGTGTGTCACTTATAGCATGATTGAGTGCCCCTTCTGCTTTTCAGAGACTGTTATTAGCTTAGCCACCTACGACATCCTCCACTACATGGTCTAAGACAGTTGAGTCTTCGTATCGGTTTCCTCCCTATGTCCCAATATGGCCTCCCAAATCGATGTTGTAATTGTAAGCCATGTCAACAAGAATCCCTTTTATATTTAACCCGTACATTGTAAGCTTTATGTTATTAACTTATTTAAGTTATATGTTGTAAGGCAGAATGCTTGTGTTCCAGTTTTGCATCATAGCTAAACATTGGGAAGCTCGCATCCAATGGCCGCTAATTTTCATTTCCATTCGTGAACGATGCTTTTCATCATACCTACATGTTTTGTTGTGTTACAACTCGCCAAATAGGAGTTGACGGACTTTTCATTGATTATGAAATATAATTTAATTGTTAAAAAAAAACTGAAACCCGACCTCAAATTCCTTAATATTTACACTGATTTGTTACTTTTGCGGGACATATTACTAATCCCTCGTGTTTAAAAAGTTTGGGACCATGTCGAGATCATTTTCCACACAATAGCAAAATAATAATTAGAATCGGTCCACAATTGACGGAAAAATCGACGAACATTCATAAAAAAACATACATACAGCCGAACATAGGCTGTATGTACGTTTTTTCATAGGTGGTCCCCAAGATACAGGTGTATCCTAGTAGTTTGGGGATCAACGATGTAATAATTTTAAGTCTCAAATATTTTTAGAATAGAATATTTAAGAATAGAATATTTATTTTATTTGCAACTCAAATAAACAAAAACAAAATATCTATTTTAATAATTTTATTATTTTTCAATAAACGTTATTATTATTATTAACATAGAACCTCCTCCTTTTTTGAAGTCTGTAAAAAAAATCCCTGTGATAGTTCGGGTAAAACACAAGCATTCTCCGTTTAAAATAATCATCGCATGAGAACTAACAATGTTGCTTGCGTACCGCTTGTCAGATCTGCAGAACACTGCGATGCCGGACGAGCGAGCTGTCATGACATACGTGTCGTCATACTACCATTGCTTCTCTGGTGCTCAGAAGGTTTGTACCAAACAAACATTCTATTCAACTAATGCCATCCGTTTTGTTTTGAGAATTATATTAACAATCGTATTGTCTTTACTTCAATCGTTTAAGAGCTACGTTTTATAAACTGTTTTAAAACCTGTCTTCATTAATGTCATTAAGCTGTATCTGAAAAGCCTTCTTTCTGATCATTCAGAATCCCTTATGTCCTTCAAACATTTCTGTATCCGAAAACTAATTTTGACTCATGTTATTAGGCTGAAACGGCCGCGAACCGCATCTGCAAAGTTCTCAAAGTCAACCAGGAGAACGAACGCCTGATGGAAGAGTACGAACGTCTCGCCAGCGATGTAAGTACCTTACCAATATACGATCGGGTCAGCCGAAGTAATTAAACAGAATATCTTGAACAATTGAATAATATGGTTGTGATAATTTTCAGCTTCTAGAATGGATTCGCCGCACGATGCCCTGGCTCAACAGCCGCCAGACCGACAACTCTCTTGCCGGTTGCCAGAAGAAGCTGGAGGACTACCGTACTTACAGGCGCAAGCACAAGCCACCACGCGTGGAACAGAAGGCTAAGCTCGAGACCAACTTCAACACTCTGCAGACCAAACTGCGCCTTAGCAACCGACCAGCTTACATGCCCACCGAAGGCAAGATGGTCTCAGTAAGTATCTACATAATAATTAATAGATTTATGTGGTTAACAACGCGTCGTCGTGACAGTCATTGATGCATGAGGTAATGAAACAGGACAACTAGTAATGCGATAGTCACGAACCTATTAAGGTCAAAATAACAGTTATGGGTGAGCAAGGAAGATTTCGCATGACGCAAAAAAGTAAATCATGTTCTATATTACATTTTCAATAAAGACAAAATCAAATGCGCAATTCAAATTCTTTTTCGCTATTCAAATGCACAATAGAATGGCCAACAAAATTCGTCAAGTGCGAGTGTGACTCGCGCGCCGAAGGTTTCGAACGGTTGTCAAGTATACCAATATGTAAGAGACTTTGCTATTTGATGAATACCAAAAAATTAAAGGTACCTTTCAGATGTATCGGTTTGCAAACTTCGGAGTACAGAGGGTAATAGTAAAATTTTAGAAAAAGTGGGGTAAGGGTAAAATTTTCGACTTCAAAATATTTCAAAAAGTATAAGACCTACAGAAATTTTAAAAACTGTTTTGAGATGTACAATCTTTCATTTGATGCCCCACTTGGTGAGGTAGCCCTTTTGAAATTTATCCCCCCCCCCCCCTTTTTGCCCATAAAAAAACACCAATCTATTTATAGGGGGGGGCGGCGGCGGCGGCCCTTTTTGTCAATTTTTCAAAAAGTGTTAAACTTACAGACTTCTCTATATTTTTCCTGTAAAATATAGATCCTACCAGGGCGTTCAATGTATTCTCGGTATCGAAGTGATATACTAATGATGAGGGTAGGTAAATTATCTCATTAGTTAATGACTCGATGATTATGTATTTATACACTCTTTGAGGGTATAAATACATAATTTCATTTAATTGTCACCATTAGTATTCAAGATATCATTGCGAAAAGACAACTACGATGACTGATTCAACAATGATGAAAAAAATCGAGCATCGCGCTGTGATAAAATTCCTCACAAAACAAGGAAAAACTCAAAAATTAATTCACGAAGAAATGGTGGCTGTTTACCAAGATTCTGCGCCTTCATTATCTACAATTCAGAAGTGGTCAAGTGAATTCAAACGGGGTAGAGAGAGCATTGAAGACGATCCCCGTGCCGGTGGGCCGGTTACTGCCTCTACTGAAGAAAACGTCAAATTCGTACACAAAAAAAGGTCAAAGTATTACTGGTGCATCTTACGCAAACACCCTGCGTAATTTAAAGGAGGCAATAAAAGAAAAAAGACGTGGAAAATTGACTGCAGGTGTCTTGCTGCTTCACGACAACGCGCCGGTTCACAAGGCGCGTATTGCCAAGGCTGCTGTGCGGGAGTGCGGATTTGAAGAAATCAATCATCCACCCTACAGCCCGGACATAGCCCCTAGTGATTACTTTCTATTCCCTAATCTTAAAAAAGTCCTTCGTGGAAAGCATTTTTCCGACGATGAAGAGTTGAAGGCAGCAATAAATGAACATTTTTCAGGCCAGGAAGAAAAATATTTTTTAGAGGGAATTGAAAAGTTACTTTCCCGAACAAATAAGTGTATTGAGATTCTAGGAGACTACATTGAAAAATAAATTTTATTCAGAATTTTTTGCTTATTCTTTCATACCAATACCGAGAATACATTGAACTCCCCTCGTATCTACAAACGCTACATACATTTCAGTTGGATCGCTCTGCAAACTGGGAGTGTGGGGGTGGGAGTGGGTATTTTTTCGAGTTTTTTCAAATATAATATAAAAAATTATATTTAAAAAGTATTAAAACTACAGAAATTTCAAAAACTGTTTTGAGATGTACAAACCGATACCTTTCATTTGATACCCCACTTGACATTGGAGGCCTTTTAAAATTTCGACATCACAATTTGTACTGAAAATTTTAATTTTATTTAAAAATTTTTTTTTTCTTTTATTGTGTACAGGCGCACGAAATGTATTATTTTTTTAAATTTCACGTTATTTGCTGCTGTGCTAGCTGAGATATTAAAGACGGAAAAAAAGGACGAGTTTCGAAACCGAACTCCGATCTTCGAACCCTAAAAACGAGAACTGACTAACGAGAATAACACAGTAAGAGAAAGGCCCTTTAAGTCACCGATCTGTAATTGTTTTTGATTTCCTATAAATTTATTTTCAGGACATTGCTGGAGCCTGGAAGGGTCTGGAAATCGCCGAAAAAGCCTTCGAGGAATGGCTTCTCAGCGAGATGATGCGCCTTGAGCGTCTTGAGTACCTTGCCCAGAAGTTCAAGCACAAAGCCGACATCCACGAAGACTGGACCAGAGGTATGCAAAAGTGTTCTCTTTACGAACAAACTATGACATGGTTTCCCAGGTTTGGCCATGCAGCTTTAAGGATACTAATTTTATAGTTAGTTCAGAAGTTCAGTTATGAAGGTTTTCCCAGAAACAACATGTAATCTTATGACGCAATGCGATTCAAACGTCAAACCTTTTCAATAATACTATTTCCCAGGCAAGGAGGAAATGCTGCAGTCACAAGACTTCCGTCAATGCAAGCTGTACGACATCAAGGCGCTGAAGAAGAAGCACGAGGCCTTCGAGTCAGATCTCGCTGCGCACCAGGACCGCGTCGAGCAAATTGCTGCTATTGCTCAGGAGCTCAAGTAAGTTTATTTGAACGAACTAATACTTTGCAAATTAGAAACCTAGCTTTCATGGAATAATACAAAGTGCCACGTTATAGTGTACTAACCCAAAACGGGGTTGTTGTGCACATTTCATTTCATTTATTGGATTGCTAATATGTACAAAGGTTGGAAGCTTAAGATCTAATTATAGCTAAAGTTAGTACATACACCCTGTTAGGCACTGCATTTTAATTTTAATTGTTAGTCATTTACATTAATAATTAGTTTAGGTACTTTTAATCTAATTATACCCAACTGATCCGCACTGCCGATTTTAAGAAATACGTTTTTAAAGTTTTCTTAGTAAAAAAACCTTTACTCCATACGCTTAGCAAAATTACAACCCTATTAGTAACGCAAACACACGTAAGACCGGCCATTTTGCAAGAAAAGCGACAGCACATGAGAATGGTCAAGAATCTTGCGCCCTACGGGCGCAGGGCGCCAAAACACCAGTAGAGCCTTCAGGCTCCACCTCACGAATCTTATGACATTTCTCCAAATATCTTCCTTTCCTATGACTGAATCAGGAATTAGTCGACTTCACAAATCTTCTACATTTTTGTACACATATTATCCTGTCCCATAGTTTGCTGACACTAAAGCTAAAATTTTATTTAATTGTTTTCCAGCACTCTGGAGTACCACGAGGTAGCGAGCGTGAACGCGAGATGCCAGCGCATCTGCTCGCAATGGGACCGCCTGGGCGCGCTCACCCAACGTCGCCGCCACGCGCTGGACGACGCGGAGCGTGTGCTTGAGCAAATCGATTTGCTACACCTCGAGTTCGCTAAACGCGCTGCTCCGTTCAACAACTGGTAAGTGCATCTTTTAACGCGTGCTTGCGCAGATCGTTTTGTTACACATCTAGTTCGCTAAATAAGCTGCTCCGTTCAACAACTGGTAAACCTGCGAAAGGCTCCTGGCACATGCTGGACGCAGCAAGCAGGGCGCTATGACGATCATTAGGGGAGGCTTATGTCCAGCAGTGGACTAGTAGGATGATAATGATGATTTTTGTCTACAACGTGCTTTTCTTTGCGCATCAAACGAACCGTCTTTGTTTATTCTTGTCCCTTTACTTACCTTACTAAAGTATCATGATGAGCTATGAAGTTGTAAATTCTTACGAAAAGGCTGATATTACAGGTTGGACGGAACCCGCGAGGACCTCGTGGACATGTTCATCGTCCACACAATCGAAGAAATCTCAGGCCTCATGGACGCACACTCCCGCTTCAAGGCCACTCTCGGTGAAGCCGACAAGGAATATCAGGCAAGTTACTTTCTTTTTCATTTCACTCGAAATATTTTTTGAGGACTCTGACTGATAGTTTGTAATGTTGCAGGCGATAGTCAACCTGGTCCACCAGGTTGAGGCCATCGTGAAGCAACACCAAATTCCTGGAGGCTTGGAGAACCCCTACACCACACTTACTTCTCACGTAAGTTACTACAACTGCCTTAACACAATCACTACACTACCTATGCCAAGCCATAAGGCAAGATCTGCAAGAGCGCGCTGCTGCTCTACACGCTGTCCAATTTCAGCTACCTCTAGATTGCCTACAGATAGCTCAACTGTTTCACGAGTATTTTGTAAATACTCGTACCCATTATTGCCATTTTCTTTATGAATAAATATTTTATAAGACTTTTAAATCAAATTCAGGAGCTGAACCGCAAGTGGTCAGACGTGAGGCAGCTGGTTCCCCAGCGCGACGGCACGCTGGCTGCGGAACTCCGCAAGCAACAGAACAACGAGAACCTCAGGCGTCAATTCGCTGAGAAGGCCAACGCCGTTGGACCCTGGATCGAAAGGCAGATGGACGCTGTCACCGCTATCGGCATGGGTCTGCAGGTACGGATTTTGGTCAAAACTCGTCATGTAGCTAATTTCAGCTTAGTAAAAGTTTACGTTTAAACACTTTCGTGAGGTAAACATTTTTTTTCTACCAGTCGATCAGCAATGTTGATGTTTTTTACCTTTCCATCTCCTCCACCATCTTCACAGCCTATATTGTTACATTGCTGGACCCGGGCCTCCCCCTGATAAGCACCTTGTTGGCTTTTATCTCACGGGGGTAATGCCCATAATCCCCACGCTGGGCATGCGGGTTGGGATCGCAGTTCAGTGGTAGATTTCTTCTGCGGGGGCGCTGCTGCCCACCCCCGGTGGATATCCCTCAGTCGCCTCTTACGACACCCGTGGGAAGAGTTGGGGTGGTGCAAATTCTAAGCCGGCACCACACGGCAACCTTTACTTTTTGTTTTTTCTTTTTTAGTTTTGAATGTAAGGTTTTACTTATCTGATTTTCTTTTATCATCGTTCCAGGCTTTTGTGCAAAATCGTCATTTAGTTGGGTCATCATTTCTACTAATCCATTAGTAATGTTAGGTTTGGTATCTTTGAATATGAGGTCTGAACTTATTTTCCTTTAAGGGCTCCCTGGAAGACCAGCTTCGTCGTCTCAAAGAATACGAGGCCGGCGTCTACGCTTACAAACCACACATCGAGGAGCTCGAGCGTATCCACCAGGCAGTCCAGGAAGGCATGATCTTCGAAAACAGGTAACCTTTGCTTGATAACAGAGTACCTAGCCGAAACACTCTCACATAGAAAGCTTTATAACTTTAAACAATTTGGAAGGGAATTTGTCTTGTGTTCCTAAATCAGAATGAAGAAAAACACTGCTTCAAATTTTGCGTACCTATGGGGGTAAATGTGTTCCCCACGATTAAAGCTATTTTTCTAATTGTTTGATAGGTATCAGGCAAGTTACGGTATTTGCACTAACATAACCTATTTTGCCGATTGTCATTGGTAAATTTTTCGAATAATATCCCGTTCACTACTCAGCCTTTCCAAGCAGCTCAACGTCATGTGCACTAGCTCAAAGTCTAAGCATCAATATAGAGGTAAATATCACCACGAGCGATGAAATGGCTGGGTAGAGACATAATTCTCGTTCAGATTAATACACCAATCACTATCAATATTAAAGCCATATTTTATGAATCTTCCTCTGTCTATTGACCAATACTTTAACTAGCCTTACATCTTCTGTTCTTCCAGATATTCACAATACACAATGGAAACCCTCCGCGTAGGCTGGGAACAGCTGCTCACCTCAATCAACCGCACAATCAACGAGGTCGAGAACCAGATCCTAACGCGCGACTCCAAGGGCATAACTCAGGAACAACTCACAGAGTTCAGGGCTTCGTTCAACCACTTCGACAAGAACCGCACCGGTATGTGTATTCTGATATTCTTGTTAGATAAGATCACATCTAATCAGTTTTAGTATCTGGTCAGACATACATCTTGTTATCAGCTATTATACGGTGTACGATAGAAATATCGCCGCAAGCGATGAAATTGCTGTGTGGAGACTCTGAAGACACACTACCAACTATGTTATACTATATTAAGAATTAAATGGTTTGAGGAGACTAGTGCTGCACTTGCCCATGAAAGTGTTCCCTAATTAGGTCTACACACCAAATTCGGCGACACCGCTCGGCGGGTTGTTGCGACATTTCAGTGTATGAATATTGAATATTATATATATTGTAGGCAGCCGAAGTGATTTGTCAGCTTGTCGCCGGCCCGCCGAATTTGGTGTGTAGACTCCATAAGAGAAATTTAGATCATGTTGTATATGCATACAGGGTTCATCTTGATTGCATTCTAAGTTGCGTCTATGTTGCTAAATACGCATATTTAGCATGTTTTAATCTGGTTTTACAGGCCGTTTAGCACCTGAAGAGCTCAAATCCTGCCTGGTATCAGTCGGCTACAGCATCGGCAAGGACAGGCAAGGAGAACTAGACTTCCAACGCATTCTCGCCGTTGTCGACCCCAACAACACAGGTAATTACCCTCTTCCTCTCTATGTGAATGTACGGCTGGGTTCCTTTCGAACGAATTCCTTCCTAGATGAGTCAGGCGGTATCATTTAGGTATATACTATATTATGGGATCTGCCATAACGTCTCACTTTAAGGAGTTTATTGTGAAATATCCCCCTACCCTGCAAAGCCCCAGCTGTGTCAACTACTTGAAACGGTGGAAAGAATGACCAATGACGTTTTATCTTTCTCAGTTGCTAATACGTTTATGTTTCGTTTCAGGCTACGTATCGTTCGATGCGTTCTTAGACTTCATGACAAGGGAATCGACAGACACAGACACCGCTGAGCAAGTCATCGACAGCTTTAGGATCTTGGCTGGAGACAAGGTAACTTCTGTCAGATATCTAGTAACAATCACATTTTTAGGCTTTCTCAATGTTGAACAAAAAGACCTTTTGATGACATTTTGTGAAAAAGCCTTTATCAAAATTCAGAATGTTTCACCTTGTTGTTGAGGATATCAGCTTTGGCGTAAAAGTGACATAAAATTTGCTAAATACTTCTAACGACAATCCTCGACTATTTGCCATAATGGATGGTTCGGCGGTTTCAGCCTCGAGTTTGATTTGCCACATGGCCTGATCGACACTTGAAGGTCTATTACAATTAAAAGTGCACATAAAAGAGGAACGCCTTTTACAAAGTGCTAGTCTACATTATCTTTTGATTGGTCTGTCAGTTTATAGACCACCTCTAGTGTTTCTGCCACTTCCGGCAAACCCTGGACACTCGTCCATAACCAATCTCTACTTTCAGTACCTATAGAATTTCAAAAGACCGAAAACTAATGATCGTCTTTTCCAGCCCTACATCACCGCAGACGAGCTGAGACGCGAGCTGCCCCCCGACCAGGCGGAGTACTGCGTCGCTCGTATGCCTCCATTCCGCGGAGCCGGCGCACCCGCGGGCGCTCTCGACTACATGGCTTTCTCCACCGCGTTATACGGAGAGACCGACCTTTAAGGTACAGAGAACTACATCGATAGGTTACCCCCTAACCTAACAGGTTCCGAGACAAGTCCGCTCTCGACTATACAGAATAGATATTTTGAACGGGGCAGTAAGGAGAGGTACCGTAACCGGTGTAGCAACAGGAAATGGTCTAAGTAGACGGATCCATAATTTTGAGAAAAAATATTATGCCCATTTACAGCTTTAAAAAAACTGCAAGAAAATTTTACACAAAACTTTTCTTGATGTCGTTTGATCCTGTTTCTTATGCTGATCAAAAACTTATATTAGACCAACTGAGGTTGGAGTACAAAACAAGTCAGAAGTAGCAAAATAACCTTTTCCCTACATTTTCTATGCAGTCCAAGAGTAATATTATTTTAACTCAACAAAACCTTTCGAAAAAATAAATTGTATCAGCCAAGTTTATTTATAATTAAGTTTTTTTTTAGATCAGTCAACCTGGAGTTGGCTGATCTAAAAAAATACTTAATTATATATAAACTTTTAAAATACATAATCAAAATTTCACATAATACCTAGACTTTTTTGATTTGTTTATAAATACGTACCTACGTAACGTACGACTTTTGGTTTTTTAATGTTTTTTTAGTATTTTAGGTTCACAAGTTTTTCGATGTTGTGATGATTTCCTACTACTATGTATGGAAAAAGTTTACTTGCTTTGTCTGACTTTTTAGTACTCTAACCTCAGTTGGTCCGATATACGTTTTTGATACTTTTGATTTGACAGTATAAGTCAGGATCTCTTAACATTCAGAAAAAATCGTGTAAAATGCCAATTTTCTTGGTAACTGTATTTTTTTTTTATCTATGAATGATGACGAAAATTTCACTAAAAAATATGGAAAGTAAAATTAATATGGCACTATAACATTGCGGATTATAATATAATTACAATTAAGTATAGTAGTTAGTTAGTTAGGATAGTCTCTTCAGATCATTTTCCTGTAGCTACGCCGATTAAGGCCCTCCAGTGCCCTGTCCAAAAAAATCCACCCTGTTTGTTTGTTTTTCGAACGCGATGGAGGCATCGCGTTCATCGATTCATCGATACTCTCGACTATCGATCAAACTTCATCGATAAATATGTACCTAACCCACGGGACGGTTCTAAGTCAAGTCACATAGCAGTATTGTTTACGTAGCAAAGGTTATGTGAACTTTACTGGCATTCTTCTAGCGAAACCTTATCTTTATACGTTGCGGTGCGTCAATGAACACGGCTGGCGCAGGGCCGTGTTGGAAGTCACAAACATCGAGGTGTGCTATGCACTAGCAGTTGGTACGATCCGACAGTGGCCAATGATGATGATGATGATAATGATACTCCAGATATTTATTTTTTGCAATATGATGTCATCCTCGCCATTTCCGCTCATTTAAGTTTTATCAATGTTTTTTTTTCGCAAATATTGATAGTTTCGTCAGAGAGAGAACAAATAATTCCTATAATCAAAAGTCAGAAAAAAATGTGTTGTTTTCATATCTCATTTAGATAAAACAAAAAACTAGGCATTAATTCTGTCCCATCGATCAGCAACATGTTTTTAACAGACCTGTCCACAGAGTTATTTTAGCTAGTCACCTTGCAAATATTGTTTGGGTGTTGAGAAAAATATTTGTATGTTTGGCTGCCCTCCAACTTGTCATACTGGCATACTGCCCACATTATTTTTCCGTCTAAAATTAGCTAGCAATTAGTGATACTGAATTACGTTTCATTTAGATACAGGTTGCAGAAACGCGTCAAGGGACGTCGTCAACGAGACAACCGTGGGGAAGGCACTGAGAAGAAACCATTGGTGCAGCCCCTAGCAACAACCGTCATGGCTAAAGATACCGAGCAGTATCAAACGAAAATTATTTCCCTTACATTGACCTCGCCCTAAACTTTGGTCAATGTAAGTCAAACAATTTTTGTCTAAAGATTAGTATAAAAACAGTTATATTATGTGCAATGTTCAAACCAAAAATGCCATTATCTATCATACCATGAAATTTCTTCTCCCTATAATTTAGCAAGTAACTGTTGGCTCAAATCAGAGAAATCATGTTTACAACACTATTATATTATTAGGCATTAGGTATTTGTAATTTTTATATAAAATTCTCAGGGAAGTCACAAAAATATTATTTGTAAGATAAAATGGTGCTAATATTAGACTTCACTAATGTCTGACACCAAATTAAGACTCATTCTGTATGAGAATGGTTTTTTGTTATATTTTTTTTAATTTTAAGTTACTTAATTTATATGAAGATCAATTTTAATTACTGCCAATAGTAATTATAGTTATTCAGCGGTAGTTTAAGATCTTTTATCTAAACTAAATTATGTTTGCAGGAAAGTATCATTAAATTATTATATCTATCATAGATTGCCATAGCTTGCCTGCATCTATTTATTTATCATTTTTATATTATCGTTTCTAAGAGTATTTTAGAATGAGTACTCAAAATAAATGATCTGCCATAAATTGTCTTTTAATATTGACTGTGTTGTTAATTCAACCATTATGATGAGGAGAACCATATGTAGTTTAAGCATAGGCCCAAAAGTATAATATACTAACTCGAATGTACAGCTAATTTAATAAAGAGCTCTTTAAATTACATAATAGTTTTATTCCATAAATGTTATATTTATTAGTTTTGCTTCTGCTCAGGATTTAAATAAAATTAAGCCTTATACCTACACAAAGATCACACAATCATGTTTGGTTGGGGTCACAAGAGCACCAATGAAATAATAAAAAGAAACTCCTAAAAACGATCTTACAATCATTCCTAATAAATAATGTCAGAGATAACAGAGCTATATAATAAGATAATAAGTTGAATTAAAAATTGACTAACCACTACTTCTCTTCTTCTTTCTTTTCTTCTGATGCTGTTAAGAGAGCACTCGTAATTCCAACTTTTTTCAATTCTTCCACTAGTTCACCTGACTGATGCATCTGCAGCATGATGTCGCAGCCTCCAACAAACTCTCCGTTGATGAAAACTTGGGGTATTGTTGGCCAGTTTGAATATTCCTTGATTCCTAAAAGGTCCAACATGTTTGTTATATTCGGTAACATCTTCAGAGTTAGTCTGACTGGTTTCAGCTTAGGGAGACACTTAACAAAACATATTTGTATTAGACCACATCATATTAGAATTAGGTGGGTTAGCTTAATCAAATTTACAGCTAAATAAAGATGAAGAATGAAGAATAGATAACACAGAACTGATACCCAAGGAAATCATATCATATGGTACTCATAGAAAGCTGTCAATAAAACAGGTTAACTAACCTTGTCTGATGGATTCGTCTGCCAAAACATCGAGACTTTCATAGTTTACTGCGTGCATTCTCATTATTTGGACCACGGCGTTACTGAAACCACATCTTGGGGCGTCGGGTACGCCTTTCATAAATACTACAACCTTGTTTTTCTTTACGAGTTCATCAATTTTCTTCTTGATTGCACCATCGCAGTAAGTGCGGCAAGTTAGTTTTAGGGAGTTATTACAAATCGGGAATAAATTTCTTCGTAGTAGAGTATTCATTGTTCAGGAGAATATTTAGATTAAGTACAGGAAAACACTAGATATCAGGAACTGTGTTCCCTTTTGTTTTTCGTAAACTTTTCCAGGCAGTCAGTTTTTTAGTATTTCTTCTTCTTCTTCTTCTTGTCAGATGGCTTCTGCGACTGGGTTGTCGCTTTTTAGTATTTGGTAGGCTACTTCATTGACATTTGATTGACATCATGACGATGACATTGACAATAAATAGAAACATTTCTTTTTTGGACAGACGAAATGAACGGACTTCTGCAGGAGGGCAATTCTGCTTATCAAAAAGAAATATCGAATTGTACTTATTCTTCGATAAAACTCGGTAGTTGACTACCTACCTAGAGATGACACCTACTGAAAAAGCGCGGCAAATATTAACACTATGGCAGCCTCAAAATTATTGGGCAAAAACTGGAATAATCGATTTGACATTTCCATCATGAATATCATCATTTTATTCCTTGAAGTAAATAACTGCACTGACGTCAATAAAATAAACCTACGGTAGAGTACCTATCATCATCATCATCAACCTATATTAGTCCACTGCTGGACATAGGCCTCCTTAGAGAGTACCTATACCTATAGTAAATCTGGGAGGAAAAGGCTGAATTCGGAAATAATAGATCTAAATAAAAAAAATATTTTACGAAACAAAATAGATGATGACAGTAGAATACAGAAAAAATAACAAAAAATTACATTAAAATATTTGATTCAAATAACAACTTAGTGATAGATGATTAAGTAAAGTAGTAAACAGACGGAAAATATATATGGAAGTTATATTATAAAGGGGAAGGATTTTAACAGTAAATGACATCGGCAATGAAAGAGATGTAAAAGAAGACAACCTAGTTCCAGTTTAAAAAAGAAGAATTTGACGCAGCATCCAGGGATTTATGCCAAAGATAAAATTAATCGTGGGCGTCGGATTAAAATAATCGTGGGATTAAATTAATCGTAGGCGTGAGATTTAATCATGGGCATGTTATTAAATTAATCGTAGGCATGGTATTAAATTAATAATAGGCGAGGTATTTCATTGATCGTAGGATTAAATTTATCGTGGGCGTGTGATTTAACTGATCGTGGAATTAAATCAATCGTTGGATTAAACTAATTCTGCTTACCTCACCTTAACTAACCTAATTTATAATTAACCATGGGTTGGGTTTTAAATTAATCGTGGTCGTCAGATTAAATTAATTGTGGGATTAAATTAATCGTGGGCACGGGATAAAATTAATCGTGGGCGTGGGTTAAAATTAATCGTAGGCGTGGTATTTCATTGATCGTGGGATTGAATTTATTCTTCTTACCTAACCAAAACTAACATATTTTTTTTGTTTTCTTTTGGAAAAATCTGCGAATAGATACCATACTGCATGTAGGGTACAGTATGGTTATATGGGGTTGTCGAAGAGAAGCGTCGACGAACCACTAAACAACCCCTAGGTGGCCGGCCTCTAAGCGTAATCAATGGGCCTGGGAACTCCGATGGACCGCGTAACTAACCTAATCTAGCCAAACCTTACCTTACCTAACCTAATATTAAATTAATCGTGGGCGTGGGATCAAATTACTCGTGGGCGTCGTATTAAATTAAACGTGGGCGTGGGATCAAATAAATTTTAGGCGTGGGTTTAAATTAATCTTGGGTGTGGGATAACATTAATTGTGGCGTGGGATTAAATTAATCATGGGCGTGGGATTTAATTGAACGTGTGTATGGGATATTAATCGTGGTATCAAATAAATCGTGGGCGTGGGATCAAATAAATCGTGGGGTTTAATTGATCTTGGGCATGGGGTTAAATTAATTTTATTCTTGCCAAACCTTATCTAACATAATAGATATTCAATTATTCGTAGGCGTAAGATCAAATAATCTAAGGCGTGAGATTTAATGTATCGTGGTATTAAATTAATCGTGGGCGAAAGATAAAATTAATTGTAGGATGAGAAGAAAAATGTATTGTGGTTGTTGGGATTATATTAATCGTGGGCGTGGGATTTAATTGATCTAGAGATTAAATTTATCATGGGCGTTTGAATAAATTAATGGTAGGATTAATTAAATCGTAGGCTTGGTATTTAATTGATCGTTGGATAAAATTATCCGTGGGCGTCGGATTAAATAAATCGTGGGCGTGGTTTTAAACAATTTAAGAATGTTGCCGACTGCAGATTAATGCATATTTTTAGGCATTGTGTGTAGTATAGTTTAGGTTTTGTGTCAACAGCATCAAAACAATTAAATAAATATCCGATAAAGATTTCTATGAGAGAAGTTTTCCGTGAATTGCAAGATAAGAGACACAATGAGTTTTTTTTTTTATTCAATCCAATTGAATTCAAAATTTCACTATTTATTTAATTTGTAGGTACTTTCGGTTTTTAATTTTCAGTTTACAACAATTTGCATGGCTGTAGCGGCTTTATTTATCTTATTCTCACGTAAATATTGATTTTAATAGTACAAGCTACATGACAAACGTAATAAAAAAACTTGAGACTTGTTATTTCGAACAAAAAAAGTTACAGCACTAATTAGTTGACACGTCGGAAAAAATCTAAAAATCTTTTAAAAAAGCCGTGAGGCTTTTCAGGATTAAACAAGATCCGTCAAGTGCGAGTGTGACTCGTGCGCCGAGGGTTTTGAACGGTTGTTAAGTATACCAATAATATGTACTATAGGTACTGGTTAGAGACTTTGCTATTTGATGAATACCAAAAAATTAAAGGTACTACCTATTTCAGAACCTATACCTTATTTCAGATGTATCGGTTTGCAAATTTCAGAGTACAGAGGGTAATAGTAAAATTTTAGTTTTTCAGAATATTTCAACTAGTACCTATGTAACTTTTGAAAACCACCCCCCCCCCCTTTTTTTTGACCATTTTTTAAAAAGTGGGGTAATGGTAAAATTTTGGACTTTATTCAAAATATTTCAAAAAGTATAAGACATACAGAAATTTTAATAACTGTTTTGAGATGTACAACCGATATCTTTCATTTGATGCCCCACTTGGTGAGGAGCCTTTTCAAAAAAATCCCCCCCCCCCCTTTATTGCCCATAAAAAGCCACCAATCTATTGCACTTGGTGGAATAAACATCTTGACTACAAGCTCCAGCGGGCTTACCGCCACTTTCTACCAATGCAGCAGAATGCTAGGGAAAACTTGGTGACTTTCACCGAAAATAACCATGTGGCTCTACACTGCTATCATTAGAATACACTTACATACATACGTAGCGATAGTGTGGTGGAAGAGAACGGGGCTGAGTAACGTGATAACAAGACTGCATCGCTTCCAAAGAATGGCATGCTCAGTAATAAATAACAGGCCGCATGAGAACCAACCCCGGTGCTGCCCTAGATATCATTCTAGATCTAGCACCATTAGACCTTTACATAAAACAAGAGGTGACCACGTCGGCACTAAGACTACAAAACATGGGGCTCCGGGGCACAACAAGCAGTCCCCATGCTCAGATCATGGACAGGGCCATAGCATCCTTATAGCAGCCTCTTGTGACCGAATGCCCAGTTAAAACATACTTAACAGACACTACCAGATCCAGCTATTCGAGAATCAAAAGGATGAATCAGGAACCTACGAAGTCAGAATCTATACAGATGGCTCCAAAACCGATACAGGCACGGGTGCTGGGATCCACTCAATGGACCTACCTAGTGTTACCTAGTGTTAGTGTTGTCACTAGGTAGACACGGCCCTATGTTCCAATGTGAATGCGTAGCAATAACCCAGGCAGCTACAGCCGTGCAGAAGAGAGGAATTAATGACCAATGCGTACGCATTCTCTCTGACAGTGCTGCCATACACAAGGCTCTGGAAGGAAACAGTTGCAACTCCAAGCTCGTGTACACTCAGCATTCCAGGAAAAGATATCCACCAAGAACAGGATCACCCTTCAATGGATTAAGTGACATAGCGGATCGCAGGAAATGACGCCGCTGATGAATGGCACGGAGGGGATCGGTAACAACCATTGAAAGTCCATCGCCCTTCCTACCCCTGCCATTCTTACTACTCCAGAAATGGACTAGGCTCAGAACTAGAGAGATGCATAACGAATGATGGACACGCCTGCTAGAATGCAGACAAGCCAGAGCGGCGCTTCCATCAACATCACCGAAGCTAACAAAACGCTTACTTATCCTAAACAGAATGGAACTGCGTATCTTGGTTAGAACACTAACAGGATACTGCCCACTGAACAAACACTTATTTACCATCGGAGCGAGGGACAGCCCTCTCTGCAGGGGATGCCTAAGTGACGACGAATCAGCTGCCCACGTAGTCCTGGAAGCCAATTTTCGCTAATTTATCACTCGATAATTATTAAAAGAACTGTCTCTGAAAATTTGACACTTTTTATATGAAAGATCTGTCAAGTTTGACAGTTTTTTTGATATTTATCTAGTGATAAATTGGCGAGAATTTGACCCGGAGTAACAGCACAACGGACAGAAATCTTCAACTTGCCGAGGTCATTCTGCGAAGCCTGTGAAGACATCAGGAAGATTGTGCGCTTCTGGGTGGAGTTAGGCTGGCTATGCTAGCAAAAACAACGCATAATGGACCAATTCGAGTTCAAATGCGAACGAGTACTTCCACCTTAACCTTATGTGTTAAGTATAATGCTTAAGGTTCTTAATTCGTACAAAAATGTGCTGTAAGCCTCACGCCCTCAGGTAATGTCGCGACTCGAACATCAGCATCAAAAACCAGCATCGATCAATACGGATGCTGAGTGCTGATGCTAATCTTCATATTAATGCTGATCATAATTATTATGCTGATGCCGATATGCGCAACAACCCAGGAAGGCAATTCTCGCCAATATATCACTCGTTATATAAATAAGGCATGAACAGTCAAATTTGACAAACTGTGTCTTGCCTCTATTCCGGATATCTTATAGCATTTATTAAAAATATTATACTAAAGTAAATAATTATGTAGCAGATAATTCATAACCTATGGATCTGGCAACACTCTTCGTTCTTTGATGGAAACTAAAAAAAAAGTTTAACCGAGCAAGCCAAACGTTTGTTTGTAATTTGGCTAGTAATAAATAAACTTTTAGTCAAAACATGGAGAACGCTGAAGAAATATTCCATTTCCTCGATGATTTCTCGAAGAGAAAACCGAAAACGATCCCTCAAGAGCTGAATGAATACCTGGCGTACGTCGCCCGTACCGGTGACCCCGTCTACCAATGGCCTCTTGTAAAGTGTTTATTCAAAGAAAAGCTTATAAACGTGATCACCGATTTCTATGAAACTACTCCAGGTATAGAAATTCCGCCTTATCCTAATGTAGACCCATTCAATTATGATATCATGAAGAACAGTTTGTTAGAACGTCTTGATTCGTTTACTTCTGCACCATTCACAGTGCAGAGGCTTTGTGAACTTCTTACATTCCCACGAAAACAATACAATCGCATAGACAAGTTCATGCGGGCTATAGAAAAGAATATCTTAGTTGTAAGCACCAGAGAACCTGGCATTCAACGACACTCTGAGACAGAAAATGGAGAAGCAAATGAACCTATTCTTAATGGCTCTGATAATTCAGAATACCATGTTGATGTGGAAATGGAAGACATGTCACGAAAGGAAAATAATGAGCAATGGGCCACTGAACCTCAGCCGGGCTCGTCTGACACCCACATTACAGTAGACGATATTGAAGCTAGACTCAAGGCTAAAGAAAACACTTCTACAGATGCAGTGGAAAAGAAAACAACTGAATATGAGTCTGTTACTCCTCCCGAGTTGAATGTAACTACAGATGATTCAGAACAGAAACCTGAACAAAAATCTCCACCACAGTCAGACACTGAAATGGTTGAAAAGGTCCTACAAGAACCAACGAGTGCTGTAATAGACCCACACGTAGACAAAAAAGATGCAGAACTAAAGACTGGTTCTGCCACTACACTTGTGATTCCCGAGATTAGAGTTGAAGATGCAGAAATGACTGAACAAAAACTTTTAGAACAGGCAATTACAGAAAAAACTACAGAGCCAGAGCCCGAACCAGAAAGTGCCACTTTAGAAGCAAAGGTCTCTGATAATATTGTTGTTATAGATGAGAGCAGTTCAGATTCTAAAGATGAGTCTGATACTAAACTTATCTCTGAAGTGTCAACATCAAGCGAAGAAAGCTCATCATCCAGTGACAACACAGATGGCAGTAGCAGTTCCCCAAAGACTGATGAAGGCCACATTGACATTCAAGAAGAATCAAATCAATCAGATACTGGAGAAGCAGCAGAAATGCCTAAAGAAATTGTTAAAGAAGCCACTCCAAGCCCTATTGAAGAAGTTCCTGTCAAAATTGAAGCGGAGAACTACTCAATATCAGACTTTCAATCTGTACCCCCTGCAGAACCCACACCTATAGAATCCCCTGTAGATGCGCCTACAGTGACTGAAATTGAGGTAAAATCTGAGGAAATAGAACCTTCACCTATAGTGGCTGAAGAGAAGAGTGTGGCTGAGGACACACCTACAGAGGAAATGGAGGAACCAGAGAAAAAAGAACCTTAGTGTACATTAATGTTAACTATTAAATGAGTAAAAAATTTTAGTTGTTTATACCAACATTTTATTACAGTGATGTCTTAGTTTATTAAAAATAGCATTAATTTTGTAATTGTATGCCAAAATAAAACAACAATGAATTAAAAAGATTTTTTACTTATTGTTCCTACAAAAAAAACCATTTCTTAAGATCTATAAAGCACCAGTCCACCTACCTACCTAACAATTAGTTTCTAAATTAACATCAATTATTGCAACTCCGTAATTAAAAAATACAAAATTGTATACTTTATCTAAATTAAAATATCACAATCAATTTATTCTAAAAATACTTTTTACAACTTTAACTGTCTATTGTACTTATTTACGAAATAACCTTAGGACTAAGGCTGATTTCACAGTCATGCTGACTATTGGCAAGTGGCATGTTACCTTTGTCAGTGCCAGACTGCAACGCATGGCACCTGAGTGCCGACAATGCTCTGCAATGGTCTAAAACTAGGTAGTTACTCAAATAAACAACACTGATTGTCAGTGTAACTGTAAACTCAGCTTGACAGAAACTCAAGTAAGTAGCAGAACCTTAGCAGTTTCTATAATTTTTTGGGACGAGCGAGAACCTTGAGTTCATTCCTCATGATCTTCCCGGCTGCATTCCTCGGGATACTATCTACAAACACTACACCGCCTTCAAGATGCTTATATTTTGTTAGTTTTGAGGCCACTGTGTCGTACACCTCTTTCTCGGTCAGCTTCTGCGATGTTTTAAGTACGACGAATGCTTTGGGGAGCTCGCCAGCCAACGCGTCTGGGACGCCGACAACTGCCACGTCGGCGACTTCTGGCCGCTCCATGATAATGCTCTCCACTTCTGTTGGGGATACCTGCGGGAAAGAATTTAGATTTAGTTAGTGTCTGAAGCGCAACTAGGCCGGGCACCATGCCCCATGTCCAGCAACTTGTGGGCAAATACCTCCACAGAGTGGAGCCCACCCACAGAGTTTCTGATGTCTATCTGTGAGCCCACCCAACGCCGACGTGAAAGACCCAGGATGAGATGGCGTAACGAGCTCGAGGCACATCTTCCATCGTGACCTATAGCAGCAGCGTTGGATCGCGAGGAGTGGAAGGCGAAAAGAGAGGCCTTTGCCCAGCAGTGGGACAGTATTAGCGGAAAAAATTGTCTGGTGTGATTAATTTCTTGATTATTGGATTTTCTTATCATTATTTTATTGTTTCGTGTGGGTATATTTGCTTGGTCATGCCCGTGATTTTAAACCGCCGACCGCCCCGCCCCGTGGAAACAATTGCCTATGCAGGGCGGCGATAGATAGCAGTCATGAAGCTTTAAAAGTCTAGTGGGGCCAAGATAAGACAATAGATATTTACTGTAAAATATTGCAGTTTGTTTTCTAAAGCTCATACCCTCCGAGGTACCTATAGCGCGTTTAATTGTAAATTTCCGCCCGGGCACTACCGTCATAGATTCGCGAGACATGAGGACCCAATTTGATATCTCCTGGCATGCAATAGCAATCTATTTAAAACCTGCTTTAAACGTACCTGGTTACCCTTAACCTTAATGAGTTCTTTAGTCCGGTCCACGATGTAGAAATAGAAGTCTTCGTCGTAATAAGCTACGTCTCCTGTGTGCAGCCAGCCATCCGCGTCGACGGTCTCTTTGGTTGCTGCTTCGTTGTTCCAGTAGCCTTTCATGACCTGGAATAGAGACGATTTTTTATTGTAATAGTTTTCCTAGGTTAAAACGTGATTACGACACTCGGCTGGACTGAAGTAGTACCAGTAGTACCTACAGCTGTATCTCTAAATTTAGGTAGTACTGTGGCGTTCATTTAGGTGACCCCCCCCCCCCCCCTCCCCCAATATGAAGATAGCAAGCTATTCTAAATAAAAATAAGAAATTTAACATTAAAAAAACGAATGTACCTACCTTATTACCTTAACACGTAGCCGGTCACCGATCTATGAACGCTACTGTAGGTACCTGTAGCGTATCTACCTACTCGTGAGTCCCGCCTTATTAACTACCTAACGTAGGTAGTTATGTATCGTTGTGTATTTCGCCACTGATTTTTCCTATAGGTTTTGCTCATGTCACGATGAACTTTGAACCGGAAGAGTATGTGGCTAATATCTATCTAGCTAGAGATCGATCGATCGAGTTTGTGCTATTTTTTGGCCAGTTTTTACCTTCTTGACTCATTTTAGATGTCTGAAGTGATCCAAAAACGCTGTTAGTTTCATTTCGGGCCTCTTAAAACCATTGCAAAGTTGTGGCTCAGTTACAACGGTTTTAAACCCGTCGTTCGTTATTTTGTTCTACAAAAGAAAAAGCTTACCTGAGGCCCTTTCAACAGAAGTTCCCCAGACTTGTGAGGTCCCAGCATTTCTCCAGTAGTGAGAGAGAGCACCCTAGCCTGTGTACTTGGCACGAGTTGTCCAACTGATCCGATTTTATTGAACGGATAGATGTATGGAGTCATCAGTGTCACTGGCGAACTTTCAGTCATTCCGTAGCCTGTAATAAAAGATAATTACGTTAGTTGCTTTGTTCGGAGTCTGGTTTAATTGTAGTTTAACCTAGTGTTAAGTAGTGTTATTAAACATAAACTTAGACCTTACAATAACACTAATTATACCTAAGTAGGTGTTGTTTAACCTGTGTTAGTAATTACATTTAGTAGGTACATACCTTAGTACCTACATAACATGCAAAAGGTGCAAAATATCTTATCCATCTAATATTACATACAAGCGAAAGTTAGTGTGTCTGTTACCTTTTCACGCATAAACGGCTGTACGGATCTTAGTGAAATTTGGCAGGGAGGTAAATGGTATGCCGGGGACGGACATAGGCTACTTAAAAAGTGCGTACGAAGCCGCGGGCAGAAGCTGGTATCCTATAATATTCTTGTAGGTAATTGCCCTGCATTTTTAAATACGCACTCTGATTTCAGTAGGTACAATGTGTTATCTCTGATCTGGGATATTTGGAGGGTAAGTTAAAAGCGTTTTTAAAAAGGAGTGCTCTGTTTAAAATATTTTCTAGTACTTTAGCTTTTGTTAGCCACCTAGCTTTTAATAGGTACCATCGATCAAGGTATCCGCCGGCCCCCGGCCCCTACGGATACCTATCAAATTGTAGTGCCCTAAACGGGTCCACTTTTGTAACTGTTTACGAGCACGTCCACTGCTGGTCATAGGAATCCCCTAAAGATCTCCACAATTGCCGATTTTGCGCTGCCCGCATCCAGCGATTTCCCGCTACCTTCACCAGGTCGTCGTTCGTTAAACATCGATGGCCATATTTACCTTGCAAAAGTCTAATTTCCTCCTTAGTCTTATCACATTTGAGCAGGAACTTCTCAAAGATGCTGTCGGTAGTTGGTGCTGCTCCCACCATGATGGTGTCCACGGATTGAAGATGTTCTTTCTTCACCAACGGGTGTGTGGCTAAGAATGCGAGCAGAGATGGAACCACGAATAAGGTGGTGGGCTCATACTCTTCCAAGCATCTTAGGTAGTCTTCTGGCGTGAACCTGAAGATTTAAAAGATTGAAATTTTGATGATTTTGTAACGGATTTTATTTTTGCGTAAAGTCGACAAATCTTTTGCTAAGTAATTCTTCTCGCTATCTCTACTTAAATCCTAACACCCTAAATCGGATGTAACACCTGTTGTTAATCATACGAGCATACTAAAGAAAGAATACATAATCTCTTTGGAGCTTTCCTCCAATGATAAAGTTTAAGCTCTAGGTATTGTGCCTGGGTTGAAAATTTTATATACCTACTACCTACCTAGTAGGTATGGTATCATGTTTTTTATTATAATTTCTTTTTGTCCAAGTATTTTGTTTTCGTAGCTTTCGTTCTTACCTCGGCATCGTGACAATATGGTAGCCAAGATGGAGATTGTAGTTGAGGATTCCGTTGAAGCCGTAAATATGGAAGAAGGGAGGAACAGTCAAGATACAGTCACCTTTACCTGAAAGAAATATATCGTGTAGATGGGATTTTGGAAGGCTAGCTGGTTAACTACATTCTATTCATACGAAGTTTCAGCCCGATCCCATACTACTGAAGGTACAGGTACCTGCCTAGGTACTTATTTTTGGCGTGGAAAGCAAGCAACTTCCTTCCATAAATACCTAGGTACCTACTTAAATTACTTTTCACGGGTATTTTCGCTATTCAACTTCAATCCATCCAAACTTTCGCATTATTTTAGTGTGATACCTACTTTTTAACCGACTTCGAATAAAGGAGGAGGTTCTATAGTCGGCTGTACCCATGTATGTTTTTTTATGTATGTTCGTCTAATTCTCCGTCTACTATGGACCGATTTTAAAAATTATTTCACTATTATTGCGAATGATCCCTAGGTGGTCACACTAAAATTTTATTCCCGAGGGATTAGTGTTTATCCCGCAAAACTTAAAAACAGTATAAAATTAAGGGATTCGAAGTCGTTTTTTAGTTTTTATCAAAAGAATCAAAATATTTACTTACCTTTTGCCCCTTCATATTTCATCAGTTTCGGCCAATGAACCTGCTTCAAGTTGGATACAAGGTTCTGGTGGGTGAGCATAACTCCTTTGGGCATGCCGGTGGTTCCGCTTGAGTATGGGATCAGGCAAACGTCATCGGGACTGACGGTAGGGAGATCCGCTTTGTGGTCTGCCATGAGTAGGGATTGCAGACCGTAGATATCTGATACAAGAAGGATTTTTTTTTAACTTTGTATAATTTTTAAACTGCCAAGTCTCGCAACTAACTTTTAAACTGCGGTTCGCTGCCCTTTCTTGGGTGGCGGGAGACGTCCAAGTGCGTCATGATAATGAGAGTGTTAGTATTTAGAAGGTCAGGCAAGAAAAGCCATTAATAAGTTACCTACTCGAAGGCAGAAGGCAACTAACTTGAACATCAAATTAGTTATAAGTACCTACATAATGCCTGGACTATTTTGTAGATTAACATGACGTGTGCTAATTTTAGCAATATCCGGGGGCTCCTTCTAGATTAAATTAAATTCATTAAATGAAGGGTGAGCGACAAATTCATAACGTTTAAGAACAGTCTGATAAGCTAAGCAACCTAACCAGATTCAAGTTTTTCCAGATTCCTTAAAAATAGCCGTCCGTCGCAGGCTTGCAACTATCGCCAGATAAGTTACTTAGTATGTCAAATTAAGTATCTGCGATAGTTACTGCGTACAGTAGGTAGGTACTTATGCTTGGCCAGAGATATATAAATCAGTAAATTTATGCGTCTTGTTATTTTATAGCATGCAATGGCGCCCATAAAACACTCGACATTAGTCGACATTGTACGATAGGACTGACCAACAATGTGCTGAAAAATCCGTCTTTACGTTAGTATTATTTTATTATTCTCTGGTATAGGCATAGGACGGACTTTTCAGCACACACACCCAGACATTCTAGGTGTCTGAACTCTAGATAATCGACCGAAACTTTCCTCTGGCCATGCGTTACTTAGAACACTTGACACTTTTTACACTTACTCTGATCCTTATCATCATTTCCTCCAACCCAAATTGTGCCATTATAGTCCTTCAGAGACTTCCCAACCTCCTGTGCAACTGGCATGAACAACTCTATAGTAGCGATGCATTTCACGTTGCAGTCTGCAAACTGACGGCGCACCTCCTCTGCGGATGAAAATAGCATTTTAATAACAGACTGTTACGTACTAACTGTCTGAGATAAGGACTAGATTAGAATAAACGAGGCGGAATCTGGGGGATCATTGGTCCATGAGAAGCATGAGCATACGAAGTACCTACGAGGGCTACGAGGCTAGTGCATAAGTTATTAAAAAGCCCAACGCTTTATGCTAAGGTAGGTTATTTGCTGTAGACTATCATCGGAGAAAAATTCGTGGATTGAATACTAGCATTTTTGTAATAATATTGTTTTCAAGTGTTTTATAAAAATATTAGCTTTTGGTTCGCATTTGTAATAGGATAACGATAGATTATGCAGACACGACTCAAAAACCACTAGGTATGTTAATAAAGAAAGTTGTGTGAATGACACCCATCATATATAATAAAATACCAAAAAGCTAAATATGTATATATAATAAAAATATTTATAATAAATAACAAATAATAGTTTTTGCAAATAAAGTATCTTTATCTTTTATCTTTAAAGATGGTTAGTGAAGCTCGAATAAAAAAACGGCTTTTGCAATTTTCTAGGTTCTACAAGTAATTTAGATAGCAGCTAAGAAGATTTCGCACATTGTAAGCCATTTGCTATGAATCTTTACTAAAAGAAACTTTGAATCCATTGTAGTTTTGGAGTCTTTCGACGACTCCAAAACGACAATTGATTCGTAGATTGTTTTAGCGTGGGTTCTTAGCAAATAGCTTAACTTCTAATCTGCTATCTAAATTACTTGTAGAACCTAGAAAATAGTAAAACCCTTTTTTTAAGAGTGGCACTAACCACCTTAACAACATAACATTAAGGACAAGGGGTTTTGGATAGGGGTTCCTACCTACTACGCTGATAAGAGATCTAAGCCTTGGGCACGATTCATTTATTTATTAGTCTATAACAGCTCATGATCTGAATGATAACAATCATTCAGTACCTACCTAGGACATGCCCTTGATTTTGGACTGTTAACATTCTTTAATTCAAAACTTCAATTAAATCGAATTGACGAATTGAAAAAGGGCCTACCTACCTATAGGTAGGTATTATGTTAGCAACGTGTGACTTTAGGTATAACTCGTTCTCAGGAATCAACACAGTTTAATAATAAGCAGTAATCAATCATATCACATCGCATCTCTGAGATTCGATGTGATATGTTTAAAACTGTTCAGAGACAGAGATGATCTCCGTCTCTACTATAATGTAGACAAATGTAGGACACAAGTCGTCGTACTCACGAGACTTGTTTGTATGTTGTAAGTCTTTATCTTTGTAGGTAAGTAAACTGCATTCATTCATACTGATAACGTTTGGTTTGTAATTTGCACTACACGTGTTATCATCTCGTGCGAGACATGGTTGCATCAATTATCCAGTAGTTATCTACCTCCCCTACCTATTAATCAAAAGTATAATGGGCACCATTTATCTTATTTAAACAAGCACGTGGTTCAGTAATGTGCTTTTCCTACTTGCTAGATAGGTAGGTAGGTACCTATTTATCAAATAATTTATGACTTAGATGACCAGTTAGTATGTACCTACCAAATTTAGTTCCTTTTCACGGCATGTTACCTAGCTAGCATCGAGTAAGCTCTTTTAAAGTTCCACCTTCACTGAAATGATCGGAATAACGTTCCTTGGCTAGAAATAACAACTTTGCCAGGGCACTTTTTTTCCTGTATCTAACTGCGCGTGTAAGATGCTAGCAGATGCTAAAATTAAATAATGATCCTTACCTGCAGTGTAGAGCGGATTAGCGAATGTAACAGTAAGCCCCGCTCTCATGGCCCCGTGGACGAGCACCGTGAACTCTGGCAGGTTCGGCAGGATGAGGCCTATCCGCTCGCCGGGCTTCAGCCGCAAGGGGCCTGCGAGCGCGGCTGCGCAGCGCTCGATCATCAGCCGCATCATGGCGTAGTCGTAGCCGCGGCCTGACGCGCCACATGTCTAGGAGAAATTAATTGTTAACGTTTCTTATTTTCATGTTTCAGGCTCACAGGTAAAGAAAATAAAAGTAGGTAACCATTTAAATTCCTAGTTTTAGTTATGAAATTTAAAATTTCTGACGTGTCCAATCCAAGAGTCCTGTAGGTAAGGTCTAAAGGGAAAAAACACTGAGATTTTGAAAGAGACCTTTAAGTTTAGCTTGATGCCAAAGCTAAAAGCACGGCCCTTTAACTGAGTTAGTCTAAAATGAAGTATAAAAAGTAAATTCGTTTTTGGCCGTAAGTTTTGATATATAACATATTTGTATTAATTAAGGGCGGCGGATATTATTCCATAAATAAATAAAGAAATCTAAAGGCTTAATAAGTATTTATAATGATAATAATAATTCTTGAGGCTAGCTTCCCGGCCGGTGGTTCACCGTTCTGATATATTTTTTTTTGTAGAATAGTTTTATAATATTTTATTTTCTATAAGTAGTAATAAATTTAATTTATAACGAGATTTTGAGTAAATGATGTGAAAATAATATTCTTTTATTTCAGGCAAAAAAACCATATCACAAAAGAAAAATCACACACATTTTCAAAAAATATACAAGAATAAAATTTAAATAAATAAAAATAAATAACACGGCGGCGGCGGCGGCGCATAAAGTTACCGTTACTATTTTTGTAAACCTGGTCAGACAGCCTTCCAATATGCTATTTTTGGAGCGGACCAACCTACCCCAGAACGATGCGTCGCGTCGCGAGAACGGACGATGGCGAAGAAGTCGGGCACTCCCGCTTCGGAGAACATGCTCGACGCGACGCACTGCAGCATCTCGTTAACTTTATGAGTGCCCGGTACGCGTTATTGTATTGGACTCTGATGTTGTTTATGGCCTTCCTGGTGAAATTCGACCACAGCTGGTATGTGTACATGCCCAGTCAATGCGCACGGAACAGGGTGTTCTTGACTTCCGTGCTACAGTTCGGGAAGCGGCGGCGGCGTGCGAGCGTGTAACTCCTCACCGCGAGCGCCCTTCGTTCCCGCTCAATGTCAGCGTCTCCCCGTCTAGGTACCTACTTGAACCGCTCTACCACCTTAACGGTAGAGCCGCTCATGCGAACCTCTGGCACCCTATCCGAATCTCGACCGGTTTTCGCTATATAACCTAAGTTATGCTGATGACATGGTGCTCCTCAGCCCCTCCGTTAAAGGGCTAAGGAAGCTCTTGTTAAAGTGTGAGCAATATGCTATTGGTCACGGGTTAAAATACAACGGTATTTTAACCTGTGACCAATAGCATATTGCTCACAGGGGGCTGAGGAGCACTATGTCATCAGCATAACTTAGGTTATTTATGCAGACGTTGCCTAAACAACAGCCGGTTCCGAAGCTCCTCAGCTCCTCGATCAAGCTATTAACGTAGAGGTTAAAAAGGTTGGGTGAGGTTAGTACCTTGGCGAACTCCGCATTCTAGTAAGTGTTCACTAGAAGTCGCGTCATCCCATCTTACATAGTTTGTATGGTTTCCGTACCAGAGCTAAGAAACTGTTGAGGTACCTCAACAGTTTGACCACGTGAACAGGCACATTAGTAGCTGTTAACTTGGCCCATAAGATGTCATAGTCGTAGCCGCGGCTTGACGCGCCACATTCCTAGGAGATTTATATTAATATTTAATATCCGATTCCACAAACGGTGTCCTATCAAAATATTTTTATTTTCCCGAATTTTCAAAGTCACTTTTCCTGCATTTATGACCTTTATTAAAGACCTTTTATTTTGGCATTATAAAGTATTATGACGACCTCGGTGGCGCGACGGGCGAAGGTCCGCCTGCGACGCAGGAGGTTATGAATTCGATTCCCGCCTCGGGACTAATATTTGTTCCGGGTGTTCTGGATATTTTCTAAGTAGTGAATTGTATTACGTATATCAGTTATCTAGTACCCATATCACAAGCTCTGCTTAGCTTGGGGCTAGATGTTGCTGAGTGGATTGTCCAGCTTTAATTATAGATACCTATGGGTTTTTTAAATAGTACCTCTCTCATTTTCAGGTTAACGATTCCAAAAAACATATTGAAGAAAGCTCCACAACAGTGCGGTACCTAAGCCCTTCGTTTAAAACTTACCCAAAGTGGGTTATCAATGTTATCATAACTGATTCTTTGATAAGTAACGTAGGCCTGTTCGAATGCATAACCGGTCTTAAAAGTTCAATAAACTCGTTTGTGTAAATAAAATCCTTAAATAAGAACTTACCTAATAGGTAGGTATATTTACCTATACTGGCAATGAGGCACTGCTACTAGGTGAAAGTGAACCTGCATGGTTCAAAGTCCAAGCGAAGGGACATGCCTATAGCTTGGTTATCTGAGGCGGGCACTGACCGGTGTTACTGGGCGTAATGTACCTAGGTACCTACTTTTCGCAGCGAGCATGAAACGTCAAAAATCCGTCTCGTTGCTCGTTGCGAGCAAAGTTGCGAGAGCCATCTTTCCTCGTACAGTTCCCTAGTTGTATTATAAAATCTGTGCCCGTACTAACTGCACCAACGCTCGCTGTGTGACACCTTACACAAGTTACACATTACCTACGCCCCGTAACATGTAGCGGTCAGTACAGTACCTCCCGGCTTTACGTTGGTAAGGTGAGGAATTTTTGAACCTCTTTCAACATTGTGGAGGTGTATTTTGGAAAGCATCCATGGTTTAATATCGAGACGTAGGTACTACTATCGTAAACCCTGGCTTAGCCTTTACGATTGAAAAAACCAATACATTTCTGGACTTTGAAACGTCATTAATAAAATCAAACTCCAGTCCAGTCGTAGGTACATGTTGATATTGAAATATGAATAGGTAGGTACGTAGTAAACATAAAGATAAATTTAATCATAAACCTAAAATGTGAAAACTAGCCAAGTTCGTTCTGTATTTACACCCATAGCATTTGATTTAATGTTGAGCTTGCCAAGACACAAATTAAATAATAAAAGAACGTAACAAATTAAGATTATGAACTGCTATGAAACTTGGCACCTATCTATATGATCTCAGCTCTTATAACGGTGAAACGACTATCAGAACGATATGGGCTAGTTTTCACATTTATGTTTTTGTTTAGGTTTCATTACTTTTTGATAAGTTTAAATATAGGTAATTTTTTATCTGTAACCCAGGACCATGAGTAAATTTTCAAAGATAAAAAAAGAGATCATTTATTTGTTTTATACAAATTAAAATTAGGTTAGTAATTACGATCACAGAACTCCTATACGGTGCGAACCTTTGCGCCCTAAAAAAGAAGGATGGCGGTATAAGACCCATAGCGGTGGGCACCACATACCGCCGCCTTGCGGCTAAAATCTGCTGTCGGAAAGAAGCCGACTATTTAGGCGACTATTTCCGACCAATTCAGCTAGGCTTTGGTTCGCGAGGCGGATGTGAGGCCGCAGTACATTCCCTTCGTACATTTTTAGACCAAAATTATGGGGAGGTAATTCTGAAGGTAGACGTCAAAAACGCCTTCAATTCCGTAGACAGGGGCGCCTTGCTAAAACAAATTAAAGACAAAATTCCAGAAATTTACCCTTTTCTCTGGCAATGTTACGGTTCGCCGTCAAAATTAATATACAAGAACAAAGTCATTTTGTCCGCTGTTGGATGTCAGCAGGGCGACCCTCTCGGTCCGGCCATATTTAGCCTTGCCATCCAACCGATAATTCAACGTCTCCAATCCAAGCTCAATGTTTGGTATTTAGATGACGGAACTTTAGGTGGAGAGGTAAACACAGTTTTTGATGATCTAAAAATCATCACAGATGAATTTCGAAAAATAGGTTTGGAATTAAATTTTTCAAAATGCGAGCTTTTTATTTCGGACTATTTGTGTAGACAAAAACAATATCATTGGAAAATTCAATAGTTTAGCCCCCAACATAACAGTTGTTGATAAATGTTCACTTCGCCTCCTTGGTTCACCAATTCTTGATGAGTCTTTTCAGTCCTTTGTAGACGAGAAAATTCAAAATTTCAACAAAACTTCGGACAGACTGCTCAAAATTAATAGCCATGGCTTTTACAATAATTCGGTTTTGTCTTTTTGTACCTAAATTTACGTATTCTTTGAGATGTAGTCAACTGTGGAAACACAGTGAGCTCTTGGAAGGCTTAGACAACATAATAAAGAATACTCTATCATCGGTTTTGAATGTCAATTTAGATGACAAGGCATGGTCGCAGGCCTCCCTGCCTGTCAAATTGGGAGGCTTAGGTATACGCAAAATTTCAAGTGTAGCCCTTCCAGCGTTCCTGTCTTCCGTCTACAGCACTAGTTCTTTAGTTGACAAAATTTTAAAGTCATCTTGTTTGGTCCCACCTGGAATTTCATTCAAAATTTCATTTTTAGACGAAGCTCGAACGGCTTGGCATAATGCTTGCCCTAATGCTGCTCCCCCAAAATCTCTTTTGTCTCAACGGCAATGGGACGGGCCTCTGTGTGAGTTGACACGGAATAGTTTGTTACAAACGTGCTCCAGCTCTGCGGATCGTGCCCGTCTCCTGGCCGTTTCTAAATGGGAGTCAGGACATTGGTTGCAAGCATTTCCTTCATTTAACACTGGCACTTTATTGGATCCCGTAACTTTCCGTATCGCAACATGTCTTCGGTTGGGTGCAATGTGTTGCGCGCCTCATCAATGCCAGTGCGGTACTGCTGTCGAACAACTTGGTCATCATGGATTATCGTGTACTAGGGCCGCCGGTCGGATATCTCGTCATGCCAGCCTTAACGACGTCATCCGGCGGGCCTTTGTCACCGCTAACGTACCAGCTATTCTCGAACCGAATGGTCTGTTGCGTGACGATGGTAAGAGGCCTGACGGCATGACACTAGTCCCATGGGAGTTGGGGAGGCCCATTGTGTGGGACGCTACATGCGTCGACACACTTGCGCCTTCCCATCTTCCGAGGACATCCGTAAGGGCTGGTGCGGCGGCAGATTTGGCCGAGGATCTCAAGAGACGCAAATATGCAGGTCTCGACAGAGCCTACATATTTGCTCCCTTTGGGGTCGAGACCCTAGGTCCGTGGGGTACCGAGGCTCTCCGGGTTTTTAAAAAGTTATCTGAGCGTCTGGTCGACGCGACGCGTGACCCGAGAGCTGGCGGATATCTGGCGCAGCGCATCAGCATTGCCATACAGCGGGGCAATGCAGCCAGCGTCTTGGGGACGCTTCCGACTGGTATTGATATGGATCAGTTGAGTTACCTGTAGATTGTTTGCAACAGTCTGCAGTTAGCTTAATTGTTCCAATTGTAAATACTAGTTATAATTTGATTGTAATTTTCTTTCTTAATAAAGGCCATTGCTGTAAAAAAAAAAAAAAAAAAACAAGTAATTACGATAATGAATTTTAATAATAATTCTATACATTTCCATTAAAAGTTATATTTTATCATTTAGAAAGTCGTCATCATCTTATAATAACATTTTTCAATTACACATTCCTAAAATTTATTTTTAAATTCACAATTAGAAGGTTGCTGATAGCTCTTTGGTATTTTGTTGTAAATCTTCGGTGCCATTGATACTATGCTCTTATGTAGTAATGCAGTTTTGGGTGGAAATAAACAATTTTCGGACCTCAATAACATAAGAACCCTATATAATTTAATTATAAAATAACGTATTCCTACTCTATTCATAGATTTTACTAAACATGCAAAATTGCAAGCCTGTAGGTTTGATAATGTCTGAGGTATAAATGGGACCAAAAGCGTGTCCAATGGTTTGGGGGTAAAGGTGGTATTTCCCCCAAATAGGGACAGAGGGAGATCTCCTCTGTACCGGGCCGATCCAGCTGGCCCACTTGCCCGGGGTCTTTCGACCAACAGTTGATGTTGGGTACTCGTATATATATGGTCTGTTGTAACTGAAACATGCATTTGCGCGATGTAGGAATATGTCACAGTTTGACACACCCGCTTTAATTTATCAGTTTTAGATGTTTTGTCTTCTTCCCTTACTTTACCTACCTACATCATTTCTTACACTTGCTGCATCTGTCATCTATTTAATTAATCCTCATCAAAACCATCACCTACCTATTCAATTATACTTGTACTTACTTATGTTTATCTGATTATATGCTTATGTATGTGCTGTTCCTGTGAAGCCAAATAAATGTGTCTGTATCTTTATGCACTAAGGTACAAAGGGCGGGCTTAAAGCCGAGGCATTTTCTACCTGCCAACCAAAAACATGTTTTACAATGTTCATGTTTCTTTCCGAACTTGGCTGGACGCTCTAGCGCGCGTCTCAATAATTTACCTACCTACCTATATGGCACGATGACGATACTCGAAATAGACACAATAATAAAGATAAATATGCCACACTGTTTGTTTGGTAAAATGATAAGAACGACAAATAGCCCTAGAAACATTGACTTGACTATGCCACCTTCCTGACAAGGTAAAGTCGCACTTGTTTCAAAAGATAAAACTAATTTATTAAAGTTGTCAACAACAGCCTTGTGAGAAATAAGAGCACATAAGATCTTAGTCTTTCAGGATGAGATGTAGGTACCTGTGTAGCTTATGGTGGCACTTCACATCGCTATTCGTGTTCGCGTATTCGTTTTTGGTGCCTATTCAAAAAAAAGACGAATAACGCAAACACATACATACATATCAGATGGATGGATCGCTCTGCAAACTTCGGAGATAGGGGAGGGGGGGGGGGGGTTCATGGGAATTTTTTCGACTGTTTTTAAAATAATAAAAAAAGAGTATGAGACCTAGGGAAATTTCAAAAACTGTTTTGAAATGTACAAATTGATACCTACCTTTCATCTGACATTGTAGGACTCTTTTAAAATTTCGACATCACAATTTGTACTGAAAATTTTCATTCTCATTTTTCATTTCTTTTTTTTTTAATCTGTACACGCGCACCAAATGTATTATTATTCCAAATCTCACATTATTTACTGCTGTACCAGATCTAGATGCTGAGATATTAAAGACGGAAAAAGGGCAGAAAAAGCGAGACCATAAGGGTTTCGTAGATCGGAGATCGGTTTCTAAAAAGAAAACGCGGGAAACTGACATATAGCATCGCGGTGAACTTTTTTGCGTTCTAATCAATTTTCGTGAATTTTTGTGAAAATGAACTCTTCTAGCGACGAATCCTCCAATTCAATAACTTAAATTTACTGGCATTGTTTTAGTAAAGCTCTACAAGCCTCGGTCCGCAATGACTGCCCCTGGCCACGATAAGCTGGCCTCAAGCAAGCTAAGCTTGCTATGGTCTCGGCCTTCATGCTTGGTCATCATTGCAGAACTTGCTGTCCGCGCTAAAAAGGCCTCAACCTTCGGTATCTGCTTTCATTTCAGCTTGGCCATCAAGGGCTGCAGTGCTGACCGCGCTGTGATGGCCTGAACCTGCGCTCCGCTTCGCTTTCAGCCTTCATCAGCCGCGGTCATTAACCCACCCATTACAGACCTTAGACGTAATGTACTAATCTGTGTAGCTTAGGAACCTACAACCTACACGTATGTACTTAACATCTTATTTTTATTTCATAATTTCCATGCATGCTGCATAGATGACAGCTGTCATCTGTGGCGGGCCACTATGCCTATTAGTAGGTACCTATAGTAAATGTACCTACATAATAGTTGTAGATAAATCTCTGATTCTTGAGAGAAGTATAAATTGGTCTGTGGATTCTTGGCAGCATAGTGTAACATATCTACCACGATGGTTGTGATATCCATGCTTCAAGGTCACGGAGTTGGATCGAGGTAAAGGTGACCTGAAATATAAATACCTACCTACCTATGTTTAGCTTAGCGCCATAGGGTTCCCAGCTTGATGTGAGTCACATCATGTGACTGTATCCACAAGAACAGTAAAAACAACCAATAAGTAGAACATTGAACACCAACGCCAACGTCGCTCGCGATGGATGGTCATGTTCTTATAAAAAAAGGTATACTTACCTATTGACTGAAACCTTTGGTTGATCAGTTGATCACACATACCTACATCAATGGCTGTTCACATCTCTGCTGGAAACTGATCCAATAGGTATTTAGGTAAACCTGACTAGGTAAGTAGTTATTTCGTTATCTCTTATCCTTATAAAAACATAAACTTATTCCATTAACATGTACCTACATGTACAGGTACTATGCCATTCTGAAGCTGAATAATATGCGCGAATTTCCTTGTTCAGAAGGAAACGATTACTAATAAATAGGTAGAGAAACCGAGACTTAGTCCGTGATGCATAAACTTGCATTAAAAAAATATACATTTGTGTTCAAAGTGCATTGTTGATGCTTCCTTCCGTTAGGTACCTAACCAAGTACTTAAGTAAAATAAAAAATACTTATTTGACGTCCTGTACCTACGGACAAGCACTTTGACTTTTTGATCTTATATTTATGACAGATTCTCACCACAGGACAAAATGTTCTTAGGTTAGCTGCAAAAGAAAAACCAGACATTGACTTCTGTTCCGTAGAAGTGAACGACCTACTGACTTACCAAGTAGGTACGATTAAAATAAAATAAGAATCATAATCATCTAGGTATCTACGTCATAATTACGTTCGTCTAGGTAGGTAGATATATATCTACATTGAATATGGGCTCTCTGTATTTCCACTCCGTTTCAGAACTTCCCCATACGACAGATATTAGTATCTCTGCCAAGCATCCATGACAGCCAACCTTGCCCTTCAAATGGTTAACCTATTTATACCCTTGTATCACACAACGTCCGCATAAAAACAACTCAGTGTAGCGCAGTGAACTTTGTACCTACCTATTACTGTAATTGAGTGCACAATTCAATGGTTTTTAATTGAACTGCACATCAAGAGCTATCTATATAGGTATATAGAAGATAGGTTACTTGTAACCATATTATTATATATTCTCTGCTATAACGTAGGCACACTAGGCACTAGCGGCGTAAGGGGGGGAGTCCTGCCGGTTACCAAGCTCTGAGGGGTGCCATCTTGGCACCCCTTGGGGTGACAATGACAACTACACAAGGTTAATGAGGGCAATGTATACGCTTCTACAACAAAATACCAAATGAGTTGAAACAATTATCAATAAATAGGTATATTCAAACAAATTGTCAAACACATCCTTTGTAAAAAGGCTTACTACAAAATATCAGATTATCTAGAGGATAAAAAAACTTGAGAAAAGTTTTGCTCCAACTCGAAAACTAACAACTTAACAAGGTAAAGGTTTCTTGTTCGCTTCTTTACTTTAAAAAGATTGAAGTGAACAAAAAATCAAAGTGATTACTTCAGTCCCTAGTTTTACTTATGTAATTTGAATGTTTTTACGAGTCCAAGAGTCCTGTAAGGTGTAAAGGTAATAAAGCACTTTGAATTTGAACTTACACGCCAGCCAGATCATAACATATTTCGTTAATTATACAGATAGAGTATCGTCAGTTGTCCTCCTATTTTATTGTTAATCGCCAAAAAAACTTATAATTGTTCTTAGCTTATTATCTTAACCTCCTTGTTTTGTTATGCCTCACCAATTTCTAAAAAGGCTGCGGCTTACTCCACCCGCCAATATTTATTTTGTATCAGTTTCTTAAAAATTTTCTCAAGAAATTTTCAGTCTCCATTTTCAAGGCTCGCTCCCCTCGCTGTTATTTATTTTTTCATACTCTTCTTAACAAGTTTGTGCCCGCTCCGCTCGCCGTTATTAATATTCAGGGATTATTATCTTACGTCGCAGTCTTTAAAATGTTCAGGGCTCGCTTCGCTAGCGATCGTTTTTGTTGTTATAGGTACTCTTGCTTACTTTTCTCCAAAAAACCCAAAAAAATCGCTCGCTCCGCTCGCCGTTACTAATAGTATAATAATAGTTATGTGGTTATACTTGCTTTTGTTAGGAATTGAGAGTCGGGATTCGTTCAGTATTTACCAACCCACGCTACGCCGCCACTGACACTAGGCACCTACTTAAGCAAGTACGTCTATTATGTATGCTAGGTAATTGTGTTGTGTTTTGTTTACGTAGGGAAGTAACAGGATATCTTTCAGTCTCATTTTATGAAAACGAGAAGCTTAGGTATTCCGATAATCGATTTTTATGCGTAGTCAGCGGATATGGTAGGTATTGGTATTTTTTTATTGGAGATTGTGAAGACGAAAAGTGAGGTATTTGCCCAGCAATAGGATAAAAAACCTTGGGACGGGTTTTGTTCGAACTCGAAAATAACAACTAACAGGCTAAAGGTTTCTTCGCTTTACTTTAGTCTACATACCGTGGCGACAGAAACCAAAAATATAACTTTATTTCTATGTCAGTGTTTAATTTTAAGAATTTGACCTTTTATAAGTGTACATTTATTATATTTTATGGAAATAAAGAATTTTTAATTTGATTTAGTTTGGTTTGAGTGGAACAGGAACGACTGAAAATAAAAGGTAATGTGGGTGCCATTCCGTCCGCGCCCATCTCTAAAAAGTTGTTTATTTTATAGTTATCGTAAATAATTAAAACATAACCAAAAGTAAGACCAATATTGATAACGGGCTATAAAATTAAATATACTGTTCTATGTTTATCTTCAAACAAAACATTTAGATATTATTATTACCTAATTAAACTCGATGAACCTCATTAGAATACACTTGCATTTGCTGTGCATTCATGCAAGGGAATTAGTTAGTGAGTTATAAAACTAGCACAAGTACCCTGTACGTCTACAGACTATAGGCAAAGTGTACTTTAAAATTACAAGTGAATAACAATAATTATGTTACTACGTACTCTATGTAGGAAATAACTATAATAAATAAGTACATATTACAGGGAAATTGATTACATGTCAAATATTTTTATATATATATATTTGACATCTAGTTTACACAGTAAAAATTAAGATACAATTGAATTAGAACAGAAACTTTGTAATATAGCTTGGCCTAGTTACATAAAATAATTTAAAAAACTCACCACTGAAGGGCTGTCCGCCCAAAGCTCGAAGTCCGAAAAAACGTAGTCAGTCAAAGTTTCCTTTCCAACTTGTATCTCACCCCATGGCGAGTTCAACAGCTTGCAATCCGGAGCCGGCGCAGTCTGAGTAGCCAAGCATCTACTCCGAATACTATTACTACAAACAGTAGCTTTCTTCTTCCCATTTTTAGCTGAATTTATAATTTGCCGCGCAACATTCCCGCGTAAAACCTTGAGAGACATGTCTGTATTCTCGCGCGCGTCGACCGCGTGTGACGTGCGGGTACCGCCTCCGCTCTGCTTTTGTTTTGGCGCGTTCCTGCGAGAGGGCAAGGTCCACTCTCGTATACTGTAAATAAGAAAACCAACAAGATTTCACGCTGCCGCCGTTCTATTATCAACGTAATAATGAAATAGGCACGACCGCCACTTGTGTCGAAGGGATGACCTCGATTTCATAACGGAAATTAACGGTGCTGGTCTTTGGTAGTTTTAATGCCTTATTTACAAACGTTTTATTTAGTCATCGGTTTATTAATTAGGTCACTGAACGAATATTTCTTGATATTTTAATTGGTAACGTTAAAAAAAATCTTGTAGAATGAACCATGATAACCTTTGTTTAATATGACACAGACAAATAAATAAAACAATAAGATAAATAAAATAACAACAAATATATTGTGTCACGAAATTCGTGGCGAATTATTTACCCGTTATCACTCATTAATTTAACCTACTTCTAACTAATATTGTTTACCATAAATTCACGATTGTCTATTATTTATTATGTTTTGTTGCATGGCTTTATATAGTACAAAATAAATGAGTACTTAATGTACCTTAATTATTACTAGGTATTGTATACAAATGTACCTATGTACAAATAAAATTGCTAATTATTTGTTATAAAAAAACAAACTTAACAGGAAATAGTGTATACCTACCTTATTATTTGTATTAAGTATTACATAAGTATCATTTTTGCTCGATGGAAGATATAAATAATAATTCAAAATGACATCAGTCGCTATAATTGATTGTGTAACATTCTATAGAAAGCCAATTTTATCGACAACCATCAAGATATAGATAAAACACGATTTTCCCTAAATTACCCAAAATAATCAACAATAATTTAAATAAAATCAACAACCGTACCAAACACTAAACATCAACTACGTTGTTTTTTTTTTGTTTGTTTGCTTCTGCCTTTTTTGCGAATGTTTGGTGTGTGATAAGTTCCCTGAAGAAGCCATCTTGTTTTGCCATAAGGTCTTGATATGTGCCCTTTTCTATAACAACTCCATTTTCGAGTACTGCCACCTCATCAGCTGATTGTATGGTGCTCAGCCTATGGGCTATAGTCAGAACCGTCCTGTCTTTACTTATTTCTTTGAGCGCTTTGTCGACTAGGTACTCTGAATAGGCGTCCAACGCTGAGGTAGCCTCGTCTAGGATAAGGATTTTCGGGTTCTGGAACAAGAGGATTCTATAAGTTTAGATAAACTTATTAAGAAATTCCTATAAAAAAACAAGATTATACTTATTGTTAAGATACGCCTCAGTCTCAATTCAATACATTTATCGACGTGGAATCAGCTTAAGCTAGTTAGTTTCAAAGGGTCGGCAACGCGCGTGTAATATGAGGTATATCACATGTTGCCAGCGTCCATAGGCTGCGATAACCCCTTTCCATCAGGTGGCTCACATGCTTGTTTGCCAACTAGGTGGTATTTAAAAAAAAGGGAATGCCCGGTCCAGATAATAGTCTACGCTGATGATAACGACACCAGACGGTTCGTCTGGTGTCTAGGTTCGTTCGTCTGGTGTCATACGCAGACTGTAGCTTTTGTCACCATCCAGCCAACTAGCCAGTCTGGTTCTATCTGACGACACAGTACACGTGTCCGCTCACCTTGACAAAGGCCCTGGCTATGGCGACGCGTTGTGTCTGTCCGCCGCTGAGCTCGCTGCCGCGTGCGCCCACCTATCGGTCCCATCCCTCGTTTTAAGCTACCACTAGCCTCCGCCAGTCAGTCTGGTTCTATCTGACGTCACATTACACCTGTCCGCTCACCTTGACAATGGCCCTGGCTATGGCGACGCGTTGTGTCTGTCCGCCGCTGAGCTCGCTGCCGCGTGCGCCCACCTCTCGGTCCCATCCCTCGTTTTAAGCTACCACTAGCCTCCGCCAGTCAGTCTGGTTCTATCTGACGACACATTACACCTGTCCGCTCACCTTGACAATGGCCCTGGCTATGGCGACGCGTTGTTTCTGTCCACCGCTGAGCTCGCTGCCGCGTGCGCCCACCTCTCGGTCCCAGCCCTCGTTTGTTGCCCCCACTAGCTCGTGTAGGTGTGCTGTCCGGGCCGCGGCTTGCCAGTCCGGTTCATTCTGCAAGAGAATTACTTTTTAGCGTTTTATCTGCTTAGCTTGGGGCTAGATGATGCTGTGTGAGTTGTCCAGTATATTTTTTTTTTACTATAAAAACTATTGAAGTTTGACGAATTCATTACGGATGAAACGTTGGTGTAATTCCAACACAAATAAGGTTCGTAGTAAACCCGCTTACATCCGTTATGGTTTTTAGGGTTCCGTACCCGAAGGGTGAAAACGAAACCCTATTACTAAGCCTCCGTTTAAATATAATAAAGCTGAAAATTTAAAGGGGAACACGTTAAAATTTGATGTTCTTTGAATATTGAGACTCGCACTTACTGTTTATTTTTATAGCTCTTTATAAGCAGATTGCTTAAATAATATATTGTATAAAACTACGACTAATAATGATGTTAATGAGTGCGATTGAAATAGCTGCTGCTGATGCACTGACCTCCGTAGGCGCCCGGTCCGCGCTCGCGGCACGAGTAACCTACTTAGGTCAAACTGCTGATGATGCTAAATACATACCTACGTGATCGATGTATCGAACATACTCCCGAGGGCGAGGTACGAGATGAGAATGGGATGAGGCGCTACAATTGAGGGATTAGTATTACAGAGATGATCAATGTTGTGCTTAGGCTAAGTGATTGTTAGGACAATGCTTTAATGTTTCATAATCTAAGTGATTGCTGATGGCTTGATTACAAAACTAATCCCTATTCTATAGTAAAAACTGATTGTCTGTTGGATTGCGGCTTGCTGCTGGGCAAAGTTATTGTGTCTATATCACGTAGACTGGACCACCGCACGTGGTGCCAGTGGGACACTGGCACCATGCCCAAGCTCGGGCACGGATTGCCTACGCGCACTAACACTAGCTCTGCTGGAGGACGCCTCCCTCGGCGGGAGAGGCGCGGGTGGCGGCGGGGGCGCGGGCTCGGGGTTCCACGGCGCGCGCGAAGGACGCGCTGACAGCTCGTCTGCTTCGCCTCCACAGGAACGCCAGGAACGCTGCGACACCTGCTGCTAATACGCTGTACGATATTGCGTATTGGTGAATATCGTGAGTTGTTAGTGTCACCTCCTGTTGTGCTGCTTCCTTCATCGCGCTGATTTGGTCGCCGAGCTGCTGTAGCGAGGAGTTGAGGTGATGATCTTGGCTTGGATCGATGAATTGTAAGCCGTTTGTCCTACGGCTGCTGCTGAACTCTGCGTGGGTTGCTCCCCACCGCAGTTCTGGCTGAAGATGCTGAGGGCGCGAGCCGGGCGGCTCGCTGCTGCTGGTGCGTCGCGGGTGCGGTTCGCTCCGCACGACTGCTCTGTGCTGGTACAGAGGGCGCGAGCGGTTCGCTCACTGCTGCTGCTGGCTTGACTGGGTAGCTCCCCACGTCAGTTGCCGATGATAGCTTTCCAATAAACTCACTGGTATAGCTAAGATCACTGCAATCCAATGGCTGCTGGTACGTTCGAAGCACTCACGGTACGACTGTTTACGATCGCGCTATGAATCCTCGAACGATATCTCGAAGGACCATGTAGGAATCGCGGCTAGCTCTTCCCGGGATGCTGATATAAAAGTCGAGTATATGAAACAATAGCTGTATTGTATAAAACTACGACTAATATAGATGTTAATGAGTGCGATTGAAATGGCTGCTGCTGATGCACTGACCTCCGTAGGCGCCTGGTCCGCGCTCGCGGCACGAGTAACCTACTTAGGTCAAACTGCTGATGATGCTAAATACATACCTACGTGATCGATGTATCGAACATCCCCCTTATACTGGTATATACGTATTAGATTAAGAATAATGACCGTTATCGTCATTGTGGACGTATTTTGGCTGAACTGATCAGCCAAAATACGTCCACTGCTGGACATAGATTTATTGCCACAATGTCCGCTCCTGCGCTACCCGCATCCAGCGATTTTCCAAAAAAAGAAACAGGTAACTACAATATGAGTCGATCCAGTTGCGGCGGTCATTTAGTCACGAAAAATGAAATTGTTGTTATCTTTAGCAAAATCTAAGTCTATACAGAAAATTCTGGAATGTGTCACGCTAGTGAGACATTTTATCAAGTTTCATTCTAAGTGCATCGACGGCGGCTACCCGCCGTCCACGCGCGGGCGGAGCGTGGATAGCACGCTGCTCGCCTTGCGTTGACAGCGCATGGGTCCCGAGTGGACCGCGCGCCGGCCTCGCGAGGTTCGCTGGTTGACCGCGCGTCGACCACTCGCCGACGCCGCGGCGGCGCGGCGTCCGCACGAGACGAGGCGGTGCGGGTCGGGTGCCGAGTGGATCTACGGAGTCATGTGATGACCTTAAGGGGTATCCAGAATACCCTGCATACATTGCCGATACTGCCGTCTTTAAGATTTCTCGAAAGCGCATCTAATTTATGTGATGAAAAGTATTACATTATTTTAAAAAATAACTGTTCTACACAAGTTTGTCCTTCCTTTTAAAATATTTTGTGTAGTTTTATAATAAATCACTGGAGAAAAACACTTTCAAAAAAGCACGGGTTTTAACCCTCACAGAAGATATACTAACCCCAAATGATTAAAACAACTACTTCAACATTTTATCTTTCCGTTAAACAATCGTATTTTTTATAGGATTCAATAAAATGATAATAAATCCAAAAAAACACATTTTTGTAAGGCGTTTTGCGAAGTAATTGCAACAACGTTAATATTTTGCCAAAAGAATTTCAACCTTTATTATTCTCACATCCTTTTCAATATATGCTCAAAATAGTTTCCACTAACTTCAGTCGCAGGCTGGATGCCTTCTCGGACGGACGTGAGGGCATGTCACTTTTTTGCATTTTGACAGCTGGTGATGTCATACGAATTACGATGTTTGACAACTTTTGTTTTCCAGTTCCTATGGTCTCTATATCATTGGAATGGCGTTACTATTGACATGCACGTGCGCCAAACTGTATTTGTTTTGCAAATGATCTAAATGTACTCTACGCATAAAAGTAAATATACTTCAACGTAGAACCTCGTAGCACGCGCTACGATGCTACGAAGGACTGGCGTAGCATACAAAAGACTTCAACGCGCACGCAATTTCTTACTACACTAAATAATATGTTGATTCGAGGACCTTCATAGCACGTGCTACGAATCCTGCGTGAGTCAGATAGTTTTATTTATATCATGGTTCCAATAGGTTACGGACTTGATTATTTGATGTTAATTTCAACTCTATACCTCCACGCGTTCCCGAGAAATGAGGTTAACAGACAGACGGACAGATGGACAGACAGACAACAAAGTAATCCTAAAAGAGTTCCTTTTTCCTTGTGAGGTACGGAACTCAATGACGGAACCCTAAAAAGGTATGTACTGAGAAAATCTGTGTGTGACGGACGGTCGGACAGGATCTTGTGTGTTCTTTTTATTATTCTGCCATGATTTTAAACGCCGACTGACAATTTAAATATTGTTTTGCTAACAATTTTTATATTTTTGAAATCGTAAAAAAATAATCAAAGTGATCTTTGTAAGAAGACTCAAATACTCCTAAATATCAGATAGTATTAGTTTAGTTTATTGATAACGTTTATATGTTACATGTCATGTTCTTAATTCTAATTAAACTAACAATAACGTTATATAAATTAATATATACATAGGACTTGCTGAATTCATTAATTTGTGTATATAAAAAATGTGGGAATAATATTAAATTGATTCATAATTGAATGAAATAATAAAACAGAAAATTATAAAATGTCAAATAGTTCATTAAATTTATAGTGACATTTCTAAATAAGCCAGAACTTAAATTTGCTTTTGAAGGATTGCGTTGAGGAAGCGCCGATGATCGCCGCGCCGCCGGTGGTCTTTCCTTTGCCTAAGCACTGATCAGCGCCTACTAACTTTGTCTGCCTAAGCTCTGATCAGTGCTCTAGCACCAGCGATACAATTTTATTCGGTTTTGGTATTTATATACAGTGTAATACGGTCTACATTGTTTTATTTGTTTACCTCTAAAATGAACGAACCCAAAATCATTTCACTCATTCAGTGAAGTTCATAGAACCGTCAAAATTTGAACATCGGCATGCAAGTGTTGATATTCGTTGTGAAATGGCTAATTTTTCGCTGTGAATTGTGTTTTTCAACATAGTATTTCTAAGTGATTTTTAGCTATCAAGGTTGTGTTTTTCATATCAATATACCGCTTTGATATTGAACTAACGAGTGTTATAAATAAAATAAAAAAATATCAACAGAATTTCTAAATCTATCATTATTTCTACAGACAGTGTGTAAATTTTATGTTGGGTTCAATAACCTATGAAAGTTAAAAGCGTGATAATGATTTAGCAGTAGATAAATACATTATAAGGTACAGTAACTATCTGACTTCAAAATAAAATCGTTAGTTAAGCTTCCACTAAACAATTTATTGAAAATATTCAATAAATTTGAACTTTATCGAGTGCGCTCTCTGACCGCGCCATGTCGCGGCACACGAAGGGTGCATTTGTTTCCCAGGTCCGGCCTTCGAAAAACTTAAAGAAGGTAGCCGCTTCTAAAAGTAGTAAATTTGCATAGGTCTTTGGTAAATTTTAGCGCCCTCTGACGTCTAAATTTGTAAAAATTCGCATGCCATCTGAGCGTCTGAGACACCATGGTAGGCCCTTATGTATTTTTATTTTATTTATTATGTGTTAATAAAAATGTGTGTGGTAGCATATAAATGGTATGTCTACTTACTTGAGAATCCTCGGGTTCTTTGTAGTCATCGTAAGCTCCGTACAATATATTGTCTTTAATTGATCCACTGAACAACGCAGGTTCCTAAAACAAAAATGGTCAATACAATTTTTATCACATATTTACACATACACTACGTTTGTGTTGTGTAAATATGTGATTAAAATTGTATTTAGTAGACATCTTTTGGAGTAATTAATACTAAAAGCCTTTTTATTTTCTCAATTTCTAGTACAATTTGCTTCGAACATAAATAGAAGGAAATGTTATAGATTAATTCGCTTCCCCTCATGCAGCAAAGTACAGACAAACGTTCTGCGTGAACGTAACAACGTAGGAACACATTTGTTTTTACAAATGTGAGCGTAATCCCGCCTCTGTGTGCTATACGTGTTAACCTCACTTCCCCGTTAGAAAGTATGGCAACCATTTATTATTTTCAATACGTCATCAATTAAGCCACCGTCGTCACATTCAATACGTACCGATCCTTCCATCCAAGGTTGTTTGGAAGAGATCGCTGTTAGCGATAAGGCCGCCGATTGTGCCACACTAGATATAGTTAGTATTAAGTTCTTGTTTTATTGTTTTATGTATTGATGGTGCAATAAAGTAATAATCATTCAGTCTAGAATATCCGAGGCATGTTCGGGGCAATTTTTGTATAGCGGTTCCCTCCTTTTTGTTCGAAGACAATTTGACAAAACATAATATATTTGCCAAATTGTACTAACCGCAGCCACAGGACGCATCAGTCTGGGAGATCCACAGAAATCTAAATAATAATGTACGCCTTATTATTTCTATGATGCAAGATCTCTTAAGCGGAGAGGAGAGATAATAAATAGAATCTTGAATAATAATATTTTTATGGGCATGTGACGCTATTTTGATACTATTGCCATCAACTCTTTTTCTACACATGGTCTCTGCTTTGGTCAACACTGGCCCTAAACGAATTCACTGCCCAACCTCGGCAGCGCGGCGGCCCGACCCGAAGGGGCACGCACCCGAAGCTGAGCCTTGGGCTTCTTACCTGACTAACATAACCAATATGTCTCCTCAACCAAACTGGATCCAGCTCCCTTATATCCACGCCATCCAGCGATATCCTGCCTCTCTCCGGGTCATACAGCCTCAGTATCAGCGACGCTATGGTACTCTTCCCGCACCCCGACCTCCCTACCAGCGCTATTGACTTGCCGGGGTGAAGGTGGAGGCTCAAGCCTTTTATTAGGGGCTGGTTGTTGTATGAATAGTGGATATTTTCTAGGATTAATTCGCCTTCAGGCCGCGTTGCTGGCCTTAGGCCTCCTGTAAGAGATTGACACGTTTGAAATTAAAACTTAAGGTATAACCAACACCTGCCTTTAATAATTAGTCAGTGATCATAACACAAGCTCTGCTTAGCTTGGGGCTAGATAACGATGTGTGAATTGTCATTATTAATAATTATAAACTTAATTTATTTAAAATCTCGTTATAAAATACATTTTTTACTATAGAAAATAAAATATTATGAAATTATTCTACAGTAAAAATATATCAAAACGGTGGATATCTCTTAGTCGCCTCTTACGAAACTCACGGGAAGAGTTGGTGTGGTGAAAATTCTAAGCCGGCACCTCACGGCAGGGCCGTTATTCTTATTAATTAAATAATGCTAGGAATTTCATACAGCAACATCTAGCTTTGAAGTACTTAAGAAGAGCTTAGCTTCTTGGGTTAAAATAAACCTTATTGACGACACATATGCACACAGATGATTTATTGTTTACTGCCCGCGGCATTGCACAAGTTTTTTGTAATAAAAAGTAGCCGATATGGTATTGGTCCAGATGTTCATATGTGCTAAATTTCAGCCCAATCTATTCAGTAGTTTTAGTCAAACATCTTCATCGACTCATCTAATAAAGAACTTCATAGAAGAGTTTCTTCACATCAGCTTTCAAATTGCTTAAACTGGTCTTACCTATACATGGAATGGTAGGCTGCCTATCAATGATATCCCATAGCCTCGTAGCAGCTCCGATACCTTTGTTCAGCTCCGTATAGAAACTGCTTAGACCACCTATGCTTATCCCGACGTATGCAGCGTAGAGGAGAAACGAGGTGAGGTTGCCAACGGTCAATTGTTCTGTGGCAACCATCCCACCGCCGTAGTAGAGGACTAGGATTATTATTGTGTTGCCAGCTAGACCCGTCTGAAATACAAAAACAAAATATTTATACATTTTAGAACTCCTCTCATCGTAGAGTTAGATCATTGTTCCTATTTTGATAGAAATATACTTTTATTGAAACAACATGAACGCTGGTGAGTTTGATATCTCCAGAACAAGTCAGATTTCAAAAATAATAGCTACAAGCTAATTTCAAGAAAATTCGAATAGGCCCTGCGAATATTATATTTTAGACCACCCTGATTTTCATCAAACATAAATAAATAATGCTGGACAATCCATACAGCATCAGCTAGCCCAATCAAGCTAAGCAGAGCTTGTGTTAAACAACAAATTAAGATAGTTCAACCGCTTGGGAGCTAAGTGACCATAGACAGACATACATAGGGCAAACTTTCTTATAATAACATAACACTCCTCTTTTTCTATGGGGATTAAAACCTAGGTATATAGCCAGTGTAGGTATATATACTTTAACCCTGAGAGACAAGCTTTTATGCAAATGCTTTTAGCAAAGCTGCATAAACCTCTAGTATTTTATTTTACATTATATGAACATCTTTTCTTACCATGGCATAAAAGCTTCCAACAGCCTTAGATTCTTTGTAAGCCAGCTTCAACACATTTTCTATCCTATTTCCGTACATTTGGCTTTCCCTCTGTTCTTTACTAAATGCTTTCACAGTCTTTATGTTTGAAATTTTCTCTTCTGCTAGCTGTAAAATAGAATAAACTACATATTACCTCGTTGTCTTGTCTCGTAGGAGAGATGAAGTGAACTGAAATGAACTTTATTGCCTTGGAGCTAGATTCTAAAATATATTTTTAAGCTAAATCAGGCAGTACACTGTCAGTTTACATACAGCTAACTTTACGCCGAGCCGAGAGCGATGTTATTTACCCCCGTCATAGAAATAAAGCCTTTCCTGTTGAACTTAAGTTCGACTCGAAACTCGTTCTCGAAAGGCTTTATTTCTATGACATATTAAGCCAATTCCGCGTCGATAAATGCGATTACATCCGTAGACCTCTCTTCATCTTCATCAGCAAATGTACGTTCACTGCTGAACAAGCCGAGGTGGTTTTTGCCATAATCACCAAGCAGGCGTATTGGTGATCGCAGTAGAGGTGTTAAAATAAACAGAAGAAAGCTGCTGCTCCTCTGGTAGGTTTAGTCGGCTCTTCCACGGGCTAAGTTGAACGGTTCAATTCTTACGCCGCAACAGCCTCGGTCAATCCGATTCATAAGTCATCTTACCACAATGTGTGGCTAATTCTAACTCTTTGCTCTGACCTCACTTGTTTCTGCTAACGCGTCCTGCAGCTGTCTGGTTATTCCGCGAACGAATCGCCCATATATCACAGCTAGTACGGAGACAGGCGGTACTACGCATAGCCCTATCAATGCTAAGCTGGGCGACATGTAAAACTGTAAGAAATAAAATGAGCTATGTATTAAACTACACAAGAGCATGCAGTGTGGAAAATGGGGAAGCCGTTGCCCTGCAATCGGTCGGCATAGGCTAAATCATCATCATCATCAGCAGCAGCCCTCAAACGTGTTAATTTTTTTATATTTGCGTTATCTGGCCTACTGCGGTCATGATAGGCCTATTGTGATCGCCACAAACGTTCACATAGGCCTATCCCTATACGACGCCACAAATAGCGGTCGTGAGACGCCTTTGTTCATCGCGTTCCTCCGACAACTACATTTGGTCCATTGAGTGGCAAGATACTCAACACACCATTTCAAGTTAAATAGAAAAGGTGCTTCTTATTGTTCGTACTAAACCAAAACGCGGGGGTTCCGCCCCTTAAACTTAATGTGTGTAGTTTGTTTCCAGGAAAAAGTGATTGTAGTAGGTATTCCGAATAAAAAAATATATTTTTCAAATTACAAAAAATATACCAAACCTAATAATATGGCCTGCCCTCAGCCATTTCAGTTACACTTAAGCAGCTAAAAATAATAAAAAATAGATTGGGTCGGGAACGACAGCTATGGGCCTAGAAGTCACAAACAGTGTCCCGTATACAAGTCTTCTACGTAAGTGCCGCCTAACAAAAATTTTACATCCTCTATCGTTCTGAAGTCCATGTAGGTACATAAAATAATAATTATGTGACGTACAGTTCGACCAGAAAGAGTAGAAAATAAATGAGGGCGCCACTATTGTTTACATGGTATCACCATATACTACGGCAGAACGTTTTGATACTTGATATTTTTTAATATATTTTTAAAACACATTGCAGTTTTTATATATAAATGTTTGTCATGGATAAAGGATGACTCACGTTAGACCGTGTCGGGTCCGAGCAGAGTGTCGTCGGCCGTAGCACGGTTAAATATTATTACATATAATTTTACATTAGGAATCAAACAATCAAGGAATTTCTTTCCTAACTGAATAAAAATTATGATTTTTTTTGTCTGATAGCACTAATATCAACATCATCCAGCACTTTCTTAGGTCGACCTTTTCTGTGCTTCGCGGAAGTACCTACCAAATTTTGCGCTATTTTTTGTGCCTTTATCAATAATCTTCCTAACAGTGCTTTCAGATTTTCCAGTTACCCAACGTAAGTAAAGTATCAAAAGTAAAGGGTCGCACTACAAAATACGATTCAATGGGCAATGGCAATGCTGCCACTGTTCTGTTTTTAATTATTATTATTCTGGTTAGTCTAACAAATAAAAACTGTAAGATTTCAAGAAATTATTTTTATAATACGTCTGTTTTTTTAATCTGTATACCTAAGTATTCTATTGTTATGAAAATAAATCTACATAAATAAATCAGTAGCTACCTATAAATCAGTACCTACCTATATGTATATATTTTTTTTTGTATTATCATTGGGTGGTTGAACATTTTATATTATCTCAACAAAACCTTTTGAATGCTTTAATTTTGTAATATAAGCATGATTTTTAAATATAAAGTAAAAGTAGGTAAGTATCAAAGCTAAATACGTGCATATAATTTTGCAAAGAAAAGCTGAATCTGGCGACAAATTCAATATAGCATTTCATTGAGAGTTGCCAGTTTACAGTAAATTTTAGTTCCTCGATAATTAATTTCTACACTTTCTGGTCGAAATGTATGTTGCTGTTTAATTATTTCGATAATCAAGTCAATAAGCTTTAACATATTGTAATTATCATTTCAATTTGAAATATAAACTTATAGTGTTTCAGAATTCATTAAAAATTTATGAGTGAGCAATGCGCGCCATTTTGTGAAAAGGATAGGCATAGGATTTCGCGTAGGTTCGCCCCCTATCATAAAGTAATTACTCAGGTGTTGAGTTACCTATTCAAAATAAGTGCATAAATAGTTTTTATGGTACTGCATACCTTTAGTGACATAAACAAGCAAAAGGCAATGAAGGTGAAACAAATTCAAATATGCTTGTTTATTGATAACTCAGTTTACATAATTGTAAAAAAAATGGTTAAATTAATATATAACCAAATTTTTTGTTAAATGAGATTAAAGGACTTCAATACAATTTATCTTAAACTCACCATCATCCCAGTTCCTGCAGCCACCATAAAGAAGGACCTTAACCCATCACTGACGTTCTGACTCAGGTTCCTACCAACCAGTTGTGTGTCTGCTGATAATCTGTTGACCAGCTCTCCTGTTGATGTTTTACTAAACCAGGCGGATTCTTGTCGGAGTATCGCACCGTAGACTTGCTTACGTAAGGCTTGGGTCATTCTTTGACCTAGAATTTGTATTTAAAGCTTGAGTTCAGTAAGATAGAAATAAGCAAACAGTTGTTTTAAATTTTGCTAGTCATCTAAACTGGCAAAAATTGTCATAAATTTGACTTGTCATCTTAAGGTCGTGTGTGAAAAAATAACGTATTTCTAGGAATATTTGCTAAAACAAACTTTGAATTAATTGTAGTTTTGGAGTCTATATACATAATGTTGATTTTAGTCTCTCTTAAAAATCTCTTAGTTGTGCTCCAGTGAAAGCCAGTCCACAATCAATTTGAGACCAAAGCAAAAAATAAATTGACACTATCCCAACCTGCGCATATCAATAGAACCAAAAACGACAGTTGATTCGTAGTTTGTTTTAGCGCGAGTTCATAGCAAATAGCTTACAATGTGCGCAAAACTTCTTGTCTGCTATATAAATTACTTGTAGAAATAGTAAAAACCCTTTTTTTTCACGAGTGACTCTTACTAGCAATATTTTGTTGATTATTATAATTATGAGCATGTACTGTCCCACTGCTAGCCAAATGCTCCTGCCTGATGTTTATTGTACGTTAAAAAGTTAAGTAAATTGATAATCTAGTAAGATCGAGAATGATCTATCTGTCTAGACTAGAGGTACATTCTTTTTATTTATGGTCCAAAGTACAAGAACTGTTTTTGTGAACTTTGGACTGTAATAACTTTTAATATTCTGTTTATAACCTGCATTTATCCTGATCTACAATATTCTGTGTTCTGTAGATTATTAAAATGAGTATCTACTCTAGATTCTGATGAAGGAAATAAAAACAGCTCAAAACATGATGAATTTAGAATGATAAGAAGATGGAAGGTCACTTTTTTGTGCATCATTATCATATCAGTGGTTTATGTAACTTTTGCAAGGAAATAATTTTAGAGGTTTGGTAAGTACCTATAAAATTCATAGAATATTTTTATTTTTTGACAGACCACCCTGATCTAGATCTTGTCTTATTAGAACATGGTCAGATAAAGTATTCCAAATGTTTAAAAGAAATAAAGAGTTGCATATATATTTATATATTTTTATTAGAAGTTGAACATATTAGGTAAACCAGTGATGTTTAGATGAGTCAATAACATTCTTATCACATAAACTCACCTGATATTGACATCAAGTAAACCCGACCAAAGTTGCAAAGTCCTCCAATCAGGAAAACACTACAGAGCATGAGACATAGCGCATCCAGCTTTTCCCGAGCAGCTCCTAAGTCACCCGTGCTCGCATAAATTATGTCTAGTACCTGTCCTAAGGCAAAGGGCACTGCCATGGTTACTCCTGACGATATTATAAGGAATCCAATAGCACCTGAAATGTACAGAGGGTGTTTCTAAATTATTATTTCAAACCAGATAAAGAAAAATTCTTGAATGGCTTTTCCTTACATTTTAGAAACAGTATAGGTACTTACTTGTTAGCTTCCATTTCTCAGGCTCAGCTAAACTGAAGAGTCTTCTCAATTCTGAAGGCTTTAACTTCACATTGATCTTATTAGTGTTTGTCAAAGTTGGCTTATCTTTTAAATTATCGATATGTTCACTTTTCTTCTCTGCATTTACCTCGCTTGTGTAATATCGTAGTCTGACACTAAATAAACCATTTCTGTTATTGAAGCTTCTTTCGTAATAGTTTAGTAAGCCTGGCACTCTGGAACGCGAAATGAACCTACTCCCACATTGAAAACACAAAATGCTGCTGGTTGAATTACTCAGAAATAAATTTACTTTTCTATTACATAATAAAGAATCAAAACTATTGTAAATTATGCGTTGTAACATTTTCTAATAATTTTTTGAATCAAAATCAAACCAAAAATCGTGACGTGAATGCAAATGCATTGGCTTGGCAGCTGTTGTATTGTTTGATGATTGTCATATTCAACTGACTGTTATTGAATTTGTCAGTTCAATTGTCATTTTTGACAATGACAGTTTTGGTGGATCGATTCACATTGCGCGCGAAATTCAGTTTTGTAGCTTTTACATTTTTTCTTGTTTTATTGTAAGTACAAGGAATAAAACCAAAATATTCTATACCTACTTAGAATAAAACCAGCGGAGAAGTAATTTGCCGAATATCGTAAACATGATATAATACAACTGCAACTTCGATTTAATGGTATCTACTATCGAACAAGTTAATTCATCAATCATCATGTCATGCATGACCCGCTACCTAATAAAACGGTTAAGTTTTCTTCTTATGCTGCTGCTCCATCTGCGTTAACGTTGACGTTAAAGTTAATGTTCATCTACGCGCTATATATAACGCATCAAAAATGCCCGTTTGCTACATTAACTAACAAGAGTTTGCTACATTAATTTTCAAGAGGTAATTCTTAGTGAAGTAACTAAACGCGTTAACCGCACAACAAAGTGAAAACAGCTCTTTTTATTATTAGTACCTACCTACTTTTTTAATAGCACCAAAAATTTATATTAATTTACTAACTGACATTAGAAATAGGAAATGACATCTCATAATGTAGCCAACATCGCTGCGCTAAACTACGAACCCTTTGACGAGTCAAAAAAACCGACACCAGAGGGGTGAGTTTATTTGACGTTAATAACGTGACGTGATCGTGACGTCTTCTTTTTTAGTTTTTCTAGTTCCCTATCCGCACGATAGAAGCGCTGCTGTACCAATTGTATGGAAAAAGGAGACGTTACAATCACGTCTCGTTACAAACGTCAGATAGACTCACCCCTCTGGTGTTGGTATCGATATGAATAATAATGTGTTTGTAAATTAACACGCATAAATATTGGTCACGTCTACGTAACGACCTAATTAACGTGTTAATTTACGCGATAAGACTCAGATGGAGCAGTAGCATTATTAGCGAGCATATTGCACATAATATGCCCTTTTACTAACTAGGAAATATGGATAAAAGAGACACTAAAATTATAATTGCAAAGTTTGGAAGTTTAGATATTACCTCTTCACGCCTATTACTGAACGGATCGAACTGAAATATTGCATACGGGTAGTTCTAGGCCTGGAATAAAACATAGGACACTTTATATAGGGGTAATTCACATTTTCGTCAAAAATCAGTGTAACCTCCATTTTTTTTAACTGTATGACTAAATAATAATATTAATACCTAACTCAACACATGTTGAGTTAGGTATTAATATTATTATTGGTCATTATTATTATTTACTTTTTTAGTAAAATGTAGATGAAATACTATCCTCATAAACTGAATTCACTTATTTACCTACAGGTAAATAAGTCACACGTATTTTTTTTATTAAATGTCTAAGTGTTAAAAATGTCCCTTCGGTGTATGTAATCACCCCGTTTTCGTAAGGAAAATAAATCAGAAGTCCTTATTTCTCTAAAATATCCACTTTTTAAGTGAACCAATATTTACTACGATAAGTACGAGTAAGCCATTAAATTGTAAAATTAAACATGTACCTACCTACACAGATTTCAAGTTTGTAACAGATTTTTTTGGATACTTCCGTGACCTATGTCACTCCCCTCTTATTTTGAAAATTATTGCTCGGTAAACCCAACCTAAATGACTATATACATACAAAGTTATAGTGGACTTTATGCTAGTTTCCAGTTTATTCCTGCGTTGTAACCGCTCCGAGAAAATTGAAGTTAAATTTTTATTCGCAGAACTCGTCGAGCATAACAGTCAGTCCCGTGGCGGCTATCAGAGACAAGGGTTTTTAAATTTTTGAACTTTGGGTGTGATTTAATTGCGTTTATACATCAATAATAGAAATTTAAATCTTCGTGGTTCATGTCTGATTTTAAAATTATAAAATTATATAACTAGAAAAAAAAAATCATACATTAAAGTTACTTCTGTGGAGCCACTTCCATGTTTTGTATTATTATTGTTTATTCTCTAACTAGTATTTGTAAGTTGGTTGAAATAAATAAATAAATAATGCTGGACAATCCACACAGCATCACCTAGCCCCAAGCTAACCAAAGGGTTAAATTAAAGGGTTTATTTGATATACTGAGTCTATTCACTACACAGAGACAAGAGTACAAGATAGGTGTTACATTTACGATAGTCTATAATCCTTAGTTATGGACATGTATGATCGCGGCAGAGGGTTGAGGAGTGACTGGTTAAACTCGGCTTAGCTACTGAAAAAGCTGAGTTGCCGAAACGCGTTTGCGCCGCGTACTTTAAGCTAAACTGTGTCACTACACAAGGTTTCCATGGGCAAAAACTCAAAATTCAAAATTCAAAGTGCTTTATTACCTTTAGACCTTACAGGACTCTTGGACACGTCACAAAATTCAAATTACATAAGTATAACTAGAAAATAAAGTGGTCACTAAAGCAAAGAAGCGAACAAGAAACCTTTACCTTGTTAGGTTGTTAGTTGTCGAGTTGGAGCAAAACGTGTCCCAAGCTTTTTTATCCTCTAGATAATCTGATATTTTGTAGTACCTAAGCCTTTTTACAAAGGATATGTTTGACAATTTGTTTGAATTTATTTATTGATATTTTTTTTCAACTGTGTTGGTATTTTGTTGTAGAAGCGTATACATTGCCCTTTAAAAGATACATTAATCTTGTGTAGCCTAGTTGTGGGCACAACGAGTTGATTCATATTTCTACTGCTATGTGCTCCCCTAGACAACCCCGTCTATGGGGGCTGCGAGCTCGGCGAGTATTATTTTCTTACAGAGGAAGGTCTAAATAAAATAATCTACCATAATTTATATTATAAAGACGTTTAATTAATTTTTTTCATTAATTTTCTACCCCAAAAATGAGAATTACCCATAAATCAGTTCTCATGGGATAGAAATATAACCTTTAAACGTTTCCATGGAAACAACGCGTGCGAAGCCGCGGGCAGAAACTAGTTAACTATAATATTTCATAGCTTAAAACAGTCTTCATCCTCTCTCGTCCTTATGTCAAACGCAACGTACCTACCTTACCTACTCAAAGCTTTAAGCGCTCTCGGCACCTGCCTAAGCCTTTTTAAACTACTTTATAGGTACAGACAGCATCATCAACTGGTAACCCGTTAGCGGTAGAAAGGTTTACCATGATGCTGCTCTCCAAGATTCTTCCCGCGCCTTTGCACGTGTGTATATATTTTTTTAATAGTGCTGGCAAATCGACACAATTTCATCTAGCCCCAAGCTAAGCAGAGTACCTACTAGATTACTGATCATTTCATAGATAGATATTTTGATATTTTTTATTATACATAGTAAATTTATACCCAGAACTCTCGAAGAAATATTTGCAGACCGTACAAACATTTGTTCCAGGGCGAGAATCGAACCCGCAACCTCCTGCGTACGGCAGGCGGCGGCGGCGGGGCAGCGCGCGGCGGGCAGCCAGACCTTCGCCCGCCGCGCCAGATCGGTCGTTTTCCGGATTAAAGAGATAGCGCTCCAGATACGCGACTCCAAGTCAACAAACATTTATTTATGGGATAAAAAGTACCCTTTGTGTTATTCCAAGTCTAGAACTAAGTACGTACAAAATTTCAGTACGATCCGTTCCCTGGTTTCGGCGTGAAAAAGTAACAAACACATCCATCCATCCAAATTTTCGCATTTATAAAAAAGGTAAGTGTGATGCGCGTGCGCAGCAGCGGGCAGAAGCTAGTCTTACTATGTAAAAATATTTTATTTTCTAATAATGATAGTAACAGTTAACTATATTTATGACTTGTTTAATGACAACCTGCCTTCTATTTATACATATCTCTTAGATTGTTCCATAGTTTTAATTAGTTTGTATCCTAGATAGTAAGCGTTTTGGTGTAAACTGTGAGCTTCTATTAAGTTTTAATAAATAAATGTTAACAACTTTATTTTTGTGTATGTAAGTTTATTATACCTCTAAGTAGGTAGTTTATGGCATGTTAGGTATTATAGTACGTAGTGTAGTTGTTATAATATGTAATTGTTTTAATTTCCTTAAGTTTTTCAAACGCCACCGTCTATCTCTTATGTCGAGTGTCCAGTCCATTCTAAGGTTGCCTGGAAGAGATCGCTCAAAGCGATAAGGCTGCCCTTTGTACTGCCTTGATTCTCAGCATTTTCTTCTGTATTTTATTTTGTGTTTGTGTGGTACAATAAAGAGTTCTATCTATCTATATAATCTATATAAATGTCTATAGCCCGGTCACAATATCTCGCGCCCAACGTTATTTAAGGCGCGACGTGCACAGATATTGTGACCGGGTAGTAGGTACATACCTTCTTAATAGCTTCAAATATCCCCATTTGTTATTGATAGACATTGGTTTTCTTTTTAATAGAACAACACCTTTTTGATTCGTTCAATCACTCACTAGCTTCAAAGTTTTGTAAAATAAAATAAAAGAACACGTCTATCTTGTATAGAGATAAAATGCTAACGAAAAAAACTGTTTCCATTATACATTACATATTTTATTCAATATATTTATGTAGGTTATTATTACATAGACATTCAACTGAACGTAATGATAACAAGTCTCACTTTTTTTGCTTAGGTGAGTTTAAACTTAACAGAGATAATATTTTTTGTTACAATTTGCATGATAGTGGGTCATGCAAGAATAAAGATAGAGTCACACTAATGTGATGTGGTGTGTCATCATGACGCATCAGAATCACATCGGTTTCATACATTAATCATGGTTAGAACTAGTTATTACAGCAGCGCAGATAGTCCCGACACACCACACAAATATAGTGTGGACCTACCTTATGAATCATACCAAATGCATGTAATGTAATAAATTAGGAAATAATTATAAAATTTATAATTTGACATGAATTTGACATATAGGTACCGTAAAACACTACACATTTGTGTGCAAATAGAATTCATATATTTACTAGATTTTATTATTCATCTCTAATACACGTAAATGCTATCGATAATACTCTTATTTTAAACATAGAATCACATATTTATTTTCTACAATATTCATAACTTATTCAGAGCCCTGAGTTCGGTTTCACGATAGTTTCGAGACGTCATCGTGGCATCTCATTTTCTATGGGATTTGGAACAGCGCCTCTAGTGTGCGGACATGGAACTACGCAAATTCTATACAAAAATAAGACGTCACGATGACGTCTTCATACTATCGTCAAACCGAACTCAGGGCTCAGACCAGTCCACACCAAATAAATTACCAATTATAGAACTACTGAAAGCATAGTCATCACCCTTATTCGAATTAAATAGAGAAGGTACATTCCTATAATATCGATTTTAGCTTTAGGAATTCTGCAATAAATAATGCTAAGCTATAAGGCGCTATGCAGACAGAGCCACTATTGCGGCAACAGGCAACTAGCTGTATAAGCGAAAAACATTAAACAGTTGACAGATTCGTCAACTAAAGTTGCTCTGCCTGCATAGCGACTAAGTTTACACATTCTTAACTTTTTGTTTAGACTTCGAAAATACAACAAGAATCCAACAAGAACCACCACTGGATGAAATTTACATCGATTAAGTACATAAATAAACAAAATAACGAATGGCACAGTAAATATTTCAATTAAACAGATTTTAAAGGGGCATATTCACTGAAACGAAGCATAACCAGTCAACCAAAAGAATCGCAACCAAATATAATTACGTCATAAGAGCAAACGAACAAAGAGCTAGAGCTAGAACAATAACGTTCTTTTCATCTTCTAACTTCTATTAATCTCTACGAACAGAGACAGAACAACGAAATGATGCTCTGTCTTTGATTACTCAAAAATAATTTGAAGGAGTGGGGATTGAATGAGCAGGTGCTCGTTTGGTCCAAATAATAAGAAACGCTGGACAATTCACACAGCATCATATAGCCCAAAGCTAAGCAGAGCTTGTGTTAAGGGTACTAGATAACTGATATACTTAAAACGTATACATATATATATATATATATATATATATATATATTTTATTATACACCTTTAGACAAACAAACAATTCGATTGGTTGACCTATGATTATACTCAGTTTGCTTCCGTGGTGTACACACTCTTTTTCTATAATTTTTAGTCCCTAGAAAAGACTATTTAATTTTTTTTCTACATAATAAAAATAGCGCAGTGGTTAGTTATGTGTAAATGCTGAGTTAAGGCCATATTTCCTTAAACACTGCTACGCACAAAGTAAATTTATTTTGTAACTTAGGTAGTATAAATTAACATAGTATTAAGGCTAATTGTGTATAGTAGTTTTAAGGTAAATAAAATATTTTCATTCATTATTTTCATTCATTCATAGTTATATCTTTTTCAGCGGTATCAACAAACAAATATAAACAGAAAAAGTTGAAATATATACATTGCTAGCTTCTGCCCGCGGCTTCTTACGCACTTTTCATGCAGCATATGCCCGTCCCCGGGATACTGTTTACATGCCAAATTTAATTAAGATATTAAGATCCGGTGAGCCGTTTAGGCGTGAAAAGGTAACAGGCATATATAATTACTTTCGCTTTTATAGTAATTAGTGTGGATTAGTGTGCAAATATTATATATATTTTATCCTATGTACTTAAGCCTACATTGTATAAACAAACAGTGATATTATTAGGTAGTTAGCGAGGCAAGAACTCATTATTTTGCCTCTATTTATATCGTACGATACCTCATATCGACTAATAGATTAACGCATTCACCGCCCAGCCTGGCCGCGCGCCCCTGCGGGTCGGTCCACCAGTCGTGAGGAATGAAAGAATTAGTTCGTACAAAGATTGGTCATGCCAGAACTACACATATAAAATTTCGTGGTTTAAATCGCAGGTATAAAGCTGGTGGTATAACATTTACTTACTCAAATACATTTAAGCTCTACAATGAAATAATTTAATTAATAAATACATACATTTTGTCATGACTTCATACATGTTGTCTACTATACCATGAAACGCCAATAAATAATTCAAGCATGTTCCTCAGTTGATTACTCAGCGTATACCAAAGCATCCTTCTCAAAGTGGTAAAAGAAAGAACGGCTACAGTGGGCGTTGGTCTTAATATTATGTTTACTGTGTGTAGTAAACCTTGTAGTAAAGAGACTTAGATCGCCATAGACTGTAGGTATTGTCGAATTTAAGTAGATAGACCCCCTCGCCCGGATATGTGTGTGATCCAGCATATACCTGCAAAAAAATGGTATGAAAATATATTCCAATTTAATTTGTAAGCTCCTATTTTTGGCGTCTCTTTAGCCAAGACCAATCACTCGTTTGTAAATACCTATTTAATTATCATTAAAAAACTACGTCGGTTCGGGTCATCATCACTGCAATAATGTTTGAAGAGTCTTCAACTATGGTGTCTATTCCTATGTGACCTGCAAAGCTGAGATGTGGACGCCATCGGATGATTATCGCCCTTATCGCATCAAACAATTTTTTTAAGCGTAATGCCGAGTAGTGCGTCCACTTTAAACGCAGTAACTGGATTACCGACGCGATTGCAATTGCCGCCATTTGCAAACGAATTTTCAATATTGACATTCGGATTTTCGTTGCAAACGGACGAATTTTGTACGAATGAGAATGGCGGATTTTTTTTTCTGTTAGTCTGTTATTTATAATTATTGTGTACCTAAATACTGTTTTTGTTGATTTGTTATGTTTTCCTGTGCAGTTTGTGTGTGAATTTATTAAAAATTCTTATCTATCTATCTAATGGCGACGCCTCGGCGTGCGAGTCATCCGCACTAAATGGATCGCCGGCATTGCCGACAGTATCAAACATAGCTACGAACATTTGTAGGCTAAATAAAATAAAATATTCCATCTCTGTGCAACTCAATAAAAAGTTGCAAAAACGCTAAAAGAGAAAGAGTCACGCAAAAATTTCTTGCATTGATGCAAAATACCAACTTTTATTCATACAAAGTGTCAATGATGGAAAATTATTGTTTGTCGTACACAGGTAGGCGTAATAAGCAACCTGACGCCGCATATCCAAATTTCGCACAAGGCTGTTGAAACAAAGTTCAACTTGCAACGCCTTTTCTAATCTATGAATCCCTATTTCCCTTGGTCACGGGCATCAGGCGTGAACGGCCGGCTGGACCGATTTCGCTAATACTTTTTTCTTGTGTTTGTTATTGTCAGGATAAGGTTCTTATGAAGGAAAGATTAAGAAAGTTGCGCGGATAATTACTAAATTTAAGAAAACTTAACGACCACTTCGAATTAGATATTCATAGTTAAGACAGGACAACGTCTGCCGGGTCAGCTAGCTGATGATAAAAACAGTTCTTAGTTCTATGATAAAAAGAGAACTTACTTCGTTATGGCTATCCCGTCGATAGATAGGGACGACCTGACTGAGCGGCGGGCGGATAGATTTAGCCGCGCGGGTTGCGTCGCCTATCTCCGGGTCCGAACTGCTGTGTATGGCTTCTGTAAATAAATAAAATGTTTATTATTGAGACAACTTCGTCTGTTTACTACTTAAGATTATAAAAATGTTAGTTCCGGGTGTTCTGAGTTTTTTATATGTATAATCAAAAAAACTGTCTAATGAAATATATTGTATTAAGTATATCAGTCAGCTAGTACGCATAACACAAGCTCTGCTTAGCTTGGACCTAGATGATGCTGTGTGGATTGTCCAGCATTATTTATTAAACAGGGATTTAGTCCTCTGAGTGAGCTGATACATCAGAGAACAATCATACTTGGTAGATATAGCATTTAGGATGCTGTTGCTGCTTCCACAAGTTCTGCTGAGCAGTGAGGCTGTCTTTTTGCGCTAAGCTTCAAAGGAGTCTGTGCTAGCCTCAGCGAACACACTTGAGGCGCTGCATAATCGCAGTAGCCGGAAAGAGCTATATAAAAATTAATAAAGAAAAGGGAACTTAGCATTTGGTACTGACGAATGCCACAATAAAACTGCGGATTATATTTGACTAGTTTCAGCCCGCGGCTTCGCACGCGTTGTTTCTATGGAAACGTTTAAAGGTTATTTATATCCCATGGGAACTCATTTATGTGATAAAAAGTATGTTTTACTCCAGGTGTAGAACTTAACCCGTATGCATAAGCCCGATCCGTTTAGTAGTTTTGTGTTTGGAATGTTATGAATGAAACTTATTATATTACCCCCAATGCTGTGTCCAGCGCTGTATTATTTAGCAACACTAATAATAAATTTGTTTGTTTATGAAGTTTTTGTATGCATGAGAAAATCTGTAGAACCGCTGCGCTGGTACGATTTTGGAATGTATACACTAATAGAAAGCTACAATATCCCTGTGACGTCATAGCCTATGTAATATAGGTAGGTACCGTTAAGAATTATTAGATGCGACTCGTAGGCGACCAGAACAAATGGCGTTAAAGATATACCAAAGATATTCATCACCAAGCGTGAAAAACAAAATCGGGTGTTTACTTTTTTCTTGGTTCTAAATTTGGTTGGGCCGCTGTAGGTTTAAATGTTCCGTGGTTCCGCGAAAATGGCGAGAGAGGGGTGAGAGGTTTTAGTGGGTATTACGTCCTTATCAGAACGTCGTGTTTCCCCCCCCCCCCCCCTCAGACAGAGAAAAAAGGTTCTAAATTTAGTTAGCAGATAAGAAGTTTTGCGCTCGTTGTAAGCCATTTGCTATGATTCTTTGCTTTGATTTTAGTGAAAACAAAGTGCGCAAAACTACACAACTGCTAACTACGCAGAAATCACAAAAACGCTGTTTTTTTTTTTAATACCGTCACTTTCCCCCTTAAACCATGCCTACCTTGGTTCTCGTAAGTATCTTCTTCGTTTTCATCCTCCTCGTCGCTTTCAGACACCACAACTGTTACTTCTGTGGTCGGTGACTTGCTCCACTCGAAATATAATCCAAATCCTGAAAAAATCACAAACATTCTATGAAAATCTTACCGGAGAAACTAAAACAATGGCCTGGTAAGGTTGCCTGAAAGAAATTGCCTTAATCAATAAAGCCGCGTATTGTAAGTTTTATAATTTTTTTTATTTAAATGTTTTATTCACAGCAAAGTGTTTATTCATTCATTCATTCATTCCTGGTAAAGTATTTCCGATGAATAAGCGGCAGACACTGCGTTTATATCGCTCTGACTGACAGAAATCCGATTAACAGAAAAGAAAAACAAACAAAACATTATATTACAAAAATGAGAAAAAACTAAATAGAGTAAACTTACATCTACTAAACTTATATGCCTAGGCATTTCCAACGCTACGCTTTTACAGAGTTTATAACTTTTGTTGAAGTCAGCCCTCAGTTATACCACATGCCTATGTTCTGTTCTCAATAAAGGTTTTTGTATTTATACCTAGTTTACCTATATCATAGTTATAAGTACCGAACTCCCAGCAGAGACACCTGGCGCGATGGTGCGTCGGTACACTTACTGTGACCGTCTCGCCGTGTCCCACATGTAGTTTCCCGCATATATCACTGATTACATAACTTAGTTATCGTACCTATATCATAGTTATCAGTAGCGAACTCCCAGCAGAGACACCTGGCGCGATGGTGCGTCGGTACACTTACTGTGACCGTCTCGCCGTGTCCCACATGTAGTTTCCCGCATATATCACTGATTACATAACTTAGTTATCGTACCTATATCATAGTTATCAGTAGCGAACTCCCAGCAGAGACACCTGGCGCGATGGTGCGTCGGTACACTTACTGTGACCGTCTCGCCGTGTCCCACGTGTAGTTTCCCGCATATATCACTGATTACATAACTTAGTTATCGTACCTATATCATAGTTATCAGTAGCGAACTCCCAGCAGAGACACCTGGCGCGATGGTGCGTCGGTACTCTTACTGTGACCGTCTCGCCGTGTCCCACGTGTAGTTTCCCGCATATATCACTGATTACATAACTTAGTTATCGTACCTATATCATAGTTATCAGTAGCGAACTCCCAGCAGAGACACCTGGCGCGATGGTGCGTCGGTACTCTTACTGTGACCGTCTCGCCGTGTCCCACATGTAGTTTCCCGCATATATCACTGATTACATAACTTAGTTATCGTACCTATATCATAGTTATCAGTAGCGAACTCCCAGCAGAGACACCTGGCGCGATGGTGCGTCGGTACTCTTACTGTGACCGTCTCGCCGTGTCCCACATGTAGTTTCCCGCATATATCACTGATTACATAACTTAGTTATCGTACCTATATCATAGTTATCAGTAGCGAACTCCCAGCAGAGACACCTGGCGCGATGGTGCGTCGGTACTCTTACTGTGACCGTCTCGCCGTGTCCCACATGTAGTTTCCCGCATATATCACTGATTACATAACTTAGTTATCGTACCTATATCATAGTTATCAGTAGCGAACTCCCAGCAGAGACACATGGCGCGATGGTGCGTCGGTACTCTTACTGTGACCGTCTCGCCGTGTCCCACATGTAGTTTCCCGCATATATCACTGATTACATAACTTAGTTATCGTACCTATATCATAGTTATCAGTAGCGAACTCCCAGCAGAGACACCTGGCGCGATGGTGCGTCGGTACACTTACTGTGACCGTCTCGCCGTGTCCCACATGTAGTTTCCCGCATATATCACTGATTACATAACTTAGTTAACGTACCTATATCATAGTTATCAGTAGCGAACTCCCAGCAGAGACACCTGGCGCGATGGTGCGTCGGTACACTTACTGTGACCGTCTCGCCGTGTCCCACATGTAGTTTCCCGCATATATCACTGATTACATAACTTAGTTATCGTACCTATATCATAGTTATCAGTAGCGAACTCCCAGCAGAGACACCTGGCGCGATGGTGCGTCGGTACTCTTACTGTGACCGTCTCGCCGTGTCCCACGTGTAGTTTCCCGCCGCCAGCCGCCGCGGATTGTTTGAACACTTGTATGTCGGGGCGGGTCCACATGCGAGCGTCTTCTACTATTGGTAATACGTCTGTAAGAGAAGATAAACTGGGTACAAATCAAATAAGGAGTCTGATGGTGGTAGGCGAATGTAAACGCAGTGTACCTACGCCTCGCGTCGCGTCGGCTATAGAGTTAAAAAAAAAAATGCTAACGAGTGATTCTTATTTATTTTATTTATTCAATCTTAGTATGTTATATAAACGAAGTAGTAAATGCAAAACAGCTTATGATTTTTTTTTTAGTACTGTCACCACTACTGATAGGTTTACCCTAAATTTCTTATTCGCATTTTTAGGGTTCCGTACCCGAAGGGTGAAAACGGAACTCTATTACTAAGCCTCCGCTGTCCGTCCGTCCGTCACAGGGCTCTACGTCATGAACCGTAAGAGATAAACAGATGAAATTTTGAGAGAATGTGTTTCTTTGCAGCTATAACAAATAATAAAATAAAATAGATATTCAAATTAAAGGGCCTTCCATACTAAAAACTTGTTATTTTTGGCTATTTTTGCTCTTCGTTTGTCAAGGCTGTCTCTTAAACCACAATATAGGTAGACACATAAAACTTTCTATAAATAAGTAACACTTCTACTGTAATAACAACAAATACTAAAAGTATAATAAAGTTGAAAGTTTAAAGATGTCTCCGAACTAGTGAAAACATGATGTTCTTTGAAAAAGTTGCCTGTTTTTTACGGTAAGGAACCCTTCGTGTGCGAGTCGACTCGCACTTGGCGGTTTATTATTAGCATTTCTTTCTTGAAGCCTCTTAAGCCTTTGGCGTCGATTTGCACAAGCTGATGATGATGAGACGGGTTAACATTAACAATGGGTCTACACCATCTCATTCCTTATTTGTATCTTACCATCACTCTCTGATTCATCCTCCTTGCATTCCTCTGCTGTGTCAGGGTCTACTTTTTCTATTGTTGGCAGTGACCTGAAGAGACAGACAGCAAAATCATTGATGCTTCCAAGTACCCAAAATATGACTAGGTACACTTTATAAGTCCTCTTTACAAAAAAAAACAAAATTTTATTCTAATCTATTCCAAAATCAAAATCTTAATTCAACAGTATATTTTCACAGTACTTCTCTTCACAGCAACAGAAGTACTCCTTTATGATACTTTTGTTTGTTAATAAATGTTGTTAATCAATATTCTAAATATTAATAATAACAATCAAATAATCGAAATAAATTAGAACTAGTATTTACAATTGAAACTAACTATTGAGCTAACAGCTGACTGTTGCAAACGATCAAACTGACCCATATCAATACCAGTCGGAAGCATCCCCAAGACGCGATCTCTTGATTTTTTAGTAACTAAGATGTCCTATGGGACTGACTTAGTCATTATTAAACTATAACCTAATTAATTTTAGAAAAAAAAACTATTGCTATTGTTATTAAGATTTCTAAATGCATTTTACGTTTTTAATAGGACCTACCAATGAAAAATAAAAATAATTAATTAATTAAAAAATGGCTGGCCCAATGAATTCTTTAATACATAAGGTTTTCAGAGTTATGTTGCTGTCAGAGAACCAACAAAAAATTATAGGAAACTCACTTGTCCATCTCAGCAATATCAGTCTCATTCAGATTACAATCAGTCACAACCTCCTCTTTCTCCCCTTTCTCTAACTCCTCGGTCTGTATAGTCGAGTTGGCAAGTCTCTGATCAGCGGCTAACTGCTGGATGTACTGCTGGTAATGTTGGTCTTGGAGTTGACGGATCAGGATGGCCTGCTGGTCGAAGTTGCCAGGGTACTGTTGTTGGGAGTACTGGAGAAATTGGTTGTAGGTTTGTGCATTCAGGGCATCTTTTATTTGCTGGCTGTAATTTAAATATTTTGAATATATTTTGGGGCTCAATGACACTGGGTCAAATGCTACTTTTCTGCAGCATACTATGGTATACTTACTATAATGAACTTAATAGATATAGTATATCATAGTAAGCTTTGATTGGTGGCAAGCAAGATGTAACTGATTGGAAAATCCAGTGTAAGAAAACCTAAATTATGTGGTTGTGTGTAAGTAGTAACCTTCACTTTATTACCTTTATACTATATTACCTTAAAAAGATTGAAGTAAACAAAAAATTCAAATTTATTTATTACCTAGTTATACTTATGTAATTTGAATTTTGTGACATGTTCAAGAGTCCTGTAAGATCTAAAGGAAATAAAGTACTTTGATATTGATTTCATACACATATCATGACTATTTGAACTTAAACTAGTTTAAAAATAATCAATAACTTGTAATCTAAGGCCTTAACCCTGAATTATTAAACAATATTGATGTGGACTTTATATGCAACCTCAAGAATGGATCAATAGGTAGGTACTATGGTACTGTAACTATGTCAAGGACTATAGGAAGGGATTACTTTTCAACTAGTTACTGGAGGAAGTATCACTAAAAGTTTGTTGGTAACATTTTCTATACTCCAGTCAAATTCTATGTGATATGTCTGTAAACAAAGTGCCGATACCTAACCTATAATAATAATAATTCCCTTTGTTGCCATGAATTTTTATACACAAATTACATTCCTTGTGAATTTTAGATCTTTACTTGAATAAATAATGGTAACAATTATGTCTGACACTCAATGCCAAGCATGTGTATTGTAGTTTCCGTGCTGGTTACAAACATTTCACATTGAATTTTACTGGAGTATAGTTCCTTTGCAAACATGCACTTGCAATTATGAGCATAGATAAAAAGCAAGATAACAAATGCAACTAGGACAATAGTAAAATTTTCTACCTTTTTCAAAATAATGTAATTTCCTAGTATAATTTTATTTGAGGGTCAAATTGGAACAAGCATTGAACTTATAATGCCCTATTTTTTAAATGTGCTCATGTAACATAAGGCATGTTATGAGCTAAATGCCAGAATAATACAGAATAAATGTATTATAGGTATGTGACAAAATAAATAATTGTTTACTTTTTTTTTTACTTTCCAACAAGTAGTAAAAGGAATTTTGTGAATTCAATCCAAATTAACTTACACTTGTTGTTCCTCTGACAATTTATTGGTTTGTTGTTTCTGATTCTCTTCAATTATCCTGTTTTGTAATTCCAAATGAGACTTTTCCTCCTCTTCTTTTTTTAGCCTGTGATAAATATGTTTACTTTAATCAACAGCAACTAAATTAAACTTTTCTCACTTTTCACTGCCAATTTTTGGATGCATAAAATTATAATAAATTTTAATATACACACTGTTCTTCTACTGCACTGGAGTTCTTTTTCAATAATTTAACAAATGTGTGACTATTTCAGATAAAGTACGATTTATCAGTTCAAGAGTGGTACAAGATAAAAGTTATCTTAGATTACTAAGAAGCATTATTCTTTGGAAAAGACTCAGTGAGCTTTTTAGGCCATCTAGGAGAATTTGTGGGTAGATAACATAACCAAACAAATTGTATATTTTTAATTAAATAGATTATTTGCCAGATTTTTAGGATATCATAAATATCTTAAAAATCTGGCAAATAATCTATTTAATTAAATTATTTTTAATTAGAATGAAAAGTACCTAAACTAATGTAAATAACTAACAATTACAATTAAAATTGCAGCCCAGCAGCAGTATTTACTAACTTTAGCTATATAATTAATTAGATCTTAAGCTATGTACATATTAGCACTGAATAATTGAAATGAAATGATAAGAGCATGGGTCCAGCTGACTCACTGTCAAGCAAGATGAATGGAGGTCAGACATGTTACCTAAGTTTATTAAAACATAAAACAATCTATCATCTATGCTTCTCTAATTGTTTTTTGGTAACTTGAGTCTTTGAGACTAATGAAGTAGTGTGTAACTAATTCTCATAAAATTAAATAACGAACTTAATGTAAACTAAACTTACTGCTGTTGCTTTTTGTCTTCCACATCTTTCAATATGGCTTCTAAATAAGGTTTGAATAGTGGACAAAGTCTGAAAGTAAAAAAAGTCTTAGTTTTGATAAAAGTACATGATAAAAGTTTATTATATTGATTGTTAATCCGTGTTTACCTGTCCAATGTGTGAACAAATCCAGCCATAGCCTGTATTTGCGTCATTTGTCCTAAAGCTTGCCAAGCCGCCCTTCTGTCTCGGCCAATAACATCCAACACTCCCAAGGGTGGAGCAGAATTCACATCTATGGGCCCATGAGCTGTCTGCTGTGTAAAAGCTACCAATTTCAGTCTATCTTCGTAACTCAGATGAATTGCTTTGCCTTCTTTCTCTGTAAAATATAAGATATTTCATGTGGTTCAGACTAAACAGTGCATTCTTGTTAGATATTTTAGTGAAATGGTTAGATCTGTTTGTTATTCGCATTGAATAATACAAGATTTCAAAAAAAAATTACCTCTGTAAAAGGCATATCCATGTTTGTAAACTTCTTTCAGTGGCAAACCCCATTTTCTCGCTTCGCTTTCACTAATACCCTGATCAGTTTCCAAGCGAACTTTTTCCGGATTAACTTTTATGTTATTTTCTGTTTTACTGCCCATTTTCTTGATGTATGCGCTGTTTTCCTTCGCTCGCTATATTTTGGAGTTTTTTGTACAAAAATTCGGAATTATATCGTCACTTTTAAGTCAATAACGTTTTGACAATGACAAAAGAAAAGGTCAAAAATAGAGTTTCACTGAAGATAACATGGAATCGATTTTTTAAGTTTCAGAAAAAGGCTATTCTTCAATGCTGCCGAGCATTGACGAGTAGAAAACTACTTTAATAAAATTTATCTAAGCTGTCATGTCAAGTCAACATAGATTTTACTTGATAGAAGGATCACCATCAGTGGTCTTCAACATTTCGACTATGCGAAGTGCGGATAAGAATCGAACTTCGTTCTTTCTTCTGGCTTCAACGTCGGACGTAACGTCACTCAATTCTTGTGTTTTCGCTTTGAGAGTCCTGCAAGCCTCTCAAAAGCTGTTCGGTGGCCGGTTGGCTGCGATGGTCTTCTTGAGTTAGAACGTCATTGGGGAGTTCCAGCAGTTCCCGGGGAAGTGGTTGCCAGGAGGGTTTTGCATCTGGCGGTCTTGCGTGCAGGGGCGCGAGTCCGTTGAGGTGAGCGTCCGCACGATCATACATTATGCACGCCAGCTTTAGCAGAAACTGTTTTATTGAGGGTTAGGTACGTGTGATGACCGTATTTCGCATGTATCGGCCCGCGCCTGTACAGACTCTGAGAGCGATATTTTGTTGAACTTGAATGCTCTTCTGGTTGGTTCTCGAACACGGGCATACCACGCCGGCGCGGCACTGCGTATGTAAGGCGTGAGCGGATGAAGGTTTTGTTAAACCCCTCTTCGTTCGCAGCGGCAGTTTAGATGTTAGGACAGAACTTGGCTCAGGCGACGCGTGTTTGCATTAACGCGCGCTCCACCTGTACGTTCCTCGTCAACGACCTGTCCGATATCTTTAAAGGTATCGAACCGAGGTTTGCCAATATAAGGCTTGGTCTCGCAACTCCAGTGGTGGTATAGTAGTGCGCCGTCGTGTAACGATAAGCGCTGCCGTTTTCCCGGCGTTGATTGCAATTCGCCATATCAAGCCATTCTGGGAGAAGATTTAGCGATCGCTGCATCTTGCTAGCGGCTTATATATTTAGTATCACTATACAAGCTGACGAAGGCGACGAAGTAGAAAGCGCTCGAAAAATTTGGCTGTCGTTGCAAGCAGCGTAATTGGTCTGTAGTTGGCAGGGTGTCGGCGATCTTTTCCGAACTGAAAGTGTTCACCGACTACCGCCCCCTGGCCTCATCTACGTACGACATGATACTGCAACAATATTCGAGGGAAACGTACCTACGCTACTCATCGGCGATCTCTATGCCAAACATAGAGCATGGGGATGAAGGACCATAAACTCTGCGGGTCGCCTTTTATACGAAGATGCTGAAGCCAACAATTTTGAAGTTTTAGGACTAGATGCTCTGACTCACATAATTACTTGCACGCAACATGCTGCAGATGTACAAACCAGATCCCAGCAAACGCCACTGAGGAACTCCTTGCTCACAATGCCACCATCGAGACCACAGTACCTAAGTGACTTCTAATACCCCTACCCTAAATTTCTAATCCCTCTGCCGTATCACATATCAGACCTATCTCCATCCTTCCCATTCTATCCAAAATCCTTGAACATGCGGTCCATACGCAATTATCAGTCTTCCTTCACCAAAATAACCTTCTGAGTCCCTACCAGTCTGGCTTTAGATCTGGTCACAGCACCGTGAGCACATTAATTAAAGTCTCTGATGACATTCGCTGGGCCATAGACGACTCCTCACTTTCTTGTATTGCAGCAGTGAATTCAACACCGTTGATTATGACATTCTTCTCTCTGTTCTTTCCTCTCTCAACATTTCTCCCTCAGCAATCTCTTGGTTCAATGCATATCTCTCAGGCCGGTCTCAGTGTGTCCGCTTTGATGTTTCTTATTCTGATTGGTGCGACATAACTGCGGGCGTACCTCAGGGAGGTGTTCTCTCACCTCTCCTCTTCTCCGTCTTCATTAACGCTATCACCTCTATAATTTCTTCTAAGTTTCACCTGTATGCAGAGGACCTACAGATCAATTGCCACTTTAAGGCTGATGAGATCTCCATGGGAGTTGACCAAATGAACGCTGACCTCAACAACATTAACGCGTGGGCAAAAGCCTTTGGTCTTTAGGTCAACCCTTTTAAGTCCCAAGCTATAATTTGCGGTAGCTCGTACATGCTCAGCAAACTTCGGCAAAAACCAATATCTCCACTCTTCTACAACAAATCTCCTATCTGCTACTCTGCTTCTGCCAAGAATCTGGGTGTCTTATTGTTGCGGACGGTAACCACGATTACCTGGTTCGCCCTGGGAAAGTATCCCAACTTAAGTTCGACGTGCGTTCCTTTCTCCTTCCAAAGCTGGTAGACGCACGCCGCCACGCACCCCTGAATGCGTATGAAGCTACATATGACTACCTGATCTTCCTTCCTATGGGGGGACCTCGACGTTGAAATGAAACAGGATCTTGAATTTTTCAGGTTTCGGCTGTTCCTAAGTTTCCCTACTACTACCTGCTGTCTTCCTTGTCTTCTCTTCGGTGGCTTAGCTGCGACTTGCCTCTTCGGTGGCTGGACTGCGACTTGCCTCTTCGGTGGCTGGACTGCGACTGACGGCCGTACAACATGCGCTCATATTTATATGGCCGTGTTTTACCGGCAAGACGCCTGCGTGCTTTTGACCTAAATTCACCTAATTTTTTCCTTGAGCCGAAACCTTTAAACCTTTATTTCTTATAATTTACTCAAAGAATACTTACAAATTTATGCCTTATACATAACAAAAACAAGCCTTATCAACATAAAACTACAAAATCTAAACATATTCAACAAATAAAAAAGTTTCTAGAACTAAAACTTATAAAAAACTTGATTCGGAACATTTTCCTTATACTAATTTTACAATAACTCTAAAACTTATTAACAGATTTACACAATTCAAACGGAAAACCTTGTTCCAAGCCAAAACCCTTCAAATAACACTATTTTTGTTATGATTCATCAATAAACAAAAAAGTACTTAAACAAAACGATGTCTTGATATAACAAAAAACGAATCAGCCTTACATTAAGGTTTCGTCGCCGACACATATTTTGACTCCACGTAATCCTGGCAACAGCACGTCTATGCGATCAGCCAGCGAGTCCACTATTCCTTTCATTCAATAAGCGTTTTCAGAAGTTCCTTCCTTTACAAACTAAAATCACAATAGCTCAATCACTCCTTCTTCCCCTATTAGATTACGCTGACTCCTGTTTCCTTGACGCCACGGAAGAAATTATCAACAAGTTGGAACGACTTCAAAATTTACGCATCCGATTTATTTTCGGTTTGCGTAAATATGATCACGTCTCATTGGTCGGAGCTCAGTTAAAATGGCTCCCAATCCGTCGCCGGCGTAATTTGCACGTTCTCACACTTCTTTTTAAAATTCTGAACAATCCTCTTACTCCTTCGTACCTCCGTGAGCGGTTTGAGTTTCTTTACCCCCGCGATAAACCCTGCAGAACATCATTGTCCCTTCTTCTGATGGTTCCAGTGCATTCTTCCAGCCGCTCTGGTGGCTCCTTCACCGTCGCCGCGTCGAATCGGTCAGGCTATGGAATTCTCTCCCACATGATATTTGCGCCAGCCTAAGGGGCTCTTCATCTTTAAGGCTGGCCTATGGCCCAACGGCCTTGAGAACACAAAATAATTATCTGTAGCCGTATAAATAATTTGTTTTATTCGTGAAACGTACCATTTGTATAAAATGACGACCGATGTGGCGCGGCGGGCGAAGGTCCGCCTCCGACGCAGAAGGTTGCGGGTTCGATTCCCGCCTTGGGGCAAATGTTTGTACGATCTGCAAATATTTGTTCCGGGTGTTCTGGGTATTTTCTATATATAATAAAAAATATCTATCTATGTTATGTATTGTATTAAGTTTATCAGTCATCTAGTACCCATAACACAAGCTCAGCTTAGCTTGGGGCTAGATGATGCTGTGTGGATTGTCCAGCATTATTTATTTATTTATTTATTTAAAATACTTTGTCAAATATTTGAGTGAAAAAATATTCAAAATCAACAGCGTTTCGAAGATATATCCGAATTACGAATAATTTTTTAAAATTCTAAATTTGGATATATCTTCTAAACGCTATTGAGTTAAAGTATTTTTCTTTCACTTATATATATGTATAAGTATTTTCCACAAATGGTACGTTTCACGAATAAAACAAATTATTTATACGGCTACAGATAATTATTTTGTGTTCTCAAGGTTATTGGGGCATACAACAGCCCTAAGCGTAAGTTTAAAGAGCATTACCTATCTTCATGACTTTGATGTAACTACGTAAGTAGTTTATGTACTTATTATAAATGCGTATGTAGTTATAGAATTGTTATTATATTGTATGTTATTGTTAGTAGTTTATTAACTAGAGGTATAGGCTAAGGATTCAATCTTCTTTCTGTATATACACACGAACCCACTATGACAAATTTTCTCTCTCTCCCAATAAGGTTTGCTGGAAGAGAACTTTTTTTAGGATTAAGCTCGCCTTTGCCATAACACCTCTCTAGATTTAAGTTTTACATGTATTTGTTTTATTAGTGCAATACAGAATTATGAACTTCATCGCGTGGCAGATCCCGACACTCAGCGGAGGCGCGTTCATCTCTCCAGCTGAAGTACGAAGGTCGATACTCCGTCTGCCAAAACGAAAAGCTCCAGGAGACGATGGCCTTACAAAAACCGCTCTTCGCCACCTACCACGAAGAGGCATGGCCGCCCTTTCCATGCTCTTTATCGCCACCTTGCGCACCGGCCACTTCCCCGACGACGTCTGAAGGTGGGAAAAGTCACCGTAGGCACTCCCGAAACCCGGAAAAGAAGTACGTCCCTACCTACCATGGATAGTATGTCAGCGTCACATTTGTCAAATTCAAAACCAATCATCTTGTCAAATTGAGACGGACATTGGCGAAATTGCGACAACCCAGTCGCAGAAGCCATCTGACAAGAAGAAGAAGAAGAAGACTGTCTGTACTTGTTTGTAGTAGTCAGTCTGTGTCAAGTCAAGTTTAGGTCTGCTGCGTACGCTGCACAATAATAGCGCGAGTTGTGATATTTTTATTTTCCCAAGAGTCGAACAAATTGAAAGTTTTATATACTTCCTCTCCTCATCAAAATCGCACACATGGACTCTATTAAAACCAAATGCATGGAGTCCAGACCGTGATACAACGAAGAAAATGTGGTGTAACGTTATGAATTGTGATCCTTGTGTTATGATCTTTTATCTCGATCAATCCTCACTGTGTGTTCCTCGTTACTAGTTTATTACGTATCGCCATGGAAGTAAATCCCTTGAACATATTCTTCGTGAAATCCGATAGTAAGGGCGACAGACTGTTGTTCAGGTATCCTTTCACGACCGATAACAGGGATGACAACAAACAGAGGAAATGTGGTCGGCACAATCCCTACGCCGTCACCTCTACAGAGGACCTATTACAGAATCCACAGTCACAGACTTCGAACATTTGTAAAGGTAAGTTTGTTTACAAAGTGTGAAACAATCTAGCACCACCTACTATTATTGTAAACAATACAAACAATAAGAAGAGGAACTAAACAATACAAAATATATTATTTTAATACTATAAAAAAATAAGACGGAGGGGAATGGCATAAACAAAGAGAGCTGGGCATACCCAGCTGTGGGTTGACAAGGGCTGATGATGCAAATAACATGGTGAGGAGTGAGAGGTAAAAAAGGTAGCATTTGCCCAGCAGTTGAACATATAACATTTAGCTAATAATAATAATAAAAAAAATAATTGAAACAAACAGTTTCAATTATGGGTATATCCTATTTTCCTGCAAACTGTCTCTGTTTGCAGGAAAATAGGATATACCCAATTCTGGAATTATCATAGAAACATTTTCGCTGGTTTAAATAAATTTTGACTATATTTTCCTCATTCTCCTAAATAACTGATAGTGATAACATTTCAGGTCAACTCAGTGGTTTTACTGATGAAATGCTATCTACCCTGTTTGCTGTGAAAGCAGAGCTTTGCAACAGGAAGTTTGAGCTGAAAGTAAATGATGTGAGGTTTGTCGGGCACCCAACCTTGCTTCCGTACAGAACTAATGATACTGCGGCTAGCATAGTTACCAATATTGTGTTTGCGTTGCAGGCATCTGCCAGTCATTCTATTGGTAAGACTTTTTGAAATATCTCTGTTAAGGGCATTTCATTTACATAGTGCAGGAGATTAAATTTTTTGTGGCTTGTGCTTTAATTTCTTGTACAATGAACCTTAAGTTTTCATGGCCCAAGATGCTCATGCCCAACTGCACCAGAGTCTGTGCGGAGAATGCATTTATAATATTACTTCATGGGGTGTCACTGTGTTAATAACAAGTCTTCTGAATTACTTAGGACTTTAGGAGACAAGTTTCAACAAAACAATATTAAGTTGTCTACTCTTGTTCAGGCACTATTCTGTTTATTTATTGCTAACTAAGACTTTATTGCTATTGCAGTGAAATGTTATTATGATCTGAGCAAAAGACTGGGGATTGCATTGAGGCATGAAGAGAAAAGATGTGCTTATTTGAATGAAGAAATGAAAACCATGGTATGTATCCGTTTTTTTAAGTTATTATTTGTAAATATTATTTTTGAAGTTGTACAATTTCATATCAAGAAATACCAAAATGTGCTTATTTGAATGGAGAAGTTAAATCATGGTAAATATTATTTTTTTTACAATATAAGATTTGTAAATATTGTTTTTGAAGTTATTCAACTACATATCAAGAAATACAGATTATTGACAAAGAAAATTACAATTCAATAATAAAAACAAATTAGAACTAGTATTTACAATTGAAACAATTAAGCTAACTGCAGACTGTTGCAAACAATCTACAGGTAGCTCAACTGATCCATATCAAAACCAGTCAGAAGCGTCCCCAAGAAATACAGTAGTCGAAGATAAAAATTTGTTGATTATACAGCTTTGTAAACAATTTTCTAACCTTAATACACAAGAAAACATAGAACTTTTCTTACAAAATTAAATGTTGAAGTTACATTAGATTTTCTTCTGTTAAATTAAAAGAACTATAGTTCCCAACAGTGGTTTATTTTATGTTTCTGTTCTTGCAAAAGGTTTCTGTTTTAAGTGTTCATTACAGTACCTACTATGTAAAGAAAAGTCAAGAGAAGAATTTATCATCACCAGCTCATGCCTGTGTCTTGGCATAGGCCGCCCGTAATGAGAGCTATAGTTCTATTCACATAACAATCTAATCAGCGAATGAGCACACACTGCTAGGTATTAGGCCCCCTCCATTACGCCATTCCGTCCGGGCCTATGCCCAGCTCATCCACTAATTCCCTGCTATTCAGACGATGTTGTCAGACCATAGAGCGGGTAATCTACCTCGTTGTTTTGCGCTCAAAAACAATGAGGCAAAGTAACTCCTCTATTCCGTGATCAATCAATCAATTTAATTCCGTTTTTCTGGCTAGCTGAGTGTCCTATCCGTTTCCACTTGAGGCTTGGTCCGCATGCATACCTTTCTACGACTTTACTTCGAAGTCGTATTACTACGTTGGGTTTGCAATATATTCACATAATATACCTTATGAATAATTTCAGCTAGCCACACACGATGAAGTATCATCATTAGACAGTGAAATGAACGGCGATAACGATGAAGAAGAAGACAATCTGCGTCATTCTGTGAGCTCGGCGACTCATGTCGAGGAACCCAAGTCAGCCTTCCATCTGATACTTCAGAGGAGTTCGCTGGCGAGGGCTATGAAGGAGGTCTTTGAAGAGCTTAGCAGCACTGGTAGGTAATTATAGAATTACATTGAAATTATTGAGGCTTATTGCACCTTTCGTCAGCTAAGTGGCTCCCTGAGAGTAAACAGCTGAGAAATAGTTAAATCTATTCCAGATAATTAAAATGGAAATTTCAAGGTTCTATTTGAAATGGGTGGTTCGTTCGTATCGCAACGTTCGTATATGGCGAGAAATTTCAATATTTTCCGATTTTTCATATTTTCTGCGTGCTACAACATAGAAGTAGAGTCTTGCGATGTTGCGACCATTGTAAAATATATTCTATGAATTCATGGTACAAAAAAAAAACGATTCAATTGTCCTTTTGGCGCTTAACGATATTAGGTGTCATAAGGTATGTCTCGTTACGACGACATTTACTTTCGCCCAGCAAAGATCGTGCGTACTCTGATACACCCAATGTAAACAAAGCAGCAAAAAAATAAAAATAAATAAATAATAAATAATGCTGGACAATCCACACAGCATCATCTAGGCCCAAAGTAAGCAGAGCTTGTGTTGGGTACTAGATGACTGATAAACTTAATACAATACATAACATAGATAGATATTTTTTTAATAAATATAGAAAATACCCAGAACACCCGGAACAAATATTTGCAGATCGTACAAACATTTGTCCCAAGGCGGGAATCGAACCCGCAACCTTCTGCGTCGCAGGCGGACCTTCGCCCGCCGCTCCACATCGGTCGTCAATTCGTGTCGTGGATTCCGTATACCTACTGCCTCAATAAATACCTACATACTAATGAAGGTTTTGAGTTTGAGTGAGCTAATGACAACGCTAAAACAACCCATTTTTTTCTGTTTAACAGGTATAGTTCAAGTCCGAATAAACAACTGGGTGCTGCTATCGTTCTGCCTGCCACACAAAGCGCACCAGATTCACAATAGAGGCCTGATTATAGAGCCGGAAACCATTGACAAATGCCTTAGCAAGCTGAGGCCTTACCACGGAATCTTACTACTGGTAGGCCTCTCCTGTGGACCTTGTATGTTTTTTCAAGGATCTGTCATACTTATATTTTCGATTTAGCGAATAGAGCTGTAATGCTTTTTTCCACCTTTAGGTATCAGCCTAATGACAACTGGAGATTAGATTTAGATAACACTATCTTCTGCCCGCGGCTTCGCACGCCCTTTTCCGGGATAAAAAGTAGCCTATGTACGGACATGGTATCCCAGGGACGGCCCTGGGATACCATCTGCCTCCCTGACAAATTTCATTGGGATCCATTCAGTCGTTTAGACGTGAAAAGGTAAAAGACAGGCTTAATTACTTTCGAATTTAATTTACTTTGGATTAGATTTTTCCAATTGTGTGACAATTTTATATTTTGTGTCAGTCAGACAGAACTAAATTTTGTTATTTTAATAATTTTTAACTCTCTTGGCATTTAAGTAACCAATTGTTGTCCCATTTACTGATGTAAATAAGTGCTAAGGAAATTGTTTGTTTTTAACTGAAAATAAATTAAATAAAAACATGTTTTTGGAGGGCCACACAACATTTGCAGACTCTGCAGTTGATAAAATGATTAATTTTTGAATGTTTTTACAGGTAGATCCAAACGAGCTGTTGGAGTCAATACCGCTGGACGGTAGCTCGGCGTTGCTTCGGCTCATCAAACTGTACAGCCCGCTCAAAAGCTTGCAGACGCTCGCCATTGAAACTGATTTAACCCTCAAACAAGTACGTAATTTTGAGTTTTCTTTTGATGGAACTCGTTCTAAGAAATAACATGCTGATCTTTAAGATAATTTTTGAAATTGATTGATACCCCTTTTTTTGATAAAAATCGTATTGTGAAAGTTGCGAAGCAGCGTGGCAGAGCAGACCTCCCACAAAGATCTATCCTTTTCAGTGGATGACTCGCTGTTACTATTTCCGTTGCTCATTAGTTTTTAGGGTTTCATTCGTATACGGAACCCTTATGGTCTCGCTCTATCAGTTCATTTTTTAGGGTTCCGTACCCGAAGGGTGAAAATGGAATTCTATTACTAAGCCTCTGCTGTCCGTCCGTCCGTCCGTACATCCGTCTGTCACGTAGCTAGTATATATCATGAACCGTAAGAGGTAGAGAGTTTAAATGTTCTCCATCTCCACAGCCTATATTGGACCCAGGCCTCCCCCTGATAAGGACCTTGTTGGCTTTTATCTCACGGGGGTAATCCCCACGCTGGGCATGCGGGTTGGGGATCGCAGTTCGGTGGTAGAATTGTTCTGCAGGGGGCGCTGCTGCCCACATATCCCTTAGTCGCTTCTTACGACACCCGAGGGAAGAGTTGGGGTGATGCAAATTCTAAGCCGCAAAGCCGGCACCACACAGCAGGTTTAAATTTTCAGATAATGTGTATTTCTCTTGCCGCTTTATCAACAAATAATAAAAATAAAATAAATATCAAAATTAAAGGGGGCTCCCATACAACAAACGTGATTCTTATGGCTAGTTTTGCTCTTAAATTGTCAAAGCTGCATCTCTTGAACTACAATAGGTAGACATATGAAACTTTCTATAATTAAGTAACACTTCAACTGTAATAATAACAAATACTAAAAATTAAATAATAAAGTTGAAAATTTGATGTTCTTTGAAAAAGTTGCCTGATTTTTACGGTACGGAACCCTTCGTGTGCGAGTCGACTCGCACTTGTCGGTTTATTTGCCTTAAATATCTCAGCAACCGCCTATTTACTTATTATTTTTTAAAATCGTAGTAAACTTTTTGTGTTGGAAGAACACCATCGTGTCATCCCTGAGAGAGAGACTAGGGACATTACTGAGAAGACAATGATTATGATTATTCAACACAGTTATCGGACCAAAAGTATAATATTAGTTGTGTTTTTGCAGGTATCTCAACTAACAGGGCACCTAGTGTACTGGGCGAAAGCAACTGTGATATTCCCTCTCTGCGAAGGCAACGTGTATGTGGTGGCACCGAGTGCTAACGTGCATTTACACTCGCCGCTCGTAGAAGAGTTTGCTAGGGAGTTCCCGGGATTGTGCTTATTGCAGGTAACTTGGCTAAAATAATAGTAAAACATTATTTATGAACCATCATTATGAATTAGGAGGTTGCTTGGAAGAAATCGCTTTAAGCGATAAGGCCGCCAATTCTGTTACCGTCTGTACCATACTGTTTTATATATAACTTTCTGTGAATAAAGTATTCTATGAATGTAAACCGGTTAACTTCGAACCTAGTTTGTGGGACTTCTGCAGGGTGAGTGAGGTTCGTGTCATGCGCGTTTCATGTTGGTGTTCTTCCGACACAAACTAGGGTCGTAGTTAACCCGCTTACACTCATAATTAATTCGTCAAACTACGAAAGTTTTAACAGTAAAACTCTCAACTTTTTGACATTTAAATCAACTTTCTTCTAAGGCTAGCCTAACGTGTCTTGTCTCAAAAGAATAAAAGAACGGGCCGTTATAGTTTTGCAATTTAAATTAAAAGAGTTGTTTCTGATACGCACCCCGTGGGAACTGGCTAACCTAAACAAAAATATTTCATCAGCTATTTACATTTTAGTAATCGTTGACATCGCGCGTGTTATAAATCGAACAAACTCACCAGAGGTCAATTACTTTATTTAGGCTTACTAAATATGTATCCAGATAAGTAAAATTTTAAACTATAAATTATTATTAAATAAGAAATAAAGTGTTGTTAATTTTCTCTTCACTTAATTTTCTCTTTTGTCTTCTAGTGGAAGAAGTTAAAATAAACTATTAGCACATTTACAATACCACGTATGTGTCTCAATACATGTTTGTTTTGGCTCAATTAATAAAGGGACTGCAAAGCATAGCTCGATTTTAAATGATACTGTAATGAGTGTGTGGCTTACGTCTGACGTACTGTGGAAAATCGTACGAGTGGCGCAGCACAGGGGGCAAATTCTCGCCAATTTATCACTCGATAATTATCAAAAAAACTGCCAAATTAGACAGTTTTTATATGAAAGATCTGTCAAATTTGACAGTTCTTTTGATTTTTTAGTCTTTCTAGTGATATATTGGTGAGAATTTGCTCCCTGGACCCCTAGCACGGGGATTGTCCTCTAGAGTAGAATAGATAATAACGACATCTGATCGTCATACATTGCGTACATTATTGAAGTTGGAGGAATGAATTTCAATATTTTAGGCATTCGATGACAAAGTGACGTAATTTTTCTCTATTCTACCATAGACAACAAACCCGGTGCTTGCCTTACTGGTCGTTGTTGCGGTCTTTAGGGAAGACGTATTTCCAGCAATGCTATGTCAGCCATGCAACCTATCTCAAGGGTACTGAACGGTATTACGGGGCGTAATGTCACTTGTCTCACATCGAGCGTTCGTGCAGTCAGGGAAAGAAGGTGCTTGCAACGAGCAACGAGACGTATTTTGCAAGCGGCGTAACGTTACATGCTCGCTGCGAATGGTACATTACGCCTCGTAACACCGATCAGTACCCGGCTGAAATGATGATAATGATTTGTCGCAGATGCTCAGTGAATTCTCACTCCCTGCGCCGCTATGGTACGTCGCTCGGGGCGCGTTCGGCGGCGGCGGCGGCGCTCGACTAGCGCGCTGTGTGGCGTGGCTGCTGCGACGTCGTTTATTATTACAGCTGCATACGTATGTGCAGTTTAATTCGCCGCATTGGGGGCGGTCTACTGGTACGTTATTCACGTGTATTTTCATTTTAGTTTATGTACGAGTATACTGTGTTGGCAACATTAAACTCTATCTAACTCATTACTTGACGGGGCGCTTGATAGTGGCTGGGATATTTTGATTATCAATTTACAATCGTCCTGTATTCTTAGACGTGCCGTGTTCTTTTGTTGAAGAAAATCTAAGAACCCTGTTTCTTTATTTGAAGTTTATCAACGCTATAGTTCTTGATACAGAACGAGATGGCGTCAGTAGTTTTGAACAAAATATTGGTCTATTGCTTTCCTACATTATGAAGACGATTATCCTAGAATATGGTCCGTTATATTTATAATATTTTATTTACAGATGGCAAAGAATACTACTGCGAGAAACACATGGACATCTACAATCAATCCTGCAATGTCTCATTCTCATCTCTCAACCAAACAGGCCTCAACGTTCCTGAACCAGTCGAACCCCGAGATAACACCATAACCTTTAACGATTCCGACGAAGACTATCCAACAGAAAATAATCTCAACCAAACTGATTTCTCACACACGAAACCTATAGTCATAGAATCCGATCACACAAATTATGACAAATTCCACGAAGTCGATTCAGCTAATCATTCATTCGACGACGGTGTCGATGTGGTTGACGGAACAAAAAACGGTGTCGATGAGAAAGATAAGAAAAAACTACACGCGAATTCAGTAGACAGCGGGATATCTAATAATGTTAATGGAGCTAGCGAGAAAACGGAAATGAATGAGATAACTGTAGATAAAGTGAAATTACCGTCAAGGTTGTCGGACTTATCGCTGAAGGATAGTGAGCATTCGTCGACTAGAGACACGTGTAGTGATGATGACAAGTTCGGAAGCGATCAGGATGTTTCGCCGAGGATCAAGACTAATGGTGCTGATAAGAAAAATGGAGTGTCGCTGAATTTGAAGCTGCAGAATGAGATGAGGTTTGTAATGTTGTTTCTGTTACTTTTATTTAATTAAATAAGTTCATTAAATAAGTCGTGGGCAAATCCACCACAGAATGGATCCCAAGACAGGAAAATAACTCGCGGCAGATCAGAGCGTCATTTAATTTATTTATTCTCTCTTTCAAAGGCTTTGTGAAAGACAAAGTAAAATAGTTTAGAAACGATGACCCTTCTCCCTTACACACTTCTCTATTTTGCGCTACTGAGACTGGACGTCTTTTAAGTGCGCGTCTAAGTTCGTCTTTCAATCGACGCCTCCGATTGAAAGACAAACTTAGACGCGCACTTAAAAGATGTCCAGTCTCAGTAGTGCAAAATAGAGAAGTGTGGAAGGGTAGAAGGTTGTCTTTTGCCAAGCAGTGGGTCAGCCCAGGCTAATAATAGTAATAACCATGAAAGCTTGGGTGCTCATTGTTAACTACTCCTTCACGCCAAAACTAAAGAACGGAACTGGCAAAACAAATTTGCATGGACGTATCTCTTGACCCAGGAAGGAAAAAAAACGAAAGATAAACGCACGAGCGACGGCACGTGTTTAACCGCATTATGTTCTTGGCTTCACTCACTAACGCAGTGCAGACGCTAACTACCAACCACCACTATATATAAAATAGTTTTTAGAGTTAGATGTGGCTTTTAGTTTCCCACTAAAACAAACATACAAATTTTAGCTCTTTATAACTACTTCAAATTGAATTAAAATTGGGCTGTAATGTCCCTTTGTTAGGCAAAGGCCTCTTCCGATGCATCACGATTTTGAGCCGGTTGGACCCACGTTCGAGGTGGTCCACAGGTCTTCGGGCATGCGGCAGACATGGCCAGCCTAGCTCCATTTAAGTTTCGGAACTTTTTGAGCTACGTCTACAGTTTGAGTTTGGGAGCACAGTGTCGTGTTACGAATACGGTCGGTCCGTTGTGCACCAAGTATGCTGCGCTCCATTGCAGACCATTGCAGACAGTTTGGACGTTTGTGTGTTAGTAAAGAACGCCGTTGGTAAGAAGTTTGTGCGGCATAAATTAATCAAGGATACACATATTCATCAGCATTCTTTTGATGGAATTCGGAAGATAACCCTTCATTCTTCTTCATGGACCAATAGCTCCTCCAGGCGTTCCCTGTGCGTCTGGCAATTTCCTGTTCTTGTCTGAGATTATTTGGTCCAAGTAAAGGTACTCGATGTTGTTTACGCCCCAATGTGATACTGTTATAAAAATGCGCGTTACACAAATTGCTCACACTACGTACTATTATGCAAGTTCTGGTCAAAATTTTTGTATATAGTTAATGATTTATTAAGTGTAGTTATTGTAAATATAAATTTTATCAAAAACTTTTAAAGGCGTCCTTAGCCTGTTGAGTTATTTATTAATCGGTCTTGTACTTTGTCAGGTTCTAAACAGTGTTTAGTTAATCTAAGCATGTAAAACTTTTGTGTTAAATATACAACTTTAAAATACAAACAAACAATATAATACTACTAGCACAGATAATATAATACTACTATAACTACTGGGTTGTGCCGGTTTTAACGGTATCGTACTAGCGCATATGGTACCAACCGTTAAAACGGGCACCTTCGTAGTAGTCAGTAGTAATGAAGCTACATAAAACAACAGATACATTATAATTATGTCCCCAGCTTTCAACCGCCCACCGTTTGGAACATGCCAGCAAGCTGCGACGTTGTCGACGCGTGTCGTTTCACCGAGCCGCCGACAACAGAGTCACTGCTTGACACATTCACTGCTGAGGAGCGAGCGACGCTTTCTAACATACCTGCTGCGCACAACCCAGACGATCTGCTGTTACTAGCCCAGCTACATAAGAAAGGTAATATAGTTTTTTTTTTATGTTTTTATACCATAATTATTGTTCATTACGGATGTAAGCGGGTTAACTACGAACCTTATTTGTGTTGGAAGAACACCAACGCAAATAAGGTTCGTAGATAACCCGCTTACATCCGTAATGAATTTGTCAAACTACAATAGTTTTTACAGTCATCATCATCATCATCAACCTATCGTCCACTGCTGGACATAGGCCTCCCCCAATGAGCGCCATACCGCCCTGTCTTCAGCTTTCCGCATCCAGCATCTGCCTGCAGTCTTTTGCAGATCGTCATCCCACCTGGCCGGAGGGCGTCCTACACTACGATTGCCGAGTCGCGGTATCTACTCGAGAACACGTTTACCCCAACGGTTGTCGGTTCTTCGCGAGATATGGCCAGCCCACTGCCACTTCAGCTTGCTAAATCTCTGAGCTATGTCGATAACTTTGGTTCTCTGTCGGATGTATTCGTTAAGAATCCTATCCTTCAGAGAAACTCCGAGCTTATTTCTTTCCATAGCTAGCTGAGCGACTTTGAACTGGTGGACCAGCCCTACCGTGAGCGTCCATGTCTCAGCTCCGTAGGTCATAACGGGTAGGACGCACTGGTTGAAAACTTTCGTTTTCAAGCGTTGCGGTATGGTTGACGAGAAGACTCGACGTAGTTTCCCGAACGCTGCCCAGCCTAGCTGAATCCTCCTCTTGGCCCCTCCTTCAGTTTTTACAGTAAAATAGTATTATTATGTTTTTACACTATATTATACATATAAGCACACCCTCAAACACACATCTTATTTTACCGGCAGCCATACCGAAATACGCACCTCCTGCAGAATAGACCCAACCACTAATAGCAATCGCCAACCCGCCTGCAAAGCGTTGTGATTATGGCAAAATCTCAAACATTGACCTTTATTCGTATTTCTTATTGGTATTGGGATAGGTATGGTATGGTGCTATACTTCCCAGGACGAGTAGAACACCTTCACAAAAAAATTATAATTCTTTCTGTTACTAAATCCTACTTATAGGCCAATGTATTCTTAATTATGTTTTCCTGTATGTAATGACAAGTAATTTATTTCAGGTTACCTACGCGGCGAGCAGCATTTGGAAGAAATAATGTTCATGGAAAACGTCAGCCGATCACAGCTCATGCAGCTCTTAGACAAGTTCAAAGATGTCCTGATCACTTTCGAGACTGAAGACCCCGCGGTTGCTATGCTATATCCCTACCAATAATATTGTAAGGCCTTTTTGCTTACTATCGAAAAGTTCCATTGTCGATCCTAATTTCAATTTCAATCTCACCATAAGCTTTGTTTCAAACGTAAACGCGTAAAACTGGTTTAATTTAATTTCATATAATTCCGCACAAATCGTAGCTTATATAACTTTCCTTTAATTTGGAAAAATCGAGTTCAGGATTGAAACTGGAACTGTTTTTAGAGTAAGTTGATCTAGTTGTGCCTCTAACTTATCCTACTTATTACCTAAAAATATTGTATTCGTTTAGATATTTGTTTGTTGCTTACTTCCTTTTTACACCTAAATAACTAAATTCATTTGTAAAAAGATATGTGTAAAGATTATGCTGTCTCCAGAATGGGTTATAATTTCATCGTTTGCTTGACGCCGGGTGCCGCGGAATCTAGTTTGTGTTGAGTTTTTCTTTGACAAATATAGCAAGTGTTTACTGCATCGATACAAATGGTTCCCATCACATAGTGAATTCCAATCTATTGTTATGCTATGCAAATTTGTATGCTAATTATTCTCGTTTCGTAGTGAACTGCTGAAGTACAGTCAATGTGAAAACGAAACTTTGCCTTATAGCGCGTATCAGGTCCACCAAGGCCACATGAAGGTCGACTTAAAATCTTAAAAACACTATTTTACTATGGCATTAATTTTCATAGGGCTTTCTTTTCTCATTGGTTTACTGTGAGTCTGAGAGCAAAATAAATGTCTTTTAAAAGCCTATCTGACAATCTATGGAATACCAAAATATGGAATAAAGTATTCTTATTGCCAATATAATGAGCTGAGCACAGCTTCGATCAACAATACAACTGTTGATTGCACAGTGTTCTAATAATCCTTACTACTTATAACTTAATCCTGCTTTCGGGGCAGCATCTACCTATATTTGTGGGTTAAATAAACATCAATAGGTTTAAGCACTAAAAATCTCTCAAGCTAGTGACTCCAAAATCTGTCATTTATTTATTTATTTATTTTTATGGTTTACATCATTTTTATTGTCATGTATTGTGTTGGGTAGCAAAGACAATAAAACCACTACGTTATTGCCATTGGGCAGCTTTTCTCTTAATAAAAGTTTCAAAAGGATAAAATTAGGTACAATGTGGTTCAATAATAAAAAAATATGTATGGTTGTTGATTAAAACTTATGTAGGTAGATAGTTTTATTTATTGTATCTACGGATTGGATTAAAGTATGTACCGACGAAAAAATGCTTTTTGAAGTTATTTATATTTTACCGTTTTATTGTGAACATTTAGTTCTATCCGTGATCATGGAATTACGAAAACAGGTAAGATCATAAAATAGAGTGTGAAATTTTTTTCATAAATATTTAACAGATTACTGGCTAATTCAGGGTTCTCTGCTTGTAGGCTTGGGTAGATAAAATGATAATTTTATACGAGAAGACTATCTACCTTGGAGTATTTAGTTGCTACCTGGGTAGGTACCTACCTATTATCGAATCTAACCTTTTAGAATAATTTCTAAGTAAGGGCTCCACTGTACCCGTAACACGAACATACCGACATCTAACGGTAAAATGAAAATTAACTTGTATTATTCATCGCTAGATGGCAGTAAAAATCGACTTAAAATGTTTTTTTAATCATGCACAACTCTAGCGTCATCATTTTGTTTGACATTGACAAGTGTGAGTCACTTGTCAATGTCAAACAAAATGGTGTCAGAGTGTCAGACTCTGTACTCAGAGTGTCAGACAAGCAGATTTAGTCAAAAAGAATTGTGTTTGTATTATAATACATTGTTTATTTTATTTTGCCTGTGAAGTTATTCTTTTGAGCGATATCCTACGTATTTTCTAGAAGAAAAATCATTGCAATATGGCAAAAACAAAGAAGAATATCGACGAGATGGACTTGTATGCAATACTTGACTTGCAAATCGGCGCTACAGAATCAGAGGTTAGTGCCTTCTTTGCTTCTACAACAATTACATTTCTTCATAAATTCACGTCCACAAAAGTAGTTACACATTAATGAAACTGTCTGCATATTTAATCATTTCTCGTAAAAACCCGTTCAGTAAAGTAAACTTTGTTTCTTGGCTGATGCCCCTAAAACAAAAAATATATATTTTCCAGATCAAAAAAGCTTATCGTAAAAAGGCGTTGCAATGCCATCCAGACAAAAACCCTGATGACCCAAAGGCAGCAGAAGCCTTCCATGAACTTTCTCTGGCCCTCGAAATACTTAGTGATAAATCAGCCAGAGCTGCTTACGACAAAGTTCTCAGAGCTAAAGCAGCAGCTAAATTACGACATCAGGAATTAGATAGTAAACGCCAGAAACTAAAAGAAGATCTAGAAAGAAGAGAAAAAGAGGCAGCTTCGGGAAGCGGTGCAGTCCTCACAGATGAACAAAAACTAGCAGCAGAAATAGACAGATTACAGAAAGAAGGCAGCAAACTTCTAATAGAAGAACAAAAAAAGATGAAAGAAGAAATCAATAGAACTATGGGGCTTATCAATGACCCTGTGTGGGCTTCAAGTTTAAATAGAATTAAAATCAAATGGAAAGCAGAAAAGAATGATGAAAGCAATGGTGGTTATGATGAATCTAATCTAAGAAGATTCTTGAAAAAGTATGGTGATATTATTGTACTTATAATGTCCCCTAAGAAAAAAGGAAGTGCATTAGTAGAATTTGCAAGTAAAGAAGCATCAGAAATGGCTGTTGAATTAGAAAAAGGTCTACCAGAGAATCCTTTAGAATTAAAATGGGTAAATGAAAAACCTGTATTGACCACTAAAAAAACAACAAGTGGTCCCACTCTTATTTCAGACAAAGATTATGAATCCCTGGTATTAACAAAGATGCGCCAAGCAGCAGAAAGGCAAAGGCTAATAGAAGAAATGATGAAAGAAGACCAAGGCTAATAGAAGAAATGATGAAAGAAGACCATGATACATAGTTTATAAAAGGTGGTACAAAATAAATACATATTTTGTGTAATGCAATTTTCATTCAAATTCATAAAATTCACTATTTTAAAACAACCATTCCAAAAAAGAAAGAATTTTGAATATCTTCAATATTTTGCACTCTGAACAGGATCAAACGGTTTCCACTCTTTAACAAAATCTATAACTTTTTTTCTTTGTAAGTCTCCATATTCTTTTCGTGTATTTTTCCAACATTTGTGGTCTAAATCCAGTATGCCAGCAATGATTTCCTGAAATGAAAATTGTTTCAATAAACAACTATTTACCTAAATCATAAATTACATTCTAAATGATAATTTACAAGGTTAGGTATTTACCTCAGCAAACGATTTTGGAAACAGCTGTTGATCCTCAATCACATGGGCAAATCCAGGGTCCATTCCAAAGTCAATCCAAAAGTAAGGTAGTCCTTTTGGCACACTCTTCCTTATGTTCTTTCCTTTCAAATCTACCACTTTTTTGTTCATAGACCATTCAGCTTCACATTCTAGTAAAGCCTTTTTGAAGTATATTGCTGCCATATCACCTACATCTCTTGGCAAGGGGACACAGTTGATCACCATGTGAGGGAATTTGTGTAGTCTAGTTGCTGTTTCATAGAACACTACATCTTTATTTTGAGAATCATAAAACTGTGTAAGAGCATTTCTGAAATTCTGAAAAAATATACCTTTATTAGGCTCATCGTAATTTGTAAGGGCAACATAAAATCAATAAACAAGAATAGAAAGAAATTGGTATGGGGTCAATCAGAAAAATAACAAAGATATGACAAAAAGTTGGCCTAAAGTCCAGCAGCACCTTGGTGATTGTAGGTTGTTTAAGTGGATAATTAGCTTTATCACTGAGGTCAAAAGTTGGGTTATTTACCATTATTTCCTCCCAAACATCTTCATCCAAAGCAGTAACGCAAGAGGAATGTTGTATTGTTGTAATAAGGCAGTGGTCTTTTACTAGAGAGGTTCTAGATGGCACAGAAACATACACCTTATTCCCACAACTAACCATAAGATGTTTCAACATGCTCTTAGAATCAAGGCAGTATTCACAGCCCTCTAGAGACTTCTCCATCCTAGCATGTTGGCTGATTGCTCTCTGTTTCTCTGCCTCAGCAACCTTAGCTTCATTTCTGTTTTTAGAGATCTCATCCATAAATATATCTGCAAGGTCATCATTTGGATTTTTACTTTTACTTGCTACCCTTGCTAATTCAGCTTCATCATCATAATTGTTGCCATATTTTTCATTTTGGAACTGAAAAATATAAAATAAATAATGCTGGACAATTCACACAGCATTAAGGCATCACACAGCCCCAAGCTTAGCAGAGCTTGTGTTATGCATACTAGATAACTGATATACTTAATACACTACATAGATAGATATTTTTTATTATACATAGAAAACATCTAGAAAACCTGGAACAAATATCTGCAGATTGTACAAACATTTGTCCCGAGGCAGGAATCAAACTCCCAACTTCCTGCACAGAGAATGTCACAATAAAAATGTTACATTGAACAAAGAAAAGGTGTTGGGCCCCCGGTCGGAAGAAGCAACAAGAAGTTACTATAATCCTGATTATTAAAACACAATATCTTACCATTTGTGCCAAGTTGTACTTATCATCATTGCCAAAGTATTTAGCCCTCTCGCCAGAAACATGAGTTTCAGCTTTCCGTTTACCACCCTTGCTTCTAGCATCACCTTGTGCCTGAGCCAAAGGCCGGGTGTTTCCTGAACTATTTGTGGAAGTCAGCATAACCCTGTCATCCTCTTTACCTGCATTGGGGTTTTGTTTTCTATACTCTCTTGCTGCATCCAGCTTTGCCTTTAGCTCAGCAACAAGTTTGAGATCACCCATTATTTCTGCCTTTACTATTTTAGCCCCAAGTTTGTTCATTTTTTCATCGCTAAGGTATAGATTGTCTGTATCTTTTGCAGGTTTAGTATGATCTATTTCTTTTGATTGACTACTATGTCCTGATTTCTCATAGTTTTCAGGTCTTCTGGGGGATTCTTCCTTAGCTCTACAGCTATTTCTGCTGTTAGAACTTTCACCTTTCCTCCAGTTAGAAGTTCTGTCACTAGAATATATATTGTAGCTCTTAGCATAATACTCATCTTTTCTACTACTACTTATACTGGAATAGTCACTTCCTTCATTGTTTTTGCTGAGATCATAAGTAATATGATTGCTAGACCGTCTGTTATTTATACTAGATCTTTTTGTATACAGATCATCATCATCATCAGAGGGTTTAAGGAATTGCCTAGATTTTCGTAAACTGTCTGATGTTTGGGGCAAACCTCCGCCGCCGTCTTTCCAATAGGGATTGAGTTCACGACTGCTTGTTGCAGGATTGTATGAATTGATGTGCTTTTTTTCTTTTTCGTCTTTTTTTGGGTGGATATCATCCTTGGTATAAGTTTTAAGCATGCCAGTCATAGCCATCCAATCCTCTCTTTCTGGAGCTGCTGTCTGTGAAGGTTGCTTCTCTACCCATGCATCTGATTCTGACCCATTTGTGCTTGAAGACTGCAAGGAGATTGGATTATAAAGTAGGTACTCTAAAGTAAGTAAACCACAAAAGTATCAGTAAGACTTTGGTAGGTACTTACACTTCGCCTCCTTTTTCCATGTTTTTTTGACTTTTTATGAGATTTATGCTTGTCTTTACGTTTTTCCTTCATAATTTGGGAACTTTGGTAATTTTTTGAGTTTGTCTAGTTCCACCGACCGAGACGAGCCTCGCCCGTGACGTCGAGAAAATATTGTAGATTGTACTGTGTTTACGTTTCGTAAAGCTTTCCAGTTTCCACGATGATAGCTCGCTATGATTTAGTAAGCCAAATACACTCATGAATTTGTTTGTAATTCAATGTATTTGCGATTACGAACGAACTCGGACGGACGGAAGCGCTCGCTTGACAATTCATATGACATGACATTGACATATTCACAAGAACCCATAGCTCCACAGGCAGAAGTATTGTGGACATAGACAAGGTCGGCACCTCCCTGCGATTGCTTAAAAAATTACCTACGCGTCTGTGGAAAATTGTAGTAGTCTGTGGCCTCAAAAAGGATTGAACGTCGCATGCGATTCAGTTTTTTGTGTAAAAATAAATAAAAATTATCGAAAACTCGTAATAACATTCGTAATTCTAGAATCAATAAATCGGCTTACTGTGAATCGAAACTTGGTTGCAATAGCAAGTTGTTTCATAACATGATTAAGCTAATTCAATTTGTTATTGTGAAGGTGGAGTACATGCACGATCGTTGAGGAATGTCTGAATGCTTTGGATTTAGTATTCAGCTCGTATTCCATCTCTGCGCTCAATAGTTAAAGTACCTACAAACGTCTATTCAAACGAGCATTGTTTTTGTTCTACTTTATGCAGGAAAACGCCTAAATTCGAAACCAATCGATTTATCAATGTTGATACGCCTTACCGTAGAAAGTGTCGTGAGGTAAGGGAGCTTTCTTTTTTCAAGTTTTTGTTTCTTTGGGCGGTAATTGCTCCACTTGAGTTAATTTCTAGTTATAAAACAAGCTATATCGTCTATTTTGTTGTAGCAAGTGAATTACAATGTTCTCCAAGAAGAAGAAAAAGCCTGAAATCTCTAACCCAATAAACTTCCAACATAGATTGCACACTGACTTTGATAAACGAGAGGGAAAGTTTGTCGGACTTCCTCCACAATGGGCTTCACTTGTAGGCAACAATCAGGTACCTAATTTTCTAAAGAATAAATAAAATCATGAATCATACTGACTGGATGATCAAATATTAATCTATATCTCATTTTCAGATACTAAAGTCCACCAACAGGCCTATACCTTTAGTGGACCCCTCAGAAATCACACCCACCGAAATCCTCGACTTGAAAACAATTGTCCGAGGAGACCATAGAATAATGCCAGTTTCATCAATAGCTCCTCGCCCACTCCCATCACATGTTCCCCAACCGCAAACCATTCAAAATGGAGTTATCTTGCCAAAGACATCAAATGTTGCCAGATCCAACTCATTGAGAAGTTCTAGCCCACCAAATATTAGAAGAGACTTGCGCAATCAAGCTAAAGTGCCTCCCGCTGTTCCTGAGGAATCACCACCAGTGCCACCAGCCCCTCAACAGTTCCCAAGTCTTCGACGAGACCATAGCAGTAACTATGCATTGAACAAGACTATACCAGAATCCCCTGTGGATTGGAATCAACATGGTCATGATCCGAGTGTTAGGTCCATGGACATGAATGACAATCAACAAGGAACACTCACATATCAGAACATACAGAATGCTAATGTGCCTTATCAACACAATCATCCGCCTCAAACATTGCCCCAGGGAGCTCATCATGCCCATAATGGAAACAATATCAATATGGGTAAGTATTTATGCTTCTATTGTTTGTTACCCGTTACTTGTGACTTAGATCACCCAATAAATGGTAATGATATCTATACAGTATTGTGACTCGGCCCTGTCCTTGAAATAATTACTAAAGCCACGTAAACCGGTAGGGTGGTAGGCCTACCTGCCTGCAGTATTCATCTACCTACTTGGATTTTTTTAGTTTTGTAATTGTATGTTTTAATATACAGGGTGTTTGGAAGCTCGGTGCAAAGCCTTAAGGGGGTAGTAGTATAGACCATCTAGAACATTTTGAGCCACATTTGTCTTAACCAAAGTCTAATTGTTTTTTTTTTAGGGACCTTTTACGATTTTTAACCAAAATCCCAAAAAATTCTAATTAAGTGCTGATAATGCAAAGTTTAAGTGGAAATGTCTATTTATTTTGTATGTTTTTATTAGCCTAATGTGTGTTTAATGATATTAAATCATTATAAAGCACAGTTTATGCTAAAAAAATGACTTTCAGACTATTTAAACTTTACAGAAAAAAAGAAAAGAAAAAAAAAATGTTTTTTAATGACATTTAAAAAAATAAATGAAATAGCTGCAGATGTTCAGATTATTTTAAAAACACGCTGAGTTATTGCTCTTTCTTTTAAGGTATCATTTACTTAGATATCTATACCTACTATATATTGTATAGATATCTAAGTAAATGATACCTTAAAAGAAAGAGCAATAACTCAGCGTGTTTTTAAAATAATCTGAACATCTGCAGCAACTTTATTTATTTTTTTAAATGTCATTAAAAAACATTTTTTTTTTCTTTTCTTTTTTTCTGTAAAGTTTAAATAGTCTGAAAGTCATTTTTATAGCATAAACTGTGCTTTATAATGATTTCATATCATTAAACACACATTAGGCTAATAAAAACATACAAAATAAATAGACATTTCCACTTAAACCTTGCATTATCAGCACTTAATTAGAATTTTTTGGGATTTTGGTTAAAAATCGTAAAAGGTCCCTAAAAAAAAAACAATTAGACTTTGGTTAAGATAAATGTGGCTCAAAATGTTCTAGATGGTCTATACTACTACCCCCTTAAGGCTTTGCACTGAGCTTCCAAACACCCTATATATAAAAAAAAAACTATATCGTTGTGAATGAAATAGAAAGGGTTCAATAAAAATACATGTGTGTTTTTTGATTAGTAGATTTAATAAAAAATCCACCCTTATAAATTTAATACAGAAAAATATTTGCGCCCCGACTGACATATATCCACTTATTTATTAATAACCCTAATAAAAAGAATACATAATACAAAAAAGAAACAAATTACGGGTATAAAAAATATTAAGTATATAGTCTTTTTTCAGGTAATTCAAAAAAATGTTATCTCTGAGTGCGTTATTGAAGAATTCAAAAAACTAAAAACAGCACAATAGTCACTGGCTTTTTGCCATAATTAAGTTAGTACTTGTACATATTTCAATAAAATATTCACAATTCGCACACTTACTGCTTACAAAAAAAATCACACCGTTGTGTAACGAGTGTGTACCGACCACGAGGCGCGTAAGTATGACTCACGTTCCGGCCGCGCCGTTTGTATGAAGATAGAATACTGTATACTATAATACTGCATATCATTACCGTGCCCAATAGAAATTAAAGTAAACCAAAAGCAACATCTGGCATATTGGTATGTATCAAACCAATTTCTTCATTCAGACAGATGCCCATTGCAGATAGCTTACTAAAGCTTTTTTATCCTCTAGATAATCTGATATTTATCAGATTATCTAGCTAGAGGGTAAAAAAGCTTGGGACAAGTTTTGCTTCAACTCGAAAACTAACAGTTGTTAGTTTGTATTGTTGTAATTGGTAAAGGTTTCTTGTTTGCTTCTTTGCTTTACCTTAAATATATTGAAGTGAGCAAAAATCAAAGTGATCACTTTATTTTCTAGTTTTACTTATCTAATTTGAATTTTGTTACATGTCCAAGAGTCCTGTAAGGTCTAAAGGAAATAAAGCACTTTGAATATACATAGATGTTTTTTTGAATTAACTAGTAGGTTCCAATTCTTTGAGAATTAGCCCGGAGATAATACTGTAATAAACACTTTTAATTTGATTTCATTCAATACACTTCTGCAAAGTATCTCCTGAATCTTTATCCATAATGTATTTCAGGCGAGTATCCGCGACATCAGCACGGAGTGACAGTACCGGGGGCACCACACCAGCTACCTCTTGCGGCCTCTAAACATGAACTGAGACTGACACATGAACAGGTACCTAACATAACTTACAATGCTGTTCTATTGGGATGCGAACAAAACTAATTTTACAGCACTTAAAACGTTGCTGTCCCTTTCTTTACTTCGAAATAAAAAAGACGGCAACATTTGTGTCAAGTTAGTTTAGTTTGTAAACCAAATAGACCCATCACAGAACCAAGAAGAACTCTTCAATCAATATTCGACGACGACAACCTCTGTGGCGCGGCGGGCGAAGGTTTGCCTGCGTTACAGGTGGATGCGGGTTCGATTCCCGCATACATACAATCTGCACATATTTGTTCCGGGTGTTCTAAATGTTTTCTATATTAAAAAAAATATATGTATATCTATGTAGTGGATTGTATTAAGAGGGCGCAATGTGCGCCATTTTGTGAAAAGGATGGCCATAAGATTTTGCGATCATATGAGCAGCACAGAGCATACGTTTTTGGAAAGGCGCGGCGGCGTAAGCGCAAATGTCAAGTTTTTGCTTATTTACAAGAAAATTACCAACTAATGCAACCAAATAATTAGTAATAAAATAACCTACGAATCAAAACATAAGTAATTTCAATAGACCGTAGGGTTACTGAGATTTCGAACAAATTATGTGCGAAACAGTGCACTTTCATGATTTTTTCCCGTGATTTTTTCTCGATTGTGTTTTCATATTCAAGGAACCAAAGAGAAAATTTAGAATTTTATGTAATTCGAGTTTTTTACCACGGGGGAGAGATCCCGTGAGTAGGTACTGATATCTAGGCCTAGTTTGAAAACCAAACCCGTTAGGTTCGCCCCATATGTATATCAAAACACAAGCTCTGCTTAGCTTGGCGCTAGATAATGCTGTGTCCAGTATTACTTATTTATTATTTTTATTTTAATATTTTACCACTAATTTATTTCTAACGGCCTATGGTAGTAAGGTAGGATCGTGTTGTGCAGGATGCGATTGCGGAAATTACCAACAAAAATGGTTTGAACTGACGCTCTGCGTCGTCGGTGGGAACACATCCTTATTCCCCATTATTCTGGGGAGTTACGATATCATACCTGATACCAAGATTCAAGATTATTTATTGCGTTCATGTTGTACATAAATAATGAATACTAAGGTATACCAAATTATGTTCTTGCGCCGCCGGGCTGCCCGCGCCGGTCAGTTAGGGCACTTAATGCCCTGTTCGCAAAACGTCCCTTCACCAGCCTCACAAACGTGCTTGAACCAATTGAATTGAAGGTTCGTGAGATGGTAAAAGGTTTGATCGAACTTGTGAAAGCGAAAGTTGGCCAACATTAAAATAAATGAGGTGGATATAAGCTTGTCAAGACACAAATTATAAAATGAGAGAACGTAACGAATTAAGATAATAAACTGCTATGAAACTTGGCACCTATCTTACTGATCTCTCTGATCAGCTCTTATCGGTGAAGCTACTATAGAAAACAATAAGATAGAGAAGCGACAACACTATTCGCGAATGAGTAAAACCCTTGCGAAGACAAGTACCTACCGTCGTCGTATGCGCCACGAATTAGTATTCATTGATCGGGGTTTGGTATGATAATTATAGAAACCTGGATATTTTAACACAATATGCTAGACACTTAAATATCTAGCAACGAAGTGTAAACGGCATTCCACGCTTGGATAGGTAGGTAGATATCGCGTTACCTTCCGCTCTTCAATTATTTCGACGTTAATTAAACACTACCGGTCGGTGCCAATAATTTTTTTGACACAGTTTAAAATTAACTGCAGAAAGTGTTTTTAGACTAGAAAGTATCGCAGTTTTTTGGCCTTAGATAACCGCGATAGATAGAGCGAGTAACGTATTTTTGATAAGATAATTTAACTGTCTAGTAGTCAAGTCTACTTCAGGCCCTCTTGAAAGGTTTTAATTAGTTCGCTGAACCGTTAATCTAAATTAAACTACTTATCTTTAACTAACGATTAAGTATCCAAAGGACGTCTTCCAAATTATGAATCGAAAGAAACCTCGTACTGACCGATACGTAGAAAAAGTTATCTAACTTGTTGTTGCATTTATGTTAATTTGTGGTCAATCAAACAATCGAAACACAGGATGTGATCTATTGGTGTGCCATCCATAGTAATTGATGCGTAACTATCCATTCAGATTTTATGAATCAACATTCATCATCATCAGCCCGTATACGTCCCTGCTGATCATAGGCATCCCCCAAACGACGCCACAAACAGCGGTGCTGAGCCGCCTCCATCCAACGACTCCCTGCGACCGTTACAATGTCGTCGGTCCATCGAGTGGGAGGTCTTCCCACACTCCGTTTCGCATTGCATCGCGGTCGTCACTCGAGAACCTTTACTCCCCAACGGTTATCGGTTCTGCGAGCTATATGGTCTATATGGTCAGCCTGCTAACTCTGCATGAGAGTTATGGCGGTTACTTTGGTTCTTCTACGGATTTCCTTATTCTGGATCCTATCGCGTAGAGAAACTCCGAGCATAGTTCTCTCCGTAGCTCGCTGAGCGACTATGAGCTTATGCACGAGGACTATAGTCGAGCGACCACGTCTTGGATCCGTAAGTTATCACTGGTAACACACATTGGTTAAAGACTCGTCTTGAAGCTCTGCGGTATCAGCGACAAGAAGGTATTGCAATTAACTAGTGTAATTGGTTGTAATGTAATCGTGCTAGTTAATAATTAAATAAATAAATAAATAAATTGCGAAGTTTCTCGAACGCTGCCTATAAGCCAATTTAAAGTGTCAATACAATACACTACAACTTAAAACCCTTTTCTAGTTCCGAGCTGCCCTAAGACTGGTAGTAAGCGAAGGGGACCCTCGACAAACTCTCACCGGGTTCAGCAAGATCGGCGAAGGCAGTACAGGCGTGGTGTGCGCTGCCACAGACACGCAGAGCCGGCGGCGGGTCGCGGTCAAGATGATGAACCTTAGGAAGCAGCAGCGGAGGGAGTTACTCTTCAATGAAGTGGTAAGTTTTGATAACTTGTGACAAACTAGCTGACAATCAACTGACATGGTAAAAACTAACCCTTTTTCGAATATTGTGCTTCTATTAAGAGAGAGGAACTGAATCCTCACTAACATCTTGCATTATGTGTATTGATGGTTTATCGACTTGCGTGTATCTAGGCAAATCCTTGAAATAATTTGGCGGGAATTAAAGGACAAATATTAATAAAAAAAAAATCGAGAACTTTGCATGCCATACCTGGCGAAGTATATTATTTATTATATCATGTTTTATGTACGTACCACTTGAGCGAAGCAGCCGGGAGAAGCTAGACTAAAAGTAAAAACAAGGGTATTTTTGAAAATTTCCACTGCAACACTCGATTGAGCACCCCGATGTGCTAGAGCTAGGCTTTTGAAATTTCACTATGTTATTACTACTAGATACATGTTACAAACTAAGGGGGTGGCCGATATGAAAAACAAACAAAAAACTTTTTGGACCCCCCAATGCGGGGCAAGGCTGACTTGCCAACAAAATTAAAAATAACATAAATAATGTTGACTTACTATCTATATTATTCGCAGGTGATAATGCGAGACTACCCTCACCCGAACATAGTAGAAATGCACGCGTCTTACCTCGTCGGCGACGAGTTATGGGTTGTTATGGAATACATGGCGGGGGGCGCGCTGACAGACATCGTGACGCGAGCGAGGATGGACCCCGAGCAGATCGCTACAGTCTGCAAGCAGTGCCTTAAGGTAGATATATCTTACTAAACTCTAGCCATTCTCAACGTACAATGTTTGTAAAAAACTCTCAAAACAAAATTTCAATGTTCTCTTTTTGGCGTGGTGTTCGAAATGTTATTGTCAGCGTTATGCATTTTAGGAAAGAGCTCAAATTGACAAGTAGTGCAAATTCTGCCCCAAATCACCCAATCAACAACAAGAAAGTGGTTTAGATTTAGTACGGAAGCAATGTTAACAAACATCGTAAATTCAGTTTGGCCAGAGTTTACTAACAATCCTCATTATTAGTCCACAGTTGGACATAGGTCTCCCCTAATGAGCGCCACAGCGCTGTCGCTTTCGGTATCAGCCACCTGGCCACAGGCGTTTGCTCTCGTAGAGATTGGTATTTGAAAACAATTCTCGACTAAAAGCCTATCCCTACTACCTACCTACCTATAAAGTCAAAGTCAAAGCCAAAAACTCTTTATTTCCATAAATACAATAAATGTATACTTAGAAAAGGTCAAATTCTAATAATTAAACACTGACACGGAAATAAAGTGATATTTTTGATTTCAGTCGCTTCGGTACGTAGACTAAAGTAAAGAAGCGACGAAGAAACCTTTAGCCTGTTAGTTGTTATTTTTCGAGTTGGAGCAAATTCCGTCCCACGCTTTTTTATCCTCTAGATAATCTGATATTTTATAGTAGGCCTTTTTACACAAGAAGGTTTTGACAATTTGTTTGGATTTATTTACTGATAATTTTTGCAACTCACTAGGAGTTTTGTTGTAGAAGCGTATACATTGCCCTTTAAAAGATACATTAATTTTGCGTAGTCTAGTTGTGGGCACAGCGAGTTTATGTTTATTCCTTGTATTCTAATTATGTACATCGCTATTTTTAGGGAACCGATTGATATTTCTATGAGTGTACAATAGGTTTTCATAAATATATTGACATGGTACTGTCATTATGTTTATTTCTTTGAATTTATCACGCAGGGATTCTCTGGGACCCATACTATAGATAGCACGAACAGCCCTCTTCTGCAACACAAATACGGTGTTAATATCTGCAGCGTTCCCCCACAGTAGAATACCATAAGACATAATACTGTGGAAGTAGCTGAAATAAACAAGTCTAGATGTATCCACGTCTGTAAGATGACGGATTTTTTTGACAGCATATGCTGCAGAACTAAGTCTTTTCGATAGCTTATCTATGTGTGCGCCCCATTGAAGTTTATTATCTAAGGTGATTCCTAAGAAAACGGTACTTTCTACAATTTTTAACGTTTCTCCTTTTACATTTACATCAGCAGCATCAGCTATCTCTTAGCTATTCGCCTACTAAACCACAGAGGTCAATTTAAGTAAATAAATAAGTAGGTAAGGTACTATTAACTCAAATAACGTAGCATTATTTTCTGACATGCAAGTGAAAGTATAGGTAAGCTGTATTAGACAGATACTGTTTCCATTCCCAGCTCTTAATTGAACCTTTTGGAAAGTTACATGTTTAGGTTTCTACATGTTCAGACAATTTGGGAGTCTATTTTTGGCCAGAGTTTACAGTTCTATACGGGTTCCGCCCGCGGCTTCGCGTCCATTTTCGCTGGATTTAATGTTGATTTTACCCTTCTTAGGAATGCAATCTATGTTCTAGTTGTGGACACAGCCAATTTATGTTTATTTCTAGTATTAAAATTATGTACATCAATATATTTAAAGAACCGATTGATATTTCTACGAGTGTACAATAGGTTTTCATGGTGGACATGGTACTGTCATTATGTTTATTTTTTTGAATTTATCACGTAGGGATTCTCTGGGACCTATAGATTGGTACTATAGATTGCACGAACAGCCCTCTTCTGCAACACAAATACGGTGTTAATATCTGCAGCGTTCCCCCACAGTAGTATACCATAAGACATAATACTGTGGAAGTAGCTGAAATAAACAAGTCTAAATGTATCCACGTCTGTAAGATGACGGATTTTTTTGACGGCATACGTTGCAGAACTAAGTCTTCTCGATAGCTTATTTATGTGTGGACCCCATTGAAGTTTATTAACTAAGGTGATTCCTAAGAAAACGGTACTTTCTACACTTTGTAACGTTTCTCCTTTTTCATTTACATCAGCCTTAAGGATGACTCACGTTAGACCATGTCGGGTCCGAGCCGAGTGTCGGCCGTAGCACGGTCACCGAGCCGGTCCCGTGCCGACTCACGCTAGACCGTATCGGGTCCGAGCCGAGTGTCGGCCGTAGCACGGTCACCGAGCCGGTCCCGTGCCGACTCACGCTAGACCGTATCGGGTCCGAGCCGAGTGTCGGCCGTAGCACGGCCACCGAGCCGGTCCGAGTAAAAATCGATCAAAACGTCAGTGCACTTGTATAGCATCACAACGTCTGCTCGGGCGCAACTCGGCCGCACTGTATTCGTGCACCGAGCCGAGCCGGGACCGAGTTGTTTCCGACCATTGTCCGTTGCTCGGCCGACACTCGGTTGTCGATCGGTATAGTGTGAGTGTGTCCGTACAAAATATATGTAACATTCGTTGACCGTACTACCGCCGACACTCGGCTCGGGCTCGGACCCGACACGGTCTAGCGTGAGTCATCCTTTATCTATGATACCTATTACTTGTTCTTTATTTAGAATTAATTATGACAGAGAATGCCATTTTACAGCAGCACTATGAATTTATAATTATTATTTTTACATGAGTTTAACAATGCCTATTTACAGCTGATCTTTTTATTATTTTACCTATTTTTGTACCTACATATATTCCTAAGTTCCTCGATTATTTTTCTATCTTGTCTGTTTTATGGCTTTGAATTACCAATTTAAGCAATATTTACTGTAACCTATAATGTAAATTGACGTCTCCAAGTGTGTATTTTGCTTCTACGAGTTTGAGTGTGAAAAGTATATATTTACGACCGCCTGGGACGCAGGTTGCGGGTTCCATTCCTGACTTGGGACAAATGTTTGTACGATCTGCAACCAGTTGTTAAAAATTATCATAAATATCTATCTATGTAATGTATTGTAATAAGTGTATCAGTCATCTAGTACCCATCATAACATAAAGTTCTGCTTAGCAAGCTAAGCAGAACTTTATGTTAGCCCCAAGCTCTAGCATCTAGCCCCAAGGGGCTAGATGATGCTGTGTGGATTGTCCAGCATTATTATTATTACACATTGTTTATTTAAAATCTCTCTTATTAATATATTTTTTTACTATAGAAAATAAATTATTATTAAAATTGTTTTTGTTCCAGGCATTGGCTTTCCTTCACAGCCAAGGCGTTATCCACAGAGACATCAAATCAGACTCCATTCTCATGACAGCAGACGGCCGAGTGAAGCTATCCGATTTTGGATTCTGTGCTCAAGTGTCCCAGGTATGATTATTAACGCTTAAAGGTACTCATTGGAGCCACCCGGCACCGCTCCGCACCGCCTCGTTTTAACCTTAAACGTTCACTTTGTTGGTATGTAGGATATTTTTAATTGACCTAGGTTCGTCGAGCGTGATTCATCTAGTTATCCATGATTATCTGATGTTATAACTTCAGTAATGCAAAAACTACATTACTAAATAATATGGTCATTATTCAGTAATATGGTTGTCGGGAAGAAATAGCTTTGAGCAATAAGACCGTCTGTTGTACTGTTTTTTTTAAATTTAGATTTATCATATTTTATTTTATTGTTTCTTACGTACAACTGGTTTTTGCCCGCGGCTGCGCACGCGTTGTTTCTATGGAAACGTTTAAAGGTAATTTCTATCCCATGGGAACTGATTTATAGGATAAAAAGTAGCCTTATGTTTTATTCCAGGCTTAGAATTTCAGCCCGATCATCCAAACATTCGCTTTTATAATATTTCAGATTTCATATAATTATTTATTGCATACTTATACATTAATACATAGTTTTAGCTTAAAGGTTACATGAAAGATTAAAGATTTTTATAAAAGACTAGCAGCAGCCCGCGGCTTCGCACGCTTTTTCCGGAATAAAAGGTAGCCTATGTCCGGCCCCGGGATACCATCTACCTCTCTGCCAAATTTCACCGAGATCCGTTCAGCCGTTCTTGAGTTATAAATAGTGTAACTAACACGACTTTCTTTTATATATATAGATTATTATAATAGGTAGGTACATAATGGATTTGTAGCTAGAAACATAGTAGTCGGAAAATATGGGCAGAGTCAGCTACAAGAATCAAAACAATTGTTATAATAACTCGGTAAGTACGTACATTTTTTTATTCAGGTAGCCAAATAGTTTATAGTTTAGAGTTATTTAAAAATTCGTCAACGGAGTAGGTAGTAACATTTAGAAATAAGGTATTCTTTGAGATTAATACGAAAAACTGAATCTACTTTAAAATCTTTTATGGAGCTAGGTATTTTATTAAAACTATTTATACGTAGGTAGAATTAGTTTATCTTTATTTCGTCTATTGTAGTTAGTAAAATGTTCAGAATTAGATTAAAAAAAATAACGATATTATTTAACGAATACAGTAAATCCCGAGGTGAGAAAGTGCCTGATTCCTATCGAGTGTGTCTTTTGATTTTAAAACACACTAGGGCCTTAAAACACTCTAGGTACGAATCGCACTTTCTCCAGGTTGATACATAATGCTTTATACTACTTATACCTACGAGGAAAATAAAACATATTCCGAAAAAGAAGTTGCACTCCTCTCTTTTTTCAATACACGAAATCTTCATGTCTTGTTGTATTTATTTCTGGATTTCTCCCGTAATAGGTTCTCATCTCAATCACTGCTTGAGCAGTTTCTTTTATAACTGGCGGTATCAAAAAATCCTCACTATCACTCTACGATATTCTATAGAAATAATAAAATTACCTAACTCAAATGTAAATTTCGAATAAATTCCCGCGAATGCCTCAGTACTTGGTTCTTTTTTTGAATTACTGTTCCGAGAACGGAAGAGGCCGATAATGGCGGACTCAGAGTAAAAACTTTTTAAGTTTAACATACTTATAATTAAAATAATCATAGCTAAAGCCTGAAATTTCAGGAAATTAAGAAATTAACACGTAAGAAATGGATTTCCATACATTATTCTCTTATTATTGGCAAACGAGTGAGTAATTAAATTCCATAGTTTTTCGAGCCGCATTCTAGTACGCCTGCAATGACGTACTTTCTAGCTCAAGTTTGGAAAAGGAATAAGTCACTTTCCGAGCAGAAACGTGATATATACATATATGTAACTGCCTTTATAAACAGATCAAGTATAGTATACATATGACTACAATTACTAGGGAATAAACATTCTTACGTAAAGAAATATTATGTTATATTCGCCACGTTATTATAATTCCCGAATAATATTTTAATCATTGCATTTGTTTCTCAGGAGCTTCCAAAACGCAAATCTCTTGTCGGCACGCCATATTGGATGTCACCGGAAGTGATATCTCGGCTGCCGTACGGACCGGAAGTGGATGTATGGTCGTTGGGAATCATGCTGGTTGAGATGGTGGACGGTGAACCACCTTTCTTCAATGAACCGCCATTACAGGTATGAACTTATTTCCATTGTTTTGCATACATAAGAAATCTAAGTTAACAGCTAAACAGTTAAAAACGCGTATAATTAGAAACAAAATTAAATAACTCTTGTTTTTTGTTGTAAATATGAAGACATTAGCTTGATCTATACTTACTGCTTCAACACAAAAAACAAAAACCAGAATCGAAAGAATCCGAAAACAAAATCAATAACGTTAACTTCCATCAGGGTTGATAAAAAATCATGTTTTTTTAAAATGATTAATTTGATTTGAATCACATATATTTTTTTGAATGTAAATTGCATTGGCCTATCCAGTTTTAATGTTTAATAGTTAGGAAAGGTAGGTTCAAAAATTTAATCACACTTTCTGCTAGTGCATCAGAAAAAGACACTAAAACTGAAACAATTTAATTTCTGTCTAACCTACATTATATGTTTTTTTTTAATTCTTGGTAACTATGGCCTTTTATTCATTATTTAAATTATAAAACAGTTATGACTTGCCGCAGGTTTAGGTTTAGCATCTTGTTTGTCGACATCTTGCAGTCTTTAAACTTTATGAAATTAATGTATGATGGAAACTACGAAAATTCGTGAAAATTTTTAATTTCAGAGGATTCCCTGAATCCTCAACCAGGCGAGCAGGTATAGGTACATTACGCGTGTATGCACCGAAGCTTAATTTGGGCACTCCCTTTACATTTTGGACTGCTTTCTGTTTTCATAGCAGCGAACAAAACAATTGATTTGTTTAAATAAATCATTTAATTTAAATCATCTCAACCCTGCCTTCCATAATAGCTTACATTTGTTCTGCAGTCAAAATAGGTGCTGCCAATTTACCTGTTTCTATAAAAGCTACATAATCTTGCTTCACAGGCTATGCGTCGTATTCGCGATATGCCACCGCCTAGACCGCGCGGCGCGTCCCGTTGTCCGGCCGACCTCATCGCCTTCGTTGAATGTGCTTTAGTGCGGGATCCAGCCCAGAGGCACTCTGCCCAAAGGCTGCTCCATCACCCGTTCTTGCGTCGCGCCGGTCCGCCTGCCCTACTCGTCCCGTTGATGCCGCATCCGCATCAGAACGCACCGCACCCGCCTACTGCAACGCCCCAGGTATGTTTGCCATCGCGGGATGTCCCAAAGGTACTCTGCACAACGGCTGCTCCATCACCAATTCCTAAGACGAGACTCGTCCCGTTAATACCACATTCGCATCAGAACGCGAAAGTACCGCATCGACCTATTGCTACACTCCCTATCACCATCGCTTTGTGTAGTATAATTTAAATCTATCGCTGGCTTATCCAATCTCCTATTTCATTGTGCCTAGTGTTTTAAGAAGGGGAAGACCAAGAACTAATCTATACGAGTCAGATCAAGGAGAAAGCCACTGTCATGTCGTATAAAGAAGTAAAAGAGACCGCATTGGAAAGAGAAAAGTGGAGGAAATTGCATCATCTCACCGACTAGAGCTTAATTTATAATAATAAGTGTTTTAAATAAGTATTTATTTTTGTTACAGACGAACGCACAGCAATATGATTATTCTTAATTCGCAAGAAAACGACCGATTCATGGTCCATCGCCCATCTATGGTTCAATCACGCTGAAAACATGACTTGTATGTTACAAATGTTTTAACTCGCTTCACTTATCATGACCAACCTACTTTTGTACGTCAAACATTGCCATGTTGATAAAATTAATGTGAATGTTTTTATTATTGTGGCTATTCCCAGTGAAATCATTCCAAATTGTCATAAAATTACTTGACTATTTTCTAATGTGATATTTAATCACATTCCTTGACTTTTTTAATGTGATATTAAATCACATTCCTTGATTAACTTATTGATTGTAATGATCATAGGATAAGTTTTATGAGCCATTGCTACTTAATTATCAAAACTTAGTTTTTTTCGTATTTAAATCTAGTGGGTAGTTTTAATAGTTATCTACACTAATATGATCTTTTAATGTATATAATACCAGAATATTAACAATTAGAAGTGACGTTTGAAATCTTTACCCCGTCCACTTATGTACCTACATGTTTTCTTGTTGACTATTGTCGTAAATTAGAAATATTGAAAATTAAAAGTGCCTCCATATACAAAAAAATAACTACTTTATGGGAGATATCGTTTTTTTTGTTTATTATTATATTCAGTGCCACAAAATTAATTATACATATTTCTAAATCAGTATTAACATTACCCTTACTATGTACTACTTAAAGTTAATAAGATGTTTTTAAATAATTATTTACTAATCAAGTTCCTATACACTAGCCAACCTAGATGTAGAATGTTTGAAAACAAACCAACCATACTTAACCTAAAATTCAATTTGTTGCCGCGTCTGTTCACATCACTTTGTCGATTTGAGATTTTTCCTTCAATAAATATTGCTTACGATTACATCTGACTCTAGACGCCAAGCAATTGAGTTTTAGTTATTGTTTCGTGGTTTGTTTTCAAACATTCTACATCTAGGTTGGCTAGTGTATACATTATATGTACATTGCCTATTTTATTAGCATTCCGTTGTGTCGTAGACGAGTCACAAATATCTTTCTGTGTAGTTTGAGTAAAAATACTTCGGCCTTATCTTCTGTGATCCCAATAACTGATGCCTTAAGAATAGTGCGTTATTTGATAATGACTTATAAATTAGACTTCTTATACATTAGAAACCCTTTTAAAATATTAAGGGTGTAATGAATCAGAAGGCAATGTAATATTAGTTTGCATGTTTGTTTTATTCAGGCTATCAGATGTTTTTATAAAAATTTATAGCTTAAATGTATGGATGTAAAGTGTCAAAAGTACACAAGTACCTACTCAAGATTTATATTGGTTGGTGCATACATGCAAACTTAACATTTCATTGTATTATCTTTTGTACATGATCAGAATGTTTTCAGAGCCTTAATTAGGATTAGTGCCTTAAAACTAGGGTAGTTTTAAATCAATTTATATGCACTTATTAGTTTTATTTTATGTAATAATATCTGCAGCTTGTTGTTAATTATGCAAGCAAGATGCAAGCGTTTGTTTCTAATATAGTATTCGTTTCGTTTAAATAAATTGCGCTGTAAAATGGTATTTTGGTCTAGCTAGCTACCCTACGAGGTTCTCTTCCTGCGATTTCGATCTAAATTATGTTTACTTTTGCCATTACAGCAGCTATTCAGAAACTCCGTTACAGAGTCATCGACATGGATATCGGACGGGACACAGATTCGCGCAAAATTAAAAAATTATAGCGGTTTATAATATTATCTGCGTTCTACAAAGAATATAAAAAAAATTGTAGGGCCCTGACAGGGTTTTTATGCATTGTGTACCCACTAAGACTACCTTCACCTAAGAACAATACCTGTATGCATAAAATTACAATAAATTATATATATATATAAAGATATCCCCCTGGGCACTTAGTTGATCTGACGTGCCATATAGGTAGTATTTGTTGGCTCCGTTTGCACTTGTTGATCCGACCCTCCTTTCTTGATCCAGAGAGAGATAGCCGTACATATGTGGTACCGCTCGGAGCCACAAAAGTGGCCCCAAAAAATAATAATAATTAAGCCATCTTATACATATCCACCTTTTAGGCACTTACTGATCCGATTCAAATGAGCCAATCACAGCGAAGGACTGCCCTGATTGGCCCGTTACTTTTCTCCACAGAAGAGTAAATGGAGCTAGCGCTCCTCGATTAGAAGGGCCATCTGAGCTTGACACGCGTGCCACTGTTAGGCACTCAGTGCCTATATCTGTCAGAACGCTTGTAATCTTAAATCAGTCTTGCCCAATTTTTGCCCAACGTACCGCATAGTAATATTTTTCGAAAAAAATCTACATTGCACAATAATTACTTGTCTGAAAAATAATAAAACAAGTACCTTGAGAAAAGACGGAATTTCCTACCATCGGAAAGTCACATACGCTACTTTTTTCAAGAAATTTTAGGTTTAAACGCAAAACAATTTTGGTACAACACTAGTGTTGCTCCATTGTCAGTCAATTGAATTTATCGATATCAATATTCGTTTAGGGTCTTACTTTCATTTAGCGGGAAGTGTAATTCCCTAAAAAAACAACGATTATATTTATTGGTAACATTTGCCTGCGATGAATAAAAATTTAGGGTTAAAATTTTTAAGGTACACTCCTATTTGTAATTTAAATCCCCTCTGTCTCCTCGTTCTCCAGCCAATCCCATCAGTGCTTTTCTCGATGGATTGGTTCTATTTCAGCAGGAATATTCTAGGAATACATTTTTAAAATTTTGATAACTGAAACTTCAAATCAATCACATCAACCAACATCAACATATGGAGATAAATTTAAAAAGTAGCTTAAGAATCACCATCATACCAGTCATAATTTTTAAAACCAAAAAACATTTTTAACGTAATTATAGCTGGGAATAATTTTTTTAAATTTTGTTAAAAGAAACGTCAAAACAATCGCACAAATAAAGATTATTATTATTATTATTATCAACCAACATCATCATGTGGAGATTCTGAGCGGTGGCGCCATCCTTCGTCAAAATCCATAACTCGGAAAACATAGACAATTCCCAATATTTTCTCTGATAACTCCTTAGATTTAGACCTAAGGATTTTTTTAAAGTGATGAGTTGAGGAGCAAATAGTACCCTGGAGTAACTATCGAAATTTCCGGCAACAGTAGCCGTTATTAGCAATAATTTCGATAGTAACCGTCCGGTACGATTTGCTTATCAACTCATTACTTCCAAATAAACCTTGGGTCTAAATCTAAGGAGCTATGAGAAAAAAAAATGGAAATTTCTATATTTTCCGAGTTATGGATTTTTATCTCTGCTCTGCAACTCGACCAAACAATTTCACTTCACAACACACACTGACCGAGTGCGGCGCGGCGCGCGGGCACGGTGGCGGAAGGTGTTCCTCCCCCTCCTGCCCCTTCCTCCCCCCGTATGAAACATGGATCTAAAAATTACTAAGCTTTGCGAATATAAAATCTATTGGAGCAACATAGTCATTAAAATCTTATAGGTAACTTAAAATTACCGTCATATATTGAATATATTATTATATAAAATGGAGCCACATTTGTACTAATTTTGAAAAGTCGCGGAGCCACAAAGTAATTACGAGTACGCGAAAAATTTCCGTTAGGGATCAACTTAGACTCGGGAGTTGAATCTTCAAAATATTGAGTTTTAAGTTTTGTGACCGAATACGTTTGGCAACATCGCCTACGAGATTGAGACGTTGCCACTCCGACTTAGAAATATTCAACCGGAGCCATGAAATTACGGTTTGAAGGTGGAGTAAGATATGTTCGGAGCTACGGCTGGATCAACTATGTGCCCAAAGTGGTGTTTATATATATATAAATAGCGGACAATTGTTTTTCCATAGATAGTAAAACATCTATGAACCCATGTTTCAACAAATTTCGATTATTGCTACTTTTGGAGCAATTAATAATATAAGAGATTTATTACTAAAAATCAACATATTATTACCAAAAGCTCCATTAAATAATACTTTATTGTTACATGAAACAACTGAAAAAACTGATTCTAGAAAATGGTCTAAGTTTTGTGGCACACTACTTTTCTGGTAGTTTAATTCCTTGCAGAAAATATTAAAAACTGTTATCTCGTCATGCCAGCCTTAACGACATCATCCGGCGGGCCTTTGTCACCGCTAGCGTACCAGCTATTCTCGAACCGAATGGTCTGTTGCGTGACGACGACGGTAAGAGGGCCGACGGCATGATACTAGTCCCATGGGAGTTAGGAACGCCCATTGTGTGGGACGCTACATGCGTCGACACACTTGCGCCTTCCCATCTTCCGAGGACATCCGTGAGGGCTGGTGCGGCGGCAGATTTGGCCGAGGATCTCAAGAGACGCAAATATGCAGGTCTCGACAGAGCCTACACATTTGCTCCCTTTGGGGTCGAGACCCTAGGTCCGTGGGGTACCGAGGCTCTCCGGGTTTTTATAAAGTTAATATCTGAGCGTCTGGTCGACGCGACGCGTGACCCGAGAGCTAGGTGGTGGGTATCTGGCGCAGCGCATCAGCATTGCCATACAGCGGGGCAATGCAGCCAGCGTCTTGGGGACGCTTTCGACTGGTATTGATATGGATCAGTTGAGCTACCTGTAGATTGTTTGCAACAGTTTGCAGTTAGCTTAATTGTTTCAATTGTAAATAATAGTTTTTAATTTTTTTTATTATTATATTGTAATTTTCTTTGTCAATAAAGTTTTCCAACTTAACTTCTAAAAAACTGCTTATTGCGCGAATCTGCGTCAGATTCCGTGTCGATGACTCCGTAACGAAGTTTCTGAATATTTCTTTTGACGTGACGCTTTTCTTATGTTCATCACATTAAAAGTTGTGGAAATATTGTTAATTTATTGTTCCAATCAATCCCATCAGCACCGTTTTAAGAGTTATTGCCAAATATATTGTATTATCGGATTGTTGAATAAACTGTTATTGAAATATAGATTTTGAACTAATTGGAAGTTTCATTTCTTTTCGCTGTCCTTAAATAATGAAAAGGGTGGTAAAATAACGGAGCAGATACAGAGGTGTTGTAATTAGATTTACCAAAGATACAACGCGTGACAATTTGCAGGGTGAGGGGGTGTTAGATCCTGCTCGCTTTTTTATTTTCAATCTGCCGGTCAATAGCAAAACTGTTCGATTCATTCTGTGTCGATGGTACCTACTACGTAGTTTAACTACTTCACACTAGATGTCACTAAGTGTAGGGTATAACAGGGACACACAAAACAGAGGCTCTCCTCTTCTATGGTAGGGGTGGTAAGCCACCAACTGGTGCCTATATTGTGGTGGATGGCGTGCGGATCATGCTAACGACCCGCATGAGATACCTGGGGCTTACGCTGGATAGAGCTTGGAAATTTACTGAGCACTTCCAGCTGCTGACCCCCAAGATACACAGTGCGGCGGGATCTCTCGCTCGTCTCTTACCTAATATAGGTGGGCCTAGAGTATCCTGCCGCCATCTATTTACAGGGGTTATCCACTCCATGGCCCTGTATGGAGCGCCAGTGTGGGCGGACGCTCTAACAGCGAAAAACAGGGCTCGTCTGCGAAAACCGCAGAGATTAATGGCGATTAGAGCAATGCGCGGCTACCGCACCGTGTCGTATGGGGCTGCCTGTACACTCGCGGGATTTCTACCATGGGATCTAGAAGGAAGGGTGCTTGCAAAGTTGCACGAGCACAAAAAGGAGGAAGGGCACCGACTGGCTCCTCAGGAGATCCAGTATGAGCGGGAACAAGCGAGGGAGACCGCTATACAAGAGTGGGTCGAAGAACTGGAGTCCGCTCGCTATGGCCGGTGGACTATTGACGCCTTACGTCCTGTCTTGGGAGAGTGGGTGCACCGGAAATATGGTGCTCTTACGTTCCGACTGGTGCAAGTACTGACTGGACATGGTTGTTTTGGGCAGTACCTACACCGCGTGGCTAAAAGAGAGGCAACTCCTACCTGTCATCATTGCAGCGCCCTCGAGGATACAGCACAACATGCCCTTGAGGAGTGTAGTGCTTGGTCGTCGCAGCGTCAGGCGCTGGAAAGAGTAGTTGGTCAGGACCTCTCGCTGCCAAGCTTAGTGAATGCCATGCTTGACAGCGAAAGAGCCTGGGAAGCCATGGTTTCCTTCTGCTAAGATGTCGTTTCTCAGAAGGAAGCAGCGGAGCGAATCAGGGAGGAAAACCCTCAAGCTGAGCCGCTCCGCCGGCGGAGGACCGGAAGAAGGCGACGGCAATTCCATCGCCTTCTTCCGCTCGATGGAGACCAGCTGGGTGATGGTACGAGGACAACCACCCCAGCATTGCACAGGCCTCTAACGGAGGGGGACGCCCTAAATACTCCAGGACATGCCTCGCCCTTTCAAGGGCCAACAAGAAGGATCCGTCCAAGACGGATGATCACCGACAGGGTAGCGGTCGAATCCAACCGGGAACCCGCAACCGTGTCAAGTGCCAGTGTGCCATCAAACGAATCGTCTGGTGACGAGTGGTTTGACGACGCTCTGGCACTAAGGTGAGAGAGGAAGCGTTTTTAGTTGGTATGTCACTAACTACTAACACTGTTAGTAGCTTAGCGGAGAGCCCAACATACCCCTCTAGCCCTCCTCAGGCTAGAGGTAATGCGTAAACAGCATTTTCCCATCGAAAAAAAAAAAAAAAAACAGGGACGTACTCAGAATTTTCGTACCAGTGAGTAAACAAGTAATACCCACCTAAATAGCCTTCATCATTGAAATGGCAAGAAGAAATCTTTGTATATTTTGTCGGAGTCCAGTCTTGTCTATTAATTTTTGTGATCCATTGCTGTTTAAGATTCTCTTCGGATGGATAACAAGAACATTCATAATTTAATTAATAGATGGGCTTCACGTAGGTACTTGAAATTAACTTAACATCAACTGTTATAATAGTTGTCTCACGGAGGGAAAGTACTTTCAATAATGTAGATACAATATTTAGGAGGCTCATTTATTTCTTGCGTATTACATATTTTTTTAAGGTTCTTTCCATTGATGAAGCATAGCCGTGGGACAATCGGTGAAATAATTGGATTGTAATTACGGCCTTGTATTTTTGTTATATTCATGTTGTAGCCCCGTTGGCAAAGCTGTGCACAGGACGAGCGCCGACAGCACACTGGCTTAGGCCACGCCTACTGTGAGTGATGTGATGACGTCAGGATCTAGTTGAGAATCAGTGCACAGTTGCTTAGGCCGCCTCCTCTCTGTATCTACTCCATGGGTAAAATCAAACAGTAAAGTGTAGAAAAAGCGTTTTATTGAAGAATTAAAATGTACTACAAGTATTAATACCTATTGAAAATTTATTTGTAGAATTCGTATTCACACTCATCCTTTTTGATGTTATTTTTGTAACCCTTTTCGAAGTCTTTCGGGAGGACAATATACCTGAAACAGTAAGGACACAGTCAAATCGATTCTTATTACATTTCGTCGATTTTACCTACGACAAATAGTTCCTGGTACATTAGAAAATATAGTACCAATGTATCGCTGGAAAAATGTGAAAGGAAGCTGCTTAGGACACCATAAGGGCTACTTCTACTTGGCCAATACACACTGAGTCGTAAAGACAGAATGACAAGGAAGTAAACAGTACATAGGTTCATAGGAAAAATGGTACTCATGAAAATGGAGACCTGTCCGATCCATAGACATAAAACCATCATACATGTTATGAAACAACCAACAACAATCTTTGTATAGCTTGCTAGTTGACGTTAAACATTGGCAGACTGGAGTCATAGAATCGCTTAAAGATCTATAGTACTCAAAACTTCAATGAGTTGAATGAATTAGATTTTTTATCGAGAAGGTCATTTAAAAGATACCATAGGTACAGTGACGTTTATCAATAAGTAACCCCCTGATAAGTTTGATTTGAAGTCAATTTCTTCTGATACAAAATATTTAAAAACTATTATCTTTCGGTAAAATGAAGATAGCAGGCTCTTCTAAAACAACAAATTATAGAACCAAAAACTAATCTACCTATTTAAGATACTTTGAACCCGTCAGGGGGGTACCTATCTATAAATGCCACTGTACGTATTTAAACTGGAAGGAAACAATGTATTTCGTACCTGTTCTCACGCACGGCGTGCATACCAGCCTCCTGACAGATGGCGTTAATGTCGGCACCAGACACGCGGTCCGGCCGCGCCACGAACTCTTCTAGGTCCACTTCCTCAGACAGGTTCATTTTAGCTGTGATCGTCGAGAAGATCAGACGTTTCTGGCGTCTGAAATAGAGAGTTGGAATATTGGTATGATTTAAAATGTTTTAAATCCTGGGCTTTTTTAGCAGTTTCAAACTCATATCTCTCAAACAGCTTTTTTGTTAAAAATACATAATCCAGATTTAATTAGGAATAAAATAATAATATATGTCCAACAATCACCACAACTATTTGCATATTCCAGCTGTATTGCTTATGATTGTATCAAGGCCACGATACCGTAAAGCATTTAAAACAGGACGGACGGGTGACACCGCTGTGTTTGTTGTGTGCGTAACTGCATACCGTGTTTTCAAATTTATCTATACATACTTATTGCTATTTTTAGAGAACCCTAGTGTCTAGCTAGATAAACCTAACATAGGATTTAAGACACTACTTACTAAAAACATGTAATCTCTTTGACAATAAACGATATCTATTTCTATCTACGTAGTAATTTTTTTTGAGCTATATTCGCATTATGGACAATGATTATGCCTAGCGCTATACATTTGCAATTTAGTATCTAGTAGGTACATCGATGTACCTACTAGATATTAACGTAGAAGTATTCCGTTCTTTTGAAATTCCAGCTTACCTGTCTGGCAGAGGGAACTCAATCTTCCTGTCAAGACGACCGGGTCTGAGCAAAGCAGGATCTAGCGTATCAGCACGGTTCGTCGCCATGATGACCTTCACATTGGTCGTCTGGTCGAAGCCATCCATCTGGTTCAGGAGTTCGAGTAAAATTCTCTGGACTTCTCTGTCGGCGCCGGTTTGGGCGTCAAATCTAAAAAAGACAACGATAATTTAGACTTAACTTTTATCATAAAATATAATTTATTTACACACGAATGACCATGAACGATGCAGGCGTACAATAGGATGAAGCAGCGGCGGCGCGCTTTTGCAAGACAAACTGTTGAGTCTGGGCAGAGAATGCGTCAATCGAGACATATACATTATATACGACGACCGATGAAGCGTGGCGAGCGAAGGTCCGTCTGCGACGCAGGAAGTTGCGGGTTCGATTATCGCCTCAGGGATATATTTGTACGAACTGCAGAAGACCCAAATTTTTATTATAGGAATAATCTACCTATACACTAGCCAAACTCGATGTGAAATGTTTGTAAACAAACCACAAAAAACTCACTTGCTTTGCGTCGAATTTTAGATGAATATTATTGGATCTAGTTATGCAGAAAGCAGCCATATGCATAACTAAATCTTTATTGAAGTGAAGAATAATCCTTACAATGCGGTGCCAAGTAGACTATCGTTATATCGGGGTGCTGATATGTCTCTACGAGGCCGCCACCATGATTGTCCAAGCACATGGCCAGCAGTCTACACCCATCCAATTGTGCAGAGGAGTGAGGCAGGGGGATGTCTTATTTTATTACCGAAACGAAACTGTTCACGAGCGCATTGGACGATATGTTTAAGATGCTGGACTAGAAAGGTAGGGGCATAAACATGAACGGCGACATCTCATACCTGCGATTCCCTGATATGATAACACATAGTCTTAGGTCTTCGGAGTCGCTAGAGAAGTTGATTAGGGAAGACCTTGTCCAGCAGTGGACTAATATGATGGTGATGATGATTTATTGAAGGAACGATCTCATATAGACAAGTAATGTAAATTGCGTATAAAAAGACGCGGCAACAAAGTGAATTTTAGGTTAAGTATAGGCAGTTTGATTACAAACATCGTACATACAATTTGGTTGGAATAAAGGTCCTAGGCAGAAGCCGATAATGACCCCATAGGTCCAGTCGGTTTTTGCGAAAATTCTCACCTCTTAGTCGCAATAGCATCAATTTCATCAATGAAGATTATAGCGGGACTGTTCTCCTTTGCTAGACGGAACACGTCGCGCACCATACGCGGACCTTCGCCCAAGTACTTCTGCACGAACTCTGACCCTACCACACGGATGAACGCCGCTGTAAACAAAACATGCTTGGTTATTGTGTTGTATTGTGAAAACTGAGTTAACACTTACATCCCCCCACAGATCCTCGTGGGTCACCCCTGCGGGTCGCACCGCCGAATGCGGGCAGTGAATGCGATATACTAACACTTATACCGGTCCAGCAGCCGCCGAGTCTGGGCAGTGAATACGTTATGTCATAAATGTTTTATGTCAGTGACTTACGTGGGAAAAGGGAACTTTATTTTAGTGCCAGTGCCAATTAATGATTTGATTTGAATTTTTGTAATGTCGCATGCATAGGTTTTGTATTAAGAGTCGAACCTAAAAGCTTTAGTCGTAAAACTAGGCTTAGATCTCAGTACTCAAAAACCAAAAAAAGAATCGCGCCAGGTTTTAAAAATTTACCTATACAGATATTTACGTAAGTTAAATTTAAAAGAAAGTATCAACATTTAAATTTAACTTACCAGTTGTATGATGAGCTACGGCCTTAGCTAACATTGTCTTCCCGCAGCCTGGAGGTCCATACATCAGCACACCTCGAGGGGGCTCTATACCAATCTGCCGGTAAAGTTCCACATGGGTCAAGGGCAGTTCTACAGCCTCACGGATTTCTTGCTTTTGTGTGTCCATTCCTCCGATGTCTGCATACTGGACATCAGGCTTCTCATCTAGAAATTAAATATTGTCTTTAAATGAATTTAAAAAAAAAACTATCCCGCCTCCAAGATACTACTATACTATACTATTTGAATTCAGAAAATAGAATATGGTGCAAATATGCAATAATTACAAATAATTTTGGTATTACGTTTGTATGGGCAATGCATCCATCGCCTGCCCCTTAAATTATGATGCTGCAAAATTTTGTTCTTTCAATGCACAGCCTCTTCATCTGTTGTAGACATTTTAGGTAATGTCTGAGACTAGGCTAATTAAGACATGAATCCAAATATTATTGATGTATTTGTCCCAACATAACTATTGTCACAAGAAATGTCGACTTTACAATAGTTATTGAGTGTCAAATTAATTACCAGCCTGCAGCATAGAAATAGAGCTGTCGGCTTCTGGTGGCAACACATCCACCAGTGCATTGGAGTGTTTGTGAAGAGCCACAGATGCTGACGGCTTGAGAAGCTCTCTATCGATGGTGGATAGGATCCTGACATAGTAGTTGGAGCCTGTTGTACTGCCCACTGAAATGTAAAATGTCCAATTCAATTATTAAATGAGAAAACAACTCCTGGCACTTCTGGAAATTAATGAAGTATATTCAGCGTATTAATTTAATGTTATTGTAGTTTGCCATGTTTTAGTTGTATCGTAGTGTCACACTAATATACATATAAATGTGAAAGTCAAAATTTTTTCATTGACAGGTTCACATACATACAGGTGTTTGGTATTGGGACTGTCATATTTTTTTGGGGAGTTGGGGACCACCCCAACTAGATGTCCCTGCAGTTGTTTTCTCATGGGCTTCATTTCTCTGGTAGACTCAATGTCCTGACTCAATGTGTGACTATCACAGTTGCAGAGATATGTTTTTTTTTTAAAGTTTTTTGGGAAATCACTTTTAAGGCTCACCTTTTAAGCAGCATGTCTTTTTTGTTTGTGGTTGTAAAATAAAACTAAATGCAATATGCCTAAGTTTTTTTTTATGAATTTAGAAGTTGTCTCGATTATAAGTTTTATATAAGTTATAATTTATTTATAATAAATAAACATTGAAGAATACAGCACAGGTTACTTTGCAGCATTACAACCACATAGATATGGCGATTTAAGGGCGAGATTGAAAAATAAATATAAATATAAACCGCCAAGTGCAAGTTGACTAGCACACAAAGGGTTCCGTACCGTAAAAATCAGGCAACTTTTTCAGAAAACATCAAATTTTCAATTGTTCGGAGACCCCTTTAAATTTTCAACTTTATTATAATTGTTGATATTACAGTTGAAGTATTACTTATTTATAGAAAGTTTCATGTGGCCACCTATTGTGGTTAAAGAGGTAGGCTAGACAGACGAAGAGCAAAAATAGCCAAAAAAGTCACGATTTTATGTACGGAAGCCCCTTTTCATTTGGATATTTATTTTATTTTTATTATTTGTTGTTGTTGAAGAGAAATCATACAACATCTTCACTGAAAATTTCAACTGTACACAGTTGACCTCTTACGATACAGGAGTCTCCCGAAGAAACTTAGCCCATGCAAGACCCCCCAAAACATTATGTTGATTCCAAAACCAAACACCCTTTATATACACAGGTAACAAACACCAAATGTTTGTTACATCTAAACTACAAAACCACTTTTATATGTAGGAATGGGTTGAAATGTAGCCCATGGCCCCCGACTCCCCAAAACATTATGTCAATTCCAATACCAAACACCCTGTATACACAGGTAACAAACACAAATGTTTGTTACATCTAAACTATAAAACCAATGGATGGAATGAGTTGAAATTTTGCATACATGTTGTTCTAGACCTGGATAAACATATAGGCTATATTAATTTATCTAGGAAAAATGCATGCTAAGCTGCAGGCAAAGGCTAGTAACTGTTCTGCGATCAGCCCTTTGATTCTGAGCAAATTTGGTGTAGGTGAGAGTTGTTTCAAGGAATTTGACCAGCTATCATCAAGGCTTGTAATTGATAAAAAGAAGTGTTTTGAACCATACCTATTCCAGTATTTTGATCAACAGCCTCCAAGAACTGTCCAATGACGAGTGGCACTGACTGGATTCTCTTAACCTCTTCCTGGGCATGGAGGTATTCTTTCTTCAAGTTTCTTTGTTCATCTTTTATGTACTCTTCTTGAACTTCATAGAACTCAAGGGTCCTTTGGAGTTTCTGTAACAAGCAAGATACAGTGGGTAATCCTCTGCAATAAATTGTATTGTAAGGCTATTGGGCATTTTACAGAAGACACAATTGACAATGAACAATTGTACTGTGTACCTTATATTTAGTGTATAGATCTTCAGCTTCTAGCTCTTCGAAGGACTGAGGGCCGACGTAAGCTAGACCCTTGACATCAGTAGTTTGATCATCCTGTAAATAAAACAAAGATGTTACAAATATCTTGAAAAACTAAAATTACGAAGATACATTATTCGGGTAGGTATGGTGCACTGGTTACTCACTTTCTCATGTAAAACAATGCCGATTTCTTCCATTTTTCTCTGCACACCAATTACCTAATTCAATTCAACAAACAAATCAAAATTTCACGAAATTACGAACAAGAATCACCAATTCGCCACTTCTCGTCAGACACTAGACAGAACGACCAGTCATGTTATGTTCCAATGCCTGGGATTGGTTCACTCACATAAAATGTTACTTTATGTGGAAAAGTAGCATAAAACTGAAGTAAAGGTGTGAACCCAACCACAAGAAAGACAGAGAAAGAGTATATGTATTCTGTTCCCAGTTTGCTGCGAAACGTCACAGAATCGACAAATGTCTTCTTCTTCTTTTAGTTTTGGCCTGCCTGCCTGCCCGTATTCTCAGTCTACGCCGTAAATGTTTTATATTTGTATTCTTAATACAGCAACAAAGAATACAAGGTCAACTCATAAAAAATTAATATATGATTCTGCCCATGTATTTTAAAAATCTATGATCTACCAATGTAGGAATTACTCGGACGAAGGAAACAGAGGAATTATTTATTATTTATAAATATTATTTCCTCTGTTTCCTTCCTGTCAATTATTGACAATTGACATGTCATGCGACATGTCACTGTCTGTACCTACTGTCAGTCATATTCTTCTTCGAAGTTCGAACATAACCTCAAAAATTCTCAAACTAATGTAAATCTAAAATATTGCAATTAAATAAACTGGCTAATAAAAAATCCCGTAGGAAAAGTATCTTTATCTAAGTCGCATAAATTACCCCTCAGTGAAAATGGCGACACCAGAAACAATGAGCGAAGCTGATCAAATCAAAACGGTAGGGTCTTCTCAAATAAAGTTTTTCCTGTGCACACAACTGTTGTCTAGGCTCCTATGTGCTCTCAAACGTTCAATTTATCGTAAACAGTTCTAGTTAGATAGACATTCATACATAAAAATACATAAATTGTTTTATTAGAATCAAAAGTTGTAGTTCCTAAGTGCACATCTAAGGTGTAAGATCCTGATCGAATTCACTGCACCCCGATCTAACTAACACTATGTGAATGTAAATCAATATTTGTTCCAGTTCAAGGAGTTCCTTGTCCAGTACAACAAACTATCAGAGCTGTGCTTTAATGACTGCGTACATGACTTCACTTCTAGGACCCTTAGATCTGTGGAAGTAAGTTATGGTACCTTACCCTACCCTAAGTGAGATGGTGGTCACCATCTTCAATAAAAAAACCTATCTTGTGCCTATTATAGTGCTTGCATAAAGAGAACACTAACCTTATAATATAATACAAGAGTATACCTTGAAGAGTTCATATCTGTAATCGGTGTCAAAATTGCTTCTACATTAAAAAAAAATATTTTCAGGAAAAATGTGCAACAAATTGCATGGAAAAGTACCTCCGAGCAAACCAGAGAGTGTCACAAAGATTCCATGAGTTCCAGATGATTGCCAATGAGAATATGATGGCACTCGCGCAGAAGTCCGGAAACCCCAGCTAAGTGCTCACAGTTTAGCACAGATTCATTATTATGTTATTATTTTATTAGTTGTTTTGCCAAATTGGCAAATTAAAATGTTGTTGTAATGGTAATGGAATTTAAGTGAAAGTTTAAGAATACCATACAATTAAGAAACATACCGAACCAGCGAACATCACCAACACGGACAGAACAATGGGTTAGTTTTGTAGGGTTCCATACCTGAAGGGTGAAATAGGGACCCAATTACTAAGCCTTTGCTGTCTGTCCGTCCGTCCATCTATCCATCCGTCTGTCTGTCACAGGGCTCTATCTCATGAACTGTAACATGTAGACAGCTGAAATTTTCAGAGAATATGTATTTCTGTTGCCGCTAGAACAATAAATAATAAAAATAAAATAAATATCAAAATTAAAGAGGCTCCCGCACAAAAAACGTGATTTTTATGCCTATTTTGCTCTTAACTTGTCAAGGCTGTATCTCTTGAACTACAATAGGTAGGCACATGAAACTTTCTACACATAAGTACTCTCACTTCAACTGTAATACCAACAAATACTAAAAATAAAATAAAGTTGAAAATTTAAAGGGGTCTCCGAACAAATGAAAAATTGATGTTCTTTGAAAATGTTGCCTGATATTTACGGTACGGAACCCTTCATGTGCGAGTCGACTCGCACTTGGTGGTTAATTTTTTCATTTCTGAACGGCCATTTGTAGCGACATTTCAGGCTATGAATGTTTTAGGCCGCTGACAGTTTGTCAACGTCGAATCCGTTGGCATGCCGCCGACAATGCTGCAGGCCGGCGATTGAATTGGTTTCTGACTAAGACATCCAAAACTTTAAGCCTGAACACTTGATTCTTGTAATCATAGCACATACGGGTAATGTAGCCTTTCAGTGAAATAATTTGAGTGTAAAATTCTGCTGCCGATGATCTTTATAGATAAAGAAAATAACAAAAGTTAATTCAATAACTGTATTTAACTTATTGTTAGTCTTCACTCTTTGATATTTCACCTGTATTGAATCTTACTGGTCTTAAATACAAGCCATTTTTTTCAACTTATGCACGTAACACTCTTCCCAGGGCATGGTTTTGAGCATCTCTGTTCTGGAGGCGAGAAGTCCAGAACAAAGGAATCTTGGGAGCTAGTGTAATCGAAGTGATAGTCGTTGAATTTGGCTTCAACACTGAATTTAGCGTCTGAGACATCGCAGTCATCTGTGTTGAGTACGTATTTGAGAGGGAAGGGTCCCGATGGGTGGTTGGACATGTTAGAAGGCTTTGTGCAGATGCTGTATTGGCCAGCGTGGCGGATCACTCTAATGAGAGGCTGGTTGGGTTGGGCCTGAAACAATCAACATATATTTTTATTTGCCACTAGCATCCGCCCGCGGCTTCGCACGCTTTTTTCCGGGATAATAAGTAGCCTTTGTGCTTTCTCGGGAAACCATCCATGACCCTGATAAAATACAGACAATGATTCTAATGCTAGAATATAAACACGTATATGTTGTAACGCGCCTTCAGGTCGACCCGCACTGGCCGCAGAATTCTCTGGGCTAGGCTTTATATTTTGTCGGAATATGAATCTGTCTTCATATTACTATTGTCAGTTAGTCCCTATGATAGGCCATTTAATTAGCAGACTCGAAGCGCCTGGTAAATACCTTGCAGCAAGACGAAGTTGTAGATGGGCAGACTGTTAAACACTTCGATGCGGCACAACCGGACCGCATTCTCTGAAATTAATACTATTAGGTATAATTATACCTATAGCACAGATTTGACCTATAGCTTGTTTATGATAAGATAGGTTATATGATTAGGAAGCAGAGGCGCGGCGCTCGCAATATCTTGTAGCATGTTAGGGCAGACTGCTTTGCACAGCGATGCGGAACCAGCATACTCTGGGTTTAATATTACAATTAAGTTGTTTACCCTATGATAGGCAATTTGATTAGCAGACGTGCGGCTGGTACTGGTACATACCTTGCAGCAAGAAGACCCTGAAGGGCAGACTCCTTGTTATTCACTTCGGTGTAGCATCGGTTCTTTAATTAGTAAACTTAACACCAGGCGCCTGGTATAAAATACCTTGCAGCAAGACGAAGTTGAAGAAGGGCAGACCATTAGACACTTCGGAGCAGCGACACAGCAAGGCTTTGGCCGGCAGGGGGATCGGCAACGGTTGCCGCAGGGGTTGCCGCATTCCCCGGTCTTCATGCAGTTGTGCTGCTCGATCCTCTTTAGCACGGGACAGGAGATGTGGCCGGGACGCCAGCCGCAGCGTAACTGTCAACAAAATAATGAATTCGTTTACATGGAAACGTCATGACTGGATTCGGAGCAAGACCTAGTGGGAATTAAGTGTTTTCGTATAATTTTTGTGCTAATTTTGTACGGTGGTTGAAAATTCATAGAAACTGACTGAAACTGTCCGGGCAACTGAAATTAACTTGCTTGCTGGCTGAATTGAACACAATAGCTAGCAGAGCGAGTCGCAACTTTTTGATCGCGGTTGGAGACCATAATCAATGTGACAGAAGTTAACAGTTAACCTACACAAGTATAAAAATAAAAAAAACCCGAGGTATCCATCATCATCATCAACCTATGTTTAGTCATACACATAGGCCTCCCCTAATGTCTTCTGCTTGCCGCATCCAGCATCTGCGTGCAGTCTTTCGCAGATCACCTGGCCGGAGGGCGTCCTACACTACATTTGCCGAGTCACGGTCTCCACTCGAGAACACGTTTACTCCAGCGGTTGTTAAGATAAGATAAGATAATTTTTATTGGTTCACAACTTACAACACCCAAGAAAATACAATTTTAAAAGAATTAAAGAAAAAAATAATTTGAGACCTAAAGGCTGCCGCTCAGCGTGTGCTGCAGGAGCTTGGGGAGCAGCTGCAGCGCTGGTCTTCCGTGGCACCTTAGCGTAGAGCGCGTTACTGGCTATGGACACGCTCTTTACAATATAAGTTTGTATGAAACTAACGTAAATTACGTATATAGTAAAATTTTATAAAAATATAACAAAACATTTGCGAGTTAAAGACACAGGTGACGAACTAAAATATATTTTTGACATGACACATAAATTAAAATAGAAAAGTAAAAGAAACAAACACAGAAAACAATAAATAAGCTCACAAAATTAACTAAACAGAAACCATGATCGACCACATTAATACGAATCACATTGAAGATTTAGAAGATATTTTTTTAGATTGATTCTAAAACTGAAAAATGATTTCTTAATTTCTTAGAGGAGGTGGTAGATTATTCCAGCATTTCGTGGCAGCGTAACGAAAGCTGCCACGAAATGCGGCCGATCTATAGCTTGGACATATTAAAAGCACCGCCAAACGCGGTTGTCGGTTCTTCGCGAGATATGGCCGGCTCACTGCCACTTCATCTTGCTAATTCTCTGAGCTATGTCGATAACTTTGGTTCTCTGTCGGATGTATTCGTTACGAATCCTATACTTCTGAGAAACTCCGAGCATAGCGCTTTCCATAACTCGCTGAGCGAGTTTGAATTGGTGGACCAGGTCTACCACTACCGACTGTCCACGTCTCAGCTCCGTTAGGCATAACGGATAGGACGCACTGGTTGAAATCTTTTGTTTTCAAGCATTGCGGTATGGATCACGACAAGACTCGACGAAGTTTACCACACGTAAATATCCATACTAATAGTATAAATTCTAAAGCAGCTCTGTCTGTCTGTCTGTTAACTTTTCACGCCTAAGCGGCTGAACATTAATGAAATTTGGCAGGGAGGTAAACGGTATCCCGGGGACGGACATAAGCTACTTTTTATCCCGGAAAAAGCGGGCGAAGCCGCGGGCAGCTAAATAGTACATCGAGCGATGTGTTGGCTGAGACATTTCGGGGGGGATAAGGATGGAGCTGCGGACCATTACGTGTGCTCCGCGGACCACTTCGGGTGCCACTTTGGGTGCTTCCTAGGACCACCAGTGGTCAGCGGACCACCGGTAAATGAACCCGACGTTCTGCATGTCAGGCGGAAAGGTCCACAAAGGTTTGAAAGAAGGTGGAAGTTACATCACCTGAAAATCTGGAGCGTTTCTAGCAGTGTACAGCCATCCCATATGCTTTGGGACCGGTCCTGGCCGCACCTCTTCCTTGTCCAGGCATCTGTGTTTGGGCAAGTCGCAGCGACCTAAGCAGCTGGTCGCGGCTTTGCAGGCTGGAAGTGGAAGTTTATCAAAAATATTGGACTCAATTTTGCAAGTGTACCTACGTTCACATCACACGCATAATATAAACGGGAAAGTTTGAATATGTATGTATGTCATCATCAGTCTCTGCTGGGCATAAGCCTCCCCTAATGAGCGCCATAGCCCCCTGTCTTCAGCTTGCCGCATCCAGCATCTGCCTGCAGTCTTTCACAGGTCGTCATCCCAGTTGGCCGAAGGGGGTCCTACTCTGTATATGTTGACCTGAGTCGCGTTCTCCACTCAAGAACACTTTTACTCCAGCGGCGTAAGGATGTATAGGTACTATGTTTAATAGGTACTTATTTAAATGACTGTTACATCTTCACGTCAAAATTTCTGAAGGGATTATCGGTATGAAATTTTGTCTAGATACAAGTGCCTGTGCTGTACCTACTTTTTATAACGAAAAACACGTGCGAAACCGCGTGGAAAAGCTAGTGTCGTATAGGTAATTATGTACCCACTTACTTCATTGATGGTTTTAAAAATAGGTGAATGAATGAATGAATGATATCTATCTGGTTATGATATCGACTGAGGTCGTTGTGATCAAGATAATGTTATAAAATAGCAAGTTTTGATAACAATGACTTCCACTGGTAAGGCAAATGTTATAAAAAACCTACCTTCCTAGCTAAGTATATAGAAATGTAGACAATCTTACGTCTTCCTGGTTTGCAGCAGCATGCCATTTTTGTTTGTTTGATGATTAAGTACTTCAGGAAAAATAGAGATGGATGATCATCAGATGTCAATGTTTCAGGGCTTGGCGAACATGGGTGCCTGTAAAGTATGTACAAAGTACGCTATGGGCAGACAGTTGTCTTGAAGGTGACTATTTTTAAACCCTGACAAAAATAGGAGTTATACTAGAAGTCTATGGCGGTCCCTACACGATCCTTATATTGCACAATATCACGAATTGAGTTTGCGCGATTTAATTTTTATTATTATTCATATTTTTCATTGCATCGTGTAGGAACTCTATTGCGCAATATTATTTAGTCATTCATGGAACATCCCTTATTCATAATAGTCTGCTAACTTAAAGAATTGTTATATCTCACTCTGTCTTCTATTGACATAAGTCAAAGTGAGAAGTAACATTGCATAGCAACTGTTAGCGGAGTATTATGAATAAGGGTCTAAAGCTCTGCGTTCATTTATCCAACACCGCAACCGCATTGCATAAAAATGTGCATTCAAATATAGGCTTAAAATAGTTCTCTAAAATGGCTTCCCACAAGCTTCAAACTAGTGTGAAAATATTGACGCTAATGGACAGTCTATGTTATTGCGTCAATAATTCAATATACAATAAAATACAAAAATGCTTTATTGTAGATACACCAGAAAATAACATTTCAATGAGACATTATGTAGGTGCATAAGAAAAGTAAAATGGCAAATAAAAATATATTGAAAATATCGTTTGAGTGCAAGAGGTGATTCATTCATATCAAGCCATAAAAAAAAACATAATTAATAATAATAAGGTATTTGTCTGCGGTGTATGTTTGCTGGAAATTGATGCAGGTATTTAAATGTGATTAAATTTAAAGATTGAAATTAAAATCGTAGTCGCCGCGTCGCGTCGTCGTCTGGGTTTTAGATTTTTTTAGCATCGCTTTTTCTGTCCTTTTTTCCTTTAATATCTCAGCAACTACAGCAGCAAATAACTTGAAATTTAAAATAATAAAAAAATGAAACTAAATAAAAAATTAACATTAAAATTTTCAGTACAGTTTTTGTAATTTCTGTAGGTTTCATACATTCTGAAATATTTTGAAAAAAAATTAAAAAATACCCATCCCCTCCTCTATCTCCGAAGTTTGCAGATCAATGCATCTGAAATAGCGTTTGTAGATATGGATCTATATTTGACAGGATAAATATAGAGAAGTCTGTAAGTAGACAACTTTTTGAAAAAGAGTCAAAAATAGGGAGATCTTTTTCAAAAGGCTCCCCCTTTTTTCCCTTCTACCTCACCGAGTGGGGTATCAAATAAAAGGTATCGGTTTGTACATCTCAAAACAGTTTTTGAAATTTCTGTAGGTTTCATACTTTTTGAAGTATTAAGAAAAAAGTCCCAAAAATTTTACTATTATCCTCTGTACTCCGAAGTTTCCAAACCGATACATCTGAAATATTCTGAAACCTTTAATTTTTTGGTATTCAACAAATAGCAAAGTCTCTAACCAGTACATATAGTAGGTACATATTGGTATACTTGCCAACCGTTCGAAACCCTCGGCGCGCGAGTTGCACTCGCACTTGACGGATCTTGTTTTAATTACCTTGTATAGCTTCAGTAGGTAGGACCTTCTTAGAATCAGATAGGCAGGTTTGAAGTATCAGTACGACTAGAATCAGTAGAATCTACTGGCCACTGATAATCTGATCTAAACGCAGCACTGAGGTACGATTTCTTACCTCAGTTATACAGCTATTTGGAATTCTAGTCTCATTTCATGCTGCTGTTCCTTGATGTGTGATTGGAAAGTGATCGGGACCATGGCTGCTGCTTGGCTGATTTTGAGTAAATATATTTTGCCCAGGGACGAGGTAATTTTGTCTTATATTTTGAATGGGTGAAAAAATTATCCTGGCATTTTGTTACATAGGTATGCTTGGCAGATTTTAGGTCAAATTGTCAAATTCATTGTTCTAGTCAAGTTCTAGTGTCATTCAATAGATTTCTGAAGATCGGAAAAGGTTTTTTTTCTCTTCAAAAAGTACCTATGCATATTGGCATAAGGCATAGAGTTTAGCATAAGCATAAAGCTTTGTTAGACCATTGGAGCTAGAAAATTATTTTGCAAGGTTTGAGCTCTTTAGAGCTCACTTCTATTAGGGTGGCTATCGCGGCCGGCGTTGATAAACGGACTAACAAGTCCTGAACGACAACCAGTCACCGATGGGGCCACGCCGCCGCGCCGCTCTAAAACTTACATTGTATCAACTCTATGCATGTTTGTGCACTAGGTAGATGTTGCCTGGCTGTAAAATTGGTTGTGTTGTTCAAATTAAATTTTATCACCAAACTAGATTTTTCGATTTATTGTTTGTTAGTCCATTTAGTACGAATAATAATATTAACTATACTTAGCTGTACACACATATTTTTATGCTACAATGTAGATTATTATAACCCTCGTCTTAAAAGTTCCTGCTCACTCTACTACATTTTATGAAAAATCCTTCACTGTACAAGCTATCCGTCTATGGAATGCTCTTCCCCTGGACATCAGACGTGCGAAATCACTCCCAATCTTCAAAAAACTGCTTCATCAGTATTATCTAGCAGTGTAAAACAATTAATAACTTTATTTTTGACTATGTAATTTTGTTTTATAAAGTAGGTAGTTTAAGACATGATAGGTATTATAGTACGTATATGTAATTGTTTAAATTTCCTTAAGTTTTTCAAACGCCACCGTCTATATTGTTCTCATTAGTCCATTCCATCCTAAGGTTGCCTGGAAGAGATCGCTCAAAGCGATAAGGCCGCCCTTTGTACTTCCTTGTTTCTTATCATTTTCTTCTGTATTATATTTTGTGTTTGTGTGGTACAATAAAGAGTTATCTATCTATCTAACTATTTTTTGTATTTGCATTTTAGCTAGCATTCTAAAATCCGCTCCGGCCGCTTTGGCAACTAAGTTTCGCAACCAGTTGTTAAAAAAAAGTACCTATTTATTATGCTACTCAACTAGTTGCCTAAAAATATTTTCGATTCATGTTTCGGATCCAGTTGCAAACAAAGAATTCATAAAAAAGTCACTACTCAAAAGAGAAGTAGTAATAATGCTGCTCGACCAGTTCAATGAAAAGAAGATCTATTCCTGTTTCACATCTAGTTAGACTTAGAATTAATAGGTAAATTAAAACAATTTTTTGAACCCCATGTGAACAGATCCTGAAAGATTGCGATCTCTTTCTAATTGACAGATAACATAAACATTACTCAGAGTTCGAAGACCTACCTACCTGGCGCAGAGGGCGAAGCTCCATCTTCGTTGCGGGTTCGATTCCTCGGGGGCAAATGTTTGTACGAACTGCAGATATTTGTTTCGGGTGTTCTGGTGGTTTTCGATGTTATGTATCTGTACTGTTCGTAATTCTACAAACTGGCTGATTCTACGATCTAGCGCCGACATAATATCTACCTATACTTACTTTAAAAATATCTAACTAACGTATGTTACCTATGTATTTATTAAGTACTAGTTGCTGCCCGCGGCTTCGCACGCTCTTTTCCGAGATAAAACGTAGCTTATGTCCGTCCCCGGGATACCATTTACCTTCCTGCCTTTAATTAAGATCCTTTCAGCCGTTTAGGCGTGAAAAGGTAACAGACAGATAGAGTTTCTTTCGAATTTATAATATTAGTTTGGAACTTTTAGTTATGTTATGCGACATTGCATTACTCAATGAAATTTAGCCATTCAACGTTCTATCGTTTATACTTATACAGGCTGATTGGTAGCTGGGTGCAAAGCTTCAAGGCGAAGCTAGAATAGACCATTTAGAACCGTCTGCGCCATGGTTGACGAAGTCTCACTATTATGGGACAAGTTTTTTTGTGATTTCTGATCCTCTGAACCTTAGTTGATCCAATAGAAGTTTTTGGTCAGTCTAAGTAACAGGATCGATTGGCATCAAAAAAGGTTATGGTTTAAAATGTAAATTTTTTGCTTACTATATTTTTTCAAAATCTGAGAATGAGGATGAAAATTTCTTTAAAAGAATATGGTTAGTCACTAATGACCATTTTCCTGTAGCTACCGGTTAAGGTACCTCTCCTTACTGCCAAAAAATCCACCAGGAACAAATATTTGCAGATCGTACAAATATTTGTCCCAAAGCAGGAATCAAACCCGCGACCTCCTGAGTCGTAGGCGAACCTTCGCCCGCCGCGCCACATCGGTCATCGGTCGGTGTGTGTGTCATTCCCTTGGAAATTTTATAATATTTGGGCATTAATATGGGCTGTAACTTTTGATTGCGTTGACTTAGAAGTTTGATTTATATCACAGCTCCAAGAGGTTACGGACTTGAGTGTTGGTTATTAATTTCAATTCGATATCTCTACGCGTTCCAGAGAAAAGAGGGTTGACAGACTGACAGACGAACAACAAAGTGATCCTATAAGGGTTCCTTTTTTCCTTTTGGGGTACGGAACCCTAAAAATTACACAGACTTCTTAGAAAAATCTCGGACATTTTCGTAGCACGCTACGAGGTACTACGAGACAGGACTTCCATACAAAAGACATCAACGAGCTCTTTTGTCTTTCATTCGGGCACTGGACCAAAAGTTAACTACCTACGTTTTCTTTGTCGGGGCTAAGGAGCGGCGGGGTCGACGTGAAGTCGAGGCGGGATGTTTTCACAGCTTTGCGACTCCGCCGCCATTTTGAAGGAATTTGTAAGGAGGGAACACGTACGTACATTGCCCGTGGTTCACCGTGTAGGTAGTTCACTTGGTGGACTACGGGAAATCAATTGGTGGATCCGGTGGTCCACCAGCATCTCCAAATGTTGATACCGACATAAACTCATAGAAGTGAAAAATAACTGCTCGTGTCTCGACTCCACTTAGGGATCACGCCTCAGCCTAGTCATTAAAATAATAAGTTAATTTAATCTTGTTGTAGGTACCCCCGCATCGCAGCCTGGCTGGCGCGTTAGTTTGAGGTCTCACAGTTCGAGAAACATGTAACTAATGGAACCAAAGTGGAACAGGGTACACATGTAAGTTTAAGTTTAGGTGTTTTAAATTTTGTATATGTACTAAAACATTATATACAAATGAAGGAGTCAAGGAGCTGATGGGAACCTGGTTATTTCTCTATTAAACTAAGTAAAGTTCTTTTAGTATTAAGCTAAGTAAGTTATTTTTGATTATACGATTTATTTTCAGAAATAGCTTTTTGTAGGTATGTAATATTTTCTTATGAAGTACCTAACATACTTGAGGTTAGATAAGTACCTTCATACATTTTAATAGAAAATACACAGACCCAAAACAAATAATTACAAATCATACTACATTTTACTGGGCGAGAATCGAACCCCGCTTCTGAAGAAACTTCTCAATCTATAAACAATAAAGATTGAGAAGTTTCATCAGACTACTAATATAATAGGTACATATTAAGTTTATTAATGCGCACTCCATAAAGCTTGTGATGCTGTCATGAGACGGACATTGGCGGAATTGCGACAATCCAGTCGCAGAAGCCTACTGACAAGAAGAAGAAGAAAATTGATCGAGTTATGCAATTCTGCATCTGACGTGCAAAAAAGTCACACACAATTTTCCAGGTCAGATTTCCATACCAGGAAAATTACGAACAAAAAAATCAAGTCAGTTCTTTATTGCAACCATGTTGTTTACAAAAATCTTAAATAGTTCCAAAAGTTTTTTTAGTATCTCAGCAGCTCACGACTGAAAATAATAAGTACTACTTAAAAATGGTATGCCTAAAACACGACTTTAAAAACAAATTCACACTTATACCTTTTATGCTCCGTCAACGCGTTTATTTTTTATTTGACAGCTCGAATGACAATCTATTAAATACCTAGTCATATCTATAAGCTTTACTGATTCGATTTTGTACGACAATCGGTTCTGTTTATCAGGACGTAATCGATTTTGTTATTTTTGCTCAACATTTTATTTTATTTACAGACATACTGGCGTCTGAACAAAAGGAACAAAACTATAATATTTCATTGCGTCTAAATGACATCCGAATATTCAATAGAATAAAATAGTATTAATAAGTATAGATGGCAAAATCTCTACTTTTGTTTTTTCCGCCGACACACCTTGTTATCCAAAGTTTTAGACCGACAACACATCTTAGTCACTACCAGCTTCAAAACATACAAGTAAATTGCTCCTAAAACTAGTAACACTACTGCGACATCTATATTAACATGTTGGTAAAGTGGCGTATCAGCCGCTGCAGTCCTGAAGGTGTAGTTTGCATTCCTTGCTGCGTATTCAGTCCAGTATACTGCGGTGTCGATCGGGGACATCGGTCGGTCGTGCCACGCTTTTGAAACCCGTGTTGATTGCTCGCGAAACCTGAAACATGTTTGAAATTATGATAAACTAGCTTGTGCCCGCGGCTTTGCACGCACTATACCGCCATAAAAAGTAGCCTATGTCCGTCTCTGTGGTACCTACCTCACTGCCAAATTTCATAGAGATCTATTCAGCCGTTTGGGCGTGAAAAGGTAACAGACAGACAGGCAGACAGAGTTACTTTCGAATTTATAATATTTGGATAGGTATATTTTATTGCGACGCTGGCGGTTGTGGGTTCGATTTTTGCCTCGGGACAACTTTTTGTAGGATCTGCGATGATGGTCCGGGTATTCTGGGTGTTTCTATGTAAGTATAATAAAAATAATTTATTTATGTAATGTATTATACTAAGTATCAGTTATCTAGTACATACCCATAACACTAGTTCTGCTTAGCTTGGGGCTAGATGATGCTGTGTGAATTGTTCAGCGTTATCTTTTATTTATTTGGAGTGCTTTGAAAACTGTTTCAAATTCTCCTAATATTCCTAATTTTATGTATAAACAAATTTATTTCTCATAAAAAAAAACATTACAGTTCACTTAAATTTCAATACCGATATCAATCTCTCTTACGAAATGCTTGAATAGTTTCGAAATCTTCCATCGAAATCCGATTCTAATCCATGCGCATCGCATAACTAGCAATAGTGCAATGTTCTAAAAAAATGCGTTCTGCTTTCAAGAACCTACCTACCTATACTCTAGTCAAACTTGATTTGAAATGTTAGTAAAAAAACCACAACAGAAAAGCTAAAATTCACGTGCTTGGCAACGTGTTTCAAATATATAATTTTAGCAATATATATTATTGATGGAAAGATCTCAGTACAAGGAATGTAAATTTTGTAAAACAATACATGTCAACAGATTGAATTTTAGTTTAAGCGTGGGCGGTTTGTTAATAAATATTTCACACTGCATTGTATTGTTGTGTATAGTTGTATTGGAGTGTTATTTTTTATTATTAAGACCTATTTATTGTACCTACCTACGTTCCTGTGAATAAATTATTTACGATTGAATTTAGCTGGAGTATAGTTACACGCCTAAGCAAGCACTCAGACAAAGAACGACCGTTAGGTACGAAAAAGAGAACTCACTCCTGGCTCAAAACTTTTTTGATAGCTGCAACAAGTGTATCCTTAGTGATGTTATTGAAGTCCAGCATTGTTCCAAACCCGCTCTCTTGAATCGCAGCTGCATTCGAAGGCTGGTCTCCGAAGATTGGTATGGCTATCATTGGCACTCCATAATGTATGGACTCGGTTGTTCCTCCCATGCCGCCATGTGAAACAAACGCTAACGTTTTAGGGTGACCTGGAAATATTACAAAACTTTAGAAAAAGTTTGTATAGTTTCCTATGTTCGCTCACAATTTGAATCAATACAAATTCAACGCATGCGTTTATAAATTATTTAAATAGAAAGATAACGCTTAATTCAGAGAACTTTTAAATAAAACAGTTTGGTAAAAGGTAACAGAATTGGCGGCCTTATCGCTTAAAGCGATTTCTTCCAGGCAACCAAATTAATTGCATTATTTATGAATTATTTTAAGATTTTATCTAACGAGCTCTTGAAGTTAGTTTTGTGTATTTAATAATATCCCAAAAAAATTGTCAAATTCGACGGGAATTGAAACCGCAACCATCAGTACGGGATGCGCTGCCAGTTGCGCCACAAGGTCAAGTGTCGTAAGAGTCGAAAAACTTTGGGACTTCCTTCGGACTATAGCGTCGTTGGTTCCATCTGGGTTCACAGGGGAATAATTGAAATTTATCCAAACCTCGAGGGCTCAAGTCCCGTCAAAGTCGAAAAAATCTTGGGAAATATTAAATTTCTTAGAAATTACCCTGAGTGTGAGGGCTTACGCACTTTAATAACAAAAACCTTAGTTTTGTATACTTACCTACTTACTACTTTTATTAACAAAGAAAATTATGATCAAATAATAGAAACAAATTAGAAGTAGTATTTACAATTGAAACAATTATGCTAACTATAGACTTTTGCAAACAATCTACAGGTAGCTCAACTGTCCCATTGCCGTTGGGATAAAATTCAAAATCCAAAGTGCTTTATTTCCTTTAGACATTATAGGACTCTTGGACACGTCACAAAATTCAAATTAGTACATACATAAGTAAAACTAGAAAATAAAGTGATCACTTTGATTTTGTTCACTTCAATATTTTTAAGGGTAAAGAAGCGAACAAGCAACCTTTACCTTGTTAGGTTGTTATTTTTCGAGTTGGAGCAAAACTTGTCCCAAGCTTTTTTATCCTCTTGATAATCTGATATTTTGTAGTAGGTAAGCCTTTTTACAAAGGATATGTTTGACAATTTGTTTGAATTTATTTATTGATAATTTTTTTCAACTCATCTGGTATTTTGTTGTAGAAGCGTATACATTGCCCTTTAAAATATATATTAATCTTGTGTAGCCTAGTTGTAGGCACAGCCAGTTTATTCTTATTTCTAGTATTTAAATTATGTATGTAGCTATTTTTAGGGAACCGATTGATATTCCTATGTGTGTACATCAAGTTTTCATAAATATATTGACATGGTAGGTACTGTCATTATGTTCATTTCTTTGAATTTTTCACGTAGGGTTTCTCGGGGACCCATATTATAGATTGCACGAACAGCCCTCTTCTGCAGCACAAATTCGGTGTTAATATCTGCAGCGCTCCTCCACAGCAGTATGTACGTGAGGTATGATAGGCCATTGCCAACCTACTACCTCAACTTTAAAATGCTCATGACCATTATTATTTATCTTCGGTAAAACAAAAATTTAAACAAAATTAGTTATGTATCAACCGGGTAGGCCATGAGGTGACGGCTAAGAATTTGCACCACCCCAACTCTTCCCACGGGTTTCGTAAAAGGCTACTAAGGAATATCCACCGGGGGCCGGCAGCAGCGCCCCCCCTGCAGAACAATTCTACCATCGAACTGCGATTTCCAACATACATGCCCAGCGTGGAGATTATGGGCATTATTCCCCATGAGATAAAACCCAACAAGCCGCTTATCAGGTGGAGGCCTGCGTCCAGCAGTGGACCAATATTGTAGGCTGTTGAGGGAGGTGAGGTATGTACCTACCCTACTTAACCTTCCTCATACTACAAGTCCAACTCACCCAAAATATCAACTTGTGGTAACCAACTAGAAACATAAACTTTCTCCTTATCATATTCCAAAGTTTTATCTTCCCATTTCCAAATAAATCTTTGTGGCATATCCTTAATGGCATCCAAAATTGCCTGCTTTCTGGAATCGCTTAATGCTGTGCTCTTTATCATGCTCCCAAAACTAATGTAGATCACTCCATGTCTGGCTTCGTCCATAAACTTTTCAAGATCCTGAAAATTAATAAAAATTGCTAATAAATTGTAAATGGGGAAAGAAAACTGTTTTCAGCTTAGAATTTTCCATTTTCTTACCCTCGGTAATGGTTTAGCTTTTGGGACATGGTAACCGCCAACTTCGATGACGTTAGCTGGCAGAAGTCTGGGTCCAGTCAGCATAGTGTGTTGGTAGAGCAGCAAAAACTTCATATTTCTAGCTAACTCTTCCAACGGCGGGATGTTATCATAGTACTTCGAAAGGGTATAGTGGTCGTACCACTGTCCAAACGTATACAAAGTATTGAAATAAACATCAAAAATAACTCTTTCAACTCTTTGGTAGAGTGTTGGCTTCGTACCCCCTTCAAAAAAATGGGATGGCACATACGCCGGGTTGCTAGGGATACCGAGACGTTTGTAATGATATGGCATCAAAACATGTGACGTCATTCCTACTACGGGAGCAGCCAACACGTGCGCGATGCCTAGAGCACAATCACTATTAAACTGCTCCACGACAACCACATCGAACTTCGGTTTTTGTCTCACAAAATCTTGAACTCGCGGGCTTGATACCAGGGCTTTACAATTCTCTACTCCGAAATTTGTCAAAAGCACTCCACAAGCTAGCACTGTTAAATAGGACTTGTGTAACGGGAGCTCGTCTTGTAAAATATTTACATCAGCTATGTGTATATCGGTGTAATTCGGCAACGGGTTTTTGTCCGGAAAGTATGATATAACGGTGACATTGTGACCTCTGCTGGCTAGTTCGCGCAAATAAACTTTGAACTGAGAAAAGTGGCTTTTTCCTTCGTAGGGGAATATTCCGAGTATGTTTATCGTCATGGCTTGGGCGATGACACAGAGCAACGGTACCGAGGTAGTGAGCTTCATGTCCAGTAAGGTCACGCGACCGCTCACTGACGCAACCTGTTTGATACTGGCTACTAGGCTACCTAACCAAACCTACCTACCTACTTACTCTACTCTACCTACTCACTTCACCTTTTTTTGTTTAGTGATTGGTTGATACACAATATCACATTAATGAGTTTTATCTGTTGAGGTAGCGTTGTCCATCATTAATTATTAATTAAAGAAAAGGTATTTGAAAACAAACACGAATGATGAGTTTTCGTTAATTTAGGGTTCAGTACATCCAATGAAAAACTAGGTAATTGAATAAATTTATTTAATCTAATTTATTCTTCCTGGTTTTTCTGAACTTAATTGGTAGTACACATGATAATATAACTATCACAGAAATCGGCATAACTAAAATCACAAAAATAACATCCAAACCCAGGGCTTGAATCAAAGGGGTTTCCACTGCAGCGGATTTGAAAGATACGTTTTTGTGGTGCGCTGCGTATTCTATCCAATAAACAGCGCTGTCTATCGGGGATTGGGGGCGATCGTGCCACGCTTTGGAGAGCTCCTTCACTTTGCGCCGAAAGCTGAAAGTAAAACTATAAGTACAGTATATACCTAGGTAAATAGTTATCTGATAGCGGCGATAAACCATTCGATAGATACGGAGCATCTAAAATTGTTGCGGCACGTCACTAATCGGCTGCCGGTAGGTGTATGCCGGATGATTAGATAATTTATCATGATCTATAAATTTCTACCTACCTATAACTACTATCTACATATTATAATAATTATTATAATCTATACAAAGTATAATAAGGTCGCTTCTGTTTATCTGCTAGCTCCTCCGAAACCAACGTACCTATTCTGATAGAGAATAAGAATGAGAATATTTTATTTGTTTATATAGAGTTATCCTACCACCAATGGGCCAAAGTTTTATGTATTGTGTAAGTTAGATGAAAAATGACGATGATCGTTGAAGGTGCCGAATGGTAGCTTTGGCGGGTTTTGGCGGGCGCCGCTGCGTAAACAATAAACCGCCAAGTGCGATTCGACTCGCACACGAAGGGTTCCGTACCGTAAAAATCAAGCAACTTTTTCAAAGGACATCAAATTTTAACTTTTTTGGAAACCCCTTTAAATTTTTAACTGTAATGACATCAAATACAAAAAATATAATAAATATTTTTAGTATTTGATGTCATTACAGTTGAAGGGTTAGGTACTTATTTATAAAAAGTTTCATGTGTCTACCTATAGTCGTTCAAGAAATACAGGCCAGATACGAGTAAAGGAAGAGCAGAAATAGCCAAAAAAAAGGTTTTAGTATGGAAGCTCTCGTTAATTTGGATATTTATTTTATTTTCACTGATTTTGCTGTTATTTATAGCGACAAGAGAAATACATATTCTCTGAAAATCTCAACTATCTACGTCTTACGGTTCAATTGCCCTGTGACAGACGGACGGACGGGCGGACAGCGGAGGCTTAGTAATAGGGTTCCGTTTTCGCCCTTCGGGTACGGAACCCTAAAAAGTAATTTATCTATTGAACTGCTACACCTGCGAAGCCGGAGTAACTAGATCTTTATAATTACCGTGGGTCCAAAACAGTCTTCATCTTCTCTAGAAGCAGTTCCTTGGTCAGATCACGGAGTTCTATCTGGACACCCAGTCCACTTTCCTGGATCATTGCCGCATTGCCAGGCTGGTCTCCGAAGATTGGCATGCCGATAATTGGTACTCCGTGGTAAATGGCCTCTGTGGTGCCAAGCATGCCACAGTGAGAATAGAACGCGTGTATTTTAGGATGTGCTGAAAAAGATTACTTATTCTCAATTGTTACCTTATCTTCTGCTGTTGGTATACCTACCTATTAGATCCTACGTGACATACATTTAAATTTAGTTACAATCCAAGTAGTTTGTTTATAGAATTGCACATACAGATAATCTATTCTAACGAGCTCTTTGGATGTCTGTCACTGATGAGCTAATGCCACCCTCCTCCATAAATATTGGTTCTAAGCGGTAATTCACCGCTCTGGACAATAGGTGTCAGAACGCCCGTTTATACGTACGCTTAGACCACACATCCTACTTCCTACTAATCCATATTAATATTATTTTAAAAGTAACTTTGTCTGTCTGTTACCTTTTCAGGCCTATACGGATGTTAATGAAATTTGACAGGGAGGAAAATGGTATCCCGGTGACGGACATAGACTAGGTACTTAAAAAGGGCGTGCAAAGTCGCGGGCAACAGCTTGTAGGTATTATAAAGGCAAAAGTTTGTGCCAAGCACTCCCAAGTTACTCCCTTAATAACTTTGAATTTGGAACCTCAAAATATCCAGTATAACCTAGAGTGAAAACTCGCTCTTCTTCTAAGTATAAACATTTTTACGAAAGAGATCTCAATCGATTTGTTTAAATTTGGAAAAAAAAACTTTCAACTTTTTCAACCAATAGAAGGCTATAAATCACTTGTTTTCGGATATAAGCAAATAAATGGCAAAGCGGCTGATATGAGCGTTTTCTCAAGGAATAAGTAAAAAATGGTTGAATAGAGAGTTTGGGCCTGTCAAATTAAAACAGCATAGACCATGCTTATTTTATAATATAACATCCCAATGACAACCTCTAGTCTTCCGCGAAAGATCTCCGCCATTTTTGAGTTCTGAGGTAGGTAGTTAGGGGGAAACTTAGACCAATTGATTGAAATCCTTGAATCGATTATTGATCTTCGACTCGCATCATTAGCGCTTCAGCAACCAGTTATTGAGATTTGACTACTTACACCTAACGGTTAAGAGCATTCAAGCAAAGTAACTTTGATGTAACTATTTGGCAAAGCATTATTGTAACAACCGTTAGGTACATTGCATTATACAGGGTGGTTTTTTGAGAAGGGCGGTGATGGCCAACTCTGAAACCACGGGAGTTAGGGAAAAGTCGTGAAAGGAGTCATGCCCTCGATTTATTAGAAAACAATAACTGCATATTTATTTTTTTCATAAATCTTTTACTTTTGACGGAAATAGATCCGAGTGATTTTTGAAAAAAAATTACACCCTATATTATTAAACTAATCGATTCTGATGCTGATAAGGATTAATCTTTGCAAATAAATGTTTTACTAAAAATGAAAGGAAATAGCAAATTTTTACATTTTACTTTTAGTATCTCAATTTTACCTAACTAATAAGTTGCTCAAAATGGTTTCCATTGACTCCAATGCATAAGTTTATACGTCTCTCTAGAGACTTAACTGCATTTGATATCATGACAGGATTTATCCTCGATAAAATATCAAGCAATGAGCTTTGTAAGCTCTCAACTGTATTGTAACGAGCTTTGTAAAGTTCTTTCTTGACGTAACCCCATAAGAAATAATCAAGCGGTGTGAGATCGGGTGATCTTGCCGGCCATCTCACCGGACCGTGAGTGCCAATCCATCTATCCCCAAAATGTTCATTCAGCATATCTCTAACCCACGGCTGTTGTGAGCTGGGGCCCCGTCTTGCTGGAAATACAGAGCAAATTTTAAAAAATAGGCCTCCTTCAAATCTTCACATATAACGACCAAAAAGTATAATTAGGAGGTGAGTTTTCTTCCGTGTAAAAATAAAAAAGTGAAAATTTGCTATTTCCATTAATTTTTAGTACAACATTAATTTGCAAAGATTGATCCTTATCAGCAACAGAATCGATTAGTTTAATAATACAGGGTGTAATTTTTTTTCAAAAATCACTTGGGTCCATTTCCGTCAAAGGTAAAAGATTTTTGAAAAAAATAAATATGCAGTTATTGTTTTCTTATAAATCGAGGGCATGACTCCTTTCACGACTTTTCCCTAACTCTCGTGGTTTCAGAGTTGGCCATCACCGCCCTTCTCAAAAAACCACCCTGTATAGTAATACTTAAACAAGTCATGCACGACCGTGCTCCCTGTACCTAGTTATTAAAACTAAAATAATAATGAATATTCTACCATAAGGTAGAATTGTGTGAATTGTGGAAAAAGTAAGTAGGTATCAGTAAATAAATATTTACTAATATAATTTATCCAAATGACTATCGGCCGATATCCCTACTACTAGCATTTATTATGTATAGTAACTTATTTTAATGTTTGATGAACTGTTTATTATTAAATTAATTTTATTTTGTTATTATTAAATTAAAATTTTTGTTTTGTGTTGAATAATTTTGTGTAATAATAATATATTAAAATTAGGAATTTAATTAATAATTATGTTAAAATATTTATGACCAAAATTGACGATGCATATTATGGACATTATGGTGATTGTGACTATAGATACTACACTATCGCTTTAGGTGTATGTACTTATAATATTTTGAATAAATAAATAATCCTGTCTAAATTATTTGAGTATAGTTAATTAGAAGCCGCTTGGTGTCATTATTTGTATAAAATTCCAAACCACAGGCAATAATGACATGAATAAGATAATAATGGGTATCAGACAACAGTCGGGACTGCTGAATGCTGATGCTATAAGTGCCCTGAAAGATGATGCGAGATGGTGCCTTGTGAAAGATTAAATTGTAAATTTAAGTTTTGTATTTGACACGGTAGACTATGAAATTTTGATCAATAAACTTCACCTTTATGGGGTAGGTACGTGAGAGCTTAATAATGACCTATCAAATATAAATCGTTGAATTCGAAAACAGATTTACGAGTATAACTAGAGAAGAACTTTTTTACCGATTCAATTTACATAGTTAAAATTATGACCCCCTCGAACGAAGGAGCACGCGCGATGCGGGTTTCTGTTGTGATCTCTAGCCCATTCGAATTTATCGTATAGATACTTTAGTTTACCAGTTTTAACCACTCCGAACATTAAAGTGGCAAGACGACGATCTCTCCGTCGTCGTTTCGTGTTTAGAATACGGTGCTGATTTAAGAAAGGGTGTTATATGACTACGCGGAGGGACGTTTAAGCAAAAGCGTGTGCAAGTATTTTGGGCTCTCTGTATAAGGTTAGAGGTTCTGCAGATAAGACAGGGTTCGTAGACCGCATCGACATAATTGAACCTAGATAGCACAAGAGAGTCAACCAACCTTACTCTGATATCAGTGCTTAGATAATTTCTGATCTTATATAAAATCTTTAACCTATAGAAACAGTTCCTTACTATTTCTGAAACATGGCGTTTAAACTTCAACTGCTCATCAACAACAAGACCTAGATTTCGTGCCTCTGTCACTTGCTCTATTTTAATACTGTCTATGACCAGCAGCGGGATTTGCAGACTAAGCAAGCGGCGGTTTATATTTAAAACCTGAACTTTTGTGCCAAAAATCATATACTTCGTTTTATTTGCATTCAAGAGCAAAGAATTAGATTGCGCCCATTCTTGTATACGTACCAGGTCTTCAGTGATTCCAGATTCAGCAATCCGTATTTGGTCTGGTTTGAAGGACAAATATATTTGTATGTCATCCGCATAGATATGAAATTAACAGTCATGTAAACAGTTAGTTACATCGGCACTGTAGAGAATAAAAAGTAAGGCCTACATGTGAGTGTATGAGTGACCGTTGTATTTTTGAACGAAAATTGGTGGTTCAGTTCCATACACGCTCGATTGAGAAGCTATATCAAACTCATTCCAAAAATAGAATCATTCAGAACTCAACGTTCACTCAATCTTTCGATCGACTAACCTAACATACAGTAGGTATGTAAAGTATTTATTTATAGTTAAGTTTATAGGTTTATTTTTGAATAAATAATAATAATAATAATTATAGTAGGTAAGTAATATTGATATCTTTAGCCCTGGCATCGTGATCTTTGGTTACGGTCTACCGCATTCAATTTAATATGGCGTTCGTTTGTACCTACTGTTTGTCGGCTTCATGTTACTCCACCTGTCCACAAACAAAGTCCTTGGCCGTTTATTAGACAATAGTCTAGTGTTTCGAACTAATAGCTGGACAATCTCGTACACTCATATAAGTGATCATTAGGTACCTACATGAGACTTATAGGTATGTACCAATGACAATTATTTGAAATCGCACATTATTCTTGTGTAGTAAAACTTAAAAAAACTTTTCCCTAATTACTGAATTAATTATCGCTTTATCAATAAAACATAAAATCCTTATAATAATTATAAGGTTAGGTAGTTGTTATTCTTAATTAGTTAATTGTAACTAATTAAGAATAACAAATACAATAGTCGGCCTTATCGCTTATCGCTATGCTGTCATATTCTAATCACACTAATATGTTATACTATATATATACTTATAATATTATGAATGCGAAAGTTTGGATGTTTAGATGTATGAATGTTTGTTACTTCTTCACAATAAAATTACTGAACGAATCGGCCTGAAATTTTGCATAGGTACAGATAGTTCTAGGCCTGAAATAAAACATACTTTTTATCCCATAAATCAGTTCCCACGGGATAGAAATAACCTTAAAACATTTCCATAGAAAATACGCGTGCGAAGCTGCGGGCTGAAACTAGTGAGTAAGAGTTATCCCGTTCATTAGAGTACCTCCTGGCGGCTTTAGACAGGGGTGTGCGTTCAAGTGGGTAGGTTTCTACCGACTGCGTCATAGGAGTTTGACGGGGGTCTATGTTCGGCTGTGTGTTTTTAGGGTTCCGTACCCGAAGGGTCAAAACGGAACCCTATTACTAATCCTCCGCTGTCCGTCCGTCCGTCCGTCCGCCCGTCTGTCACGTGGCTATATCTCATTAACCGTAAGAGGTAGACAGTTGAAATTTTCAGATAATTTGTGTTTCTCTTGCCGCTATAACAACAAATAATAAAAATAAAATAAATATCAAAATTAAATGGGGCTCCCATACAACAAACGTGATTTTTTTAGCTATTTTTGCTCTTAATTTGTCAAAGCTGTATCTCTTGAACTACAATAGGTAGACACATGAAACTTTCTATAATTAAGTAACACTTCAACTGTAATAATAACAAATAATAAAATAAAATATAGTTAAAATTAAAAGGGGTCTACTAACAAATGAAAATTTGATGTTCTTTGAAAAAGTTGCCTGATTTTTACGGTACCGAACCGTTCGTGTGCGAGTCGGCTCGCACTTGGCTTTTTTTATGTTTGCCGATTTTTCCGTCACTTGTAAACCTATTTTGATAATTCTTTTGGTATTGTTTAAAGAACCCCTGGTTAAATAAAAATTGTATTTCTGAGGGATAACTATTTCTCCCACAAAACTTATGTTAAATAGTACCTAAAATATAAAGGAATTCGTAGTTTTTTGTGTAAAAACTTCTATTTATGATGTTTAATGCTTTTCTCTTTCTATAGATATGACACACATACCACACATATGACACACACATAAAAGGATCTCATCCTAAGTCGATTTTTGTAATTGTTTATGTCTATTTTAGTCATGAGTATTTTTGAAATATTGCTTTATTTTTTTTAGTATACTTTTCCTTTTATTTTTGTAGCTACTTTTTCAGTCCATTAAAAAAAACATTGTTATTTGTTGTTATTCTGTTATTGTGCACGCTGAGACTTCCTATATTATAGAGACACATAGATTTAAGAACCATGTTACTAGTTACTAACTTGCGTTGTGTGATCTCATGTCGGATGTCCTATTTAATAAACAAATACATTGATATTCATCTTACTTATCTATTGCATACCTCCTTCTTTGCTCTAACAAGTGGTAATAAACGAAAGTTCAAGGACTTTTGGAGCAACTTGCTCTAGCTAGACTAATCGTAATTATAATACAATCTTACCGAAAATGTCATTTTGCGGCAGCCATTTTGATAATAACACATTTTTAGGGTTCCCTGGTAGAGTGTCCATCTCCCATTTCCAAATGACCCTCTGTGGAAGCTCCGAGAGAGCCCCTACGATGGCGTTCAATTTGTCTTTAGGAATGGTATGGGCCTTCAGCATTGATCCAAAACTGATGTAGATGACACCGTGCTCAGACTCTTCTATAAACTTTCGAATATCCTAAAAAAATTGAGTTCATTATATAGTTCATAATGAATTCATGATACAAGGAAGTTATTAAGTATAGTAAAAATAGATATGTTCGTTTGCTTAATATAAAAATGAGTTTTCTTTCAAATATGCAATGTTTTTCACTGAAACGTAGTCAAGCGTCTAGCCGACATCCAAAAAAAAGTATACTGAAATCAAGAAAAGTAGAAAAACAAATAATATAATTTTAGACTGCCAAATTCGGAAAAATACAATCGCTGCATTCACAGTTTACATAATTTTTCGTAATGGTCTGTGATGATTTAGTACCTAATTTCGAGCTACTTTTAGCACCTTTATCTGTCACAAAGAAACCTTTACACTTGTAGTTTAGCATTAGGTTAACTCATTTATACTTTACCTTTGGTAGTTCTTTCGCTTTTTCCACATGATAACCGCCTACTTCCTTAACATTTGTCGGAAACATATTTGAGCCAGTAATAACTGGATGTTGATAGAGCAACATGAACTTCATCTCTCGACTCAACTCTTCCAATGAAGGCACACCATCGAAATACATTGCTATAGTATTCTCGTCTACTCTCTGACAGAAGTATTTGTAGAGAATATGTAAATATGCATCCAAAACTGTTCTCTCCACTCTTTGAAATAGAGTTGGATTTGTCCCGCCATCGAAGAACATGTTTGGCATGTACGAAGGGTTGTACCGAAGACCAAACCTGCTGTAGTGCCAAGGCATCAGCATATGCGATGTTAGTCCGACCACTGGGAGTCCCAACCCATACGCCAGACCGAGCGCGCAGTCACTGTTGAACTGTTCCGTAAGCATCAGATCAAATTTATAATTTGACTTCCACAACTCCTGGACACCTTCATCTTTGAACAGGAGTCTACAGTTGTCCGTTCCGAACTTCACAAGGAACGAAGTTATTCCAATAATGGTCCAGTAAGACTTCTCAAGTGGAAATACACCTTCCAAAACTTTAGATTTCCCCGCAAGAGATATGTCGTGATAGTTTTCTGGTGGGTTTTGTTGCGGAAAATGGGATATCACAGTGAGGTTGTGGCCTCTCCTACATAGTTCGAGCAATAACGGTTGGAAAACAAAGAAGTGGCTTTTGCCCTCATAAGGGAACACTCCCAGAATGTTCAGAGAATGAACGCTATTGTGAACAATCACGAGGTAGATAATCAAACAGCCCGTTATCATTTTGCCGGCGGTCACGGCTCCGTGGCTGTTTCACGACTGGGTAGACAGTTATTGTGCTGTAGTATTTATAAGTTCGCGAGTTGTGTGCGAGTAGGTATGGATCAATAGATACGGTACCTACCTACAATCCATGAATTGTCTACGCTGATCTAGTTTTACCTAGGGATTGTAAAACTGATTGAGAGATTTTTGCTTTTAAAACAGGGTTTGTCCCCAGTATAAAAGGTTTAACAGAAAAATCAAAATGATTTTTTTTTCAGTTTTGTAACGACGACGCGACGTGATGAGAATTCGAATAATCGATGTTCACATTCATGAAGGCAAACCAATTTCCTGATTTTTATTTTACGTTAACGACGACGCCGACAATTTTGTTGTTTATTTCAACACTCTTCGAAAAATATTTAGTAGGTTGGTATCAGTAGGTTTTTTTTGAATTTCGATTGGTGTAACTGAGTAGTAGGTACCTACACCTAAATTTTTTACTATCAAATATACTTTGATGGTAAACATTACCTTCAAAGATTTCTCATCCGATTGGATTGAAAGTTCGTAGCGACCTCCCTTGAGTCAACGGTGGATATTCCTCCACTCAACGCTTTTCAAAATTGCGTGACCACTCAAGCAGTTTTGAAGAGGATGCACATCATCATCAACCTATCTTAGTCCACTGCTGGACATAGGCCTCTCCTAATGAGCGCCATAGGGCCCAGTCTTCAGCTTGCCGCATCCAGCATCTGCCTTTAGTCTTTCGCAGATCGTCATCCCACCTGGCCGGATGGCGTCCTACACTACGTTTGCCGAGTCGCGGTCTCCACTCGTGAACACGTTTACCCCAGCGGTTGTCGGTTCTTCGCAAGATGGCCATATCTCGCGAAGAACCGACAACCACTAGGGCATGTAAAAACCGGGTTATTTTAAAATCCGGTTATAAAGGGGTTTCGGTTATTTTCCTACAAGACGAAATAAAACAATAAAAAAGGAATAAAAATGTACTTATATTAACTGAGCACTGATTAACTTTTCTTAGAATTAAATCACTTATCAGTCTTATAACTAAAACTTTTAATGTTGTTGACATTAACGGAAAAGTATCTATATAAAAGTATCTATATAAAAGTATCATATAACATATCAACGTACTTACTAAAAATTAATAAACAACAAATTGCTATCGTACATTATTGTAGCATCGACAACTAAACAATAAACTTTATAAGTAACACAAGTGTGTTACTTATAAAGTTTATGAACACAATGAAAACTTTAAATAAATAAATGTATAGGTATATGTAGAGGTAGTGTTCAACATTATATAAAGATAAAAAATCAACAATAATATACATAATAATCCAATAAGAATAGAGTATTGTTATAAATCAGACTTAAACATTCTTATCATCACTTTGACCGGAGATAAGTGCGTTGAGGGAATTGTCATTTAGTGAACTTCGGATATTGTTGCACAAATGTCTCGCGGAAGAAAAAAATCTTTCAGATTTTACAGATGTCGGGGAACAGATTTTAGTGCATTGTACACCTTCATTAAATTGAAAATGTTCTTGTGTATAATGTCAATTATTGTTGTTCGTTTTTTGTTGTTGTCCAGAGTTACTGCATTGTTTACCTCGGTTTGTAAAGCCCCGTAGTACGCAGTTGGGTTGTGAAAATAAAGTAGTATTCCAGTTAAAATTGTTATTCGTTGTTTCATTGATTGTTTTTTGTGAAACCGCGGGGAACAGCTATTAAATAATAAAATAAGTAATGTGAATAAGTGATGTTGTGTAATTGTTGGTGGTGGATCCAAAATTACTACAAAGCTTTTTTTTCAATTATTGCTCATACTACAAAAATAAAAAAGCCCGGTTATTTAGACAAAAAAACCCGGTTAAAAACCCAGGTAAAATCAGGCGGTAAACCGGTTTTTCGGTTAGTCGATTAACCGGTGTACATGCCCGATGGCCGGCTCACTGCCACTTCAGCTTGCTAATTCTCTGAGCTATGTTAGATAGCTTTGGTTTTTGGTCGGACGTATTCGTTACGAATCCTATCCTTCAGAGAAACTCCAAGCATATCTCTTTTCATAGCTCGCTGAGCGACTTTGAACTGGTGGACCAGCCCTACCGTGAGTGTCCTCGTCTCAGCTCCGTAGGTCATAACGGGTAGGACGCTCTGGTTGAAAACTTTAGTTTTCAAGCATTGCGGTATGGATGACGAGACGACATGACGTAGTTTCCCGAACGCTGCCCAACCTAGCTGAATCCTTCTCTTGGCCTCCTTCTCGAGAAGGTGGCCATGTACGACGACCGGTCCTGGATCAATGTGGCCATTGATCATGACTTTGGTTTTATCCAAATTCATGCCAAGACCAACGCATCGCGAGGCTGTGGCTAGGCCATCCAGCATCCGGTTCAGCTCCTCTAGCGACTCCGCCATTAAGACTATGTCAGCAGCGAATCGCAGGTGACGTCCCCCTATCTCACTCCTCTGCACAATTGGATGGGTTTAGACTGCCGTTCCTGTACTTGGACACTCATGGTAGCGGCCTCGTAGGATACATCTTAGCACCTCGATATAACGATAATCTACTTGGCAACGCTGTAAGGATTCCAGAACAGCCCAGGATTCGACGGAGTCGAAGACCTTCTCATAGTCCACAAAAGCGAGACACAGGGGCTGGTTATACTCTTCGGACTTCTGTATAATCTGCCTTACTGTGTGAATGTGGTCTATGGTGCCATATCCTCCTTGGAACCCGGTCTGTTTCGTTGGCTGGAACTCGTCAAGTCTCCTGGCGGCGAGACGATTTGTGACCACTCGTGAGAACAGCTTATAGACATGCCTCAGGAGTGTGATGGGTCTGTAGTTTTTAAGGAGGGTTTTCGTTAGTAGTAGTTATAGTTATTCCACTCTCTTATTTGCTGTTTGGTAGTTCGACTGACAATGAAATAGTTAATGCTTTTGTTATTTTTGCTCAAAATTTTGTATTATTTTACAGACATACTTGGGCGTCTAAATTACTTATTTTTGGAATCAGAGTGTTCAATGGAATTAAATAGTATTATTTTTGTTGTTTAATTAGCTACTTGCTTCTGCCCACAGCATTACACGCGTTTTCGTGGTAAAAACAGTGAGACAGATTGAGTTACTGTGGTAAACTATAATTTTTATACTATTTTCAATACTTTTTCATGGAAAAATCATGTAGAATAATCGTCGTTACATAATATCATGTCAGCTCGATAAAAATCGAAACCTTCGTGACTCCCCTTAATTAAAGAGTCGACAGGTTCCCATCAGTCAAAAGTAACTGTGTCTACGAAATACTTCATTTTGTCATTCAGTGTACATTCACTCACCTATCAACAATTAGAGTACTTCATAGTCGTGCATACCAAACAGCAAATAAAATCGTGGATGGACTATAGTACACTCCACCGTAGTTTTAACCAAATTATCTACGGAATACGGGTATTATACGGAAGATCCACAGCCAAGTCCGAGTGGAGAAAGAGTGAAGGGTAACTTATGAGTTATGACTTATGAAATGGTTGTTAGTCGTTTGTTGAATCTTCTTAGAAGGCTTACAAGGATGCACGAGAAGTAACTTAAAGCTGTAGATGTTGAGAAATATTATGATATAGTGAGCTAATTTTGAGACTACCACGAACAAAGGCTCTAAAATTAACGTCTTGAAATTCCATATGAAAAGAGTTACTATTTTTCTGTGTGGAGTGTGTTGGGTTTGTTTTAGCAATCAAATAAATATAATTGTACTATCTACTGTTACTGTTCAAACTTGGCTTCCAACTTTTTGTAGGTTAGATTGCGACTTGTCTTTGACGTATCTGACATTCGTGACTCTGACATCTTCTCTCGCCGCGTACATTTATGACCGGGGGACTTTCCCGTGATTTCGTCGATATAATGACATTCCTTCTTGGAGAGTCGAGTTGAAAGTACACGGTTATCGCTTTTACTTTAAATAGTTATAAATTATTATTGTCATGCTTGTAATTATCGTAGAAGTCGATATTGATTTGTGCAGTGCGTGTGACTGCTTGTGTTGATGCGAATCTCGATGCTGTACGAGACTCCACAGTGCTAGCTCTACTGCTCCGACCGGCCCCTCTAAGCTAACGCTAATCTTGCCCGCCCAGTGAATTTATCCATTTATCCACCATTCATAAATACAGCAATCGAACAATTACTTATGACAAACGTGAATAAAAAAATCTTTATAATTCCTTTCATAAAAAACTATGTTATTCAGCGCAGTGCTAATAAAGATGATGATAAAAATCTCCATACCCCGATAGACTGAAACACTTTGAAATAGATTCCCTTTACTGTCGCCGTAAGATACTCGAACTATCATTCCTCCATAAGGTTATAAACAGTGCAATTGACTGTTCCTCATTAACTATGAACGTCGGGTTAGCCGTTCCCACAAGAATTCCTAGACGCCCTATTTCAAAAATTCTAAGCACTCCTTTCTGTCATACCAATACTGGCCTGCAGTATTGGTATGACAGAAAGGAGTGCTTTTATGTATTCCAAACTATACTGCTTAGTAAGGCCCTGGTAACTCGTACCACAGATTTTTCAAACCATTCTCGGGCACCAGTCTCTTGCAAAACAAGATATCTTCATACAAAATTAAGCTTAATCCAAAAATTGTAAACTTTTATCTTTTGTAAGAGAAAATAAATATATTATTCAATTCAATTTAGAGCACGGTATTTATAGAATTTGATAAATGGTACGTAAGTAGGTCTACTATACCTATATAATACAACAAACAAAAAATGTATTATCATTTAATTTTTTTTTACATCTCGTTATGCCTGAAATATTAGGTATAAGTATGAGGTCACTTAAGTACCTACCTAAGTAGAAAATAAAAAAAAAACACAAATGTTCCGAAAGCAATATCTTTTAGTGTAACAAAAAAATACAATACGTAGGTATAACAAAATAAATATAAATTTAACCAAATTACACAAGTAAGCAACAGTCAAAAGTCAATATCTTTTATGTCAATACTTATCTAGGTATTTTACTATAAAAACTATCGTAGTTTAACGATTTCATTCCGGATGTAAGCGGGTTAACTACGAACCTTATTTGTGTTGGAAGAACACCAACGAGGGACTTCTTCAGGGTGAGTGCGGTTCACGACACTCGTGTACTGCTGCTATGTGCGCTCACGAATAAGGTACATAGTTAACCCACTTACATCCGTAATGAACTTCAAGTACTTTAACGCAAAATGCAACAATTATTATTTACCCCTATTATGGATAGAATACATCTTAGAGACTTGCTAGATTTTCTTCATTCACTCAAATTTCACTCTTTTACTTGGCCTTTCGTCAACATCCTGAGTTTCGTGTCGACAGCAGCAACAACAAACCGACGAAAGGATTTTGCGAGACACATAACCCAGGATAAGAACAACAAGAAATACGAATGCCAGGACATCTAGCTGTGTTTGCTGGTACCACGGAAGGCTCGGCAGCTTCGATTGGAGGTTGGGAGCGCCTTGGTAACGAGCTGCGTACTCCGTCCAATAGATGGCGCTTTCCAAAGGATTCATGGGCCTGTCGTGCCAGAGTCGAGAAACATGCTTTGCTCGTTGTTGGAATCTGAAATATTATTGGGAAATTTGTATTGAAATCTTTATAAATTTAGTTTATAGTGTGATTGATAATAGACGTAGACTTCTCTAATGCATACAATCGTTTATAACCAAAAGTGGATGAAAATTTAACTATACGCAGTACGGGGTTCCCAAGTCACAGTTTATTGATAGATCTCCATTAAAGCGGAGAGGAGAGGACTAAATAACCAAAAGCATGGTGTCAAAATAATGTTACAAAACAATAGCAACCCACTCATTTAAGGGGAGGCTACCTCACCGAGTGGGGTATCAAATGAATGGTATCGATGTGTTTATCTCAAAACAGTTTTTAGAATTTCTGTAGGTTTAATGCTTTTTGAAATATTTTTCAAAAACTTGAAAAATTAAGATAACAGAGCGATCCATCTGAAATGTATGTAGCGTTTGTAGATATGAATCTATATTTTACGGGAAAAATATAGAGTAGTCTGTAAGTAGAACACTTTTTGAAAAATGGTCAAAAAGGAGGGGAATAATTTTTTTACCTCACCGAGTGGGTTATCAAATGAAAGGTATCAGGTTGTACATCTCAAAACAGTTTTTGAAATTTCTGTAGGTTTCATAGTTTTTGAAATATTTTGGAAAAAGACAAAAAATTTACTATTACCCTCTATACCTACTCCGAAGTTTGCAAACCGATACATCTGAAACGTAGGTACCTTTAATTTTTTGGTATTCATCAAATAGCAAAGTCTCTAACCAGTACCTAGTACATATTGGTATGCTTGACAACCGTTCGAAACCCTCGGCGCGCGAGTCACACTCGCACTTGACGGATCTTGTTTTTACAAACATATCATTTTCGCTTATTGGGAATACTGGTTTTAAACAACGCCTCCATTGCTAAACTCACTTAGGATCCAAAACTTGATTAACAGCATCCAAAAGGTACTCCTTCTTGAGATCCTGGTAGGCCACGATGGCGGCCACTCCAGCGTCCTGCAAGGCTGCTGCGTTGCCGTATTGGTCGCCAAAGAGAGGTATTGCTATGGCCGGCACTCCGGCGTCGACGGCCTCGATTGTGCTTAAGATTCCAGCGTGAGTGATAAAGGCTTTCACGTTTTGATGCTCTGGAAATGTCAATTAAAGGATTAACATACCTAATACGTTCATCTGTGTTTAGAAAACTACTCAATTGCTACGCTTTGTCTACGCTACGGCTAAGACCAAGTAGCTAGCTAATGTACCCATTATACCGCTACGGAGGTGCTACGTTTTGTCTACGCCGCTGCTGCGACCTAGCTAGGCTATACACACTGGCTACGACATCGCCACGAAGTGTAGACAGAGCATGGCGCTCTGTTAACGACTTAGCTACGCTTGTAGCACAGTGGCTAAGAAATCGCTACGCTCGGTCTACGCCGGTGCTACGACTTAGATACGCTTGTAGTGGCTACGAAATTACTACGCCCTGCCTACGCGAGGGCTATGGCAATAGTGAGTTGACTAAAATATTATTTTAGATCACCAATCACTATGGTCAAATCATAAATAAGTCTAATTATTTTCATCTGCCTGTCTGTATGTTACAAACACTATTCGCGCCGATTTATGCACGATTTGTTATCTATCACAAGGGCGACGACGTAAATGTTTTAATAACTTTTTGTGGACACTGCCTACATAAATTAACATACCTTCCGTTAATTTAGTGTTGCTATTTTTATATCCAAGGCTGATATAAAAATATCTGTAAGCCAACCTGTCATAATTAGTTATTTGCAGGAAGCAGTAATGCAGTGCATATCTTATTTGATAGACTTTAATAAATTCAGATAGATTTCAAACATATAAAATGTTAATAAAAATTCAGCAATATGCCGGAGACGACGGCCATATTCAAGGATATTTAAATACTTATTAGTGTATTTAAAGATGGCACTATTACATAAGCATACCAGTTGTACTCAGTCAATCTCCCTTTAGAGATGGTTTCCTATAGATTTTGTTTTTTTTTTGTAGATTCCTAGAAAAATCTGAGCCTTTCTAGCAATTTGCCCCAAATAATCAGTGGTAGGTATATTACTTTGTAACTAGCTTATTTTGTTCGTTATAACGAACAAAATAAGCTACGACTAAACTACTAAAGACGACTAGCTACTAAAGACGTATGTCTTGGCACCGTATACGGTGCCAAGACATACGTCAAAACCTAGATAAAAAACGACTCGCGCACGAAGGGTTTCGTACCGTAAAAACAGGCAACTTTTTCAAAGAACATAAAATTTTCACACTTTGGGAGACCACTTTAAATTTTGAAGTTTATTTTATTTTTAGTATTTGTTATTATTATAGCTTCGTTTAGTGATCGAAGTATTATAGTTAAAGTGTTACTTAATTATACAAAATTTTCATGTGTCTACCTATTGTAGTTCAAGAGATACAGCCTTGACAAATTTAGAGCAAAATTAGCCAAAAAAATAACTTTTGTTGTATGGGAGACCCCTTTAATTTTGATATTTATTTTATTTGTTGTTATAGCGGCAAAAGAAATACACATTATCTGAAAATTACAACTGTCTACTTCTTACTGTTCATGAGATATTGCCACGTGATGACGCGACGTGACAATCGTACGGACGGACGGACGGACAGCGGAGGCTTAGTAATATGGTTCCGTTTTGACCTTTCGGGTAAAGAACAAAAACAATAAAGAACAAAAACAATGTACCATTGAGGTAAGTGACACAAAAAGTGTAGTAGTACAAAGTATATGCTGGCTCTGCCTCCATGTCCCCGAAATAGGGCCGAATTGGGGTTGGCTCAGCGTGTGCTAAACAAATTATGCTATATGTTTATTAGTTAAAGACCTTACAATAAGACCTAGTACCTATATTGCAGTCAACTTTGTTCATCGTACAATGTTTGTCAATAAACCGTCCATACTTAACCTAAAATTAACTCGTTGCCGCGTCTTTTTATACGGAATTTATAATTACTTGTGTATTTGTGATCCTTCCTTAAATTTTTATTGCTTAATTTATGCCATGGTTTGTTTACAAACATTTCACATCGAGTTTAACTAGTGTTATAAGTATGATATAATTGAATCAATGCTGTGGCGGAGGCATCTTCTGCAGCCTCCCAGTCCATTGACACCTGGGTTTGGTGTCAACCAACCACATGCGTAGTTTAATTGTGGTAGGTACTTACTTAAAACATCGTACTGTGGGAACCATTTCATAGTCATCACATTTCTGGGCAGGTCTACGTTTCCTCCCTCCCACTTCCATAGGATCCTCAGTGGTAGTGTTCTGAATGTGGCCAGCAGTTCTTGCAACTTCTCTTTCGGCAGAGTGGAGTCACGCACTGTGGAGCCAAGGTTCACGTAGATTACTCCATGCTCTGCTTCGTTTATGAACCTTTCGATCTCCTGAAAATTTAACCAAATGTTTTATTTAGGTTCAAAATAATTAAAGCACGGTATTACAACTACTAATCCTTATTTTTTTTAAAACAGTAGAATTATGGTACCTATTACTATAAAAATTATAAAAAATAAATCATTTATGTAGTTATGCGTTTTGTTTTTAATAAGTAGGTTTATTCATATTACACTGCGCCAGAAGTAAGGCTACGCCGCGGCAGCCTTACTTCTAGCGCAATAATGTTATGTTGCCTAAGCAAAGCAAAGTACCTAGGTAATTTCGTGATTTGAAAACATCGGAAAAAAACTCCATTCGTAGAATTATTTACAATCCATTAACATACCGTAGGTATTATTCTCGGAGGGCTGATGTGAATGCCGCCTATATCAATAACATTATCAGGTCTGGCAACTCCGCCGAACACGGACTGATGTGTGTTTACAAACAGCAGACTCGCGTTCGACGCCGCACTTTCTAATGAAGGCAGGTCGTCACCTAGATATTTATAGAGGTACACGCGGTCGGTGACCTGCGATCCAACATAATACACCCAGTTTGCAACTTGGTGCAAAACAAAACTTTTCAACCTCTCGAAGAACCAAGGATCTTGACCGTAAGGCAGCCCCGACTGACTGACATACGCGGAATTGAAACTAATGCCCAGTCTATTGTACTGCCAGGGTTGAATGGGTTGGGTGCTTAAAGCAATATACGGGGCACTTAAATTCGCGGCTAGTGCAAGGCCACAGTCACTGTTAAAGGATTCCACTAGTATGACGTCATAGCGAGGTTGCGTCCTTATCATGTGTATCACTTGATGGTTGTTCATAAGAGTCTTGCAGTCGTCGTTGCCGGCTTTGGTCGCGACTAGCGTCTCGAAAGGCACTCGCGATATTTCGTTCACAATCACCGACTCAAACGATAGACCTTTGTTCACTTTTTGGTCACTCAAAAGAATGTCTTTGTGCGTCGCTGGAGCGTTTACAGCTTCGAAATGGCTGATCAGGGTCACCTCATGGCCTCGGTTGGCCAGCTCCCGCAGCAGGCCGCGATACGTGAGGTAGTTGTTGCGATCCAGCGACGGAAATATTCCGAGAATCTTATAACTGTTCGTTGCTATGATGGTAGCTATGAAGTAAAATACAAAAAATTTAAGTTTCGACATTTTCGCGGACGCGTTCGCTATGCCACGCTGTTTTGTTGCAACTAGGCCGTGGATGATGGAACTGGCATGTCTGACTAATAATAGTTTGTTATGAGGTAATCGTAATGACGGCACTATTTTATGTTTTCTTACGATTCCGGAATAGACGCGTCGATGCCAGTGACCTTGATTTGCATCGCGAGGCGTGCCTCACTAGCGACGACGCGACAACTTCTGAATGTATTTTGATGAAATTAGAAACCGGAGAAAGGCGTAGGTAGGTAGGTAGTATTGTTTTGTTTACGCAATTAAATTCGAGCTGATAGTAGGGTATTGTGCTATAAATACCTACCTACATTAATGTTTACTGCGTAACCTGAGAACATTAGGTATAATTGGTTATTTGTCATTGATAAGTGGCTAATATATTTAACAATAGGTATACAGGTAGTGGCTCTTACTAGGACAATAGCTACAAATCGATAGTCACATGGATAACCTTAGTTCCTTATCTAGTAGATACTAAAACCACATACATTATAGGGATATTATAAGTAGGTATTTATGTATCTTTGTCGATAAAAGGGCAAACTATCGATAGTGCGAGGTGGTAAAGTCCAAGATAGAGACGACGTCATGACTAATTGATAGATCGCGCAAAGGTATGGGCAATAGGTACTCCTACCTAAAATCGTAATTTTACTTGCCTACTTAGGTAGGTAGGTAATATAGATTTCCTGGTAGAAATTTGGCATAGAAATTCTTTAAAATGTGTAAGAACTAAGTGCCTAGGTACCTACTTATAATAGGTAGGTAGGTATTTGCCATAACGAAGGCGCGGAGTTCAACAAACTTATAAAATGAAAGTCATTAATTCAGTTTAATATGTGCGTCAGCACAGTTCGGTTGTCCAACGTTAAAACGTAGTAAGGGAATCGAGACAAATTTTACAGGAGAGCCAAAGAACGTGTTCATCACTTCAAGAGAGTGCCTTAAGAAAAGTATGAGAGCTACTGAAAGCTGAGCTAAATGAAACTTGGCGCAATAGTTGCGGTATATCATATGCTTCAATATATATTATTTAATATTCGTAAAAATTCTAAATTAGACGTTTGGCAGCTATTACTTCAGTTTTGTTTGTTATGTGAGGATCAAATAAAATACATTTACAATTTTTAAACGTAGTAGCTAAGTCTCTCAAAATAGAATAAAATTAATAAAACATCTACTCTTTAATATTGTTAGAATAAACGACAAGGGTGAATACTTAAGTTATAAGGCTTTCTATAGTTGGTGACTGAATAAAAATCATAATTTTCCGTAAAAAACAAACAACAGAAATAAAAAGTACTTAATTTTGGATTGCTTGATCCTCAAGTAGACATAATACCTATTCGTAAAAAAACCTATCCTATTCGTATTAATCTTAGACGTAAAAAAAACTGCTGTCTATCCATTTTAAATTGATAAAAATTACGTTTTTTTTTTAGAAATTCATGCATGCATGGCCCCTTAGCTCGCTTGTACTGAGTTAACGGATTTACGTTTTTAGATTAGGATGTTTTTATCTGATTTTACAATTTTAAAACGTAGTAAGTCGCCTTGACAATTTTAAACCACAGTAAGTAAGACTCTTTTTACGTTTTAATCTTGGCGATGCGCCGTACTTGGTTTTGAAATAGCATTTTAGTAGACTTTTGATAACCAAAGTGTACTTACTACGATTTTTTAACTATCTTGGGATTAAGCTGTATTTTTAAAAATTTTACTACATCGGCTATGAGGATACGTCTAGTAAGTCCAAAAATGCAAAAAAAGTTTAAAAAAATGTCCCTTACTGTGTTTTGAGTTTGGACAGCCGAGATATAGATGTGTATTCAACAGTTAATATTATGACAAGGTGCCTACCTACACAATACAGACCTTAATTACAACAAGTACTGCATATAGTGCTACTCGCTAGCCAGGGTCAGCCTTCCATAACCTTTTTGAACGAGGCATAAACATTGATAATTTATACATTAACTTATTCTAGTTTTCAGGGTTCCGTAGCATGAAAAATGACAATTCAGCAGTTTCTGTCGTTGATTGTAGGTACATAGGAAACTCAGAATTTTGGATTTACCAATTTCGTTGTAAAAACCCTCTGTCTTTAAAAACAGTAGGTATGCTGTCAGTCAGTGTAGATGATAGGTTTAATTAGGCAAATTTTGATGACATATAGTTATACCTACCTACCTTTATGTTAAATCAATGTTCGACTCGCACTCGGTCTTTGTTCCTAAGTTAGGAGTTGAACTGGAAACGTGAACGCAGCCAAGCATGACCTCACTATAGCTTACTAATAGGTTAATATATTACCTGCCATCGAATTTAATCCCATTGCGTGTTACTCATACCCAATAATGCGTAGCCAACCTATAGGTACCTATTATATTTATTTCATTTATTTATTTATGTAAGGCAATGCCAACATTACACATATGAAGACATTTATACAGAAACACAATTAAAACTATGGTATAGAATGTGTGCTCATTACAGGCAAAAAATTAAGTTAAAAATACAATTAAAATAAAGTAAGCTAAACTATGTCACCAAATAGATCAATGTCAATTAATTTCTTTGCGACGCGTAACCCGAGAGCTGTTTATCTGGCGCAGCGCATCAGCATTGCCAGGCAGCCAGCGTCTTGGGGACGCTTCCGGCTGGTATTGATATGGATCACTTGAGCTACCTGCAGATTGTCTGCAACAGTCTGCAGTTAGCTTAATTGTTTAAATTGTAAATACTAGTTCTAATTTGTTTTATATTATTTGATTGTAATTTTCTTTGTTAATAAAAAATTCTGTGCTAAAAGATTATACTCATTATTAGGAGCCATGAAACGTTAATGCAACACATCTCAGGGAGGCACCCTGTACGTACAGATATGATCACTTTTACTTTTAACGTGTCTACGTGGGACAAATTTCCCGCGGATTTTTGTCCTAATTCGCCTTGAAAGTTAATTCGGGTTTGAAACTCTCGTTTCGCACAGAATTGAAATTATTCGAGTTTGACAACTGGCGTTTGAACACTTTACTGATTCTAATAAAAGGGGCGTTGAGACCTAGATTTGTTTTCGTGAAGGTGGAACTGAAAATTTCCTAATAGCTCATCCTAAAAAAGGATAGTTATATGGAAATGTGAGAGAGGTTCGACTTATTATACTGCTGTATCCAGTTTTACCGTTTATTATTTTATAGAGTAAAGTCAAATCATTTATTGTACGGCGATTCTTAAGAGAAGTAACTTTAAAGTGACTAAGACTTTGGGTATATGGAGATTTGTGAAATATGCCACACACGGGTGATGAATGCAAGATGTCTAGAAAAGTTTCTTAAAAGGGTTTCAAGCCAAGAGTGGATAGCATAAAAAGGATTCCAAACGACACTAGCAAACTCAAGCTGACTGTGCACACTGTGTGTTAAACACAAAATTTTTGTGCGAGTGTGTTTTAAACCACTGTCCCCCCGTGGCAGTAAGATATGCGTGCGCATTGTCCTCAAAATAATTAAAACAGGATCCGTCAAGTGCGAGTGTGACTCGCGCGCCGAGGGTTTCGAACGGTTGTCAAGTATACCAATAAGTACTATAGGTACTGGTTAGAGACTTTGCTATTTGATGAAAAACAAAAAATTAAGGTAATGTATATTTCAGATGTATCGGTTTGCAAACTTCGGAGTACAGACGGTAATAGTAAAATTTCGACTTTTTTCAAAATATTTCAAAAAGTATAAAGTATCCTTCAGGAATTTCAAAAACTGTTTTGAGATGTACAAACCGACACCTTATATTTGTTTCACCACTAGGTGATGTAGCCCCCCCTTTTAAAAATTATCCCGTCCCCCCTTTTTTACCATTTTTCAACCACTTTGCACCTACCTTACTGATAAAATGGGCTTTTAAACATGCAGTCTGCAGACAAGCAATCCATATATTTATTTTATGCTAGCTTTTGCTCGCGGCTTCTCACGCGTTTATTCGAAATAAAGCCAATACAGAGCCTATACAGAGTTATTGGTAATTCACTGACACTGCGTGAACTGCCAGTTCTGCCCATCATCATCACGAACACGCTCGTGAAGACGCCAGAGCATGTCATCTGATGCCGTCAATATACAGGGAGCCACGAAACATGTGTACTAAGCCGAAAGGGGGATTTCTGGACTCCGAGGGAAACAACTTTAAAAAAATATTCGAAATAAAAATAATCGTTATTCATAAGTTGATTCCTCTCGGTGTCCATTTCGGCTTAGTACACATGTTACGTGGAACCCTCTATAAAGCATCTAAATGTTATGATAATGAGTCATAAAATATGTAAATGCACATTTTTGTGCTGCACGGCAGTGGTGCTTTACAGGTGTGCGACAAACTTAACGTATTCACTGCCCATCCTCGGCGGCGGCGGGCGGTGCTAAAGGGGCGTTTAATAAGCCTTTTTCCAAAAATAACAAATAGCTCGGCCGAATTCCGTATTTCGAGTGCCTCGAAATACGGAATTCGGTCGAGCTTGCGAGTGAATAGGTATTCTCAAAGTCGAATGCCGATGATATAAATAGTGCCTGTAAAGGCAATCAAGTATTTAGGTAGCTAAATAAAAAACGCTAGCGCGGTCTCGTTTTTCACCGGCCAGACACGTTCATAGGGCTTCACAATATACAAATACTTGTATAGCTTTTCCAAAACCTTAGCACGTTTCTAAAACCTTAGGACAATTTACTTATCTATTAATATGATTCGGAAAAAAGTTTTACCTAAAAGTTAGTAAAAGTTACCATTCTCCTAAGTTTTTCTAAGTAGGCATATATTTCTTATTATGTGTATGATCGTTCCATCGAACATAAGTTTCAACTGCGCTTTGAACTTGTGAGGGTTACCTGATGATGACGCTGTATGAAAATATGTACGTACAAGGAACTTTTTACCCTCAAAAGTAGGTACCTATCTACTTCTCAATTGGATAAATCCTGCACTGAATAAACCCCAATCATGCCAGCCAAGGTCCACTTCCATCCGACTATTAAATTCACATTTGTTAGGCGCTACGAAAGCGAGCCCCAACAACATAAAAATATAATTACTACTGGAAGTTTCCCACTTAAATATAGATTTACCCTTTCAAGAGAAATTTGATGGGCCCTTGAGGTGTGAGATCCATCAAATCTCGATTTTACCCTCTCAATTATTCCCTTTTTGGGGTTGATAGATATAACTTAGTTTTTCAAGGGTTGTATAGGGATGACAGGAACAAATTGTGAGCGATCGAGAAGCGTTTGAAGCAGGAATCAATTCAATATTATCTGTTATGCATTTTATATTAAAAACGAGCTTTTGTTAGCGCCTTTGCACGTGTTTTCCGAGATAAATAGGTATGTTGCCTGTTATTCTAGCCCTAGAACTACATCTGTGCAGCCCAGCATCAGCCTGCTCCGTTCAGTAGTTCTGTCGTCGTCTTTGCCCAAACATCTCACTACTTCACAGCTTCACAAACTTTCGCGTTTATTATATTAAAAAGAATTGGATAGAACATAGGTTTTTACTCTATGCTAATTCATTACAACCCAGTATCAGTAGTTTCATTTCGATCACAGATTAAGGTGTTACTATTTATATGTACAAGCTGAGTCAGGACCTGTTAGACCTGCACACACGCGCTCGTCTGCTTGCTGAGAGGACTACTTAGCAACTAATAAGTAACCCAATGTTTGTATTAGCATACTACTTACTTAGTTCACATGTGTTTGTCTGTGCTGTTTGTTATTTAGTACTAAGTAGTCTCTTTTTTTACTTTATTGACTCAAAGTTTTTTTTTGTGTGTGTAGTGTATAATAAATAATTTTCTTTCTTTCTTTCTATGTATCAATATGATTAACAACAACTTACAAGGAAAGGACCTACCCAACTGTCCGGCTCCGATTTGTGAATGCTAGAAAGTAGTCTAAAATAACAAATAAATATTTTTTTTCTCCTGAAAATCAACATATTGGGAGAAATTGTCCTCCAGAGTACTGAAAACTGACTTAACCCTCTAACTACTGTAGAGAGTTTTGTTCAAGCAATAAAACTGTTTCTTGAACAAAACTTAAACTGTTGTTCTGTTAGTTGCCAGAAGCAGTGTAATAATAATAAAATCTACTCGTATACTTACAATAAAACTGTTCAATTCTGTACCTACATACATTGAAGATATTTTGAAAATATTTTTGGAGGGCACTCTATTATCGATACCGAAGAAAAATACGGCTTATTCCATTCTTCCCCGTTGAAGATCCCCGTCAACGGGGAACAATGAACTTTTGGTTCACTATTCCCCGTTGACGCCGATCCGAGCTTGTAACGGGGAATAATGAACTAAAAAGTTCATTATTCCCCGTTGCGTCAAAAATAAAATACTAATAATTTTTAGAATCATGTTTTTATTTATTTATAAGGTAAAGATCACTTATTGATTATTTTTATAATCATATTAAATTGCCGTGGAAACTATTTATTAAACTTTTTAATCAAATCAGATTTTTTCCTATTTCTTTTTTATGTTTCTTCAATAAAATCACAGAACTATAAAAAAACATAAACATTATAAAATAAAATACAGGTATGTACTTATGTAATCACAGATTTTACGTTTAATAATACCTACAATCACAGTTTAACAGTTAAATCAGTCTCATATACATACCTAATCAAATCACAGTTTGTTACAATTATTAATTAAATAGGTAACATTAAAAACATAATATTCCTATATATGTATATAACTAATAAAATCACAGATTGTTACAATTATTAATTTAAAAAGTAGCATTAAAAACATAATATTCTTATATGTATCTAATAAAATAACAGATTGTTAATTGTTCATAAAAAATGTAGCTTAACATAACACTCCTATAAAATGCAATTCGGGCAACAATACCCACAAAACAAACTCTTACATAAATAATGTGTTGTTGAATCACCGAAGTTTTTCTTAGAAGTGTCCAATTGTAATTTCGCCTTTAGTAAGTTCCATTTGTACTGCCTGTATGTATATGTTGGTCGCGGTTAATACTTTTCATTGTTTTTTCTGAAATACCTTTATCATCAGAAACCCGCAATGCAAGAACTTCATAATACGATGCATCTTCAGCCAACGCTGTGAGAAGCTTCATAATATTGAACACACGCTTTTTGATTTTGTTGTTCCAAGTTTCGACTAAATTCGTAACCGGCCAAATGCACACCATACTTTAATAAAGTCCTCTTGTATCCATTGCCTGAGCATGTAATTTCTGAACTCCTTGCTTTTATCATTGTTATCAGGGCTCTGAGAGGCAATATAAAACCAACCCGAAATAATTTTGTCCGATGGTAACAAGGCCAAAGCGGCACTAAGTGCAACTTGTCTTCTGGTTAATTTGTCCTTTGTTAGCCCCAGCTGCCATACCAGCCATTTCTTTAATTTAACACTTCCAAAACATATTTATCTGTTACTAACTGCAAATTGATAAGGACTGCATTCTCAAACTATGACACTGTGCCGCCCCACTACTAACCGACAAACAAAAGATGACCTGTACGAGCTGACAAGCCGCCGCCGCGCGCCACCAAAAATGTCCGTCTTACAGTATTGTGTATCTTATTGCATACCTAGTTAATAAGGTCGAAATTCTCAAGCATCGCTTGAATGCCTTCGTTGGGTCAGCTTCAGTTTTTCGAATGTTTCTTTATTAATCATAAAGTAGGTAATTTAAAGTTGTTAAGAAAGTAGTAGTAATTTAAAGTAGTTATTAGGAAAGTAATTTTAAATTGATAATTATAACAATCTGTGATTTTATTGGGTATATGAATGTTATATTTCAGATTCTACATTTTTACGTTTAGGTAACATGTACTAGAGAAATCACCATACTTATTAGTACTTATTAGTATATTAGTACTTGATTAGGTATACAGGACTGATTTAACTGTTAAACTGTGATTGTTAATAAATTAATAAACGTAAAATCTGTGATTACATAAGTACATATCTGTATTTTATTTTATAATACTTATGTTTTTTTATAGTTCTTTGATTTTATTGAAGAAACATAAAAAGAAATAGGAATAAATCTGCTCCACGGCAATTTAATATGATTATAAAAATAATCAGTGTGATCTTTACCTAAATAAATAAAAACATGATTCTAAAAATTATTAGTATTTTATTTTTGACGCAACGGGGAATAATGAACTTTTTAGTTCATTATTCCCCGTTACAAGCTCGGATCGGCTTCAACGGAGAATAGTGAACAAAAAGTTCATTGTTCCCCGTTAACGGGGATCTTCAACGGGGAAGAATGGAATAAGCCAAAAATACAGTATCAAAACTGTATTTTTTTTTCATTTTTTCTATTTGTCTGTATCTTGGTCGCGCATCACGCCGAAACTATTGAATGAATTCGAATGAAACTTGGCACGATTTTTTATCCCGGAATTCTATAGGTTAGGTTCCCTTGGGAGGGGTGATGAAAGTCAAAACGTGTACTTAGTTGTAATAACGCGTCGTCGCGTCATCCAATTTCAATCTTTTTTTTTGAGCAACAGTGTTGCAAGATCGAATTTGACTAATTCATTAGAAAGTCGAGTAGAAAATCAGTAGATTGAAAAAACAATCCGTAGATTTTGAAAACAAAAAAACTGTTTTTGTATAAATTGTAGATCTATGATTACATTTTTTTCATCCAAGACGCTCCCATTAGTTTTGTACCTACCACCTAATACCTATTTCAGGCAAAGTAATATATAGTACAAATGGTCCATGCGATCTTCATGAACATGGTGTTTGGCGGTTCCGTTCAGCAGGTACAATTGACTGTACCACCGACAAATTTCTTTTTTCCGTACTAGGTACAATTAACTGTCCGAAGCTTTTTCATTCAGTTTTTTTTTTACGTTGGTATACCAAAAAACAATTGCGGTGGTCCAGTCAACTAGACCAGGGGCCAAATTCTGCTAAACAATGGTATCGTCGCAGAATCGTCACTTAGATGCCTTAGATTAATGAAACTCCAGATAGTGCGTGCAATGCTATTTGCACGGAGAGATAAATTAATAGTTTTAAACTGGACACTTTGACGCGCGTCCCTCCATCTGTATTCATCATCATTTCTTTCACCTAAGGTAGAATACCAAAACGTGTTATTCTGAACGATACCACTGTCATAGTTTAGTTTAGCAGAATAGGGCCCCAGCTGAACGGAACCATGAGTAAGATGTGAAACCGATCATATATTGTCTTCGCAGTTTATGACAATTCTTGACGCTGACACAGGCCGAGTCGTAGCTAAAAGATATATTGTGTAGATAAAGAATGGGATTGAAGATGACCCCCAAGGACCAAGGGTTTCAGGTCGAATTACGTACATTGAAGTTTATTTTGCACAACGTTTCTTAATATCATTTAATATGAGAGAAACTGTGGTCAAATGTGAATACTTACCTAATTAGTCGGCAGGTATGACAATCGCGAACAAAGTCGCGGGTAGGTATAGGTACAGCTAGTAACTGGTAATGCTGGACAATTCACACAGCGTCATCAGCTATCTAGTATGTTACCAATCAGGGTGCAGTCATAAAATGGTTACGTGCAGGTAAAATTAATTATGTTGTTAGGCTTTTCGAGATAGGAGTGGATGACTAAATCCGAAAACGTGAGAGTTAGAGAAAATTCGTGAAAGAGTCATCCGCTCAATTGATGAGAAAATACCGCAACACTTATATGAAAAAATTACGGAATTTTCTATTTAACTTTACAAAATTCATTAGGAATAGATATTTTATCGAGAATAAACTCCATTAAAATACGGGCTTAGTATCCTGGCTAGCGGCAAGCACGCCAGTTGTTTGAAAATATTAGTTAAAATGTTCACATTGATGTTTAGTACGGGGGGGGAGAGGGCGTACTTATTCAAACTAAAATTGTAAAAACAGATATTTCCTATCATTTTCAATAATACATTTCTTTGCAAAGATTGATACTGATTAGCAACCGAATCCGCAAAAATACTTTGAAGAATTGGTGCGAAAATACAGGGTGTCATATTGTTTGAAAAATCATTCATTGCGATTTCTTGCAAATGTAAAATCTAAAAATGCAATTTTTGTTTTCTGGTAATTCGAAGTCATGATTTCAATCACGATTTTTTTCTATATAGCCATCCACTCCCATACGACTACTACTCGTATGTATAGACACCGCAATCCCCTAGTGAACAGAACTATTCGAAATGGTTGTGTAATATTAATATGTATTTGTAGGTATCTAATGGGTACAAACAATATTGGCTAATTGAAATTTATACAGGCATATAGTAGTAAGTACCTATAGTAAGTGCACTGTGGTGACTGCTTTTAGTGCCATTTATAATGTATGCCATGAGACTAGGTCGCACAGCATCTCAATTAACTTGCATAGATATGAGCCTACCTTTAAAGCATCGATATTGAACGGGGCTTGAGGATTTCAGTATGTGTATATGTGTATGTGTGTATAACATCGGCTCACTGTTTTATTTTTAAATCGCCTCACACTATGACAGTTATTTTTTTTACTGACTGTACGTTTTTTCAAAAATCTGTGAATGCAGTTCAGAATATCTTAAAAAGTTATGGATGGTTTCTTAGGAACGTTTTCCTGTAACTATAACGGTTAAGGTACCTGCCCTTACTGTCCCGTCTCAATAATCCACCATGTATATTTGGATAGAGGACACATAAACAAATAAAAAATGTCTTGTAACATAATGTCCTAAACCGTCAGGTTTCTTAGATATTCACAGTTGAAAATACTCTATATGCTCGTACTTTTTTATTTCATACTTGAATATCTCAGTTTAATAAAAAAAGCAGTGTGCTACCACCCTTTTTTTTTGCTGTATGTGATGGCAAAGGACATGATCTTCGTTACAAATTAGGACACTTCTGTTTAAAATTATTTTTTTAAAAATGTAATTTGAGGGGTGCCATACGCGCGACGCATAAGGTTTTATGGCGCTCCTCCGGCGCCTTCCGCACTGAATCGGTTAAAGGATTGCCTAAATTTTGAGAAATGAAGTATTGAAAAATAATTGGAAAAGTCTTCATTATATTTTTATTTTTTACCAAAGAAGTAGTATCCTTCTAATATTACAAAGGCGAATGTTTGTGCTGTTGTGCCGCGCCGTGGTGAAAATGTTTAGCCGAAGGCAACGCCAAAACTACTGAATGTATCGTGAATATCAGGCGACTTCAATGGCCCAACGGGCGCAGGTCCGCCTGCGACGCAGTAGAAAAATTAAATTAAATAATTTATTAGACAATACAAGGCACACACATACAAAGTTAGGCACGTAGAACAACTGTAGGTTTCGGGTTCGATTCCCGCCTCGGGGGTTTGTACGATCTGCAGATACAACATCTTTCATATCATTTATTTATATTTTATTATTTATTTCATAATAAAATGATGAGGTGGCTTAGGTTAGCAGATTAAACTCAGTTCCTTTATACTCTTAACATTATAAATGCATCATTTAGATTTGGGCACAGATTGGGTAATGTTACTTCAGTGTGGGTGACATGGTAGGTATAATTCTCGATGAAAGCAGGAAAAGTAGTTTCTTATTTTTGACTACTTGTTGTATTCGTTTATGTTATGCAGGTCCAGTTGACTTAGTTGATGTAGGTTTGGATCCAAGAGGTGAAGGAGGTGACCCTGGCGAAGGCAGCTGGAAGACCAACCTCGCAGCCGGCGGCTGCACCGAATGAGGTAACTCCGGCCTGAAAATGTACATGGAAATAAGTTTCTAGATGTGCATTTAAGAGTCGTTTGCTGCACCTACTTACGTGCCATACTTACATAATTTAAATACTTATAAATATGCTTATACTTATAAATAATAGTTATGTATGTATTTATATAATAAAATAGTATGTATGATTTATAATATGTAGTAGTTATATAATTCGATATGTATAGTATATATTTGTTAATATTCTAAGTAGTAGATACCTACCTATATTATTATTATGCACACAGACATTACCCCATGTACAATCCAACGATCCTATCCATTCAAGGTTGTCCGGGAGAGATCGCTCTTGAGCGATAAGACCGCCAATTGTAGCTTATTCCATAATTATTCTTTTGTAAATTATTTCTTAAATTAAGTGTGCAATAAAGTATTATCTATCTATCTATCTTATACCATAGATATAAGTGATTTTACTTAAATATATGTTTCATACGGCCAAAACTGTATCGCTATTTTTCTAACCATAGTCTATGCTATGCGAACTGGTCTCCGCGATACAGGCTTTGCCTACTGGAAGCAATTGTAAGTTGTACCCGTTTAAAAAAGGTATATATTTAATCTAGGAGAACTGGCAGTTGGTGACCGGGAGATGTGAAAGGAGATCGAGAGATCATTGCTAGAGAACAGGGTGTTCGGCACAACATTTGTCATATGAAAACTGGGGGTAGGTGGAACCAAGTGCAATAGCTTGGCGGCTTTTTTAACCCTGAACCTCCCGCCTGACGAAGCTTCCTCACCCCGCCGGCCCCTAGGCGAGTTTGATTGCGGTCCAAATGCAAGGGACGTTCGGCGCAACCACGACGGGGCGCAAGATGACGGCATGGGTAATGATTTTGACCGACGACGCCGATGGTGTTTGATATTTTGTTTGTTTGATCATGGACATACGAAACTTCGTCTGTTCTGAGGATTAATTACGCATTTTGTGAGAGTAAAATAAAAAAAATATTTTATTTATTTCGCAACTGTCTCACTCGCACGATATATTCATGAAGTGTTGGGACACTTCATGCACTTCATGAGTCGCGTCTCGGCACATACATGCCGTGACGTCCAGGGGGACGTCACGGCATGTATGTGCCGAGACGCGACTTTTGTATGGAGAAATGGGAGTGTGTCCGAAGTGTGCCAGCAAATGTTATTAATTGTTTTTTTCTTTTTTATAAATTGTTTGAAGTAAGAGGATCTTACCAAGATCTTGCGATTGATGCCATAAACAACCAGAGGACCACCGGAGTCTCCACTGCAGGTGCCGCGCCCGCCCTCACCGCTGGTGCAGATGTTGGAGTCGTGCACCCACTGTCCATACACGGTGGAGCACTGCTGGTTCGTGATGATGGGCAGGCTCACGGAACTAAGGACTTGGTTGTTGCCGATGCTGCATCCTGGGAAGTTTGAGTTGTGAAATTGTTTAAATGGTAATTTGTTAATTATAACGATCTTGAGTAAATATGAGTGTAGGACCTTCTATATAGTCGCGATTTACAAATATTTTGTAAGCCTATGTCCAGCTATCATAATATTAAAAACTAGTTTCTGCCCGCGACTTCACATGATTTTATATGGACACGTTTTATGGTTATTTCTATCCCATGGGAAATGTTTCATTAACCCCCAACCCAATGGAATAAAAATAACCATAACCCATGGGATAAAAAGTAGCCCATGTTTGATTCCAGGCTATATCTATGCTATTTCAGCCCGATCGGTTCAGTTGTTATGGCGTGAGGAGGTAACAAACATACATACATCTAACTCACTATTTTTCTATGGGAACGTTCTAAGGTTATTTACAATCCGGGATGAAAAGTAGCCTATGTTTGATTCCAGCCCTAGAACTACGTCTATTCGAAATTTCAGGCCGATTTGTTCAGTAATTTTGGTGTGAAGAAGTAATAAACATACATCCATCCATCCATTCAAACTTTTGAATGTATAATAATTATATTAGTGTGATAGCATGCTAACCTGCCTATTGGCACACATTACGTCCACTGGTAAACGTGCCATTCTAAAGTATAATTACATATAATGTTAAAAATCTTACCGTCAGAGGTTAGACCAAAACCGGAGGCATGCGCAATCTGGCCTACAAATTGGTTGTTAAGCTCATTGCCGGAGGGCAAGCTGATTGGCTGAACATTAACTAGAAATTGAAACATCGCTGTTAAAACAATGATAATAAATAAATAAATAAAATGTTTATTATCTTTCACATAGGTAATCAAGCTGGTGTGCTTAAACTAGGTAGTGTAAAAGTAGGTACACTAGGTGGTGTAAAAGTAGGTAAACTAGGTAGTGTAAAAGTAGGTAAACTAGGTTGTGTAAAAGTAGGTAAACTAGGTTGTGTAAAAGTAGATAAACTAGGTTGTGTAAAAGTAGATAAAATAGGTGGTGTAAAAGCGAATGGCGGTAAACAATTTATCCTCTTACCATTCGAAACTATCACGGCTATGTAAAATAACTTTGAGATCCGAATTTATCATGTTCTGTGGTGTTTTGTAAATTATAAATATTGTGCATGGTAAATATCCTTTTATAGAAATGCTTTGCTAATTGGTTTAAGATTAAACATAATTTAAACAAGAATTACACAACTAAAAATGAAAGGTTGACGCGATCATAAGGTTCTAATAGAAGTCCTTCGTTACGTTGGAGTTCTTCGACCAGAAACAAGGTTCGTAGTTAACCCGCTGGTTAATAAGAAAGGATCAAAAAAAGGGTCATCAACTTACTGCTTAAAAGAAAAGGACTGACGCGAATAACGGCGACATCGTTTGCAGCTGTAGTTGGGTTCCAGCTGGGATGCGGGGTAGCCACGCCCAGAGAGTCGTGGCGTTGACCTCCGGAGAACAGAGAGTTGGAGCCAGCTACCACGGTCATGCCTTGGGCTGTGTTGACACCGTCGTACTGGCAATGGGCAGCGGTTAGCACGATGCTGGGTGTGATTAGGGAGGCGCCGCAGACTGAAGTGAAGATCCATAGGATACGGATGACTAGACCAAGCTGTTGAGAAAAAAGCTTTTGTACATTGAAGCTTCAGAAAATTGGTTTTCTCTTAATTTCAGGCATTTCACAGTTTGACCTTTAAAAGGTCAAAGTGTTTGTTAATTGGATACTTCATCTAATGTATTAAAAATTAAGATTCTATACAAAATCACTTATCAATCATTGGTGATGATTTTTTCCAGTTCTCTGTATCGATTCGTTTTGACCGTTGCCCGCTAATGGGGTGGTATCAAAGATATCAACCTCTGTGGGTGGTATACACAGATGTCAAAAATACAAGTGGGTAAATTATTAAAGATAAAATATAAAGATCACTTGGTAAGGAGTCTGAACGATGTCAGAGACGCTGCCACCGACGATCCTGGAAGTAGACTCTTCGAAGGATTTCAGCTGCATTGCTCTCGGGACTCCAAACTTCACGTGGTAGTCGAAGACGGGAGATCTAGGGCTCTCCTCCGCCACCACCACCGCCAGAGCTACGATCAATGCCACGAATACAGCCTTCATGTTGACGCAGTGTGCAAAATCATTCCGAAATATCATTATATACTTTTAACAGTACGTATCTAATCATATTAATTAATAGCTGTGCGAATTTTTCCCGAAGATAACAAGATTCGCCAGAGAGATTAAAATATACCAATTAAAGATTAAAATGAAACCAAGCCACACGATGCGTTCGTATTGCAATAATTTAATTTTCTAGCTAAGTCGTAGTCTTTGACTTCGGGATTGCGGAGGAGGCAATGATAGCAATAAAACAAAATGTGTATTTTTTATCATCATCCTTGACGCAGGAGCCTAGTCTGGCCATGTTCCCGCCTTAATCAATAAGTGTACTTATTATGTTTACATAATCACTTAATATGTATAATCATTATATTTACAGCCTGACTTCACCTAATGCTGGATAAGAGTAGGTGAAGTAAGGTTGTAGGTATAAGCCTCCAAGTCCATGTACAATTTTCAAGAATTTAATTTTTCTGTGTTTAAAAATGTTAAATAGCGTATGAAAGTAAGTAGGTAGGTACCTCGGAGTTACGCGCCGTGTAGAACTACCCTTAGTTTTTAAATTTTAGTTTAATCTTATTTGGGCATTAATTCTTTATCCTACGTGACCCTACTAATCCTTACTGCAGTAAGGATTAGTACTTCACACGTTTTTCAAAACCAAGTATCAAGACATGATTATTCGTATCTTAATGGCAATTACGTACCTACCTAGTTGTACCTTTTCATCAAATAAATTATCGTCAGCAAACATACGTACCTACCCGAGCAAGGGGGGGGTTTTGGTCTATTTTGTAAGCATTTAACATCGACCTGTGTGTCTACCATGAGTTTTAACAATCTACACTCGCTAGCGACTAGTTAAAAAAATGTATGAAAACTTGAACAGCGCCTCTAGCGTATAGTTGGGTACTAAAATGCGCGGTACTAATATTTACGTAACTACTGTAGTAACGTCAGGCGATCTAACTGTGACAGCTCATGGTAGACACAATACCCAATAGACACCTAATAAAGGGCGAACGCTTTCAGGTAACACATTAGGCAAATTAGATCTTATATAAATCCACGCCCTCTAACGTTTGGCCAGTAACGACCAGATCAGTGACCCGTGAATATCTCTGCGCTCGCTTACTACATATTATTCTTGGACATTTTGGTTTTAACTGTTAGTCCACTTGTAAAACAAAATAAAATAATAAATAAATAATACGTCATAGCCTTGGTGCAATGGCTCCTTGTAGCATAAAATGGTGTGGAAAAGAGAGCAAGACCTCTAATTTTAAAACAAATGGAATAACATTTCACTGCTGATTTCTTTCATTATAGAATAAAATTTGCTATTTCATTTTAGTTTTGACGGAGTTCAACTATACATATATGGTTGGCCGGTCGACGTCACCAACTGTGCATCCCTTTCTTTGATAACCAATTGCCGTGATGTGCCGTTCCGGGCCGGGTCGTGATCAGAATATCGATATGGGTTTATTATATTACCTATAATAAATGCATTTTTAATAAAGTCTGCAGATCGTAAGCCTACTTTCAGACGAATTTTTACAAAGCTGATTCATTTTAAAAATGATTGATTGAATAAAAACATTATTGGTACGTAAAATTATGTGTTTAATTTAATTGCACTCTAGATGAGTGCAATTAAATTGACATATACTGATATCAGATTGAATTATTTAGTTACGAAATCTAAGATAAGGTGAATTTTTGACTATAACGGTTAAGGTACCTGCGCTTACTGCCCGTAAGCGCAGGTACCTTTTATACCGTTATAGTTACAGGAAAACGTTCCTAGGAGACTATCCATAACTTTTTGAGATTGAATGCAGTTCAGTATGAACTGCATTCACAGATTTTGGAAAAAATTTACAGTCAGCAAGAAAATAGTAATTTTATTCAAAAACTTTCTTTGATGCCAATCGACCCTGTTACTTATAAGGATTAAAAGTATATATCGGACCGACTGAGGTTTGAGTACTAGAAATTTCAGACCGTTCAGAGAAAACAGGTAAAAAACATCCATAAAGGTATCCATTCATCCATCCATCCATCTAAACATGCAAACTTTCGCATTTATAATATTATTAGTAAATATAACTTGTTACAAATATCGATTATTGTTTTCATAGAAACTAAGTACCTACCCCATCCCTAATAATGTTTATGATTTGTCGTAACCTTGAACGGACCAATTAGCACTCATTTCCCCGCGCCCGCACACTTCAGTTGGTTGACAGACTTGTTTGCATTGCAAATATGTAGGCATTAGGTCGATGGCATTTAATATGCACGTCTATACCATGCATCTAAATCTCAGCTCGTCAATTCAGCCGTATTCGTGAGTGTATAATTGGCATTCATTCATCGGCTGCCTTTTGATTATCTACTATATAAAAATAAGTCGGGTTTTCCTTCCTGACGCTATAACTCCAGAACGCACGAACCGATTTCCACGGTTTTGCATTCGTTGGAAAGGTCTCGGGCTCCGTGAGGTTTATATCAATGAAAACTCAGGAAAAATTTAAAAACAAAAGCGGGAAAGTCTTTTACATAAAACGAAGCCATCTGGTGGCGAAACGGAGTTCGCCGGGTTTGCTAGTCTTAATATATAAAAGAACAAGCGATTTTCTGGGGACAACGCCCAGCCCAAACCGCTGAAGCTAGAAAGCTGAAATTCGAAAAGCAGGTACCTGTTACTACACAACCTCCCGCTAAGAAGGGATTTTTGGAAATTCCACCCCTAAGGGGGTGAAAAGGGGATTGAAGTTTTTTTGTTTTTTTTTGTAACTCTTTAACCATTGGCCTGAATATATTATTACGTATATAAAACATGTTTCAGGATATTTCAATTTTAATAATTAAAATAAATAAATATTAAAAATTTTAAAATTTATAATTTTTTTGTTTCAGGATTTTTTACAACCCTTATAAAGGGGTAGTAAGGGGTGTCATGGTTTGTATGGCAGCACTTTAACGCCTATTGCGATTCGCTTAAAACTCGGTTAAAATAATATTAATAAGAAATAAATGGACATGTAAGAAAAGGTTTCTCGAAATTCAACCCCGAAAGAGGTGTGAAGGGGTGGCAAAGTTTGTACGAAAAATTTTAACGCTTGAAACTCGGTCAAAATAAGTTATTATCGAAAAATAAATGAACATGATTGTGTTTCATAAATTTTGAAGTTATTGAGATGTTTAATTCTGTAATTATGACTTTTTGTAGGGTTTTGTGTTCGACTTTAAATCTAGATCATAGTTTATTTTAATCGACAGGCAAATAATAATTACAATTTTAAATCTTCGCACTGCATATTGTATTGAACAATATTTTATTTTAGCATTGAGCACTTCGTGATATAAAATTATCTTTTGAACATAGTTCATAAAATTACGTAAGTTACTCGACAGTTGGAAATCAATTATGGATGTGCTATTTCAGACGCGCTTATGTAACGGCCGTTCATAACATCAAAAAGTTTCAGGCCTCCATTTTCATATAATTAGCTGCTTGATATGTTCTAATTTTTCGGTTATTCATTGCAATTCACGGAAATGTTGTAGCATAATTCTTGGAAGTAAACATTCAAACTGAAATGGGTGAATATTACAAAACTTTTGTCGTTTGGCGCCAATCTACACTTCACACATTATCAAGGCTCATGAGAATTATAATAATTTTACTGTTGAGTAGAAAACTATCGAACAAAATGTCACCCTATCTTTTTTAATAACTTATGTTAATGCAAGCGAAGCTGCGTCGGGTCAGCTGGTTATTAATAAAAAACAAAAGAAAATGAAGCAATGAGAACGAAAATAAGTGATACACTCACGATCATTTGGATTTACCAGCTAATGGAAAAGCACTCAAAATAATCTTTAGCTGTTACTAATTAACTATGGTTATAGAAAACTTCAGATTAATTGACGCTGTCGCTGTATGAATTACAAAGTAGGTACCTACTTATGTTAAAATGAAACTTCATAAGCTTTTTGTTTTGAGTTGTTTGTAAACTAATAGAACTACTAATAGACGAAGAAATCTCAGTCCCTAGTTCATCGTGGAACTTAATGTCCATCTAAATATTGTCTTGTAGAATTGATAATATTATCTGCTGGAAGAGACCATTCAATATTTGTCTTTTTATTTTTTTTATGTTCTGTTTGGTTTTTGTTTGTTTATATCTATCACTAGGTACCTATTATATCTACCACTTCGCACATGTTGTTTCTATGGAAATGTTTCAAGGGACGAAAAGCATGTTTTATTCCAGGCCTACAACCAGGTACCGGTTGTTTAATGTAAAATTAGGTGTGTAGTTTGTTTACATAATGCATTTATTATGTGATCAATAATATGAACTTTGCAAAATTTCAGCACGATCCGTTTAGTAGTTTTGGCGTGAAGAGGTAACAACCATATTTCAAAGGAACAAAGACAGTTATCACTGTGAATTGCTCTCTCCTGCACTCAAGAATGGATGTTAAGTGTGAAGTAGTAAATAGGTCACGAAGCCCCAGCACCCTTGCAGAAGGGCGGGGCGCAAATGACTTGTAAGAACTTGTATTATGCAAGGGGTGAGCGAGCATAGTTCTCGATAGACCCACTGGATGCGATGCCTATTTGAAAAGTTTGCAAATAAGCGAGGATATCCAGTGTAACACAGATGGTGGTAAAGTGTACCAACTGTCCTTATATGTAAATCGGTAAATTTATGGAATGAGTAGACCTGTTTATAAGAGATTTTTAAAAAGCATAATAGAGGCCTATTATACCTAGCAGTGGGCCATATCAGGCAGACGTGATGATCTAAAAAGCACAAACCCTTTTGTAAATTTTGTAAACCATAAAACTATTTATGCCACTGTGACGCGGGGATTCTGCCAACTGGTCATCATGCAGCTAGCAAAAGCAAAAACTAAGTAGCCGACTACGTTTGCAAGATGCAATATTCAGAAAAACTGGTTATTTGTCCACGTAGCTCAAAGCCACAAATTGACTCTCATAACAGAATCCTTTTCTAAACTCCGCTTTATATCCCGCTCACTGAATAAGAAATGCACCGGCTACTTTGTTTAATACCCAACTAATTAGGTTGTACAGGAGGAAGCCTGGAAAATGTTAAAACAAGTAATGCGGTTTGTCTTTAAAAGGAATCTAGGAGGGATAATACAAAACGCTCGGGGCTGGCTGCGGGTGTCGGGGAAAGCCGCCGGCTAGTGTGGGGACGATGCATGGAGGAAGGACAAGAACTACGTGGAGACTTATTCACATTATTAAAATTTTGCTCGCTTTGATCTAGTACCATTAACATTATTCATTTGATCAGGCCCACACTTTATCATTTTGTTTTAGAGAAGGCCGTTATCGAATGGCAACCAACAGACGCGAGAAGACAAAAGAAGTACACCACCCGACCGATGATGGTCTAATGACATAAATTTTGATTGGAAGCCGCTGGATGCGACTTGATTGTACCGGAAAGAATGGCGTGCAGCAGCGTCTTGTCAAGGTGTATCTAGTAACCAAGCAAATGGCTGTGGTTCTTTCTTGACACCCTTATGCCAAAATAGGCCAAAACTGCCCTGAATATTAATATTTTTTTTGATTGCAGCATCTCCTTTGCTTTATTTGTTTCCTGTAACAGGTCAAGTTTAAAAGAGGTTGCACTAAATTTTCGCGTCCAGCGACAAATCCACGGCAAAATACTGGGCCACTATTGTTGGTATTGTTATAAAAGCGGGAAGATCGCGACAAAGACCGACCATTATCTCACTTTCAAACTTTACAAGAGAACATTTTGTGGGACAATGCCTTTGGTATTATTTTCAGGGCCTTCTCCAGTTGAGTTTTTTGTTTTAGAGTTGTTTAGTTTTTTATGTGATCTTTGAAATCACTTTCAAAAAAGCCACTTGCTACCTAAAGTTTGGATTTTTTTTTTATGAATGGCATAAAAGACATTCAACGAACGTTAGTGCTAAATTAACAAAGAAAATTACAAGCAAATAATAAAAACAAATTAAAACTAGTATTTACAATTGAAACAATTAAGCTAACTGCAGACTGTTGGTTGTGAGGGGAGTAAGCTGCAATCTCCAAACATCTATAGCATGGTCAGGTCTATCTACCAGAGAAGTACCTACGCAAAACCTAATTAAATCGTTCAGAAGCAGCTCGGCAAGGCTCGCTCGGCACTAGTTTTGCGGTCTCAAACCACGTGTAGTGCTCCTCACGTAAATTTCTCCCAAGGGACATGTTCGTTCCGAGTAGTAGGTACTCCAATATTTTATTGCTGTAAAGCAAATTTAGTGCTTGGGAAACAAGGGGTGGCGTGTCGTAAAATTTCTAAACCACTATATCTCACCAGTTCGCTAAGCTTCCTTTACGAGGTAATTTGTATGCTAGAAGTTTTTGAGAGTTATATCTGTTCCTGTGTGTCCAACCTGTTTTACTTTTGTCACCACCCATGTCAAAAGTAAAGAAGCATCGGGATCGTAAATAGGAACGTAATGAGTTAAAGTAATGTTTTTAGAATAGCTAAAGATAGATTGTAGAATTGCAAAGATCATGAAGATTTGAAACAAACAATCACAATATTTCTAAGATTAATTGTTAATAATTTGATTCATTAAAATAAATAATGTCTTCAATCAAAGAGTTTTGTTGGATAATATTACTTTCTATACCTACTTTTTCCTTTGACTGTACTTTATTTGCCTTGAACAATAGATTTTTCGATCATTTCGAGAGCGGTCCCATTCGCCGGAAGAAAAATAATAAATTTAATCAATCCGGCGTTTGGGACCGCGGTCAAATATGCACAACAGCATATTACTGAATGTTTACAGTTTTAAAATGTTATTTGTTAATGACTATCTTATTTTTATCGTCAGGGATTTTGTACAGTAAAATTGTCCAGAGCAGCAGAGCATGCCACGGTTTCACAACTTAATTATTAACAATCGCAATCTCTCATGAGCTTAGGATATCCTATTAAAGGACTACCCTAAAAAGGGCCAATTTAATCCCGATCTCTCAACAAAACTACGCACACTTTCCGAATCAATTTGTTTGAATTACCTAGCTACCGAATCATTTTGAGAGGTCATGTGTATAATCATAGATTAACTGAGAGCGTCGTATGCCGGCTCCCACGGTACTTAGGGCTAATCCTGGAGTAATCAAAACGAATCTCGGAGATCCCGGTCCTTTGCCGTCGGACGGTGGTGAATTTGATTAATTCTCCGATATTACACTGACGAGAAGCGAAAATAAGCTGAAGTAACGTCCTTTACGGCTTACGTAGATAGCCTATTTGAGTTTAATTAGACCAGTTAAAATTTAGGTCCAAATGGAATGAATATCAGTAGACTTGGAAATACTGAAACGGGGGAAAATATCAAAAGCAAATCAACATTTACATAATAGCTAAATGAGGGCCTAATTCAAAGGAATTTAAGTTGCCAACTTTTTCATTTTGTGAAACTGAAACAACAACATTTTTGCCGTCTTGTTTTAGTCGAGATGTTAAATAATTGCCTAATAAATTATGCGTTCTAATCTTCTCGCTTTGTTTAGTAGAAGTTCCAATGTCTTTTGTTTTAAAGTTGCTTTATTATGGAGTGGCCTTGGCGCTGAAGTTCTGGTTTCCAAAAAAACGACAATAGCAATGAGATTTTTAAAAAAATTTACGTTAATACCATGCTTTTTTAGATTTACAGAAATTCTAGGAACGCGACATACCTACCTACCCTATCGAATTCATTTTGAGGCTAGACCGAAACACTTTCACTGCTATGCTGTACCTATATTCATATCAGCATTGTCAACGACAACAAGGACCACCTCATGTTCGTCGGTGGCACTCAATGCGTTAAAATAAAACCAGCCAAGTGCGCCAAAGTGCGAGTCGGACTTGCACATAAAGGGTTCCGCGCCATCGCATAAGATTTATAACTAGAAGCACTTTTATTAAACCGAACAAAAAACGCCAAAAACACGTCTATGATACCCCCTTTAATTTTTATTATGATTATTTTATTTTTAGTATTATTTGTTGTTTTATAGTATAGACTAATATAGGAATAAAAACCGGAAATTCTTTATATTTACTAATGTATTATTATATTATATCAGCGATAGATGTACACTCTTCAAAAAATTGTTAGTGCGGTGTGAATTGTCCAACCTTTATTATTTATTTATATTACGGTTTATAAGATATAGCTCGCTGACAGACGGACGAGTATAGATCCCAACAAACTCTTACGATCTCAGTTTCTCTCAGTTCTTAGTTAAGTGTTAGGTTTTAGGTGCTAATTTAAACATGTCTCACTCATTTCTACCACCTGCCTCACATAAATCAAAATCGCAATTATTGTTAAACGAATATGAACCTACGGATAATATATATAGGTACAGTAATGAGTTGAACACCTGCCGTTCAGCACTTTAATTGCGTTACCATTAATACCAGTCGGGGCAGGGGGTATAGACGGAGATGGATAGGATAATTTGGACCTCGATATTTAAACCTATAGGTACCGCCTGGTTAAGTTTTGACAGATTGGTTAAAATTTTCAGTACTAAAATCTGACTGAATACGCTGAAGTTAGGAAATAGCAACTCTTTTAAATTAAATACTGAGTTAATAAGAAAGAAAAAAATACAGAATAAAGAACGAGAAGCAAAATAGGCGACCTTAGCAAGTTAGCCGCAGTTAAAAATTAATTAAATGTGCCGTGCTCTACTATTTGTATTTATTTTAATTAAAAACAGAGTTAAAATGTAAATAAAATCAGGATAGTTTTAATTACATTGAACCCAAATGACGTTGAACTAATTAAACATTGACTTCAAGTAACTTAAATTAGTAGTTGTTATAAAACTAAATTACCTATTAGCCAATTCTATGGCTAGATTGTGATTATACTCTAGTGTATTTAACATTAATTTAGAATGTGATTACAAGACCATAACAAAAAAAAACTTGAATAAAATTGTTCAATCAAAGGCGGTTTAAGCCCGCGTAAGAATTTTTTTCAGCGATTATCATAGTTTTATAACATAATTTTACTTTCGGCTTAGTACACCAACAACGTGGCACCTTGTATTTTTATGCAACTTTGTGTCTGAAACGCAACGCAACGCCAAGCATGTGAATTTATGTTTTTTTTTTTTGGTGAAGATTGTGTACAAACGTTTCACATTTAATTTGGCTGGAGTATAGCTGTTAGTCTGTGAACTTCAGGACTGCGCTAAGGACTCCTTTGTAACTCGAAGGAGAAGTAAAACAATTTACGCATAGTTTCGAAAGTCTGTACAAGGGCCACGGTAAGCCCTTTCCCAAATAAGTACGTGGGCGTAATACCTACAGCTGTGACAGACAGACCGACTGAATTTATTACAGGCCGCGTAGTTAATTTATTTACTCCTTCCGGACGTTGGGTTCTCAAAACGACGGCTAAAAAGCTTAAAAACACATTTCATGTTTATCTTGATGGACAACAAAGGTTGTTACAGTTTTAAGTCTTTTGACTTTAAGATTTTTTTATTTACTTGGAAGAATGACCAACACTGGCCTACAAAACTAAGTATGACACTTTTAAAATTCCATTAACAAACAAACAAGTAACAAGTACACAAATTATACTTTCGAAATAAAAAGGAGTCGAAAAAGAGTTTAACTTTTAGGCCCGTGTATTTTAGTTTCGTGCTAAAATAGATTTTGGTCATGACACGGAATAACTTTTTGGTCATGACAAGTCACTGGCGAGTAAGTTTTTAATCATTTTGAAAATGGCAGAGCTGCATATGTGTTGAAGTCATGGTTATGCAGTTTTAAGATTATCTTTATTGACAAAGCAAATTACAATTCAATAATAAAAACAAATTAGAACTAGTATTTACAATTGAAACATTTAAGCTAATTGCAGACTGTTGCAAACAATCTACAAGTAGCTCAACTGATCCATATCAATACCAGTCGGAAGCGTCCCCAAGACGCTGGCTGCATTGCCCCAGTGGTTGATAATTTAATAAGTTTGATTTGGGTCATCATTTACAGCTCTGTAGAGATTAAGTACCTATCACAAGCTAAGTTTCCTCAATGTATGAACTTGTGAGAAAAATATATTTCACAAACGGTCGGACGGACAGAAGACGGACGGGCCGATCGATTTAACATTATTTAATAAATAATACTGGACAATACACACAACATCATCTAGCCCCAAGCTATGCAGAGCTTGTGTTTTGGGTATTAGATAACTCATTATGTAAGATAGATTAGATAGATTATAACTTTATTGCACCATCAATACACTTATAAAACAAGAACTTAATACTAATTACATATAATGTGGCACAATCGGCGGCCTTATCGCTAACAGCGATCTCTTCCAGGCAACCTTTGGATGGATAGGATCAGTACGTTTTGAAGCAGACGGTGGCGTAATTGATGTAAGTATATACTGTATGTATATACATACTTACTTCATACACTACATACACTACATAGAAAGACATTTTTTTACTATACATAGAAAACACCCGGAACACCTTGAACAAATATCTGCAGATCGTACAAACATTTTCCCCAAGGCGGGAATCGAACTCGCAACCTCCTGCGTCGCAAGCGGACCTTCGCCCGCTGTGCCACAGAGGTCGTCAAATGTGTTTAGTTTTTGGCAATTGTTACCGGAACCCATATAAGTTTATCTTAAAACCATAATCAGTTTATCATCTCAGCACCGTGCCACGGAAAGCAAGTGAATCCGTTGGTACTGCGCCTGACCTCTCCACACTCCACACACTTGTGGTCAGACTCTGTTGAGACTGGCCGCTGTGATTCGGCAAGGAGGACATCATTTTAGCACATTATCTGTGTAGAACTTATGTAGTTACAGTTTTGAAAATAAAATTAACCGCCAAGTGCGAGCCGAATCGCGCACGAAGGGTTCCGTACCGTAAAAATCAGGCAACTTCCATGCAAAGAACATCAAGCTTTCACTTGTTCGGAGACCCCTTTGAATATTCAACTTTATTATATTTTTAGTATTTGTTGTTATTACAGTTGAAATGTTACTTATTTATATAAAGTTTCATGTGTCTCCCTATTGTGGTTCAAGAGATACAGCCTTGACAAATGAAGAGCAAAAATAGCCAAAAAAAACACGTTTTTTGTAGGGAAGCCCCCTTCAGTTTGGATATTTAATTTATTTTTATTTGCTGTTATGGCGGCAAAAAAAAAATGCACATTCTCTGAAAATTTCAACTGTCTACCTCTTACGGTTCATGAGATAGAGCCCTGTGACGGACGGACAGCGGAGGCTTAGTAATCGGGATCCGTTTTCACCCTTCGGGTACGGAACCGTAAAAAGAACTAGAACTTTACGTGGTACCTTTAGGTATTAAACTCAGTAATTTAATAAGTACGAGTATTCCGTTTTATTATGGTTGTAAGTACATTGAAGGGTACGCTGGCGTTGGCAAAAGAACATTTCATTTTGTTTTCCACGTGTGCTGGTGCTGTGAACTCAACAGGCGTGTAATGACCCTTACATTAGAAAGACTTTTTATCCTTTTGCTAAAGAAATTACGTTCCTTTGCGTTTTCGTCGAGCAGAAAAGTACCTTTGAGTCAACAAAGATATGCTTTTAATTATTATGTTAAAAATGGGCAAAAGTGGATGATAACCATCTCAGCAGTTAAAATAAACGCTTCTTGGAATCCAGGACCTTTCAGGCTGACAAAATAAATAGTTCTGAGGTACTTAAAAAAAAAGCCTTTATTAACAAACAAAATTATATTCAAATAATAAAAACAAATTAGAACTAGTACCCAAGTAGCGCATTAGCGATGAATTCGGTCATTAACGAGCTACATTACAGTCAACAGCTTATAAGCAGATGTACTTAAGGGTAGGACGAGTCTTTAGACTGTATTAGATTAAACACTATTAAACAGCATAGCATAGCTGACTTAAGACTTTATAATGCCGAAAAAGTATACTAGAAGAATTTAAATACAATTTTAAAATGATCTAGTCCTGCTTTTGGCTGCATGTGATACTACTAGCTGATTTAGAAGTCTAAAGCTTGTTAACGACTGCGGTTAATACGAAAAATTCACCACTCTTGTAATGCTGCGGGCTGCATTAAAGTATCGAATTATGCCACTGGCTTTTAATTGATGTACACTAATTCTATTCTAATTCGGCTTCAACGAGCTTGTTAATGGCTTATTGAAAGTGGATATGTAATCTCTACAAATGCCGTTACATTTATATAAGAGAATCAATAAACAGCCTTATTTGTAATTTGGAGTAGGTGTACTCAATCCTAATGCCAATGCATAAAGTGTAACTGACAGCTGTGTTATAGCGTTCGGCGATATATAAGAGTAAATCTAGATTTTTGGTAATTAAATTACGTCAGATTTGTTTTTTTTTGCTATTGACTGTTGAGCGAGCCAAGCCGTGTCTTAACTTGTTATTTAAAAAACTTAAATCTTATTTTCTAGGCCTGCAAGGGTATTTCGAAAACCAAACATTGTACATAATGAAATGGTTTTCTGTCAAGATTTCTTTATCCCTCGAAAACTGTTGTATGCTCTCTCTTTATACCACTACACAGTAAGAAAGATAATTAAAATCTTTTGTCCAGCCAGCATAATGCTATAAGCTGCTACATAAACTTTGGTAACACCACTGTACAGTAAATAACTTTTCAAAAGAATTTGTGGAGAATTTTTGCTGCATAACAATTGGACGTCATTTTAGTATTACAAAAACGATATGTTATTAAATATCCGAATGATTTGTTATATATTATATTTCAGGATATTTGATAGCTTTTAATTCAAACCATATATTTTCCACTTATTTCCTAATAGAATACACTAAGTTAGAAAGCAATAATTTGAGTGATACATTTGTTAAGTATTCGTACACCATTTATCTTGTGAAATATTTTCGTTAAAGCGATATTATTCTGATGGTGCGTGAAATATTTGATGTAATTACCTCAACAAATTTACAGTTAAATGGTACTAAAACCTCAATTTACATACAATGACACTCAAAACCAACGTGAAAACTATTAAAATATAGGTTTTACATTATATTAGGTCCTTACATATGAAATTGGCGTTTTGTATGGGAGGAACAAAAAGTCGAATATTTTTTAATATAATATATTTAATTAATCAAAGTATGAACCATTATTTTCTATGCACTTTTGCCATCTTATAGGTAGTTCATTGATCCCTTTACTAAAAAAACCAGTCGGACGGGAATCAATAAAATCTTTGAAGGCGATTTGGACTGCCCCATCGGAGTTGAATTTTTTCCCTTGCAAGAAGTTATCCAAATTTCGAAAAAAATGGTAATCTGTTGGAGCAAGGTCCGGGGAGTACGGAGGATGTCTTAGACTTTCCAATTGAAGCTCTTCTAATTTAGTAGCCGTCTGTTGCGCAGTGTGTGGTCTAGCGTTGTCGTGAAGCAGCAGTGGCGTGGAGCGATTGACCAGCCTAGGTTGTTTAGCCGCTAGCTTTTCCATCATGGTTTGCAATTGCTGACAATAGACATCAGCCGTAATAGTCTGGCCAGATTTGAGAAAACTGTAATGAACAATACCGGCACTAGTCCACCAAACGCTTACAAGTAACTTTTTTGGGGTTAATTTTCGCTTGGGGCAGGATTTGGCTGGCTGGCCAGGATCCAACCATTGCGCTGAGCGCTTCCGATTATCGTAAAGAACCCATTTTTCATCACAGGTAATGATTCGGTTTAAAATACCTTCATTATTGTGCCGGTTTAGTAATGTAACGCAGCAGTCGACGCGCGTTTGCCGGTTTGCTTCAGTCAATTCGTGAGGTACCCACCTTTCAAGCTTTTTAATCTTCCCAATTTGCTTCAAGTGAATTAAAACAGTTTTATCACTAACATCGCAGCCTGCAGCTAACTCGGACGTGGTTTGCGATGGATCCGCTTCCACAATAGCCTTCAACTCTTCATTATCAACTTGAGTCTCAGGCCGTCCACGGGGCTTGTTCTGCAGGTCAAAATTTCCAGAACGAAAACGTTGGAACCAAAAACGAACTGTGTTTTCTTTTGCAACACGACCGCCATACACATCATTCACCCTTCGAGTTGTTTCCGCAGCACTAGTGCCACGGCGGAACTCGTACTCGTAAATAATGCGATATTTTAAGTTTTCCATTTTGTAAAATGAGTGACGCAAACAGAAAAAAACAGAAGAAAAAAAACAAATGAATGACGATCATCGAAGCACAAATACATGGTCTATAGCTGTACAAATTTGAATTTGGAATTCCTTACCAAAGAGGAGAAATTTGTGATTAAAGTGGCCAGTACGAAAAACGCCAATTTCATATGTACCTACCTAATACATGTCCGCGTGCGGACTTTAACAAACAATAAATGTCGTCTGACTCTTAACACAAAAAAGATTTTTTTTTTTTTGAAATCTGTTGCAAAGCCTCGAAACGTCTAAAAGCTGTTAAAGAGAATTAAAGTAGCTGAATCTTAGGCTGCAATGACTGTTGTATAGCTGTATAAGCCATTGTACAGGCCTTTTACAGCTGTTTCATTAATTATGCTGCCGTTAACCAGCAACTGCTCAAGGCTGGTTAATGTGGGGCCCAAATTAAAATTACAAGGGCTGCGTAGCTAACTACAGAAAACTAAAACAGCCTTAAGTAGTCACAAATTCTATAATCAAGCCACTGTGCGGCTGTCATGTGCTACTTGGGTATTTACAATTGAAACAATTAAGCTAACTGCAGACTGTTGCCAGCAATCTACAGGTAGCTCAACGGAAGCGTCGCCAAGACGCTGGCTGCATTGCCTCGCTGTATGGCAATGCTGATGCGCGGCGCCAGATACCCATCAGCTCTCGGGTCACGCGTCGCTTCGACCAGACGCCTAAAAATAATACCTACAAATAATCTGTGACCTTATCGGCGGTCACTTCGATGCGACCGATCTTTCCCAGGCAACCTTTGGATGGTGACGGAACATTAACGATAAGACTTGCTGCTGCATTTAAACTATGCAACTAAGTTCACTACCGTTGATAACGTTTAAATTTAAAGCGTTTGGTTAAAACGGGTCTGAGCCACTAGTTTCCCCCAGGAAAAGAGTGCGGATGTTAAATGAGACAACAAAACAATCCCCGAGATACATGGCTAATGCCGGAAGCGGACATACGATGTCTGCACGACAAATAGGGCTGTGTTTATATTTTAAGGCAGGTTATTTTCACGTAGGATGGAATCGCTGCAATATTTAAATGCCTGAGTTTACAAGCTTTTTGATGTTTAATAAGGAGGCGTTTTTTTTAATGTTTGCAAATAGTTCAATTAGATTACAAAAATGGCAATAATGTATTAGCGCAATCGAAAAATACAATTATTATAATATTTTGTTATTCAACGTGGAAAATATTCAGTCAGATTTGGGTAGGTACTCGTATGTACACTGCTTTTTGGTGACGGCTGCAATATCAGATTTAATTAAATTGTCGTGCACTTCACAAATGTTGGTTATGTAGGTAAATCATTTTTTTCATTAGGGTAGGCTTTCATATATCCAGCAGTGGACTAAAATAGATTAATTATGATGATGAGATTAATCAATGGGGTCGGGTATACTCAGGTAGAATCTAGATGTCACTGATTTCTCAGATGCAGTAACAAATCCAGCTGAGATCTGGCAATGATCCATGAATCCTGGAGAGAGTCTTTCGATTTGCAAATCACATCAAAGTTTAGAAAAATTTTAACTCATACTTCTTACCTTCTCTACCATTTTACCTTATTAAAACAATTTTCGGAAATAAGGTACATAATCGATTTCAAATGTATGATTTACCTTCCATGAATGAGATATACTTCTGAGTCGGATTAAAAGGCAATAATTTTAATAAATAAGAAAACATTACCTATGAGGGTCTTTAATATCTGGCTACTGTTAAAGTTTTCAAATACATAGGTCAATTTAGACTTTTAGACCACTAGAATCACGTTTGTACCGCTTATCACCATGGTTTTGTCTGGCCTAACCGAAAACTCAACAAAATGACAACACGAAATGTGATTACTCAGCTCGGTTGGGGCTTGCCTGTCATGACTGCAGTGAATTACCCACCACCGGCATACTATTCCCCCTTTTTGCCTCTTTTTTCACGTATACCAACAAACGTGGACAAAAAGTTATGTTGTCGCGCTGCACGAGCCACGAAGTTAAATGTTAGTGCTCGCATGTTGTAAACACAGCATGACATGTTTGGAATAGAATAACCTCGAGGAATTCTGGAGCTATTGCACGTGAAAATGGTGGAGAATTTGTAAATAGGGTTTTCAGGTTGTTTTTATATTCAAGCATGTCTAGAGTACGGCCGCCACTTCAATCGTAGATCGTATAAATGTTGCTGACTACGGGTATAACCCAGATAATAGTAATTGTCAATTAAATAAACCAAGAATTCACATTTGTAGGTACGTACTGGCATTAAAGAAAGCGAAAATAATTTGAAAATCTTCTCTCACTTAGAAAATCTGATAATGTTCACCGATAATCGCAAAATAGTTTGCATAACACGACCGGCTCAGATAGTTCCATAAAATGCACATAGTACATCCACTCTACAGAAGTGGCACACGTGGAAGGTTCGCGGCAGACAGGGGTGAACACTAAATTCTTTACTTTGCCAACAAATCCGAGTCGACGACGGCGAGATAGCGCGATGTTTTATTTGGGTCAGGTTCGGAGCAGGAGTGCTCTATCCGATAAGTGCCGTTTCTAGGTGCTATAGCTTCTCTGGTCCGGTGAATGTGTTTGAGATTTTATTTGCTTTCGATAAGTATTTGCGAACTAATAAAGGTTAGAAGGTTATAAACAGCGAAATACAAAAAAGTGTTAATGTTCACTGAAAATGACCAACCGAGCCAAACTCTGTGAGAGCCAAAGTTTTAGCAACACATTTAGTAAATTAGCGTCGGCCTTGTTTGTATGACTAATGGACACTAACGAACGGAACTCCTAGAATAATATCAAAATCTTCGGCGCAAGATACGACGAACTTCAACTAAAAGTTAAGATTTAAATTGGGCGGAATCCGCCCTCCCTTGGGCGAAAACTTATTTGAAAGGGTTATAAATCAAAGTAATACGTTCCTACTCAATTAACTGCGGATTTCGGATAAATTTACGAGTGGTACAAACAGCTGTACAAGATTTGTGGGAAAGTTTAATGTGTTTAAACATAAAATATTAATGTATTTGGGAAAACGCGAAGGGACAACTTGCCCGCGGGCGTTTCTGGGAATCCTTTATACCTTTAGTTTCTTATGAGATTTTGAGTGAAGGAAGGTAGATGATGTTTTTTCTTCATTTCGCTTTCTTGTTTCATGTTTTCCACATAGTAGTTAGTTAGTTATTAGGTAGCTCTTGTTTTTATTTTATTAATGGTTTTATATATAACAAAATTGTCAATATGGCTTTTATCAGGCCTGTGTCTATCATCATGTCATCATGATTTATTATTATTTAATCATTTTATGAATAAAAATGTGCAAAAAATAACAACCAATTACTGCGAGCTCAAACCCATGATCGTTGCAACCAATATTGTCCAGTGTCAATCCGGATTTAATTTCGATTAATCTCAATAAATGCTCGAACTTTGGGCAGGTATTTAAAAATAGCATGTTTTAAGCGCAGTCCATACATATTCATGATATTTAGTTATCATTTCATTGGTGATATTAAAATCTAGTTATTTTAATAAAAAATATATGACAAGAACTCAGAATCGACTGCTCGCACAACGCATCCAACAGGGACAGATGGGGTGCTTTGCATGAGCAACCATCATATTGCCATCATAACCACGAGTAGACCACTGTCAATGTGTCAATATTTATTTCTTACCAAATAAGCTATAATTTAAATTATAAACTAAATTCCTCTGGTAGTTTAGTCGGCTCTTACGACATACACGGGCTGAGTTGCAGGGGTCGATTCTTACGCCACGATCACCACGGCGAAATTTACTTACTAGTCTAGAATAGTATCAAAGTCCTAATAGAGTCTAGGAATATGTATACAAGTGTAAAAGTGTCCAATAAGTAAACAACCCTTCTACTTCACTTGGTAGAATAAAGCTACACTGGTAAAAGTATCGCAAAAATGACAAAGAGTTTTATGAAAATAAGCAAAGTTGTAGGTATAAAATGCAACGTTGACCCAGAAAATTCACCCTTCTTTCGGGTCTTTGTCGTCACTTTGTTTATGCGAGTCTTTTATTTTCCTCTCTTTGTAGTTGAAGGTGATATAAGTTTTTAATCACTTAACCAAAACAGAACCATAATTGCACATACACCTTTATTTATTAGAGATCTAAGTAAAATCTGTGGATATGGTACGTTATCCTAGCGCTTACTTAAAAACTGGCCTGCGTTACAACTACACGCAAACACTCGCTCACAGTTAGATTTCCAATCTTATGCAAAAACTGAAAAAATGAAACTGAAAAATGAAACTGAAAAAATGAACAAACACGACAGCATTGCTGTAGTCTTTTAGTCAATAAATCACACTAAAGTACGTCGTAGCAAGCACGCGTAACACGAACGCCGCGCCGCCGCGCCGGTCCGACTATGACTTAGGTGGGTGGACCGAATTGCACCTAATTTGAGCCTTCCACTTTCGAGAAGCACTTAGATAAGTATAAAAGGGGAGATATGGAACTAGCAGTAATGTAATCTTCTAATCATCTGATTAGAAGATTACATTACTGCTATACATTTAATAGAACAAATTAGAACTAGTAAATATTTAACAGCCAAGTTAATATTAAAATTTATATGAGTGTGTGATACCAACTTCTTTACGCCAAAACGTCAGGCTGAAACTTTGACTTTTTTTTTTGTACAATAAGTTCTACACCTGAAATAGATACAGGTTGTGGCGTAAAGAATAGACAATCCTCTACATACGGGTAGGGGGCATCATAACTGTTTAAAAAGTAATAAAATTATACCCCTTATTTTTTTTTTTTAACCCTTGTCAATTTTTAGGTCACAAATCAATAAATTTTTTGGTTGTTTTTTTAAAGCATTTGTTTGAGTGAAATCGTAGATTTACTTTAGTTATGTAATCACGAGCCGACCCGCGCGGCCGGCCATCGAGAACAAATCCCGTGTCGGGGTGTGAGCGAGAAAATCTTAAACAGCGAAGCCACGCATGAATCGCCTGAGCGAGTGAGACCACGACAGCAGCGATGTGAGGTCACGGCTACACTCCTGCTACCTGTGTTGTGATTGTGACTCTTACAAAGCGAAAGTGAAAAACATAGTTTGCACGGACTGCTGTAGAGGCGTGTGCGACTTTTCTCACAGCATCAAGTAGGCTGCTACTCACCACGCTCAGAATCCTTCTAGAACATCCTAGAGTACAAGCGCTTTCGGGTAAGTGAAAGCGATTTGTCTTGCATTTCTGTGGTATTTCTGTGATCGGCTCTATCAGGTTACCCAATCATTATTCCCCGCGCAAACATAGCAGCATTCTTGGATAACTGACGGTACTATCAAATGCTAACCAAAGGAATAGTTTTTCTTATAGCAATGATTAGCAAAAATAATTGTGTTTTGCAAATTTTCCAAAAGTTTGCTCTTCCGCTGTGTAAAAAAGGCTGGGTCACCTGAGTGACCAACTAATAAATAACTTGCCCACTTCATTGAGATTCCGAAATGGTATTAGCACTCAGTATTTCCAACTTTCAATGTACCTATATGTATCTGCATTGTTAAACCATCACAGCATCGCGCATCGGTCTCGAAAGGTAATGTCTTAGCGGAAATCGACTTGCGACTCTCAGCGGAACCACACGCCGGATGCCGACTGAAAGAAGCCCTGATTTTCACTCAGCACTGCATTACGCAATAATACCTCTACCAATAAAACCGAGCCATAAACTTCTCACGTCCCAGCGTGAATTATAAATCCTCATAAAATATTTTACTCGCTTTCAGTCACCCCATATTTCGTCATCTAATGAAAATATGTGACAAAATGGAACAGAACGAAAAAGTTAGTCATCTGGCACAGCTGTGTGAGGCGAATCTAGGTTAGAATACTGATATCGAGTAACAGGAAATTATGGACAGTGGGGATAAAAGATCGGTATATTTCTAGTTTAAAAGTAGGACTGCTATTTCAGGTGCGTTTGTTGACCCACTTTTGTAAGTGCATTATCTATAGGTAAAACACTTGTACACCTGCACGACTAAACCACCAGGCACTATCATTGTAGTGTCGGTCGTATTTTACGCATTCGATGACGATGTGACGTAATTTTGTCTCTATTCTACCCTAGACAACAATCCCTGTGCTTGGCCTACTGTTGCCGCGTCTTCTTATACGCAATTTACAATTACATGTGGATTTGAGATCTATCCTTTAATAAATATTCCTTCAATATCTGAAACTCGACGCCAAGCTACTTTTAGTGATTTGTGTTGTGGTTTGTTTACAAACATTCTACATCGGTATTTAAATAGGTATTATAATTATAGGTGTATATAAATGACAACGAAATTATAGTAATAATTGTAACGGTAAAACTTCGGTTAGAGGTTGTCAGTGTTATTTATTTCCATTTGTCCAATAACCCTGTATAATGTTCCTACCTCGTATTCTGTGAAAATTTTTAATCTTCTAAGTTTGTATAATTATAATTACCGGCAATCATCATTACTAACAAAAAAAATACAATCAATTAATAAAAACAAATTAGAATTCGTATTTACAATTGTAGCAATTAAGCTAACTGCAGACTGTTGTAAACAATCTACAGGTAGCTCAACTGGTCCATCAATACCAGTCGGAAGCGTCCCAAGACGCTGGCTGCATTGCCCCGTTGTATGGCAATGCTGATGCGCTGCGCCAGATACCCACCAGCTCTCAGGTCACGCGTCGCTTCGACTAGACGCTCAGATAACTTTTTAAAACCCCGGAGAGCCTCGGTACCTCACGAACCTAGGGACAATGAGCCTCCCCAACTCCCATGGGACTTGTGTCATGCCGTCGGGCCTCTTACCATCATCACGCTCCAGACTTATGATAGGTAGCTACAACACGATGATACCACGTGAGCGAAGCCACGGGCAGGAGCTAGTATACTAGGTTAATAATTGTATTTATCAATATCTACGTCATGTTTTTCGTTTGTATTGTTTGTGAATTTCTAAAACGAATTACCTTCAGCCACGTTAGCAGAGAGGACAATAAATCGTGATTTATGCCCCATTCGACTATTCGCACCTGTGACACGAAATAATTTTTCAGTGCAGTTTTGGAATACCTCTTAGTTTTGAGCTGTGGCTGGGTATGAATTTTTGTACTACCTATCGTCCTATTTATGTGATTGATTGGAAGTACCTAGTACAGAGAGGTAGGGAGTTACAGGTTTAACCCAGTTCAGGCACAAGAATAACCCTTAGAATATAAGTTAGGTTATTATTACTCTTTTGTCAACCTTGTGTCCTAATATATTTTTGAATAAATTATTTATTTATAAACCCAGCAGGTTCGTGTTGTATATTCTAAAATGAAAATTTTGTTTATAAAAAGTCATCTTTTTGTGTGTCTTTTGGAGTTGGAATTTTGTGAAACAAATGACTTATTTGTATATTTGAGCTAGGTAGGTATAATAATAATTGAGATTGAGGATTAGATGAAGTGTCCGGTGTACCTAGACATGAGTCGCGTGCGTGCGTACCCCTAAATTTAGAAAATCATAACTTAAACGTTACTTACCTAACGTACCTACTTAACGTTAAATTCCCTACAAAATGAAAATATGAACTCGTGTTTGTAAGCTTCTTGCAAACTCATTTACATAATAGCATTAACATCGCGCTTCACTTCATATCGGTGTAAAGGTACTTATATATTTATGAACATTAAATTAAAAATAATGAGAATTTTGAAAGATGAAAGGGTCTCAGAGTTCGATTCGTAGGGATGCCGGAAATTACTACTACATCAGTTCTAAATAGACATAGAACACTATGTAGACAGGTACTCACATCCACACTGAGAAAAAATTCTAAACGAAGCGACAATATTCCCTTAACAAATGGGAGCCGTCAAAGGGCCTCAAAGCCCGCGTCTAAGGATTTTTGAACACTCCAGCAAAGGAAACATACACGCAATATATTGTCACCTCGTACTCTTTAAATTTTCCCTTTGTGATATAATGAGTAAAGCATCGATAACTTTGTCCCTTCGTATAGGGTTTATTAAACGGTACGTTGTTACTGTATTGTCACATCGACCTCTATCAATTTATTTGGTGCAATTGTGCCTTTTCCCCTTAGTCTTAGGAAATATGTCCCTATCACAAAGGTACATTGTCTCAATGTCTAAGGTGAATCGTCACTTCGACAACGTACCTCAGTCGCATCGTTTGGTGCAGTTGTGCTTCAGTCTAATGTAATATGTCCTTATCACATAGGTATATTGTCTCTTCGACAATGTACCTCGTCTCTTTGTCACTGCGTATAAGGTGATATGTCCCTATCACAAAGGTACATTGAATGTACCTTTGTCACTACGTCTAAGTAAAAATCTATGCCAATCGTAGTTTAATGCATAAAACTAAGATTTTACAAACGTAGGCACCTAGGCAAAATAATTCAAATAAGAGTTTGTTGAACAGCCCAAAATACCGACCTACCTATCCTAAAAAGCTAAACTTAGTCATGCACACTATGACTCCGAAAATGAGATTTAAATACGACGGATAAAAGCTCTGTAAAAGCGATTTTTCAAGCTGGTACAAATATTTTGATTTTATTGTAATCATCCATAGCCAAGATCTAGAGCAGATCAAGAAATCCAAGCACTTACAGGCACAGGATAAACAGAAAAAACAATTTAATTTGGTAGTTAGTTAGTTTACAAGTCAGGAAGTTTAGCAACATTACATAGGAATCTTTTTGTTATTACTTATTAGAAATAAATCCTCTTCGTGGAAGCCAACAAAGTTCTGACTGCCTCTATGCTTAGTTCATACAACGATATAAGAATCTAGGAAACTCTACAGAAACATGTCGGTACGGTCCAATAGGCCATATTGGCAACATTGTACTAGTTTGTATCTGTACCTGTTCAATCCAATACTCGGTTACCTACGGCCTAAGGCATCCAGAAGTCGAAGGATTTATTGCTGAATCGACTAATTGTCATTATAGATAGGAACAGATTTACTCATTTGTTTTGAGCTTTTTAAATTAGGTACGCAATCGGAACACGTTTTTGACGATGTAATCACATAGTCCAGTAACTTTGTACATTATAGTATGCGTCAAATCCGGTAGTTCTGATTTTTTGCAGACTTGTTTATGATGTTGGCCCAAAGAATAATCCAAGTTTGTGACCTCGAGCGCCGAACGCAACTTTGTAAAAAATCGTAAAAACTGCGAAATAATCGGTTCTTTTTCAAATTTTGGCGATTATAACCCTAAAGGACTAGTTTTTGAAAAAACTTTCTTAAAACGATTTTAAAGTAGACTAAATTTGCTACAATATGATACTAGAACTGCCTCTGTAGACCCAATAGTTTCTGAGATTAAGCCTTCCAAAGTTTATAATTTTATTCGAATTTCGCAATTTTTTGCGATTCTGTCGTTTTGAATGAATTTTGACCTTGATTATACTATCGAAGCCCTGTACTTTTATGATCGGATGTTAAAAAAGAAAATGAGAAGTGTGAACGATGATGTTTAAGCTAAGCTACGAATAATGAAGTAAAAAAGATAGGTACAACAAAAGTTAATAAGTTTATTTGTTAGGAAATTGAGTAATATTCAAAATTAAAAAAATTAAATTAATTTAAAAAAAATCATCCGCAAGAGGTGTTGTGGGGCTGCATCTCTGGTCATCATTTTTGGGTTGAGGCCTTGTGACGTAGATATCCACCCCCAGGAGAGAGGGTTCAGTGTGACTCCCAACCACGCCTGTACCTGTAAAAAGATTGTACATAAGAATAGAAAATGATGAATGATATAATGTGTATTACTGATGCAAGGACAAATTTTTACCTGATGGTATGTCCGCAAGGAGTGAAATCGAGCAGAGTCTCGTGTAGGAGGTAGCCTGGCTAGATTGAAGCTGGTTTTCGTCGCAGCCCTGGCGAATAGTTGGTACCGCAGCTCGTCAAGGTTATGGGTGTTGGGGTTGCCTCCGTATAGAGCAATTATGACTCGCTCTCCTGCTGCTGCTATCTCGTCAGGTGTAGAGTTGGTGTCGAGAAAAATCGCAGCTTGCTTTTCAACGTCCGGATTTTTTTCGACTATGGACATCATTTGCTTCTTCCCTAAGCCAAAGAAGCAGGATGTCGAGTCACAACCACTAAAGGCATGGATGAAGAGGAAAAGCTCTGGTTTCAAAGAAGATTTTGAAGAAGCGATGCTGGAATACATGACATCTGATGCTTTGCCTCTTCCACATTTATTGTAAAAAATTTCACGTTGGTTTGAGATCGCAGTAAGGATGATCAGCAAGTCAATGTCCTCACCAACGACTACCACTCTATACAAGCACACAGTCCGATGGAGTCTGCAGCACACTCCGTCGGAGGTAATTGGAACTTCATCCCGCTAGAGTTGTTCGAGTGACGTCTAAAATATTGCAAAAATTGCGAAGTTCGAAAAAATTAAAAACTTTGAAAGGCTTAATCTCGGAAACTATTGGGTCTACAGAGACAATTCTAGTATCATATTGTAGCAAATTTAGTCTTCTTTAACAACATCCTAAAAAAGTTTTTTCAAAAACTAATCCTTTAGGGTTATAATCGCCAAAATTTGAAAAAGAACCGATTATTTCGCAGTTTTTACGATTTTTGACAAAGTTTCGTTCGGCGCTCGAGGTAACAAACTTGGATTATTCATTAGGCCAACATCATAAACAAGTCTGCAAAAAATCAGAACTACCGGATTTGACGCATACTACTCCATACTTTCAGGCGACAAAGTTACTGGGCTAACAGGAGTTTTTTCGTTTATTTAACCTTTGAATTTTCGGATGTTCCAATCTACCCATCGTCGGACCGTGAATAGTGACCTACATACTTTGTTTTGCTAAACTAGAACTTCAGAGGTGGTCACTATTTTTAATAGCCCTGTAGGGACATCTGTGAAATAGCCATCTCTTCGTGAATAGTTTAATCAATTGTTTTGATGAAGAGAAGTCAAACTTAGAGTTGACAACATTTTATTCAATAACTCTAGAGTTAAGTAAGAGATATACTCAAGGGACGAGAAGTACCTGAGTAACTTGATGTCTCTGCTTCGTAATTGCTCTATGGACCGAAGCCGGCACTCATCTTGCTCTCGCTGTTGCATTTTATTACTTTTCCATTTCCACTGAGGTTTCAATTTCCGTTGGCATAATTAATAGCTTTTCTGCAAGTTTTCCATCGCCGCCGCGCTGCGGAAAGTAACGTTCAATTTGCTTTGGATGTTTTTGTTCAGCCTTTTTATTAGATGGTGATGACTGCAACGTTTTGTTTTTGATGTGTAAAAAAATTTTTGGTTGAGTACTCGAAATCTTAGAAGTACCTACGTAGATAGATAATTATAGAGCTCAATCTTATATATATACTATCTGCGTACCTACACAATCTTTCTGTCTCTGTCTGAAATTAATGGAGACGTGCGCTAGAGCCAAGATCGGAAAGAAATGGGCGACGCAAATAGCAGTGAGTATCTTTACACGAACCATTGAGCACGCTTTTGGTCCCTTCTGTATCTCAGACATTATCGCACCTACAGGCTTGCAATTTTGCATGTCTGGTAAGACCTTTAAATAGAGTAGGAATATCAAGTTTTAAAAATAAATTATATGAGGGTCTTGAATTATTAATGGCTGCAAAATCCCATATCGGAGGAAAAAACCAGAAAACTTAAAATTTTATATTTTGAGGTATCAATATCGGTACCGATATTGATTTTTGTGAGGTCATTGGATTATAGACCGTTTTTTTTAAGTTTTACACATTGACGCATAATAATGACCCTAAACTGAAAATAATAATAGGGGTTAAAGTATGAAATTGCCGTTTTATTGTAACTTCGAATTGACATAGAACCTTCATGGTTTGAGATTTTTGAGCGAAACTTTTTTCACATGGTAGGTACCTACCTATGAGGTTCTCCGTTTAAAAATGTGCAACATTCGATTATCGACTATCAGTTGTTTTTTTATTCAGCTTAGACAAGAAAGGTAAATACTTCGAAAATTCAAGTGAATATTGAATACGAGTTCAGACGCGGAACTAACGCGGCAGAAACAGCTCGCAATATCAATGTTGCGTTTGGAGAGGGGACTGCTAATGAAACGTTTAAACCAAAATCGCACCGTGCGATTTTGGTTTAAACGCTTTCGTGATGGAAACTTTGATTTGAAGAATGAACCACGTGGAAGACCGCCCACACAAGTGAATAACAATGAATTGAAAGAGATGGTGGAAGCCGATCCGAGCCAAACTACCCAGAAATAAGCGGCATGGTTTAACGTTACCTTACCAATAATATAGACTGACTTGCGTCAAATCAATAAAAAAAAAATATGAAAAATGGGTGCCTCATGATTTGATTGATCTACAGAAAGACAGAAAGAAACGCGTGTTGAAACTTGTGTTGCCTTGTTGAATCGATACAGAAATGAAAGAATATTGGATCGAATTGTGCTACTTATGTGATGAAAAGTGGATTCTTTACGATAACCGTAAGCGAAAAATGCAATGGCTGACTCCAGGTCAATCGCCGCAACAGTGTCCTAAAGCAAAGCTTACCAATAAAAAGGTAATGGTAACTGTTTGATGGTCTCAGCGTGGTGTTATTCACTATAGCTTTCTCCGATCTGGTCAAGCAATAACGGCAGTTGTCGACTGTACCGTACTCCGAACAATGGTAGCAAAACTAGCAGTGAAACAGCCCCGACTCATGAATCGATCTTCACCATTATTGCTCCATGATAACGCGAGAACTCATACAGCACGAGACACCGTTTTAACTATAAAGGAACTGCAATTAGAAACCACTCGTCACCCTCCGTATTCGCCTTGCCGTATTCGTCCGTTGGAGACCTTGCTCCAACGGACTACCATTTTTTTCTATCGCCAGAGTTCTATCGCAAAGGCATAAATGACCTTCCTATTAGATGGCAGCAATGTATAGATAATAATGGTAGGTAATTATTTTGATTGATTAAATATGCTAAACTAAAAAAAAAAAAAATTTTCACTACAAATTGGCAATTTCATACTTCATCCCCTAAATATTAAATAAAAAAAAACATGAAAATAAGATACCCTACTCAACAAAAGATGGGGCGGAAAAAATAAAATCAACCCCACAAAGTCAAATTTAACATCAAACAAAAGAACACAACTTCAGCATAAAAACTGCTAAATCATATTAATTTATCAATAATAGTTTCGGAATTATCGTTGAAAATGTGTGAGCGATCGTGTAAACGAACTCCGGGTTTTAATATGGGTCTCATCGTTGCATTAGTTCCATAAATTCATCACTAGATGTCGCTAGTAAAATTGTTTACATTTTACATCGCGCTGACGAGAACGCACAGGTTTGAACGACCTCCATCGGTCGTTTTGGAAAGGTTGGGAAATACAAATCTATTTCATGCCGCTATTTAAACGAACTTAGGTTAGTTTTTACATTTATGTTTATGATTAGATAGATTTAACCCTGTATCCTTTGCTGTTGCAAATTTACAGCGACAGAAAAAATAAAGCTTTATGAAAACACTGATAAATTCTATGTTCACTGTTCCAGTCCAATAATAAAAGTGAATTTAATTAAAAAGCCTCAATATGATATCGTCGATCGTAAAAATAATATAGTGTGAAAAAGGAAGAAGGTTTATTAGAAAGTTTACGAGCGTCAAACACGTTGCCGTTTACGAGTTGTGAATTTGTGATGTTACTCTACCGAATGGAAACTTTTGACAGCTTTTACCATTCAGCTTAGCCGTGCGAATAATTCAGGAAAATGTTACCTATTTTCCTTTTTCCTAGTAAATAAAAAAAATCGATTGCAAGTGGTTAGTTATGAAGAGTTACTCCGAACAATTAAATTATTGAGAAACAGTAGGCCAAGCACAGGGATTGTTCTCTAGGGTAGAATAGACAATAATGACATCGCATCATCAATCATCATACATTGCGTATATTATTGAAGTTGAAGGAATGAATTTCAAATAATATACGCTTTCGATGACAAAGTGACGTAAGTTTTCTCTATTCTACCCTAGACAACAAGCTCGTGCTAAGCCTACTAGTCCCTGTTTCTCAATATAATTTAATTGTTGCTATTCATTTGTTTCTAAGAATTAAATTTTGGAATACCACGCAACCAAATAAAATAAAATTAATTTGAGATTACAATGATGGTTTTTCAGGCGAGGTTAAGCTGTCCCGTATATAGGTAACATACCGCCCATAAAGTTATTTGGAACTATATTAAAGAGAGTTAAGGAATTTAACTATTATTAACAAGAAATATTTTAATTACAATAACAGAATAAAACAATTACAATTAGTATATACACTTATATCCATTTCTTAAAAATCTAAGCCGTCACCAGAAGGCAGAGTGCCCAGAATGCTGGCAGCATTGCCACGTTGAATGGCAATGCTAATTCGTTGACTGAAATAGAAGCCAGCATTCCGATCACCTGTCGACTCTATAAGAAGTTTGGTAAGATCTAGTTAGGGAATTGTACTTGGGACATCTCCTAACCTCCGACCTGAAAGACGATGTAGATATTGAGAGAGAACGGATGGCGCTGTCTGTAAGAGCGAACATAATAGCATGGTAAAAACAACGCTATTTAAAGCATATTGTTCCAGTTTTTACACATGCAGCCGGTGGGTGAACCATACGCAAAAACTAGACAGTGCTAGGGCGCGTTATTACATAGGCGTAATAACGCGTTCAGGGTGCTGATGGGGCTGCCCCAGTTCTGCAGCGCGTCAGGGATGTTCGCCGAGGCCCGCGTGGACTGTTTCTACACCACCATGCGCAAGCGGGGAGCATCTCTGGTGCGCAGGGTGCGGACCAGCTCCAATAGCATTCTGAGCGTGTTTGCTAATAGGTTTGACTGCATCTACAAGTAAGTATCACTCTTCAAGGATGCACGCTTATACTAATAATAATAATATAAAATACAACATTGCCATATAATTATTTTAGTTATTCTTTTTCTTTGTTTTTATTATTGTGTTGTTGTGTTCAATTTGATTAATGCTGTAAATGTTTTCTGTAGAATAAGGTGACTATTTGATTATTATGTACCAATTTTATTTTATGTAAGCTATGGACCCATGACTGCAATAAAAATTTAATTAACTAATTAATGAGTGTCGAGGATAGCCACAGATAAAAGGGATAACCCAGATCGATCTTTAGTAATTCAAACAATAGTAGACGACCCGAGTCGGTCGTAATTAGCCCAGATTACAAGAACATAACAAAACATATCATTATCAATAATTATTATAACTTCTCTCAAAATTTAACAGCAACTCCCTAATGAGGCCAAGAAAATTCGCAAGCGGTGAAACTTAAGGCGTGTCAAACTTTCATTCGTCGTCGTTAAAAGTTTCAAGTCTAAGATTTGTGCCAACACTAATTAGCCAGGCTCTTATGGAACATTTTTGTACGTCACAAGTCTTAGAGCATTTGTCGAAAAACTGTGACTAATGGTTGAATGTCTTTTCTTCGGAAGTTCACCTAACAAACACCAAAGTTTGCAGTCGGTTTTTAGCTGACTAATGAGGCGACCAGTCAGTTATGATTTTGACTTGAAAAATGAATATTCATTTGGGAGGAAGCCATTTTTGTTGCTGAAATACGCTGCCGGTTTACCATTTATTAAGAATCTGGACAACATGTCGTCGTATCAGAATACTGAACATTCTGTATCGAACTGCAATGTGCACTGAAAACTCGAATTGGACTGTATTTGTGCATTACATACATAATACTGGTCGATTCACTCAGCATCATCTAGCCTTAAACTAAGCAGAGCTTGTGTTATGGCTTGTGTTATGTTGATAACTGATATAGGTAGGTACCTTATAGTTCTGATACTTTTGTATTGGAGGTATGGCTACTTGGCTGAGATTTCAATACCTACTATAAGTACTCGAAGAACACACTAAAGGGCACTGCAGAATAGAAAGGATTATTGCGAAGGCACGAAATTGGCATAGTCTCCGACGCTTGTCAACTAAAATCAAATTAATGTTTGTTATTGCAACTTGGTTGCTAAGTAGTTATAAAAGCGAGCTTTTACGATAACACAAATCAACCTTGACGGCACATATTCCTGTAGTTGCTAACGTAACAATAACGATCAATCAACTCCTAAGAACTTCAGAATCACCTCTTAACACCGGGACACCGGGCATCAGTTAGTTAGAGAGAGTAGAATCAATTAGTAGGGATAAAAATAAGCTTTTTAAAGCAAATTATCTTAGCTCCGGGGAGCGGTGGGTGCCGTAGCCGAAATAGGAGGACATCATCATTATCATTTTAGCTCCGTATGGCAAGGCAATGCGCATCTGAAATAATCTGAATCTTGACTAATAGATAAAAGTATGAACATAGTTTGATTGCGAACTCAATATTTTATATTAAACTAGCTTTTGCCAGTAGTTTTGCAGTGTAGCCGCAGTATATTTTGTACCAAAGTCCTATAGTACCATACAGACAGGGATTTTCGAATTTATACATATGCATAATAGGGTGTATTTTTCCGGTTCCAGGTTACTTATTCATAGTTGTGGATTGTTGATAGGCTGTTAAGATGATGACGAACTACCACTACGGAATAATAACACCCTCACATAAACTATAAAAGTCGAAGAGATCTGTGTACTTAATGGCCCCGCGGTTTACAACCGATTACCTGAAAAAAATTCAGATGCCGCTTCCTCCAACATATTCAAGCACCACTTAAGACATGGCTACTGGAGAGGGTGTTCTACAGCTTCAGTGAGTTCCTAGAACAATTCTTTTTATACCTCTATAATAAGATTACAAATAAGTTTGAAATTAATCTCAAAAAAGAAATAAAATATTCATTGATTTCTCTTAGGTAAGCGGATATTTATATTTTAATTAGTGAAATATTTTCGAATATAAGTTAATATTAATTTAATTGTAACGAAGATTATGGTATGTTGACGTGAAATATTTTTTACCAATAAAATCTTGAATCTTGACGTACATACTTGACCTACATACATACATCCTAGCGTTCATTAATAAAAAAATATTAATAAACGCACCACCCGGAGATTTGCCACAACCGTCCAGGTGCTCAAGCACTCGCAAATCGCAATATCTCAGAGATTTGAAAGTCAGCGCGCGTCTAGTGCAGGAAGTAAACACTAAGGCGCTCGCTGCGGTCCGCAGGCACGATCGCCTCATAACTCCAGCACGTGATGCCGCCGTACAACTGAAACAATTTTAATTGCAGCACTGCACCGCACTATGAAAATATTATTGGATGTAGGTGTACGTCTTCAGGAGACTGCGGACGATCGAGCTTCGTTTTAAGATTTCGGTTTTGGTGTGTTACTCATAATCATAACATACCAAAACCGAAATCTGTAAAAGTCTACGTGTTCTATTACTGTCCCGTAAAATTAATTACTAACTGCACTAACACTTCATAAAAGTTTCCTACACATTTGCGGAGAAATCCTACTTTTATTTTAAAATCAATACAGAAACTCCAAGATGAAGTTATAAATCGGTGTGCCAACATCAGAAAAAGCGAGTTCAGTGCGAAGACAAGTTTTATTATAGTCTGTAAAGATTATTTTATTTTCAAACCACATGCTTTGAAATCTTTTTCATGTTTGAAGTGAAAACATTTCTTGCAGTGATTAAAGTTGTATGCTTGAGACGCGTTTAACTTGAGAAGTTCTGTGGGATAGAGGGATAACCTTAAAGCTGGTTCGCCATTTTTAAATGACTGAATGTTCTTTACCAATCTCTCTTTTTTCTTTGAAATGAATTATTTCGAATGTTGTTGCACACACACAGCCCAGATTATAAAAGTCTTTTACAGTTTTAACTTCTTTATTTATGAACTTATAGTCATAATCATGCAAGTAGGTATCTGAGTAAAACTATTTAGAAAGGAATCTGAAAATAATGCTAAACATCTACAAATAAAATTACAATCAAATAATAGAAACAAAACAATCTACAAATTGTTTTACCTTGGTAAGTACCTACATAATATTTAATCAATGTAAAAACCGGGTGTTCTTGATAGATTGGGTCAGAAGTAAAATAACTAATCCAAACCTCAAAAAGTAGGTTATCTGGGTATGATTTACCCAAAGATCCTGTGACTACGTTCCTTGGATTTACTCAAATAATCTTTTTTGTGCGGTGTCAGCAATCAGTTCAGTTGGTTCATAGAAGTTCGTAGATCCTACATAGAAAGCCCTTTAAAACGCAGTTAGTCATGGTTTTGCAGACAGGGTCGTTAGCAAACGAATGGAGCAATACCGAAATACCACAAGAACACAATTTATCGTTCCGAGGGGCGAAGTGTGGATGTCCGGAGGTGCAAAAACACCCTGTGAATGCGACAGCTGACCCTGGACCGCCAGGGGCGGATTTGGAAACTGAGGTTATGTTTTATTTACAGTGTCTGTGCTTGTTGACCACCTCTAAAGACCCTTTTATCGCAAGAATCCTGATAAACTAAACTTCGCATCTAATGTTCATAGTCTTGTATACCTACTTTCGTCATTGTATGCAAGTTAGAACATGCGAGAACAAACCCAAACTAGCACTGCATTTTGTCAGCAACGCCTTACGTTTGCTGATGCTTAAAGATATCAAAAGAACACGAAGAGAAAAATCAGTAAAAAGATAATTAACCTGTGTTAATTATCCTGTGTAATAAGTGTGCAAATCATCACTTTCTAATCGTTTTTTGATAAAACTCTTTCTCACATTTCCAGTGTAAAAAACGCTTAAAACTTTTAATCAACTCGCCACACGGCCACGATGAATGGAACCAATTTTTCATGTTGACATTTTACACGTAATCTCACATTAGTAACCCATATTCCGTGTCTGGGCAGACCCACGACGGGAATTAATGGCTAAAGCAATTAAAGTAGTAAACAGCAGGTGCACTAGGACCCGGCCACCCTCCGGCAAACAAAATATAGTGGGAACCAACCGCGCAACGCTAAGTTAATGAACAACACAGGGGCAAGGGAAATGTGAAGCCATCTTAAACTCTCTAGCCAAATTTTCGATCACGGCACGGCGGCCAGTCTCAATGGAGACACGCCATGAGCGCGAGACGTATATGTGCACTGTGCACAAGTGTCTGCAAACACAGGTGATCTTCTATATCCTCACTAACGTAATCCGATAGGATGGACGACGGACACGACTGGGGCTCTCCCCAGTTCAGGGGCAGCACCAACCACTAACGACCATCATCTTTTCTTAATTCTTTATTGCACTAATAAAACAAATACATGTAAAACTTAAAATTAGAGAGGTTATGGCAAAGGCGAGCTTAACCCTAAAAATAGTTCCCTTCCAGCAAACCTTATTGGGAGAGAGAGACAAATTTGTCATAGTGGGTTCGTGTGCATATACAAGAAGATCTTTATCATCTCATCCTGATGGTTTCCTTCCTACTACCTATTATACCACAAATATATATATGTAATATATATGTATATATGTATATTATATGTAATATATATATATATATATATTATATGTATTATTATATAGAGCAAGTTTTATTATTAATTGCTGTAGTTTAGTTAGTTTAATTATAGCACGCCTTTTTGTTTTATTTCTACCATGTGTGGTTGGCAGGTAGAAAATGCCATCGGCATTAAGCCCACCTTTTGTATACTTTTGTTAAATGTGCACACATTTAACATAAAGTATTTAAATAAATAAATAAATAAATATCCCTCGTTAAGGCATAATTCGTTTGTGTTCTTCCTAAACAAACTGGGTTCGTAGTCAACCCGCTTATATTCATAATGAATTCGTCAAACTACGATAGTTTTTATACTAAGACTTAACGAGCTTTCCGAAGCTAACTTTGTACCTTTTATGATAGGAATTTTATACTGAGCAATTTTACGATAATACCTTTTTATAACTCTTACAGTAAATCTTCTTCCTTTGTTTCAAAGGATCCTCTTTAACTAAAAATCTTTAATGAACTCTACCTAACGTCAAATTGAAACTAAATATAGCGTTAGACTAATTATGTAGTTCGACTGTAAATACCTATAGAATTATATTGAAAAAATCGTTCTAAAATATGTAGATTGTAGACAGTTAATTATTAATACAGTTATTCAGCATTATACAGTTAAGATATCGAATTTCGGCTTAGAGCACATAATTTCAAACAATTTTGAATTAGGTAGGTACCTCTATATATGGTACTTCGTTGGATGAAATCCTGAAACCTTCCGCACTTGTTTGCCTCAATTCGATCTTTCGGCGCCGAGTTCGGTTCGGAATCTAAACCAACTATCGGATATATCAAACTAACTATCGGATACACTATTATGCGCCAATCTTAAAAGCAGTGTGTAATATGTATAAGAAAGTAAATGTAAACGGAGCAAGTCGGGTAATTCCGCTGGGTTTCCGAACTGTGTGTGCGGGTGTAATGCGATACTGTTTGTGCAAGAAGATAATCTCTTAAAGCAAACAATTAGTGCACTTTATTCGTACGTGCCACGGTTGCTCTGGATAAACACTAGACACTGCTATATGTATGCACTTCTGAATTACTTTATCAAAGCGACCAGATTATTTGAGAAATAAATAGAAATAATAGTTTTCTGTGTAGGTATGCTTGGTTATGCTGGTGTTTATGATTCTACAATGAAAAGGAGAATAGCTAGTATCAATAAATGGTAGTTCTATCTATTTATAGATCTTTGTTGAGACCAACATTTTTGAAACATTATTTGATTATTGAAATCTAAGGGAAGATGTTCTCTAAAATATAATCGAACGATGAGCCGTTCGACTTAGGTGTATGTATAATGTATGAAAACTCCTGTCAAGAACGTCAACCAAAATGTCTATAGGTACCTAATCGTCCGATAAACTTTTGAAGATCTCTAGTTACCTTTGATATACTGTTTGTTCCTACCACTGATGAAATCCATGTAGTGACAATCAGTCTCCAAAATAAAATCTCTCAAAAATTCGGTCCGTGCAATATTTTCCGATATTTCTTCAGATTTTCACTGTAATTTTTTAATTTTTCTCGCTAGTTCGGCATCCATTTGGCTGATGATGTGCTCACGAAGTAGCACCTAATTACTGTAATTGGTCTCATTCACGCTCTCCAGGGAATTCACGTTAAACGATGGATCCTGTGAATATTTCTCGAAACGGATTTTTCACACTGCACTTACTGAAAATCACTTGATTTGGTGAGTTCCTGTATTTTTTTTCGATTCTGTTATGCTGATGACGTAGATTATAAGTAAATTTAACTGGATCTAGTCAGAGAACTCACAGTTATGTAGTGCACCTACTCTTTTTAGCTCACTAACTGGTTTAGATAAAGAAAAATAAGCTCGCCGCCGTTCCGAATATAACCGTGTTTTCATGAATAATAGTCTTTTACTCAACTCATAAATAGATACCACAATTTTAATAACAAAGCAAATTACAATTAAATAATAGAAACAATACTATTTACAATTGAAATAGTCATTACAAAGTCTGTAGAGATGTAAACATTTAAGAATCTTTGCGACCAAAGACATGAAATTTGCCGTACATTTAAAGTAAAAATCACCATCTACTTCAACCACCTATGCAAGACAGAGGTCTAGCATAAGTGGACATCAGTTTCCTCTGATAAGCGCCTTAATTACTCTTATCATTAGGGTCTAATGAGTAGGTACCATAATTTATGAGTAAAACACAATCCGACTTAAATGCTATGCTAAGTAGATAATTTTTATCCGATATCAAAAGCTTGTTGTTAATATGAACCAAAAATAATTAGTGTACTTAGCTACGGCGTGGCGTACGCCACTATTATTCTAGGGCTATTTATCTTTTTACTCTAAAACACAATAAAGCTTTGCTCTGCTGCTCTGACACCAACCGCAAAAACGCTAAGGCTACACTTTATTACAAAAATATTTACGGCCGCTCCCGCAAACTGCTACCTTAGCCATTTAAAATGGTTTAAAGTCAACGTAAAATAACAACGCAAGGAGAAACGGTCAGTTGGACGTTTTACTGCTTAGAAACTGCCTATGAAGTGAGGCCACAGAATATCTTTATAGTACTACGAACAAGGTAGGAATTTAGCGTTTCTTTGGATTTTTTCTTCAGTTTATTTACTTTACTATTGCTACACGCTTGCTTAACAGACCTACCCCCAGCTTAGTTGCCGTATTCAGTGGAAAGAATAATTATATAAAAAGTTGACGCCTAACTGTTGTCCAGCCTGTAGCTAGCTAAGGTTACAACTATACTTCAAATGCAAATATTAGGTCCTTACATATGAAATTGGCGTTTTTCGTACTGGCCACTTTAATCACAAATTTCTCCTCTTTGGTAAGGAATTCCAAATTCAAATTTGTACAGCTATAGACTCATGTATTTGTGCTTCGATGATCGTCATTCATTTGTTTTTTTTCTTCTGTTTTTTTCTGTTTGCGTCACTCATTTTACAAAATGGAAAACTTAAAATATCGCATTATTTACGAGTACGAGTTCCGCCGTGGCACTAGTGCTGCGGAAACAACTCGAAGGGTGAATGATGTGTATGGCGGTCGTGTTGCAAAAGAAAACACAGTTCGTTTTTGGTTCCAACGTTTTCGTTCTGGAAATTTTGACCTGCAGAACAAGCCCCGTGGACGGCCTGAGACTCAAGTTGATAATGAAGAGTTGAAGGCTATTGTGGAAGCGGATCCATCGCAAACCACGTCCGAGTTAGCTGCAGGCTGCGATGTTAGTGATAAAACTGTTTTAATTCACTTGAAGCAAATTGGGAAGATTAAAAAGCTTGAAAGGTGGGTACCTCACGAATTGACTGAAGCAAACCGGCAAACGCGCGTCGACTGCTGCGTTACATTACTAAACCGGCACAATAATGAAGGTATTTTAAACCGAATCATTACCTGTGATGAAAAATGGGTTCTTTACGATAATCGGAAGCGCTCAGCGCAATGGTTGGATCCTGGCCAGCCAGCCAAATCCTGCCCCAAGCGAAAATTAACCCCAAAAAAGTTACTTGTAAGCGTTTGGTGGACTAGTGCCGGTATTGTTCATTACAGTTTTCTCAAATCTGGCCAGACTATTACGGCTGATGTCTATTGTCAGCAATTGCAAACCATGATGGAAAAGCTAGCGGCTAAACAACCTAGGCTGGTCAATCGCTCCACGCCACTGCTGCTTCACGACAACGCTAGACCACACACTGCGCAACAGACGGCTACTAAATTAGAAGAGCTTCAATTGGAAAGTCTAAGACATCCTCCGTACTCCCCGGACCTTGCTCCAACAGATTACCATTTTTTTCGAAATTTGGATAACTTCTTGCAAGGGAAAAAATTCAACTCCGATGGGGCAGTCCAAATCGCCTTCAAAGATTTTATTGATTCCCGTCCGACTGGTTTTTTTAGTAAAGGGATCAATGAACTACCTATAAGATGGCAAAAGTGCATAGAAAATAATGGTTCATACTTTGATTAATTAAATATATTATATTAAAAAATATTCGACTTTTTGTTCCTCCCATACAAAACGCCAATTTCATATGTAAGGACCTAATATTAGTGAGTATCCCATCCCTAGACTAAATTTTCGGTATACATCGAAAGAGACACCGGATTTATGACAATTTTTAACCGAATTCAAATCGAAGGAGGTTCTCAATTCGTTTGTATATTTGTTATATATATTTACAGATTTTGCTGATTCTTTCACTATTGTATAGAGAATAAGTAAGTAAAGATATTTATTTGACACAAGTAGAATTACAAATATGTATGTAAAATTTATCCATAGGCTCCCGAAATAGTTATAAACTGTGTTTCAGAAGCCAGTGGCTCCTCCCATTTCGGAAAAGTACAGGTTGTGTCCATATAAAGTTACTATGCAACAAAAATACGGCGCGAGATAATTATAGCAACGAATAGTTACGTAGTCTTGAGCCGTTCCAAGTCTTATTCATTACTAATTTGTATGAGTGGAGCACTTTCTGTGAGTCGTAGGTGGACCTGTCCTCGCAAAGCCCAGCAAAACTAGTAGCCATTTGCTTTTGCAAATTTTCTAGTAAGGAAAAACCGCTTCTTTGTTTTAGGGGAGAGGCTTTGGAAGAATGATCCCGAGGTGGTCCCATACAGGTTTTATTTCCGAGGGATTATTTATCCCATAAAACTTAAAAAACAACATATATTTTTGAAGAATCACGACTAGATATAACAATTTTGGTGTTATCTGCGCCAATTGTTAATAGATTTTGATAATTATATCGTTGTTGTATAAAGATTGATTTTGAGGTGGTGGTTTGATACTCGAGGGACTGCTACATGCGCTGTAAAACGAAGGTTTGTAAAACATCATCACAGATAATCTCACTATCACCTAATGACTTTCATGGCAACGGGTCTCAACAGTTTCATCCAAGTGTCATCAAACTAAATTTGACTTGAATTATAACTAGATGTCGCCACTAGGGAAATTAGATCGCGCTATCGAAGTATAAACTAAATTTTTTGTTTTGATCTTCGATCAGGAAAAGTAAGGGAGGGGTGATTTCGTTCGTCCGAGCCATAGATGAATACGATTTACCGGAATTTGTGTGGAAGTCTGTTTAGTTTTAGTTTTTTAAAACCCGCTAAATTAACAATAGAACTTTTATCTGCCACGCGCCATTTTTCCGTTGTTCTTCACCAAAAATTGCAGCCAATAGGATAAAAAAATAAATATTTTTAAACTTACGCGATTTGAACACATTATTATTAGTATTATTTAACAGGTATTTATCGCGTTTATTTACCTTTTTTTCCCGACGTTTCAACAGGATTACACACCATCGTGGTCCCGGAATGACTGAAAAAAAATAGGTAAATAAACGCGATAAATACCCGTTAAATAATACTAATAATAAACGGATAAAACATTTAAATATCTCAATATCAGTGCTTAGATTTCTTCCATAGCGTTTGAAATTGCAACCAAGTATGCTGTGCCATTTATTCATTGTACATCCACGAACAGGGTATAAATCCTGGCACGTGGTTTCTCACCACGAAAAATTAACTCTGGCCAATGGCGATGTCCCGCCGCTTGATTCTGTATGAATTGTTTTGCTGTCGTGATTTTTGATACATCTAAAGAGAATGCTAAGCGAATTGTTGCGTAATGGCTTTTAAAGTTCTGAACTTAGCTGCGTAATCGCTTTTGAGTCTCTGAAGTTTTTGATAGAAAATGATTATTTTATTTCAAGATGAAAGCTAAAATGATAATTTGAACAATCGATTGAAATGTTAACAGAGGTTAAAATTACAAAAAAATACAGTTTTTATGAGCCTAGTGCATCCCACAGCTGGGCAACACCTCTTCTTGGCACTCCCTCCAGTCATCTTGCGGGACTCACGCAGCATCAAAGTTGTTCATATCGTTTGAAAGTAAAAAAGGAGCCAAGGAGCGCAAGGAGACGTGAGCGTACCTACTCTGGTATAGCATCGTGTATGTGTGTAATAAATTTCCATTACAATAGAAATCGACAGAGAATCAGCCCGCAGGTTCTTATGGCTCGGCAATAATGCAGTTTAGTGTATTCTTCGCGCGCGTACCACCGCTCACTCGGACATAATTTTTATCTCTCACGTAACATCGGTTGTTGGTGGGAAGTGGATTTGGTCTTATGGTGGACGATGAATTGCTGCAATTTAGTAGGTATCTCACTAACTTTTTCGTAGGTTCTACATTTTTATTGAAATGAAGCATGATGAATGAACTAACGTGTAAATATCACATAAATCACGTTAAGTCAAAGTTATTAATTTCGTTACGCAAAACACCACACTGAATTTCAGCCAAAGCACGTAGTAGGTGCACCTTTAATTCATTGGTTAAATCGCACTTGGACTAACTTATTAAAGTTTGGGGACCTACGAAGATAAATCCTCTCTAAAGAACACAATTATTTTTTATAAAAAAACACTATACCTATATTATTATAAATACCTAAAACGACCTACAAAATAAATCTATGAAAAATTTAAACTATTAAATCTTAAGCTAATCTGTACTTACTCAACTTGCATCTTGATAAGAAACATTATCTCTAATTCAATAACATCGAATGTACAATTATGCAAAAAGGATAATCCCTACACACTAGAAACAAATATTAACTAGAACTAGCTAACGCACGCACTATCTACGGTAGAAAAACAATAGTTTTCGAGGGAGTACAATTGTTTAATGGATTGCCTAATGAGCTAAAATTACGTGTTATCTTAAGCAAGTTCAAAACAAAATTACTTAAGTGCATATTCACTACTATTCTACACAAACATAACAATAAGTGCTTGCGAAGTAAACCTGTTCTAATATATGTATCTTATGTACCTAGTTAGAAATAGACTTATCTGTTTGTTTTGTCAAATCAAAAATTACTTGAGTAAATCTAAAACTAAATGCGTAACTTACCACTTAGGAAGCAAAGTGCCTATAATATTCATTAGATAGATAGATAGATAATACTTTATTGCACACTTAACTTAGAAATAATTTACAAAAGAATAATTATGGAATAAGCGACAATTGACGGTCTTATCGCTCAATAGCGACCTCTCCTAGACAACGTTGAATGGATAGGATCGTTGGATTGTACATGGGGTAATATTTGTGTGCATAATAATAATATAGGTATTTACTACTTAGAATATTAACAAATACATACTATACATATCAAACTATATACTACAACATTATAAATCTCACATACTATTTTATTATATAAACACAAACATAACTATTATTTATCTTATATAGAGGGAAACAAGGCAATTCAATGACAACAGGACAAATAGTGTTCCTTTACCATTTTTTTGAATATTGTCAGTAACTTAGCACGCCTTACTGAGACCGGCAATGCGTTCCATAGCTGGACAGACCGGGTGGTAAACGAGTTGTAGTAGAATGAAGTAGAGTGGACAGGTGTTAGGAGCATAAGAGTGTCAGTAGAACTGAGGGAACGAGAGTGAGAAAGATGAAGAAAAGTGAAATGTGCATTACGTTTAACTTTGCCTGTGCACGCATAATATAGGATATACCCAGGCCTCCCTCAAATATTGCCACAATGACCGGTCTTGCGCGACCTACATCCAGCGATTTCCCGGGCTTCACAACAGTTTTCATTTGAATGCTTCCTTGCCACGCGCAAAATGTCCCTTGAAAACTACCTAAAATCCGCCACCGCCCACATCGAGAACGCAACTTTAGAATACACTTATTAATATTTCAATGAAGATGGTAGATGTAAGATCAATATTGACGCCGCCGTAACGCTTTGTCTCCATCCCAGCAAACTGAGAGCCAGTAGGTCTATAATTTAACCAACATCGCCTCTATAATATATGTTTGATGGACACCTGCTCTAACCTGACAGATAACGACGCTACTCAACGAATAAAACACCTTTAGAAGATTATGTACATTATGAATGACGTTTTTGACAGATCTGACTATCTTCCGAGGACACCACCGTTATTAAACCTTCATTTTAATTTATAACGCTTTTTTATTTTTAATGTTTCAGTTGTTTCTCCCAAAGCTACCATCTTTATTTTTTGCGTTTTATCAAAAAATGCAGTCACGTTTCAAATAATAACTTTACTCTCAAATTATAACAAAAATAATGTCCTATTCCACTCTTATCCACTTTGCAAATGACCTTCCGTGCATAAAATTTCAACTTCAACCAAGTACCCTCGTAACCCACCGTATGCCAATAAATTAGAATACGACGTAAGAAGGTGCCGAAGACATTCCACTCGCCGGCGGTAATGAAGTTAGACAGTAACACTGAGGGAATCTTTACTACGTGCGTTTACGACCACTAAACTTGATGTGCGGGCGCGTTTCCATTGTTTTTTAACGTATTCAGGGCCCAAGAGGCAAGGAAATTTTGCATAGATACGTAGATTGTATCTGTGAAAGATTGTAGTGTCACGAACAGTGCTTCTATTTATCTTATCAAAACAAGAAAACAGATTCTTTTGAAGGTGCATCATGATTTGTGATTAGAGTAACTTGTACCTACTGAACATGGATTATTAGAAATTTTGTGAACCTATCTTGGCCAACGCGGTTGCGGCGTAAGAATCGACCCCTACAACTAAGCCTGAGGATGTCGGAAGAGTCTAAGGGAACCTGCCAAAGGTATTTTTAACAATTTTAACATTTTTACAGCGATCACGGATCACCATGCGCATGCCATGCGCGGTAATTATGAATAAACTCCCTTGTTTGGAGGAAGCGTTATCAACAGTGGAGGTATGCCACCCGATTTTCAATTAAGTCGAGCATCCGTTAACAGCAATATAGGTGGTAGGTACGCTCCACTTATAGTATAAGAAAAACATTTATTTAGGAAAAGCTAAGCGGCCGTTATACTAGATATTCTTCTAGATGTAAAAGTAAACAAAGATCCGTTAAGTGCGAGAGTGACTCGCGCGCCAAGGGTTTGGAACGTTTGTCAAGTAATATGTACTACAGGTACCGGTTAGACTTTGCTATTTAATAAATACCTAAAAATTTAAGGTACCTACATTTCCTACCAGATGGATCGGTTTGCAAACTTCGGAGTATAGTATAATGGTAAAATTTTCGACTTTTTTCAGTATATTTCGAAAAGTATTTAACCTACAGGAACTTCAAAAACTGTTTTGAGATACAAACCGATACCTTTTATTTGATACCCCACCTCGTGAGCTAGGCCCCCTTTTAAAAATTATTCCCCCACCCCTTTTTGACCATTTTCAAAAAGTGTTTTACTTACAGACTTCTCTATATATTTCCTGTAAAATATAGTTCCTCTACAAATGCCACATACATTTCAGATGGATCGCTCTGCAAACTTCGGAGATGCCCCCCATCTCGGATGTCTCGGGGGATTAATGGGTATTTTTTGGAGTTTTTGAAAAATATTTCAAGAAACCTACAGATTTCAAAAACTGTTTTGAGATGTACTGTACAAAGAAAAATATAAAGTAATGCACTCTAAATAAAAATATAAACATTAACATCTTCTCGACGACCGATGTGGCGCAGCAGGTTGCGGGTCCTATGGAAAGAACTATGCTCGGAGTTTCTCCGAAGGATAGGATTCGGAACGAATACATCCGACAGAGAACCAAAGTTATCGACATAGCTCAGAGAATTAGCAAGCTGAAGTGGCAGTGGGCTGGCCATACATCGCGAAGAACCAACAACCGCTGGGGTAAACGTGTTCTCGAGTGGAGACCGCGACTCGGCAATCGTAGTGTAGGACGCCCTCCAGTCAGGTGGAATGACGATCTGCGAAAGACTGTAGGCAGATGCTGGATGCGGCAAGCTAAAGACAAGGCGCTATGGCGCTCATTGGGGAGGCCTATGTCCAGCAGTGGACTAAGTTAGGTACAAGAATACAAGAATTTATTAATAAAAATAATATTTTTCACGTCCATTGTTTGCTTAATAATTATAATACATTATAATTCATTAATTAATAAAATTATTATTGATTCATCTGGTGAACTATTAACTCATTTAAATATCTGAATATAACTGATTAGTCGGAGGGAGGGGTTTCTACACTTCGGGTGATTCGAGGAATTCACCTATAACTTGTTGTCTTGGGAAATCTAGTAGGTACACTTTATATTTATGTGATAATTACCCAAAATGACGAGTTAACAAAAACATCCGATATTCCCGAGTGCAACAATGTGAACAAACCTAACCGATGCCTAAACGATTCCGGTCTATGCTCACTCCGATGATGTGCACTCAACAGTGTTTTATGCGCAAACTTCCAACAATAAACCGACTTTTGGCAGCGAACACTTGTACACTCACAGTAGAAAGTAATGAAGCTGGAATTTATTGATTAAAACTTAAGCATATTATGTATTTTATTGGCTCGTAGGTACAGTTTCAGTGCAATCAATTGCGCTCATTTTGTTTTAATCGCTTGTGCACTGATGACTTGTAATTATTGCCTTAACGAGGGCGGGTAGTGTATAATTATGGAAGGGGTGGTGTAGTGTACCAATAATACATGGAAAATCACTGTTTTCAGGTAAATAGGCAGTTGGTGGAGGTATCTCTATTATTCGTCGGTTCGTTCAGTTATCATATCCTACGAGTAAAAATAAAAGTAAACTTTATTTAGAAAGAATATTACAATTAAGGAATGTCGGTTATCTAGTTGAATCCAAATTATTCATGTTTGTGTGTGCAATTTTCATAATCCTTTCTTAGAAAAAGTGTTACTTTTCAGACCTTCATTTTAGTCCCCTCTCCAGATTCAGATCCTAAGGCCTATCTAAACTTGGCGAAGCCTGTGTCAATCCCCAATCCCCGCCCAGAATGATTCTGCCTTTCTGGCCGGTCGGCCGGTTATAATAGCAAAACCAACATGTACACAACAAAATCAAACAAAATTAATAATAGTTTTTGTGCGGACAAAAGAGTACTCTAACCTAAACCGAGATGTTCAAAGAGTCAAAGGTTTAGTAGGTACTCTATCCTTGATCGATGCATGTCTCGATCATATTTTTATCTCGCTCACTGTATAAATGTCCAGTAGATGTGATTGGTGCTTAGCTATTATGACGTAATCATTTGGCCGTGTGGTGCCTGCTTAGAATTTGCACCACCCCAACTCTTCTCGCGGGTGTCGTAAGAGACGACTAAGGGATATCCACCGGGAGGCGGGCAGCAGCGCCTTCTGCAGAACAATTCTACCACTGAACTGCGACCCCTAACCCAGCGTGGGGATTATGGACGTTACCCCCCATATGATGAAAACCGATAAGACTCTAATCAGGAGGAGGCATGCGTCCATCAGTGGACCGGGATAAACTGTAGTGTATGTGGGCGCTTGCCTCCAACAATGCCATACCTGGCCCACGTTATACCATGCCTAAATCTATATCTCCTAAGATAAGTTAGGCTTCTAGTTAATGGTTAGTTCTTATATGTATATTATTTATATTTTAAAGGTTATTAAGATCATTTATAAAGATTTATAAAGATCTAACCAAACTTCTTATAGAGTCGACAGATGATGGGAATGCTGGCTTCTATTTCGGTCAACGAATTAGCGTTGCCATTCAACGTGGCAATGCTGCCAGCATTCTGGGCACTCTGCCTTCTGGTGACGGCTTAGATTTTTAAAAAATATACATAAGTGTATATACTAGTTGTAATTGTTTTATTCTGTTATTGTAATCTTCTCTTAAAAGGTAAGGGCTTTTTAAAGGTTAAAATCACGAATCTACTTAAACTAGCATAAGGTCCAAAGTAACGCTCCAAACCACGTACAACTGGTAACAGAACAGTGGCTCGATCGATGCCGGTAATAAGTGCCTTACATTGCCATGCTCTCGGAGAGGCTCCAACTCCCTGAGGACTTGAGGGTACTCGGACTCAGGAATATGATAGTCCGGCATTTTCAAGACGGTGTAGAAACTTGGCTATACATTATCTAAATACCTTTGGTCTTGGCTAGTCTTAATTTACATATAGGTGATGTTTATGGTAAGTAGACTGAAATTAACTGCATTATGAAGTATTTACACCTATACGGGTGCCACGAAACATGTGTAGTACTAAGCCGAAAGGGGTGATTCTGGCCCCAAGGAGATTAACTTTTGTTGTACGATTTTTTAAATTTAGTTTTTTTTTTATTAAATTCTTTTTTTGCATATTCGTGTTCTTTTACGTGTCATTATTAGTATTCATTTCAAATTTCAAATGATCTACAATATTTTTAGTGTTCCATACCCGAAGGGTGAAAACGGAACCCTATTACTAAGCCTTCGCTGAACGTCTGTCTATCAGAGGGCTCTATCTCATGAACCGTAAAAGGTAGACAGTTGAAATTTTCTGAGAATGTGTATTTCTCTTACCGCTCTATCAGTAAATATTAAAAAATAAAATCCTCCACAAGATCCATATTAGCGAGAGCTTCTATACAAAAAACGTGATTTGTTTGTCAAAGCTGTATAGCTTGTATCACAATAGGGTACACATGAAACTTTCTATAAATAAGTAACACTTCAACTGTTATAACAAAAAATGCTAATAATATATTAAAATTGAAAATTTAAAGGGGTTTCCGAACAAGTGAAAATTTTATGTTCTTTGAAAAAGTTGTCTGATTTTTACGGTACAACCCGGACCCTTCGTGTGCGAATCGAATAGTGCTTGGCGGTATTTTTTGTAATAATTTCATGAAAAAACGCTGGTTTGGCTAAAAAAAAACAAGGAAAGAACATTTGTGTAATGTTTTATAATGTTAAATATTGCATGAGCGCATGTAAAAAACACGAATATAAGTAAAATTGTTTTTTTATGGGATCGAAAATAAACAAAAAGCCAACATGGACAAGTAATGACTGTGCCTAAAGTTGCTTAACTTCGGTGATCGGTACTCAATGTGGCATAGATGTTGGTCCCCCTTTTTTATATATTTTTATTTGTTGTTTGACTTCGGCTAGGTATCTGTCAAAATTTGAACTGTTCAAGAGATACTGGCTTGACAAACGTAGAACGAGAAAAATAGACAATAAATCACTTTTTTGAATGTTTATATTTATTTTATTTTTATTATATGTTGTTATATATTATATGTTGTTATAGTGGCAAGAGCAAGAGTTACACCCTGTGAAAATTTCAATTGTCTATCTCTTACGGTTCTCGATATACAGCCCGCTGACAGACGGACGGACAGCAGCGCCTGCTGCAGAACAATTCTACCACTGAACTGCAACCCCTAACCCGCATGCCCAGCAGTTACCCCCATGAGATAAAAGCCAATAAGGCGCTTATCAGGGGGAGGCCTGGGTCCAGCAGTGGACCAATATAGGCTGTTGAGGTACCTCACCCCACCGAGGTGAGGATAAGGTTTGTATACAAGCACCTACGTAATTAGTCTAGATTCATATTTCAGTTCTTGAAAAATACAATTTTTCCGTCCATTCGATACATTATTCATTATGAGTTCAAAAGGGTACAAAAGAGCATTGTATGAATAGAAGCGCTAATTGTTATTCGAAAACAATTGAAAATAAAAACCCGCATAGCCTGGAAATCCACGCAATTAAAGTTTTGAACTGCGAACAACCGTTTTCTGAACTTCTATTTTAATTTATAAATTCAATACAGAAATGGATAAAGTCGCAAATACACTGCAGGCATGAGCAATGTGGAAGTAGTGTGACATCGGTGGTTATTTTTAAACCAGTTCCAACTCTAATAAATTTCAATCCATAAGTAGATTCGGGTGAACTAGAACTATTTTTGTCAAAACTATTTAAAATATGTTTTTAAATGATTTAGTATAAAGTATTTTAATATCAAAAAAAGTTACAATCAAATAATAGAATCAAATTAGTACTACTACAATGATTGCTTGATTTATTCCTAATTTGGATTCAAGCAGTGAGTGAGATTAAAGTTAAGTTACTAGGTACTTACTTACTTTTTGTTGGTCGCGTCATGTAAAAAGAACGCTGAGGGGGGGAGAGGGGAAGTGTCTGCGCACGGGTAAATCGCGACATATCGCTCAGTGCGCAGGTGAAGGCCAGCGTTCTTTTTACGTGACGCGACCTATAAGTGAGTAAGCACCAAGACTGGGGCAGCATCCTTGAGGGCTGTTTTGTTTAACTATATAGCCTATGGGAAAATATTTAAACTTACTTCCCTTAAAGAAATCAGCGCTACATACAAACTTTGGATCTGAATAAATCTTGGAGAAATTACCTATCTATTAGTTAGATTATGGAATCAAGAGAACGGTTAAATTATTATTATTTATATACCTAAGGTAAAAAAGAGCTGTTTCGCACATCAAGATATTTTTGGTTCCAATAAGTTAGGTTCATCCCTTATCGTTATCAACTATACTTAATACATAGACACTATATTTTTCTATTAAGTATATCAGTCATCTAGTACCCATAACACCTGTGTTTTGCTTGGGATACCCATATGTTGCTGTGTGAATTGTCCGTCCAGCATTATTGCTGTAATTTTGGCCATTAGCTGTCATATTCGACATTTGCTGTCACATTAGACTTTGGCTGTCACTTGATCAAAAGAAAATATTTCGTTAAGTACAATATGCCGGCAATGTTTATTCAACACCGACATTACTGTTGTAAAAAAAGGCTCAAAAGTCCGGTTCAATTAGGCAACCGAACTACTGAGGCTAGACCATTTTTACTTCATTGGGTTATATATATATAATATATAGCATACTTCGGCAAAACGTCATACTCACGCTCTCTATGTGTTTGCGACTAAAACAAAATCAGGCTTGGCTGCAATTGGCGAGTGTTTGTCGTATTGGCGGCGTGCCGGCGTGCTCCGCACACGAATGCAATCCCAAACTATCCACTAGCTATAATGGGCCCGCAAGGAAGAGGTCAGTCAGCCGTGGTTTCCTTCTATTCTATAAAAGATTCTTCGTATGTGACTGTTTTCGATTCTCAAAATTGGAATATGGAACGAAGATGCCCTCGAGTTTAGGGTGAAACCGTTTTAGTTCCTATTTTGAGTATTGAACGTTTCAACTATTTTTTTTATTTAATCATACCGCCTGTTTTATTTCGTTTACCTCTATTATTATTTTGTGAATTTCGAGTTTAGATTAACTTGTCCAGTGAGGTTTCCAACTCTCAGAAACTAGGTTCTCTTACAAAATATACCTACGAAGAACTTTTTTGTTAGATGCTAGCATTATTTGTGAAAATTCCCAACTACACTGACAGTGTAACACAAAGTTTTAGATCAGGTCATTTAATATGCGCCTTTTTCATTCGGTTCCGTATAAAAAATTACGAAAATATTTTTTCTATCTTCAAACGCAGCACAAGTTGACCCGTGTCGAGCTAAGATTAAACTTTCCTTCGACGGCCACTTAGTACGGATAAAACTACTTTAGTTTAGTAAAAACGTTCTTGCGCAAAATAGCATGAAGTAGAAATTAGTATCAAAAGTTGTTGTTTGCCTTGGATACTTTGCGTCAACGAACTTTGTACCGTGAGCTTAACATAGTAAAGATGTAGAGATGGTAAATATACTCTTTTCATAGGAAAATCACACAAAATAATCACTCTAATATTATAAATTCGAAAGTTCGGATGTTTTGATATTTGGATGTTCGTAGGTAACGAACCTTCATGACAAAACTTAGTAGACACCCAACAGATTTGGTTGAAATTTTACGTAGGTAGATGTCACAGTTCTTGTAGTTCTAGACATGGTGTTAGCGACGACGACTTTATGCGGATTAGATAAGGCTCAAATTATGCAGGATATAACTACAGAATATTTATTTATTTATTTAAATACTTTATTGCACACATTTAACAAAAGTATACAAAAGGTGGGCTTAATGCCTATGGCATTTTCTACCTGCCAACCACACATGGTAGAAATAAAACAAAAAGGCGTGCTATAATTAAACTAAGCTAAACAAACTACATCAATTAATAATAGAACTTGCACTATATAATAAAATATATAATATCTAAAAATATATATAAATATATATTATAATAGGTACTTACAATGTTTTAATGAAGAAAGGTAGCAATAAAAATCACAAAAAGTTAAAAACATGGTTGAGTTACCTAACTAGAAGTCGGGTAAAGATTACTTAAAAAATGCTCACGTGTCAACTTTTTAAAACTATCCTTTGATTCGACTTTTCTGATATCATAGGGAAGAGAGTTCCAGAGTCTAACAGCCTCAATAGAAAATGATTTTTCCCGAAAAGATGAGCTATGTGCCGGTATCTCTAGGAGTAGATTGCTGGATGATCTGAGTGGTCTGTCATGTGAGTCAGCCAGAAATGAAACACGATTTTTGAGATAGGCAGGAGCAGAAGGATTTTTAAGTGCAGAAAAAAGTAAACAAAGTATTCTAACGTTCCTACGTTCGCGAATAGGGAGCCACTTGAGTTTAGCACGATATTCGCTTACATGGTCGTACTTGCGCAAACAAAAGATGAATCGAATGCCAGTATTTAGGAGACGGTCGAGTTTATTTAGTAAGTCTTGATTAATATCAATGAAAGCTACATCTGCATAGTCTATGATTGGCAAGAGAAGAGAATTTACTAGAGTGATCTTTGTAGGGGTTTGATAGTCCTCCCACCAAGACAGTGGTGCAATGCTATAAGCTTGAGAACGCTCTCAAGAATATCCCGCCTTGGAAAAAATACCCGACGATATTAGCTCCATAGACGACATCACGATTGCGGTCGACTCTCTGACTAGTCACGTCCAATCCGCTATCGGCGAATCATCAAAACAGGTGCCGGCGCGAACGGTCGTCGCTGGGACATGCCTGATGATATCAGACGTATGATCACTGAGAAGAACGCAGCGCCTCGTCGCTTTAGTTCCTATCCCACTCATCTCAACCGCTTTAGAATGAACTCGCTTCGCCGTAAGGTTAAGAGGGTCATTCAAGAGCATCGAAACTCCTCTTGGGACGAACTGGTTTCAACGATCAAACCAGGTCACCAGGAATACTGGAACCTTGCGCGATCAATGAAAGCAGACGGAGTCACCATCATGCCTCCGCTTATACGTCCGAATCATCAAACGCCCGCGTTTGAAGATAAGGACAAAGCCGATACTCTGGCTGGAAGTCTGGAAGCCCAGTGTGCTCCCCCAATCTTGAGCCCGTCGACCCAGGTCACCTCGATACGGTGGCAGAGGTCGCAGCGATCATCACAAATCTCCGACTGAAATAGTGCCCTGGCTCGGACGGCATCAGTAACAGAGTACTCAAAAGGTTCCCTGTTGCTGTCATTTACCTCCTCGTAAGCATCTTCAATGCAACCATGTCCACTTGTTCTTTCCATGATCTCTGGTGAAAACCAATGTCATTGGCATCCATAAACCGGCAAAAAGGCGAATGAACCCTCCTACCGCCCTAACAGTCTCCTCAGTTCCCTGGGGAAGATCTACGAATGACTCCTTCTGAGTCGTCTCTGGTCCCACATCAATGAGCACAAGCTCTTACCCGATGAGCATTCCCTCCACCTTCCCATGGTCCTGCCAACCTTGCGGGTTACACGGACCGAATCTGTGAGAAAAGAGTCACTCGGGTGACTCCAGACTCTACAAAACCTACGCACTATGTCCCGAACACTCTCCCCCTTCTGGGGCATGCCACATCACATCACAGACTTCATTGCCGGGCTGCTCCACCCCAGCTCGGTGCTGCTCTGTGCCCCCCCCATCCCTTATCGAAAGTGTGCCTTCCTCAGCGCGCCGCGATTTATGCCTTTTATGCGCAAAAGATTTAAACTGCCTAAAGTTGTGCGCCGATGCTACTAGATCGTGGTAATATATTGGTCCCTGATGCTCCCGCTCTATGCTATCAAGTAGTGCAATTCTGTAGTCCTAATAATTTGGGCAGTCCCATAAAATGTGGTCCCTGGTCTCCTCATGTTCGCCGCAACCACACGCCGCCGTGTCGCTCAGTCCTAGGTCACTCAGACGTTTCCTAAAACAACCATGGCCGTCAGGAGCTGCGACACCTCGTGATCAGGCTCCACCCAGTGCGCTCTCATGCGCTCTCCCACGTCTGGGAAGAACCTGAACAAGTCACGGCCCTTGTCGTCCGACTCCCAACGAGCCTGCCAAGTGGCAATGGTATCCCTATCAATCTCCCCCCTAAGCCGCCCATGCACCTCTCTAGGCTCGCCCTCGGTCACCGCTAGTCTGCTTACCCGATGAGCAGTTCGGCTTTCGAGCTCATCACTCTTGTCCCCAACAGGTGCTCCGCATCACGGAGCACATCCTGTCCATGTGACATCACACTTGGCCAGCCAGTACGGTAGCTGTCTTCCTCGACGTAGCGAAAGCCTTCGACAAAGTCTGGCACAATGGCTTGATTTACAAGCTTTCCACCCTTGGTGTGCCTGACAGACACGTACTCATCCTACGAGACTACTTGACGAATCGCAGCTTTCGCTACCGCGTGGAGGGTACTCTCTCCGACCCCCGACTCGTCCGAGCAGGTGTTCCCCAGGGATCTGTCCTTGCTCCGCTCCTTTTTACGCTGTACACCAGCGACATCTCCCGTCATCCGCAAGTCGAGCTTGCCCTCTTCGCCGCACTCGACACATTAAGTGCCTGGTTCAGACAATAGCGCATAGAAGTGAATCGGACTCGAGATCTTAATCTCGAGTCCGTAGCCCACTTCATAAAGACTGCTTCCCAGCGTCATTATGAAACGGCTCAGATCATTACAATCCCTTGATCTCCACAATACCCGATTATCCCATAGACGATCCTCCCACGAGTTCTCTCCTCCGTAGACCGAGAAACGTTCTCGCTGACCCTGCTGCCCAATCACCGCCGCTAACCCGGAAGTGACGGCAACAAGTCCCGATCCGCTTCCGCACACTAAACACCCGACCAAAAACCGACCCCAGTCGAAGAATTCCCCGCTTCCGCACATAGGTGCATTCATGCACCTTGGCGAAACCTCCATTCCCTCTTATAGCATCTGGCAATAGCCCAAGCCGAGGTTCGCACCGCACCTAAGTGGTAGCTCTTGTGCGTGTTGCCCCAACATAACTTTACAGGCGAGGCGGCCTCTGCGTCTGCCAAAAGTCCGGTAACGCTGTGACACGGCCATAAACTGAGGTCAACAGCATTAAAGTCAATTCGAAAAAAAAAAATAAAAAAAAAATATTCAGTCAGTTCTAAACGATCAAACAGTGAACGAGTCATATAGAAAATTACAAAAGTGAATTGTTAAGTGCAGTCACTTTTGTATTAAACACATAGTTGTGTGTATACGGTTTAATAAACTGATTTCAAGTGTTCTGAAGTATTTCTACTGACATCCTTCCCGACCAGCCCTAGTTGAAGTCTTACACCTTCGACGAGCTCCTACACATGGATTAAACGAATGCTTCTTATCTCGGACGAAGCAATTCTTTCAGATTTCAAAGAAATTAATGCAAATTGGCTATTTTGTAAAAAATCTGTAGAACTTGATACCGATAGTCAAAATGCCAATTACGTGATGGACTTCATGGTAGAGCGAATGGTTTTAAGTGGCTATTTCGTAGTGAATGGTCACGTGCGCTCGCATCATCCGACTACCCATTGGTACTTAGCTAAATATTCGTCACGACACACCAGGCACAAAAATATTCGTCACGACACACCAGGCACAACACTAACTAGCTAAAGGATCATTTCCAAAAGTAAGGGCAACAAACGAGACCTGGACTTGACTCTCACGGACGTGTAAGATAAGACGGGTAAGACTATCCAAGAAAATTATTATCGTGTCGAGACTTGCACCGGGATTATTGTATACAGGGTTAATTGTAACTTACTGACACTGCGTGAACTGCAGGTTCTGCCCATCATCACGAACACGTTAGTGAAGAGGTATTCATTCTTCAAATTTTATGAAAATCCCATACAAAATGTTTATTCGGATCACGACTATCTCCCCCTCCCATTTAATTCACATTCACGTTTTTTTTAACCAACTGTTAATTCAGGGCAGAGCTGTTAAATTTACTTTCAAATAAAGCCCCTCTTATGAACGATTATTGAATGGAGGGCTTACCATATATCATTACTTCTTTACCAAGTTTAAGAATTAAGACCTGGCGTGTTCACGAACGTGTTCGTGATGGTGAGCACAACCAGTTCACGCAGAGTCAGTGAATTACTACTAATAATGTATAGTTCTCGCCCATATTATGATTATTTGGCATGAAAATATGTTGTTGGCGATAAACTCGCCTGTGGTAGTGGTCCTTAGGATTTTAGGGCTAGTTTCAACCAAATTGAAGCGGCGAACGAATAAAATAATATCAAAAACTTTAATTTAATGGATAAATACTAACATTAGTTATAAGAGATTTTTCCGCTACTAACAAACTATGGATCACAGTTATCTGAAAATAAAATAATTTTAATTTAATTTTATAAACAGCGTCTCTTGACTATCTCAACATGGACTTGAGATTTAAATGGTAGATTTTATATTACATCTCTCTTCCTTATTTTGGTGGAACCCGGTCCTGAAAGCCTAAGAACTACTACCACGGGCTTGTGTATCGCCGACGATATCTCTCCATGCCATATAATTGTTTTATTATTCTATTCTTTTTTATGTATATAATAAAGACATACCTATACAGCGTTCATTTTTAAAGACCAGTATCCTTCGGTCTTTTACAATTAACCCTGTATACAGCCGATTAAAGAACCTCCTCCTTTTTGAAGTTGGTTAAAAACAGTATAAAGCATTTAACACAGTATCTAGATAAAGAGCTGCATTTGATATTCCATTTGTGCCAGTAACTGGGTGAAATAAATTAGTTTACGGATTGCCCCACTTCGCTTCCGAAGTGGTTCTAGATTGATTTTTGCATTTATTTCTTGCCTGGTGCATTGAGAGTTCTATTTCCTATTGTAATTAAATACGGAACTTGGTCCAACAGGCACTTTGCCCTATCTGGAAGTGCTCCATTTTTCTTAAGCTGGCAGAAATTAAATTGAAGATTTAACAAAATTACGTCTAACAACTTTGAGCAAGCAAACTCAGAAATAAACTGAAGCGTTTTCTTGACCCTCGGATTGGCTCTTCAGATGTTTTAAAAAGTGTATTAAATTATAGAAAAAGTTGTTTAGCTGAAGTGGGCGTAAGTTTCTTAGAACGTATCTTAGAAAGTACTTACCTACCTACATAGAATGATGGATTTATTTTCTTTTTTGACGAATTTGGTAATAAAACACATTGTAGATTCAAAAGAATAATGCCTCACATTAAGGTGATGAAATGAGCCAACTTATGTGAATTGTCGCAACCAACCATTTATGAGTTGCAGTATACACACCGGCATGACACCACCCAGCCTTAGAAAAATAGGAAAGCCAGTTCACTATAAACCAATGGATTAAGAAATCTAGTAGTGTAAAAGTCCTAGTGTAAAAGATTGAAAAAATATTTTGTAATTTCTGCTACCAGAGGTTTGCCCGTTACAGGCTAATTGTAATTATAATTTCTAGCTAATAACGTAATTTAATCGCTGATTCACTATGAAATGCTGTCGCCATTGTAACTGCGATCACTTTGTTCATCGACTACAACTTTAATCGTCATAAAATAACTTATGACAACAACCACGACCAGTAAACGCTACAGCAACTGAAAATCACTTACAAACGAAATATACACTTGCTTTTGTCCTTTCAAAAGTACGAGTACCTAAAGTCAAAAATTAAAATATCACAGACCACACACACACACACACACCCTGAGAACATTTTACACAGCTCTTGGATAGCAATTTTGGAAGAGCGTTGGATTGGAGTGTGTGAAGTGGGACATGAAAAAATTATCTGAGCGTCTGGACGAAACGACGCGTGACCAAAGAGCTGGTGAGTATCTGGCGCAGCCTTAAGGCGCAGCGCATCAGCATTGCCATACGGGTGAACTACGGCATCTCGACGCACGCTATCCCGACAATAAACAAAAAGTAAATGCACTCGCAACGCACGGAATCTCGACAAAAACACTAAGGTAACGTGAACGTTATCGCGACGCACAGAATCTCCACAAATGTTAATTATTGGTATCTAAGAATAAAATTATTTTATACAGCGGGGCAATTCAGCCAGCTTCTTGGGGACGCTTCCGACTGGTGTTGATATAAATCAGTTGAGCTCCCTGTAGATTGTTTGCAACAGTCTGCAGTTAGTTGAATTTTTTCAATTGTAAATACTAGTTCTTATTTGTTTCTAATAACTTGATTGTAAGTTTATATGTTAATAAATGTCACTGGTTCAGTGAACCAGCTATTTCCAACGTTCCACGGCTATGGTTTTTATTAGTCGAGTTCTCAAGAGGTTAGGGAAGGAATGAATGAAATACGAAAGCAATAATGCGCTCGTTGAGAAACTGCTGAACTAAGTAATGGGAACATTCGTTATTAGAACCTACTGGTTGGGTTTTGTGCCTTTTTAATTTGTTTTGGTTTAGTATTTTGTGTGTGACGCCCTCTGTGGCGCGGCGGGTGATGGTTCGCCTGCGATGCAGCAGGTTGCAGGTTCGATTCCCGCCACGGGACAAATGTTTGTACGATCTGCAGATATTTGATCGGGGTGTTCTGGATGTTTTCTATGTATAGTAAAAATATATATATGTGTTGTAAATAATCATACTATATTATAAATGCTAAAGTTCGTTTGAATGTTTGTTACCGCGTATCTCGGTAACTACTTAACCTATTTAGATGAAATTTGTTATGTAGATAGTTTAAGTTCTAGAATAACGCATACCTAGGCTAAACATATTTTGAAAAATTAACTTCTGAAGGGTTAAAAACTGTGGTAAACTTTCCATGAAAAATTATTATTCCTTGGTTCGATTCGCTCAAAACTCGGTATAAATATATTGTAAAGTAAATAATGATCAGTAGACGAATTTTTTGTTTTACAAAACAACCCGTAGGCGTTGTGCAATCAATTTCCACGCGGGCGAAGCAGCGGTGCGCACATAGTAAAATATTAAAACTTATTTGTGTTTACGGAAACGACGACGACGTGTAGATGAACAGTAAAGTACCTAGATATATTTCATATTCTGCATTGCCTGTATAGTCAGGTTGGTGTCAGTACGCATCAATAAAATATGTGCCAATACTGAGACTTGTGCGACAAAGCTCTGATCACAGGGCACTAGCTGACAGTTCCTAGACAACAATGTTGGCAATACAAAGTAACTTTAACGAGTTTGTAATTCTATTAGTAAACCAACAAGTTCGGTTGTCTTGTCGCAGAGCCCGCCACGGAACATATTCGTGATGGAAACAATTCGATTTGTTGCGTTCAATTTTACAAATTGACTGTCTACTTTTGGCAGCATTGCATTCAAACTGTTGATTGCATCATTTAATTTGAATTGCGGAGAACAAAACAATGCAATTACTGTAAGGTCAGGTCGATAACATGTGAGTGAATAGAATGCAATAAAGTTACCTTTATAAAATTACTGCCAGGTGACTAGCTCAAAAGAGAGAGAGAGAGAAAGGGCAGTAATGATTTTCTCGCTCGCTCGAAAACGGTGACTTTGCTGCTCAGAAACAGTGAGTAAAATCGGGTTTTGCTCACATGTGGAAAAAAGCTTAGTATTATTCAACTTGTTGAAAAAAGTAATTTGAATTCAGAATGATGTAGATCAGGTACTATTGGCTGGTATTTGCTCGATGGTGTAATTATGTTTTAGATACTCTATGGTCGACGCCGAAAAAAGAATAAACTACGCGATCTTTAAATAATCTACCAAACAACAGGTTTGTACATTTATATGGGACTTGCACCTCTCTGTGAGCTGCACTCATTTTAGCTTATGGTAGGAAAGGAGGTTAGACAGCGTTCAACCTTCACAGAAACAAATAATTTCGTTCGTTCATGGTAAGAAAGAGGTTTAATAGTATTCGTACCCTCCATGGTGGTTGACTAAAATGAGTTCCTGACATTCGACCTCTTTTATAAATTACAAAATATTTTCTCATTGGTCTAGGTGAAAACTTGTATGTTGAACTCGAGAGCAAATGCTTTTTGATTCGTGCCTGACGTGCGTGACGTGCGACAAAAAATCGTTTTGCTAACTTGTTGAACAAATAACTATTGCTGTCCCATCTCACGAAATGACTATTGGCCGATGATATTTTACGAAATTCTAGAAGGCGCTTTTTCACATTGTCTAGAAAGAATTAACAGTATTTACTAAAATATTACTTACCAGTACCACGCATTGCTTCCGGGATAAAAGATGCCCTTCTACAATTTAGTAACTTCATTACCTTTTAAGATAAGTTACCTACTACGAAACTATTAATAGTTATGTCTATCTGCAAACCAATACACCTTCATATCTCTGATTTCAGTTCTAGACCAACATTTTATGCAAATTTCACCTCGATGCGCTCTGTAGTATTAGCGTGAAGAAGTATCAAATACCCATCCATCTATAGTAGATACATCCATAGATATAATAGGATGCGTTGCCATTTGACTAGAATTGAAGTTAGATTGAACATTGAATTGCATTGCAAGCCAATTGCTGGTCCATACCGGTATATTAAGCAATGAACAATAACCATTAACAAAGGATTAGCTACGAACTTATGTATGTACGTCTTGCTAGTTTTGTGTCTCAATTACGATTACATTGTTCTTAGATAAACTTACTATCTAGTCTGCTTCTCGAAAATTCTTTCACGAGTAAAACTATAAATTCACAGATCATAAGGATCTCTAATGAATCTTATCATAATTGGGTTCAGATAAAAAAAAAACTCATATATTTCTTACCAACTCTAATAAATCATTGTTAATTATTGTTCTGTAAAAACCTCTTCATTATATTTTAAAAAGTTAAAGCAACCTGAAAATACTGATATCTAAGGATAACATTTGTATGTACTATGTTGATTGTAATTTTGTAGGTGATCTGTTTACTTTGCTTGTTCACACTTTTTTATGTGTGCGTTACCCCAGCGGCAAGTAGTCTCGGATCAAGATGAAAGTTATAGAAAAAATAGAGCACTACGTCCTGTAAATGTGCCCCAAAAAAAAAAATTAGTGCCTATCAAGGTTTCGGAGTAATTCGCGAAACTAAGATGCCGCTGCAGTAACGTCTGAAAACGTTACTGCAGCGGCATGATTCTTACCTATTAGCCTCAGTCAAATTTAAAATAGCTTAAAAGGTAGCTTATATTTGTGCACTGCCAAGGCCGAGCAGCGGCATTTGTGCCCCCTGTGGTTTTTGAGTAATTGCATTTGCCGTAAGCGTTACCCCAGCGGCATGTCGACTTGGATCTAGATGAAAGTTATAGAAAAAATAGAGCACTACGTCCTGTAAATGTGCCCCAAAAATAAAATTAGTGCCTATCAAGGTTTCGGAGTCATTCACGAAACTAAGATGCCGCTGCAGTAACGTCTATTACGTCTTAGCCAAATTTAAAGTAGCTTAAAAGGTAGCTTATTGTTGTGCACTTCCAAGGTCGAGTAGCGGCATTTGTGCCCCCTGTGGTTTTTGAGTAATTGCATTTGCCGCTGCAGTAACGTTTGGCAGGTTTCCATATCTTCGGAACGGCTGGACGAACAAGTATGATTTTTTTGTGAGCAGGTGCGGTGTGATCAAAGAAAATTTGTGCCATAGTCGTTTTTTTCAAAAAAATGCATGGTGTAATGAATTAGACGAGTTTTTCAGAAAATCAAAAATAGCCTCTAGCTCTTGAACTACATAAGGAAGGCGCTTTGTGATAGCATTGGCTGATGCCTATTAGGAATATGTATCTTCTGACAAAATTGTGGAAACCTACAACTCATTTTCGACGAAATAAATCAATTTTAGAACTGAAAGTTGTGTACTTATTTCGAACCTCAAATAAGGGAGTTCTAACAAGATGTCAACTTTAATGGTTGGCTAATAGTTAGAGCGCATATATAAATAAACGCACACTGAATTTCAGCTTTCTACACCTTATAATTGACCGTCAATCAGAAAAACATCGAAACGAGAAATTTTCGATAGTTAACCGACCAAATACGAAAGATCATTAAAAAGCGGCTGTTCAGTACTTCAAGCCAACACCTTTAAATCGGTAGCTTTGTCATGTTTATCTTTAGGTACAGTTACGTAGACAAGGTTTAGTGTGGGATAGAGGGACCTTTAACATTAGTGCTGGACAACATTTATTTCAGCCAATAACATGTTACAAGTAGCCTAACCTTCCTTTTTTACCTTCTTGTGTAAAAAAGCCAACTATAAAATATCAGATTATCTAGAGGATAAAAAAGCTTGGGACGTTATTTGCTCCAACTCGAAAAATAACAACTAACTAACAGGCTAAAGGTTTCTTCGCCGCTTCTTTACCTTAGTCTACATACCGAAGCGACTGAAATCAATAATATCACTTTATTTCCGTGTCAGTGTTTAATTATAAAGAATTTGACCTTTTTTATGTGTACATTTATTGTATTTATGGAAATAAAGAGTTTTTGACTTTGACTAACTAACAGATCTGCCTCAATCACGTAGGTAATCGATATGGCGTATATGGTGTATTTACATAAGTAAATACAGACCGTATCACTACGCCATATGAATTAGTTTTATTATCTCTCAAGCGATACATAGGTACCTACCTACTCTAGTTAAAGAACTACAAATAATGGGGAATTCCCATCTGCAGAATATTTATTGTAAAGTACTGTCGCACAGTGGGTCGAAACTGCTTAAAACGGGCCACAGGATTTTTTCATTAATTGGAAGATTTTTTTTAGCTAATCGGTGAAACTCAATAACCCTATCAGAAACTATTCTATGACATTTTGTTATAAAACTAATGCTTACCGAGAAAAAAAATTAAGTACACTAAAGTTGTACGGAATGACTTATCAAGGTCGATTTCTACGAAATGCCTACATATAAACAGCTTAGAAAACACCTAGGTGTTATGGAATAGGTTATTATTAGTTATCGTGGGTCATACCGCGTACTATTGTTCGTGTCACACACGCGTGTTTTTGTATATTCTATCCTTTTTCACAAAATTATGTTATGATATCAATCAAATTGATTTTAAAAATACGGATTTTAATTTTTTTTTACGAGTATACTTACTTAAGCATGAAAGGTAATTCTAGACGCCTTATTTTGTTTCCCTGAATTGACGTAGTGCTTTATTTTTTCTATAACTTTCATCTAGATCCAAGTCGACATGCCGCTGGGGTAACGCTTACGGCAAATGCAATTACTCAAAAACCACAGGGGGCACAAATGCCGCTGCTCGGCCTTGGAAGTGCACAAATATAAGCTACCTTTTAAGCTATTTTAAATTTGGCTGAGGCTAATAGGTAAGAATCATGCCGCTGCAGTAACGTTTTCAGACGTTACTGCAGCGGCATCTTAGTTTCGCGAATTACTCCGAAACCTTGATAGGCACTAATTTTTTTTTTTGGGGCACATTTACAGGACGTAGTGCTCTATTTTTTCTATAACTTTCATCTTGATCCGAGACTACTTGCCGCTGGGGTAACGCACACCTTTTTTTGTATCTACTATACTTCTTACTCGTGAAAACCTTTTAATAGCCCTCTGTTTTTATTTTCCTAATTCTAAACTTTTGTATGTGCTGCTGGTTTTCCTTTAAATAATAAATAAATAAATAAATAACAACACAGTAAATAGCATATGTAACTAGTTTCTGCCCGCGGCTTCGCACGCGATGTTTCTATGGAAACTTTTAGAGGCTATTTATATTCCATGGGAACTGATTGATGGGATAAATGTAGCCTATGTATATTCCAGGTCTAGACCTACATCTATGAAAGTTCAGCACGATCCGTTCAGTAGTTTTCGCGTGAAGAAGTAACAAGCATCCATCAATCCATAATTCTGTTGTCTGTGGTGAACAGCTATAGGCAGCCTGAGCAAAGGGCCAGGGCCTAGTCCAAACAACGTCCAATACAGTCACCACACTCGCTAATTGGAGTTCCACGTGACATGTTACGAGCCTATCGAAGCGTAAGTGCTATTTAGCTTCCACGAATTCCGTTAATATAGTTTTGTAAATTACGGAAGCGATTGCCAATCTAATTTTAGAGTGCTCGTCACCAAACACAATAATTTTCGTGTTAACAGTTGCGCTACTGGGCCAATAGGCCAATCTATGTGTCCAATAGTTACATTAATAAATGCAGGTAAATGGAAAGCAAGGCGTGGCCGTAAACCGGTTCCTTAGCGAAATATCCTTGTGCTTTGCTGAGTGAGGTGATCTAGTTACTCGCTTCAAGCAGCAGGTACAAGTATGCGGACGTAGCCCACACTCTGCCTTTGAACTGAACAAGGAAGTCTGAGCAAGTTTTCTTTTTCTTTTTAAGTTTGCTTTGTTTATGTAGGTTACTTTGAAGGGAGATGATCTATTTGGAGCTTTTCATTATAGGAAGGATACGCAGTTCAAAATTATCAGAGATATTTTATGTAGAGTAAAATACACAGGCTTTATTTAATTTCTATATTTACAAATCCAACTTCAGTCGACAGACTCAGTTTCCCGCAAGCTTCGCCACACAAACATATTACGTCCATTAACACACAATATCACAGCAAACAACAATTATGAAATGCTCCGGGCGACCGCCGTGGCCACCCCTTCCGATGACTCGGCGAATTGCTAATTGCTGCGTGCATTTTCCTATTCAGGCTAAACGCTGAGACCTTGATAAATTAGATTTATATTTTAAACTTTGTGGAAAGAGTAGGTGTAGCCATCGGGCGCTCGATTCAGGCTGAACTTGCCAGGAGGGAAGAACCGGGTGGGTTGTTGCGTCGTCTGCTCGTAGTATTGTTGGCGAGGCTGGCTTTGCACGGGCGCGCTGTATTGCTCGGACTGAAGACCGCTGTACTGGGCTTGGTGCGTTCCGGGGTAGATATTGTTGCTCTGGTACGAGGGCTGCTGGTACTGTTGCGACTGGTATTGAGGCTGAGGCTGTGGCTGGTACTGAGGCTGAGGTTGGTACTGAGGCTGGGCTTGGTACTGCGCTTGGGGCTGCACATAGTTCTCTTTCTCGTACAACTCGGGGTAATATTGACCGTCATCTTCGTTCGGCTTGCCGCCGTAGTTCCTTGGGGCTTGCGGTGCCGTGTACTGCTGAGGAGCACTGTACTGCTTGTAGTCCGGAGAGTTGTACCGAGGGTCGGGCGTGTAGCCGGGCGTGGGAGCCACGGGCTGCGGCGCGGTCGGTATGTGGTCTCCGCTGGCTTGGAATCCGTTCTTTCCCGCGATGTAGTTCACTGTCTTCCTTTCACCAGTGGGGTCGATGTAGGAGTAGCTTCCCTTCCTGTTTCCATCAGCATCGGTCTCTTCCTTGAAATCGATCCCATCCTCCTGCTGGTAGGCGGCACCGAAAGCCCCGTTTCCGCTGAGGTAGCGTGCCTCCTGCACGATGGCGGCTGTCTTCGGATCCCCCGCGTATTTTGAGTGCTGGCACGTCACGCCCGCGACCACAAAGGCAACTGTAATAAGCCTGTACATTTTGACGATCAAAATGTGCACTGCTCGCGTGAAAGTAACAAAGTGTGGCGCAGCGGGTGGGTGAACTTATTTTATACGAGCAATGGAGACCTTGAGGTGTATTGGAAGGGCCCGGCGGGTGCGACCGCGAAAATATTACGCGTACATGCTCGCCCTCATCGGATGAGAAGCACACACGGGAAGTGATCGCATCTGTCGTCCGACCAGCTTGGATCCCGCCGACCCTGTTCAAATGTCAACGAGTGACCAATTAATATTAAACGAGCCTTTAACCAATATTCAAATGGCGCAGCGTACTCATGCTTTTAGGTAGACTAACATGTTGTTGTTAAAAGTTTTTATTAAATTATCAACGCACATAGAACAGTAGGTACTTCAGGGAGTGAGTTGTTTTAAAAAATATTTGGCCTTTGGATTGAAATTAAATATAGCTTATTTTATTTTTGATCCAGTTGTTCTTAATGGAATGTTGTTATTAAATCAGTAATTTGGTACCAATTATATAAATAATTGTTGATTAAGTTCTATTTTCAAGTTAACCTTTACCAAAAATACAATGTTATTTTAAGTAAAGGTCCTAAAATATCCTAAAAAGAAACAATCACGTTAAAAGGTCATGAGATTTGTCGCTTCTATGAAGGTGAAAATACTTCCAAATATTTTAATGAGTTTTTATCACATTACTTAGATCTAAATGCCTGCGAATTCTCACAATTTGCGCAAGATTGAAGGCAGGCTTGAACTAGTGGGTATTTCTTATAGTGCTTTGTTCTAGATTAGTTAATATAAACTAGAGTGTAGTCACATAATCTAAAGTACCTTACTAATGTACAAATAAATAAATGTTATGTGTTAATGTTATAAATGTAATGTGTGTGTGTGTCGGCAAACGTAGTGTAGGACGCCCTCCGGCCAGGTGGGATGACGATCTGTGAAAGACTGCAGGCAGATGCTGGATGCGGCAAGCTGAAGACAGGGCGCTATGGCGCTCATTGGGGGAGGCCTATGTCCAGCAGTGGATTAAGATAGGTTGAGATGATGAAGATGATGAATGTACTAACTATCGTTGCATTACGATGATGAAAGAAAATAATTGGTACGTTACCCTCGGTAATCATTATTGAAAAGACTTGATATGTCTTCAAACTTGGCAAAATAATAAATTGCTCTAGTTTTGTTTTATTTATTACCTACCTAGTATAGGTAAGTTATCAGCACAATTGGCTTGAACTTGACATAATATTAGGCAATACGAATTCGTAGTGAACTTCCATTCTATCTGGTTGTCGCAGATCAGAGGCGCTCAGTAACCACCACGCAGCACAAAAATGTGCATTTAAATATGGGCTTGAACTCGTAGCATTTAAATGTATTTTATATTGACGGCATCAGATTACAGACAGCTCGCGGGCCACTCGTTAATTTGATGCAAAATTTAAATTTTCCTCTGCTTTCACTATACCAATCACATTATTTTCTTCTTCTTCTTCTTCTTGTCAGATGGCTTCTGCGACTGGGTTGTCGCAATTTCGCCAATGTCCGTCTCATGACAGCATCACAAGCTTTATGGATTGCACATTATACTAGACATTATAATAAAGGTACCATTATTTTTGAACCGGTCATATTATTTATGAAGTTTATGACATTCCTTACTGACACTGGCAGAGTCGTAGCGAAAAGCAAGCGGCGCCAAAAATAAAGAAGTTGAAGTTGAAATTTAAGCTAGTGGGAAGCAATTTTGTCACTGTAAAATGTATCTAAACATTATGAGTTAAAGCCCATATTTTAATGCACATTTTTGTGCTGCGTGGTAGCGCCCGCCGTCAGAATAATGTGTGCAGAGCTTTATACTGTTTCGTGTCAATTATAATAAAAACAATGTAACTATGAAAGTTCTTCGATCAGGGAGTGTAGGATACGTACTTAGAGATAACATTTTTTTTCTCCGTCCATCTCTTGCCACTTTAAAATAAACTCCTCTCTTTGGTATTTTACGTAGATACCTAAGTTTATATTGTGAACGAAACCTTAGCTGAATATAAGGCACATAAAGATCTCAGATCGCGTGATAAGAAGTCTTATTCCTAAATAAAAGCAAGTATATTATGTTATTTAAATTTGAATTAAATATGACATACTAGCACGTGGATACCGGCCTTGCTCTAAATACCTACCGGCTCTAATTTGCTGCTTATGTAACAAAGGCAGCGATAATGTGTTCATAACTTTTGTTTTAGAGATTGCGTTGTTTAAAATGCCTCCTTAATTGTGAATATTCTATTGTTACTAAGAACACTGATGTTTCGCAAAATTTTGTTTCGGAATCCGTAGTATTCTATACTTAGATACAAACTTATATACTATACTTACGTAGACTTTACACAGCATAATCTATAGTCCCAAGAAGACAAATTTTGTTTTGTGGAAACCAGTGGCGCTTGAGTCTGTCAGGGCGTGATAGAGACGCCGACGTCTCCATCACGTCTCGACTGTTGGTAGTCCGGTAGCTATCGTGAACGTGACGAGTAGCTGTAGAGCAGACGACTCATAGGCAAGATTATTAATTTATTTGCATAATATTTAGTGAAAATAAAATATGTTGTTGATAAATTCTTCGTTATTTTAGTGTATTAGTATTTATACATGGTAAAATAACAAAATAAATAAGCTATTTTAGCGCCATGGTTTAGTAATATAAAGAAGTAGTTGTAGTTGTAGTTGCTAAGAGATGGCGTCGTGATGGAGTCGCGATTCTGCAAAAATATAATTTACGCCTTATTTTTATTTTAGGTGCCTACGTATTATTTATCACTTTATATCACTCCAACAAAACTGAGGTACCTACCTACAAATCGATTTATCACTAAACATTGGTCACTGTTTGGTAGTGTGGATATATCTTTAGGTACCAATGTAGTAGGGAAAGAATACTTAAAAATAATTTTTTGTTACTGTTTTCTCCACCAAAAGGAAAATTCAAGCAATAACACAGTACTGTATTTTAGGTAAGCTTGAATCATGTTTGGTGGATACACCATGTAAGATTGTACCTACCATCTACGAATTATTTTATTGCTAATCAACAAACTACAAATTAACGTAATTTAGAAAACTAGCCGCGTCATAATATTGCAAAAATAATAAAGATTATCTCAAATATTCATTTCAAATCAATCGTTACTATTTATTTTGTTATTTTTAATATGAAAAATGCAACATTTTACAAAATATTATTTTGCTTACCATAGAGAAAAAATATTTTTACCTCAATTCTTGCTACTAAAAATATGATAAGCATTTTCAGACATAATTTGTACCATTAAACAGTTTTATACTATTTTAATTATAAATATAAACATTTTACTTTAGTAACGTAAAGCGATCGACAGCGTAGTTCCATGTCCGCACGATAGAGGCGCTGTACCAAATTGTATGGAAAAACGAGACGTCACGCTCACGTTTGTTACTAACGTCAGCTGGGACTCTGATTACTGTTAATTATCATTTTCACCATCATTTACCTGGAGCCTGACTTCATCCACAGCAGTGGAGTGGACTATATCTAGCAAGATATAGTCCTCCAAGTTCTTGGGTCATTCCCTACGGTTCTGTGCTTATAGGTTTACCTATTTGATTTTATTTTAGGTAGTAAGTTAAGTAGGTACCATTTCTATTTTTATCGATCTCGCCATCTTATACGAGTCCTTCGGTTTCATCGTTCCACTGCGCTATAGAGGTCGTATCAAACTTTAACTTACCTACCTATTTATTAAGTTAGTACCTAGTTATTACTTAAAAATTTGGACATTTTTATTCAATGCGCGGATGTCGTAAATTTTTTAAAGCAATGTCATACCTTGTATGCCCAGGAAGTAATAAATGTAACTAGATTAGGTAGAATAGGTGATCGGAATGCTGGTTTCTATTTCGGTCAAACCAATTAGCATTGCCATTCAACGTAGCAATGCTGCCAGCATTCTGGGCCCACTGCCTTCTGTCGGGTTACATTTTTAAGAAATAGATATAAGTGTAAATACTATAATAAGCAATCCTTTGTGATCATTTCAATTCGTTTATTAAAAACCAGACCAAGGCACACTAACTTAAGGCTGCCCGTCTATGGCAAGAGCTGGCAGAATTGCTGAACTCCATTGGAAGTCATAAGATCAACGGATAACAATGGGTTTGACTGATGTTGTTGGTCAACATGGAATTGAAGAGAGAGAGGATTTGATGTTAGTTCTTTTTTATTGCTTCTAGCTGCTGCCCTCGGCTTTGCACGCGCTTTTAAAATAGCCTATGTCCGTCCCGTATACCCAAAATTATATTTAACCTACTAGGTAAGTAAGTACCTATACCAAAGTACACAAAACAACAAAAAGATATGGTATATAGGTACAAAGTACCTATATATGTATATCTTCTTATATATTTATATATATAAAAGAAAGTCGTGTTAGTTACACTATTTATAACTCAAGAACGGCTAAACGGATCTCGGTGAAATTTGGCAGCGAGGTAGATGGTATCCCGGGGCCGCACGTAGGCTACCTTTTATTCAGGAATAAAGCGTGCGAAGCCGCGGGACGCAGCTAGTCTATATATATATAAAAGAAAGTCGTGTTAGTTACACTGTTTATAACTCAAGAACGGCTGAACGGATCTCGGTGAAATTTGGCAGCGAGGTAGATGGTATCCCGGGGCCGGACATAGGCTACCTTTTATTCCGGAAAAAAGCGTGCGAAGCCGCGGGCTGCAGCTAGTTGCTTATAAACTTTCTTTTTTCTTCAACCTTTATATGAAATAGACTGTTAGAATGAGCTATTTGTATGTTATTTTTGTAGGTACCTTATTTACGAATAGTCGCATACTTTCGCACTTTTTACTTTAACTTCCAGTGGAACCTCGTTGGTTCCTTTTAATGTAGATTTTTGTCATGAAAGTAAGTTTATTTAAACGAAATCGCTGCATAAATAAAGTGTCCGACATTTCTTGTATGGTTTCTAAGCACACTCACGTTATACCTACGGGTCCTTTCGGTGATTTAACCACACTTCTTCATTATGGGCACACCACAATATTATTAAAGAATGCATTTAAAAATGCTACAGGGCAAATTTGTATTACTAAAGTCCAAAAAACAATTTATATTTCACACTTCTGCACCACAAAAACTGTACGTTTAGAACAGCTGATGCCAAATGCGCCATTTTGTATCGTTTTCTATTGGGCTCAGCGATCGCTCGCCTTGCGTTCACAAACTTAGAATTCGTGTCGGTAGCGGTTGTCAAAAGTGCGACTTGTCTACTATTTTGTATGGGGTGTAGCCTACGAAATAAGTAATATCACTTATTCGTAGGGTGTAGCGATCAACATAATAGAATCGATAACATTCTAGGTAGGTATTCTATTTGTGTTGACGAAACGCTAACATGTAAACTTGGCTACGGTTTCTCGATTCGTTTGTTTTGACCACGTGATTTTGCGTTGTAGAAATGTGATTTTCATACATTATTTTGTTTTCTATAGCGTTAGCAATCATAGATTTGCAACTTGGCTAGACTAGCAGACATAACATTACAGAGAAGGTATACTCCAATGCGTTACATCTAGGATCGACATCTAGGTAGTTGCCAATAGCCAATACAAATAAAAAAAAATATCGAATATAAACTAAGAAAACTATGTACTTACATGAAACGCCTAAAATTAAAAAAAAACAACAAAGAACAATAAAAAAAGTTACATTAAACCTACACTAAAATAAAAAAACTAAAAGGATGACTCCAAACCCTGTATGTTTAAGTTTTATAAGTTATCGGAATAAACAGTTATTATTATGAATAAAAAGCACAGTAAGTAGTAACATAGTGAAAATAAAAATAAGTGAAAAATATACAACAAAATCATATATATTCTCACAATAGCTGAGGCACATTCGTTCTATCGACTTACATCAGCTGCCGTATATTCTTAGTGATCCGTATCTTATGAAGTACCTTTCCGTAGGTAGTAAAGGTCAGTGGTTGCCCGCAACCAAGGCTACTACCGAATCGGTCATGCCGCGGAATGTCGACTTTCTGTCGCAATTACTTTTACGGACATATCAGATCGGTATGTTGATCTCAGTAGTCTTCAAATCTTCAGGGTAGTAATGAAAAAAACTTGGGTTCCCCGTGGTACCCCATAGTCTTTTTATTATACAAAGGTGAGACAGCCTTTTGGACAATGGAATAGATGATGAGAACATATAATGGATTTTTTCTTAAATTTCAGAATGTTTATAAGATCTTCTAGTACTAAATTACAGAAACAATTGAGGTAGTCCGTTATATTAGTTTAGTTCAGTTGCTGTGTGAGATATCTAGCAATCATATCGCCGTTTGTCCACCGCCGTTGTCACCGATATGTCACCGATAAAGATATTATTTCGGGCCAAGTTCAAGATGACGTGTCGTCGATCGTTTGTCTAACGCCACCGCCACCGGGATGTCACCAATAACGATAAAACAAAAACCCGGGCGAACGGTGCGGTATGACGGCAAAGAGTAGACAAGTTCAAACATATTTTGAATTGCAGCCACTCGGTCCGTCACAATCTCAGCAGATGAGCAGAGTACTAGCGCAGCAGTCGCACCGATCTACTCATATCTTCAACGGACGGATGATGGATGACGCTCGGGTGACGGGCGTGCAGTGGACAGACGGCCAAAGTAATGTATGTACCTATAGCTACTTCGGCGCCGTAATGATGACGCCTTGGTGACGGCGGCGCCATAAATGACGTACTTATGGTATTTATATAAACATTCTTTTTTTATCTCTTTTGATTTATTTCACCAAAAATTGTCTAGTTTCCACACTATGTCACGATTTATCTCAACTCCGGGTCCAAAACGGAAAACGCGAATTTTTACGAGACTCTTTGTACCGCGGGAGTTAAGCTACCTAGTAGTTTACGTGTGCTATTACAAAGGTTTGTCCAATTTTCCCGACGCTGCAAAAACATACAAAAGAAACCCTGAGGTACCTAGCCCCTTTGTGACGAGTACATGCGTTTTTGCACACCTGCTGAAAGACAGGGGTTTATTAGCAAGAGTGAAACAGGATGCTATTTTGTTAATGATGCTGTAATGTTAATAGAATAACGTACATTGGGTTTTTTAACATTTTTCTCACTGCGGCGCTTTTATTTGTTCTCGAATAAAATATTTTTGAAGTGAGTTTTTACTCTGCCTCTACCAGGTACCTAGCTGATAAGCTTTCTGTCATTTCTTTCCTACACTTTAGCCTCATATGATTCATCTCAGACCGCGTTCTGGCATTGTATTTGTATGCAATCAAATCAAATACTCCTTATTTCCGCAATAATACAATAATTGTACACATAGAAAAGGTGAAATTAAACACTGACACTGAAAAAGTAATGTTTATTTTTGATGTCTCTCTGTGAATGAATGCATCGATGGCTCAAGCCATGTTTAATTTAGTTATACATATAGAGGTAGATATATTGTGGTTAAACAGCATTGGCATAGGCATAGCATAGCAAAACGAAACAATGTTAATGTTAACGTTGATTCGTTTTTAACCCACGAAGCAAGTAGTGTTGTCAGTGGCATACAGTGGTGTCGGTGGCGTCGTAGTTCCTATACTCATTTATTTATTATTTATATATTATTTTATTCCACACATTTATTACCTTTCTGTCAGTTCGACTAACCAAATAGTCATGTCTTAATGCTTTACCGATACGATTTTTTATGACAGTGGATTTTGTTTATAGAACTTGTAATCGATTTTGTTATTTTAATTAAACATTTTGTATTATTTTACAAACATACATAGGCGTCTAAATGATTTTATTTTTCAAATCAGAATACCTATTCAATACAATAAAATAGTACCTATTATTTATGTCGTTTTATTTGCTACCTCCTTCTGCTCGCGGCCTTATCCGCGTTTATCCGAGGTAAAAATAAGACAGAGTCACGGTGGTAAACTATAATTTTTAAATTAATAACAATACTTTTTCATAGAAAAATCATCTATATATATTCTTAATCTACCTACAAACATTGTCGGCTCGATAAAAATCTAAATTAAATCCGATAATTTCCGAGTCGACAGATTCGCATCTCTATTTGTCAAAAGTACATACGTAACTGTGTATTATGTAATATTTCATTCTGTCATTTAGTCTTCATTCACCTGTCAACAATTAGAGAACTTCATAGGCATGAGTCATGAAGTTCGTAGAATGAGTGTAAACAGATAAACCTTGATTGTTTGAAAGTTGACTTCGTCAAATGGTTTCTTAGCTATTTCCTGAAAATCGTTGAAAAACGTTATATCGTTCGAATGAAAAAGTTGTTAGCCAGAGTACCGTAAGTACACAAAAGTCCAACAAAAATAAGGTATATGGTACAAAAAATATTGTTCCATATCCCTGTCCACACAAGAACAGGCAACAGTCCCACACATATTGGCACAACAATTAAATGAGTTCATGTAAGCACTTCTCGGCAGCTCCATTTTACTTTTGTGCCGGAAATATACCCTCTTATCGTTCGCCTTATACATACAGGTATGGACAGTGAGACACGGGTCCATTTTTACCTTTGTTGATTCATTTCTTTCGTTCCTTATACCTGTGGAAGTCGTTTATTATTTACTTAGCAAAAATATTTATTAACTTATTTTTCGCTCACTTGGTTACATACCTGGGTAGCCGTTTTCGGAAAAGCTCAAGAATCAATGATTTGACAAGCACGCAAATGGAAAACTACAAATTTGGCTGTTGATTTGACTGGTCAACCAATCTTTGTTCATAATCAACCCACTAAGATTTAACAAAAGCTATGACTGTTGATTAGTTTGATCTGCGTTAGAGAAATCGGCGGAAAAATGCCTACAGCCAGCAATACAGTAACAGCTTGGAAAAAATGCTTAGAAAAAAAATAGGGTAGAGTTATGTGTAGAGTACATAAAACTCGATACTAATATTACATTGTTTTTTCTGAAAATTATTGGCTAGCTGTATACTTGTCTATAGCACTCAGAAATAACGTTATCGCGTCACTGCTTGATTGCGAACTGTCAAACAATACATATCAGTTGTTTGACAGTTCACAAATCGCGTATATGTATAGTTGGCATCAAACATCTTGTCCGGTGACGGGCAGCGAGAGTGGGATACTCACGGATATAATTCATATGCTGCAGACAACGCAGCCGGTGAAAGAGATAGGCAACGCTTCGTATAGCTCTGACTCGCTCTTTCAAAACAAAAACTCTCATACTAATAATAATGAATAATCAACGCGACTATCGAAAAGCTAGCCGCCTACTATTTTGGCCTTACAATTGCGTTCTGCGCATATTTGTCACGTAGTTCGGACAAGAAGATTGACGGTTATAATAACAAAAAAAAAAATCTGTTACTTATGTATTATGAACCTACTATACATCTAAACCAAGCAGGCACGTTGCGTTGTTACAAATTCACGTTCGTAGTCCGTGAACCACAACAGCGCCGCCGTGACATTCGTACCGTTCAATACAATTGATTACATCGTAACCACCGCGGCACCTGCTCCCACCGCAGAGGAATTACCTACAGTACAAATTAGTATGGCTGTACGAAATTAGGATGAATAATGGGAAAGTGTCGGTTTCAGTCTAGTTTTGTGTTGCCTGGGAAAGTTTTGGGAAATGGATACAGGAGAACATAGATCTAAGTAAAATTCGGTAGATATGGTACGTTCTCTCAGCGCTAACTCAACAAATGGCCTGTGTTGTGTTACTACAACTAAACGCAAAGATACGCTATTTCCAATCTTTTGCAATATACCTACCTAATGAACAACAACGACCGACGTACTCGTATCTAGACCGTTGTGCGACCGAAACAACAATATGCACTATTGTAGTAGAGGCTAGGCCCAGGACCAACGGGTTAGACTACTTGCACAACGTGCATGAACTACTTACTTGTCTAGTACAGGCATGTCAGCAGCCTAGATCGCGACACAACTAAATCTCAATTTTAGTAATATATTCATACTTCGGTCAGGTATCTCCCGCCTGGGCCGGCTGATACCTTGATCGATGTCCCTATATAGTTTTTACAGACCAATACCTGTTGGTTTTGAAATGAAACGCTGACGTCACACTCATTTCAATCCGAAGCTTCCCCGATCGCAGTCCGCACACGACGCGACCCAAAATTCCCTTCATAATCCTACAACTTAGAAATTCCCATCAGGACACTCAATAAGGCTAGAGTGATGGCGAGCGCGTCCGGTGGCGTTAAAAGAAATCATAATTAATCGTCCTGCTGCCCGCCTTCGCTCGTCTTAATAGAGAGCTCTGCCGCTTTCCATGTTTTCTCAGAGACGTAATAAATTAATCTCCATTCGCAAAGAAAGAAGGCAAAACAAAACAAAGGGCAGGCGGTAACTTACTCGTGTACTTTCTCTAATGTTAGTGCCGCTAATTTATTTTAAGAATTCTTTGTTTCTTGAGTTTGTTTTTAGTGACGAGCGCAAGGAAAATATATTTTGGTTATGTTGTTACGCCCCTTGCAGAACAATTCTACCACCGAATTGCGATCCCCAACCCGCATGCCCAGCGTGGGGATCATGGGCAATACCCCCCGTGAGATTAAAGCCAACAAGGCGCTTATCAGGGGGAGGCCTGGGTCCAGCAGTGGACCAATATAGGCTGTTGGAGGAGGAGAAGTTATAAAAGCTAGGTCGCATGCTAGAACGAATCCAATCGCAATACAAACGGGATCTTAGGGCTCATTCTCATTTCTCGATGGAAGAATGTGGCAGCATAAGATTACACCATTATCAATCCGTTATGATTCCAATTCCATCGAAATTCTAAATTCTCTCGATCTAGTCCAAAACCACATAGACAAAGGACGGTCTTTAAAAGACGGTGACAGGTTAGTGGCTGATCAAACTAACTCCGTACGAGAGTGCGGCTTTTTCTTAGTTACTAAAATGGACCAAGGGGTTTATAGATTCTAGGAGACCTGAACACAAACTTGGCCTCTTTGTACCTTAGAAGGCGCCTCACTTGTTTGGCTTTAAGCCGAGCTTTCTCTGCATTAAACTACTTGTTAGGTAACAGGTGACACAGTAGGTACAGGTTACCTAATTGCCTACCTAACTTGTATTTAGTTGGTCCCACACTAAAACACTAACAAGTTATTCCGAGGTAGAATTCACCGCTCATAAATTAGCTCTAAAGCTTAACGTTCCCTAGGAAGTTACTTTTGACGTGGGGTGTCGTTTTTATCTATTAACACTCAACAAAATTAAATTGAAGTCGAACCAGCAATACTGATTTTGGCAGTTAAAGACACAGTGCTAGTAAGAACTTCCACTGTAGAGCCTGACAATACAAAAAGAACTAGGCAGGTACTATTACTAGGTACTCTAGGTAGTTAGTCTACTTGAGGCTTTAGATAAAGGCGCCTTTATCATTGTTTCTATCTGTCAGACCCACAAAGGAAACGCTACCTCCATCACACATAATCCAAAACTAGAGATGTTCACGAAACGTCTTCGTCATTTCTCATAATAATTACTTTCTTTCGTAGCCATGATTACTCCACTAATTGCCTATCTATTCAGCGGTCCTCGTCCGGAGAGCTCAATTAATATCTATTACGCATTTTTGCGCGATTTCACCTTTATGAAATTCATTTTTAAGAACGTTGCCTTTAAATAAATTGAATGTAATCTCGGCTCAGCTGTTATGAGTAAGTGAGAGTAATACGCGCGAAGATGACTTCTTTTTGCTTAATTTATTGCTGTCAGCTCTAGGTTATTCAGCGAGTTTCTTAGAAGATTGAAGGTGGGTAGTTAGTTTTAATTTGGAGTTCATTGAGCTTTGAAAGGGTCTTTAGAGTTCATACTCACTAGCCGTTAAACCGTCGCGATTTAGACATGGTTTTACAGCTGTTTGCCGGTTGAAAAGCTAAAGCCGTGGACTACCGCGCGGTAGAACAGGTGGTGCTTACTGGTTCTACGGTTTACTATTTTATAGTTCAGTTGTGGTATGGCCGACATATTATCGAGCCTTGAGTTGCTTAGATCGTCACATCTATTGTTACAGTCATCTTTTGTCATGACCAACATGTAAGTGCGGCGATTAGAATTAGGAATTCAGTAAGTACTTACTTACTTAATCAATGAAAAAATAAATAATGCTGGACAATCCACACAGCAATCAATAAATCCTAACTCCATACTAATATTATAAGTTCGAAAGTAACTCTGTCTGTCTGTCTGTTACCTTTTTACTTCTAAACGGCTGAACGGATCTTAATTAAATTTGGCATAGGTGGTATCCCTGGGTCAGACATAGGCCACTTTCTATCTCGGAAAAGAGCGTGCGATGCCGCGGGCAGCAGCTAGTTAATAATAAATAAATAATGCTGTACAATTCACGTAGCATCACCTACGCCCAAGCTAAGCAGAGTTACGCTAATAAAATTATGTGATAATCACATAATTTTCTGGCAGAGCTTGAGTGTATGGGTGACTGATATACTTTATTGTATAAAGTACCACCGAGCTAGCGATGTGTCGTTCGATCATTCACAAAGATCGATATCAATCATGACCCAATATGAAAATTACCCAGATCACATGACCCGATCATTTGAATTATTGTTTTTGCCGGCGGCCTATCATCGCCTCACTTCGATTTTTCGTTTCATTTCGATCAAGTATTTTGCGATTGATTATTGATTACCCGTGCGAGATCAGGTCTTTGCATCGCGTCGTTTCTTTATTGACTGATTTGGTTCTCGCAAAAACTTTTCGAATTCTCGGTCTAAAACATTCATGATCATTTATAGTAGATATTTGACCTGAATTGAGGGGGGTACCTACCTACTTATTACGTCTTAAGTTGGAAGTATAATATGTACCTTAATAACAAACAAACCAACAAACAAAAGTCAAGTATAACTTGATTTTTTTATATTGATTTAATAAGCTTGAAATTTTTATGAACCTGTGCGAAGCCAGGGCGGTTTTCCTTGTTGGTTAATAATTTAAATAATAGGTACCTACCTAGGTAGTACGTACAGTAGTTTCCTACATACTTAGATATAACCAAGTACTTACATATAAGTAAGTACCTACACCAAAAACAATAGCCTCCTCTCTCGGGCAATCGGGTAAATCGCTTATGACTAATCGCCAGTCAGTATAAAATCGATCGAATCGACACATTCCTACACCGAACTGCGATCCCTAACCCGCATGCCCAGCGTTGGGATTATAAGCATTACTCCGGTAAGATAAAAGCCAACAAGGCGCTTATCAGGGGGATGCCTGGGTCCAGCAGTGGACCAATAAAGGCTGTGGAGGCGGAGGTGGGAATCGAACGCGTAATCTCCTGCGTTGCAGGCAGACCTTCGCCCGCTGAATCGCCGAAGTCGGTCGAGGTGAAGGGTTACTTATGCAATTTGTAGTTAGAAAGTTGCTAACTACAATAACCACCACCATAGGACCACTTCATAAAACCTTTTATCATAAAACGTTTTATGAAGTGGTCCTATCCCCCGTTGCGTAAGCCACTAATTTCTAAGGATTTCCACAGTCCAAGTTATTTGACGTTACGAGACGTAATCGTGACGTCTCCTTTTAGAATTAGGATTTGCGTAGTTCCCCGTCCACACGTAGAGGCGCTGTACCAAATTGTATGGAAAAAGGAGACGTTACGATCACGTCTCGTTACTAACGTCGAATAGACTTCCCCTTCTGTATTATGGTGGCTCGTATTAGCCAATAACGTACCAATAGTACTGTTATTTAATCGTTCGATTGAGTCACAACGCACCGTAAAGCAGCGGATAAACACCGGTGTACCCCCAAAGCCCCCGCTGAATACCATTTGGGTGCCAGTAAAAAGCGTTAATAACCCGACTGTGGAACTAGGAAAGCTAGGTTTCGTTATGATATTCGATCTAGAATGGGTTCTTAGGCATACTAGGTGATTATTTGTATTCAATTTTGTATTTTTTAAATTTTATTCAACAATGTCAATAGAATTAAATTCAATAAATTAGCCGTGGCGATAAAATTAAATCCTAATAAAATTCCTCATAAAATAAAACTCTTCCCCGCTTATTTAACGATATTTTTCTTTTGTTTATATGTATGGTCGTTCTGGAATGGTATTAAATTATGTGGAAATCAATGCAACCGATATAGGTAGGTAAAATCAAAATCAAAAGATACCGATGATGTATACATAGCTTCCTAACCTATAAGTTCCGAAATCTACCAATAATAATTAGCTTTAATTCGTTATTGTTATTATAATAAAGCATAATACATTATTACTCTAAGATTAGATGATGATGTATTAATTAATGCTCATAACCAAAGCAGCCTTAAAACGTCAGTGTTTACCGGGGTTTTATAGCTATCCAGCGCTTACAGCAGGTAAACAATCAATTGGTGAAAACCCTTGTAAGCCAGCTTCGCATCTACATAACACAGTCATTACTATTGAACGTTGAGGCAATAGTTACTTTTATCGTGTTTCTATAATCTTTAATTAATTTAAGTCGACATGACATGCTATGGTAAGCTATTGTGGCGTATAATGGAGTAATAATGGTAGTGAAGGTAAATAATAAAACAGCGTTTTGGGTGTCATTTCTAATTTGGTAGGATGATTTAGGATTGATTTCTGTCGTAATTGCTGGTCGAGATTGCTGTCATTACGTAAATTGTAAATAAGATCGATTGAAATTAAGACGACCTCTGTGGCGCAGCGGCCGAAGGTCTGCCTGCGACGCAGGAGATAGAGGATTCGACTCCCACTTCAGAAAAAAAATATAATGGAGTTATTTTATCGGGTATTCTGGGTGTTTGTTATAAAAAATCTATATAAATAATTTATAAGGTACGTACATTATATCAGTTATTTAGTACCAATAGCACAATGTCAAGCTCTGCTTAGTTTGTGGCTAAGATGATGCTGTGCCTAGCATTTTTTTTCTTTATAAAGTTTACAAAAGCAATCAATCGTGAACCAGCCCAAGAAATTTTCTTTGTAACAAGTTTAGTACAAATACCAAAATACATAAAAATAAAGACGTCATTGGGTACGTTTACGTTCCTTAGACAAATTATAAAGTTGCAATGTATTGTGTAGGAAGTTAATTATACAAGGTGTTCGGTAGGACGTGTGTCTTATGTTGGTAACAGGGGGTAGGTGGATCCAAGTGCAATAGTTTGGCGGCTTTGTTAACCATGAAAACATAAAAATCAAATCCAGTTTCTGAAAAACATTGAAATAGAAATTTTAAACCAAGAGTTTTTCCAGGGTTGAAAAAGCCCCAAGCGGGTCTAATAAACCAAGTGTACTTGGTGTATTAGACCCATTTACCATATATAAAAACGTTCTGCCAAACATCCTGTATTATGTTAAATATATCATAACGTGAAAGCACATTTTCCCTGCTATCCCTAAGAGCCACCCACCTCTCCTCCTTTGTGTATGTTATCTACACATTTTCCCAATTCAATTCTCGCAAGACATTTAGATAAAATCTTGTCGCCGTACGTAGAGCGCAGGAAAGAAAGATGGCGTCCTCCATTTATCTAATTAACTATCTCGCTTGAGTAGGTCATTCTAACTTTTATCTGTGCCAAACTTTGTCGTGAATTAGGTCTTTTTTTTGAATTAGAGGGAGGTCAACTTTTTAGTTGATATTGCCCCACAGTTAGACAGAAACAATCTGTCTGCTCAAGCCATTCTCAAGGTACAATTTTTGTAAGCAACTCTTATAAAAACCCAAAACTATCTTTTTGGTGTCAATTTTTAAAAATAACTGTGTGTATTATGAATTGTCTGATAGAGCTCAATCAAATCGATAAATAGTCGTGCAAATTCTGTCAAAAATCAAACACAAGTAAAAGTAATTTTTACAAATATTGTCCTCGTTTCCTGCTGCTTTGCTCGAAGGCATCTGCTAGCACAAGCAAAACGATGATCAAAGAATCACAGCTATTAATAAAATTAAAACCTCTTATATCATGGGTCTGCTGATACTGTCACTACACAAATTACAGTACCAAAATTATTTAATTTAAATAAAGCTCACCACTTTAGGTAGAGCTCCACTAAATGGGTCAATATTGACCTGACCTCAATCAGCGTTCGATGCAAAATAGATAGATTAACTAATTCCCGCTAGCTTAATACTGTTTAGTAAGTGACTGTGATTTGGGTGCTTTGAGATGGACACTTGGTTTTGGAACTATTTTGATTGCAGTTTACTATGTGGGTTGGTTAACACCCACGGCGGCGGACCGTCAATACACTCCAAAACGACAGTGGAATCGAAGTTTATCATAGATTTATAAGAAATGGTTTATAATTGTGAATACCCGCAGTTCACACCAGTGTGACAGCCAGTGTGAAGGTTAGTCGGTCGTAAAAAAAAAACTACGCGAACAGTGACGATCAGTCTAAGATAATTACTTTTGTTTTCAAAACGCTGATATAGAACGGAGATCTCCGTTCATAGTTCTATAGTTCAATCAGAAACCAAACCACCATCGTCTTTTGTTTTATAGACAGAATTGTATGATTAACACTTTGAGTGCCCATGACGCACACCACCAAACTAGTAGAGTTCGTTGGGCGGGCGGGCGCGGCGCGGCGGCGGAGCGCGCCCCTGTCTCACCGCTGAGGCTGGCAGTTAATGTTTTGGTGATAATTCGTATTTCGAATGATAACGAATTCCTTTTAGAATTGACCCTATTTTCTTACTATCATTGGAACCTACTTACGTATACCTAAAACTACAGGGATATTGGTAATTCACTGACACTGCGTGAACTGCAGTGTCAGTGAATCAGTGAGTTAGTGTCGGTTCTGCCCATCATTACGAACACGTTCGAGAAGACGCCAGGGGTTTTTTCAAGAAGTGTTTTACTTACAGACTTCTCTATATATTTTTTTCAAAATATTACAAAAAGTATGTTACCTACAGAAATTTCAAAAAATGTTTTGAGATGTACAAACCAATATCTATCATTTTATATTATAGCCTCCATGTTTGAAAAAAAATCCCTTCTCTTTGATAATTTTTAAAAGTGTTCTACTTACAGACTTCTGTACATTTTTCCTGTAAAATATAGTTCCATATCTACAAACGCTACATACATTTCAGATGGATCGCTCTGCATACTTCGGAGATTGAGGTTTGAGGTAATATTTCGAAATTTTTCAAAATATTTCTAAAAGTATGAAATATTTTGAAAATTTTGACATCGAAATTTGTATTGAAAATATTCATTTTCATATTTCATTTATATAGGTACCGGATCTTAAGTACAAATATAGTAGATTATCGGTATATTTGACAAACGTTCGAAACCCTCGCACTCCCTCATGACGTATTTTTTTTTACTTTAATCTGTACAAGCGCGCAAAATGTATTACTATTTTAAATTTCAAGATTTTTACTGCTGTAGTTGCTGAGATAAATACAGAAAAAGCGAGACCGGGTTTCATAACCGATCTCCGATCCTCAAAACCTTAAAAAGCACGTTTCTCCCACCCACTCCCACACCCATTGTTAATTGAGGGCAGAGTAGTTCTTAAGCTTATTTTCACAAAAAGCCACCATAAAAAACGCTAGCTAAAACTACCAACACCACGTTTAAGGACATGGCGTCTTCACAAACGTGTTCGTGATGGCGGGCAGAACCTGCAGTTCACACAGTGTCAGTGAATAACCAATAACCCTGTATATGTAATTAACCACACTTTTTAATTACTTTACTCGAACGTGCTCATACAAATGAACCTTCGACGTTTTTGAATAAAATTTAAATTCATTTATGATACTCGAGTAAATCGAGGATAGCACGCGAACAAGCCTTCCCCTGCTCAATTTGTTTTAGTTAAAAATACAGTGTTACGTGATTGCGATAGCGCCTGAAATTACCTTTATTAGGAGGGCGTAATAAGGTCGATCGAATAAAAAAATCTACTGTGTTATTCTACAGGTCCATCCATATTAATCCAAAAGTAACTGAGTATTTCTCTTTTTTGTTACAACATTTTATTGGTTGTGATTCTCTTGGCACAAAACCTAAACTAAACTAGCGTAAAATTATTGCCGTCCCTTTTTTACGATCATAAAAAATGGGACGGCAATAATTTTAGGTTTTGGTCACTATAGTTACTACTAAGTAAGTAAGTTTAAGATGTAAGATTATTTATTTAACTAAGCGACGCGTTAAACCACAGTAAGTAATAATAAATTCTAAAAATAAAGAGAACCCAGTGCTTAGACAAACCTAACATAGGCTTTAAGGCATTGCTAACCAATTTTTGTAACGAACCTTTATTGAATAAATGATCTATCTATCTATCTATCTATCTAAAGTTGTACTATAGTTGCCTTGCATACAGTAGTTAACACTTTCGAAAATAAATGTTCAAGCAGACGTTGAAATGACAGATTTCACAATAATAACAATCAGGACTAGCAATCCTGAATATTTTGAGCTGAATTGCTTTTATAATAAGTTCAAATATATATATATATTCAGTATGAATTCTTTAATGGATCACGTTTGTTATTTAGCATTTTTATCGTTGGAAATAGAACTTTTATTATTTATTACACTCAAAAAATGGGAACTTTTGGGGTCCGCCATTGGTTAAATTCGTAAATTTAATAAATATTATTCATAAATTCAGGCTACTAGCGAACCATATAAACATTGTTCTCCATTAGGTTACACTGATACTATCTTGTTTGCCAACGATTACGACTAAAAAGCGCTTTTGATTCAGGATGAAAGAGTTTATATTCTGGGGACTGGCAAAGGATACCTACACAGTAAACTACCACGTAAGCGAAGCGGGAAGCATAATAAAGTTTTTATAATGTTATTAGTTTTTCCATCCATAATAATCTACCATACCTATCACCCTTTCTTGAAAGTTGAGTTTTTTTCTTTTTCCAAAACAAATCATCGTTTTTTATGAGTCGCGTGCCTGAGCAATAAAATAACTACACCATCCTGAAAATACAGGATAGATTCCTACATTCAAAATGAAGGCACAAAACTAGGAAAGGCTCCCAGGTGAGGGCCGGGCCTCTCACGTTAGATGAATCGTCACACGTTTCATCTAATTGCTGAGGCGTGACGTCCAATTATCTCTCTGCCTCAGGGCGACATGAAAGAGACGCACCATATTGATCTACAAGCCCTCGATACACAAATGGAATAAATTGGAATATTAATTTCGCATAACAATGGTACCAAACAAATTAGAGTCAGCCAGATGTCTTCCGCAGATTCCCCTTATTTCCATTAATATAAATAGTAGATTTATTTTAATTGATGATATCGTTTTACTTCCCTATTGTTGTTCATGAGGTTTCAATTATTTGAGGTAGTTTGTTAATTGGTTTTCAGGTTTCATGAATCATCAATGAATTTGACAGAGATTGGTAGGACAGTGGAGTAAATGGACAATTTGTTTATTTTCTGGGAGTATGGTAGGGTGGTATGTAATTATTTTACTATACATATAATTAACATGATACACAGTGTCCAATCTCTGTCAAGTTCCTTTCGGTACCACGCCAGTTTTACACACAGCGCCACAAAATTTAGAAATAAGTATATTATTTTATTTTGTGTTGCTTTGAGCGCTAATTTACCTTTTAATAACTAATGAATTATTTTATGAACTTAATTCTCAGCTCTGTCCATAGCATAAGCCACTGTCCATTGTTCAAGCTAAAATCAGGTGCTTATGTTAACATAATTTAATAGTTTACCAAAAAAAACATAGGGTGTGGTTCTTTTAAAAATAATTGGAAAATGAGCAGCTTCGGTTAACTTTGATTATAATGTATAAAAACTTCAGTGAAAAACGTCATTAAAATTTAATAACCCGGTTATGTTTTCCCAGAACACATGCCTTAGATATTTAGCTATACAAGTGATAATATACCTTCCAGTCCAGCACAGATAATATAGTACCTACTATGTAGTATATATGTAGTGTTAGTATACTACTTAGTTCACATGTGTTTGTCTGTATTGTTTGTTATCTAGTACTAAGTAGTCTCTTTTAAGTTATTGTATCAAAGTTCGTTTGTGTGTGTAGTGTGTAATAAATAATTTTCTTTCTTTCTTTTTTCTTTATGTAGCATGCCAAGAGGGGCTTCCCGTTTACAAAATAATAAATATCATGTAAGTTTCTGAATTCCTAACATTATGATAAACAGGACTGTCGTAGATAACCTTATAGTAGGTACGAATTATTGTACCTACTCGTAAGCTAGATTTATTACTGCTACAATATATAATTTTATGCTCATTGTTTCTTTACTAAGTGACTCTAATAAGGCCCGTATTATAAATGCTTGCTCAGTCATCGATTAATACTTGAGTAACGTTTTTCTATGGCATACCTAAACGTCACTCAAGCACAGATCTATGACTGAGCAAGCTGTTATTATAATGCTGGCATTAGTCTATATATTATATGTACGTACCTACATATTATATACAAATTGTTTATAACATAAACAACATTGTTATTATTTTATTTAATAATTATAAGTATAGATTAGCACTACTGTCGCCTGAAACACAGGATTTTCTAGTTCAGGCTATATTGTTATACTTAGTTATATTTATTCGTTAAGTGCACTAATGTATTGTCTATTTAAGTTCTTGCCAACAACAAGTCATTTACGTAGTGGACACGACACGTAGCGGCCATTAATGTAATTACAATGAGGATGATCTTAGTTAATAATTACTATCTAAATCATTAATTTGAGTGTCTACGTCATTTGTTATAAAACGAATGTTACCAACTCTAGGCAGGTACTGCAGTCATAATGCTTTTGAACAGGTTTAAACCACTCTACATCCCGCAATAAAAGCTCTCCACTAACAGCAATCGAAAAATCAATTCATGTTAAAATACACCATTCCACTGCGTCTAAATCAAGTATCGCCGAAATGCGCTTATAAATCTGGCAGTAACAGTATCGCCGAACTTTTTTGTACTTCGTAACTGAGGGTATAAATCTTTGCGGCAAATCCGACATACTAATGGATTGTTCCCCGGCAAGTGGTGTATGCCAGTTGGAATACTGCCTATAGGTACATACGTGTACATACTAGGCTAGTCGCTAGCCAAGATAATCTACTAAGCTGAACGCCCATTCTTGAGTAGATCGTAACTAACGCGGCCTGCTTTGAGTTATCTATGTTGCAAGTTGCAACTGCCAGCATCGTTTAGTTTAGTGCGCACTGAACAAGGGTTGTTACTTGGTCTCTTTAAATCTCTTTAGTTTCAGAGTGTAAATGAAATCAGTCATCTAGTACCCACCACACAAGCTCTTCTTAGCTTGGGGCTAGATGATGCTGTGTGGATTGTTCAGCATTTTTTATTATTTGGATTGTAATATAAAAAAAATATTCATAAACAAAACAATGCTGGAAATTTCACGCTCACGTAAGCAGAGGTTTGATTTATTTTTACCCGGGTGGGTAAAACGGATGCGAAGCCGCAGATAGTTATGTTCAATATAATTTCCAACAAATGACAAAAATGGAACAAACGTGCATCCGACATTCGCATTTTACTTGCAAATTGCATATGGGTCTATCGATGCTGTACCACGTCGACCTCACAGCCACAGACTGCAAATAATTCTGCATAATCGCCAATGGCTCAAACCTTTTTTAATATTTTTTACAGGTGACATAGCTGAGCTAAAACTTAAAACTATAGGAACTAGTGATAAATGAATTAGTCTTTTACCTTTTGAGCTACACTTATTAAAACTGTGCATAATCACAGTTTTAATAATCTTACTTGGGAACGAACTAAAGTGTCTAATTACTATATATTTAAAAACTGAATTCATAAATTACCCTTATTTATGGTCCCTATAAAAAAGTAAGGTTAAAATTGCGTGGCCGGGAGAACCTGTAATTTAGATTGGATGCAAAACCGGTAACTGGAAGTACATTTTAATCTAATCGAAGTCTCTCGAGTGGGGTTGCCAATAAATCGCTTCTTGTAACCCGGACTCAGATTCGTATGTATTCTATTAGAAAGGTTTAAGTTTGATTTTCTCCGCGCTGTGGAGTGGAGGGTGGGCGGTGCAATCTTTCAACACAGGTATCCAACAATCGCGAATTCTTATTCAGTTTCTTTACAAGTGTTTGGGATTTCCTTTCGAGAGGAAGTTTTAAGCTGGCAGTAAATTATTCCATCGACAGGTGATGCCGTAAAGGCGAGATTTACGCCTACGGGCAACATCGGTTTAGCCTCCCTTTTGATAAGATGTATATTACCAAGCGAATAACGTTTCCTCTAAGTACCCATCGGGGATTGACCCAATGGAAAGTTGTGCGCGATAAATTGGAAAACTTAACACTTTGTACAACTGAAGCAGGTTTGATCTTCGAGTGAACATGAACAGAGGTTTGTTGCTTCAAACAGATTTATTTACTTCAGTGAATTCGGCAGTTGTCATAAAATCTGACGTGAACATCCCAAACAGAAAAATGCCCACGGAATAAAATATGGCCCGGATTATCGAATGTCGGGATGTTGGAATATGGCGCCTGCTGTGACTGGCCGTGGGCTTTCGCCAAATAGAATTCGTTTAAAGTTGGATAGTGTTCAACTGTGATGCTGGCAGAGCTATCTTCATTATTGTTATGTTATTACAAAGCAAAACTCAACGTGCACTTGGATTATTCGCTATAATAGTTTTACTTCACAAGTAATTACATTAGTTATGAATGAGCACCTTTTCAGTAACGTTGAAATGAAGAGTTCGGGTAAAACTGTTTTATTTTGCACTAGAGCTTTCTGGCTAGAGTGCTATGTAGCTAAAAAAATAAAACGGTTTTACCCGAATTTAAGCTGGGAAAAAGTACTAGCAATAACTAGATGACGCCACCGATATCAGCACCAGGGCTCAGCTAAGAGCTAAATTAGAACGGGCTGTGCTGCTTTGAAAGGCAAAACTGTTAGTTAAAAGGAACCGTTAAATTTTGTGAAAGGTCGCATCGTTTAGAATGCATTTATCTACGAAGCAGGTGGAAGCGGATAATTTAGATTACCTAGCCTTTTCCGGAACATTTAATTTGTTTTATCCTTTACGAGTCTTTTTACTTTCGTACGTAAATGAGTAAATTGTAGCCCAAACGTTTTTCCGGCTCTAGTCTTCATAAACGCATTTTCGCACGCTCCACAAAGTGTAGTTTTTATCCTTGTCGCTGTCAAAAATACCTAAACATCCATATAAGTAGGATGAATCAATCATTGCCATACAGCGGGGCAATGCAGCCAGCGTCTTGTAGACGCTTCCGACTGGTATTGATATGGATCAGTTGAGCTACCTGTAGATTGTTTGCAACAGTCTGCAGTTAGCTTAATTGTTTCAATTGTAAATACTAGTTCTAATTTGTTTTTATAATTTAATTATAATTTTCTTTGTCAATAAATAATTATATTGTAGTATCAATGATGAATTAATAAGCTTTTACAATACCTAGTCGAAGTAACTAGCTTGATTAAGTACCTACCTTTGTGAGAGAAAATAAACAAAAATATATAATTTTTATTAATCTTTCTTTCTGCAGGGTTATTGGTAATACATTGACACTGCGTGAACTACAGGTTCTACCCATCATCGCGAAAACGTTTGTGAAGGCCCCAGGTCTTATTTAATTTTTTTTATAAGTCCCCTTTTATACGAAATGAAAAACCACATTTGTCCAGAACCCAATGAATTACTAAAGATAGATAACAAAAATATTTGGTACTACAGACACACATACAATTTACATAAATATACAGTTTTAAACATAAACACAATAGGTTTACATAATTTAACTAACATTTAAAAGAAGTAAGTACTTAGAGAACGTAATTGTGTAAGTTTGTGTGTGCTGCAGCACGACAAATACGCCATGGCTCAGTGGTTTTCTTTTGCTTAAAAGCAAAAACACAGATTGTCAGCCAAAACCTTATCGAGAACAAGCAGAACAAGTACAAACGGACAGAGCCGTTTTTAAATTTCGTTTCAAATAAACCCTCTCTAAATAACGAATATTAGATGGAGGACCTCCTACCAAAATCAAATTTAAGAAGACCTGGTGTCTTCACAAACATGTAAGTGATCATGGGCAGAAACCTGCAATTGACGGAGTGTCAGTAAATCACCAATACCCCTGTATAAACTCAGAATATTCTTATGGCACATAATGAATAGGTTTCGCCTCAGGTTTTGTCATTGTTCGTAACTTCCCACCGGTTGCCAGCTAAAGGCAGCGCCTTTTGTCCCAAAGTAAATGTGGGCGGAGTAAAGGCTCCGAAACATCGGAATCAAAGCTTCGCAACTTGCCCACTCAATTTCCATAAACAAACGGGAAAGACGCTCCTACGTTTTAATGACTCCGTTTTAAAGCTTACCTAAATAGCCAAAATAGCGTTCGGCTGTTTTAATTCGGTTCTGAGAAATAATTAAGAGCGATTCGATTTTACGTCGTTTAATTTTAATGAACGATTTTACTCAATTACTTCAAAATATAAGCGTCTAGAATCAAGTGGCAGTAGTAGAAGCGGGAGTGTACGACAGTTCTCATATAAAACTTATTGCTTTAGGCGATATTTCCTGCTGTCAAAGCCTGCTCCCACTGTCCGCAAGCCTGCAGCTTCATTCCCACAATGTAGAAATTTCCAAAGATAATGCCCGGTTGTAATCTAAGTTACTTTCAAGAGTAATCGTAAATTATGTTATGATGTCCATAAATATCCCAAATCCGGTGGGATTGGCGAACCTGGAAGGGGAATCTTTGTATTCTACAGCTTCTGTTTGGGTTTCCCAAATTTTCCTGTAGATAGTTCCACGAACTATTGCTAGGAAGCTTGTAGCTTTATGTACACTCTACGGTAAATTACCGATACTGGAATCGGTGTAGAGCTTTGACGTACCTAGTTGGGCGCTGTAATGAAAGTTCGGACGGTGTTCCGAGAGATAATCGATTTTGAAAACATGTGTTTTGAGGAAGTTCTCGCAGGCAATAAATTCGCTACTGGGCATTCAGTGAGGAAGCAGCAAAATGTGTCCAGAAAGGGGAAATTTGAAACAGTTTACAAGAGGGCAAATTTTTTTAAGAAGCGTTAGTACTGAAACCATAAGGGTCCAAACAGCGGTTTTGCATAGTGCCTAGAGTCTTTGTGCTTAGAACGTGTACGCTTGGCGCGTTCGCTAGTCGTCAAATGGCCCGTTAGGCAGTTGTCCCACCGCCGGCGAGAAAGCGAATAACTATCGGCTATTTACTCGTTCAAGAAACGTACAATAGATATATATTCCGTGTAAACAACAGAGATGCATTTATTAATAGTTGATCGATGACTGCCGACCGCCGGCCGCCGGCACTGCCGGCAAGGACTAGCTCCACTAGTTTGTCACTGAGCGACAAAAGCTATCAACGATAATACTCGCTCAGCGATACTTGCTCAGCGATGTTCGCTTGGCGGTCAAAACTCACGCCGAGTGACCAACCAGCGGTCATTTCTATACAGTGCGGGTGCGAGTAATCGTCCGTCGTACTCGCACACTCGCTTATAGCCAAGCGACAAAACTATCGGAACTACACAATCGCTTCCCGCTGCTCGCCAACTCGTTTCTATTTTTTAGCTCTACTCGCTTCTTGTTCATCGTCAGCGGTGGGACACCTGCCTTAGGCTCTAGGCGATAAGCAAGCCGCCTGTTTGTGCGTTCGCAGCCTTCATGTCCCGGCCTGAAACGAATGCTGGCATTACATATTACATCATCCGGCGGGCCTTTGTCACCGCTAACGTACCAGCTATTCTCGAACCGAATGGTCTGTTGCATGACGATGGTAAGAGGCCCGACGCCATGACACTAGTCCCATGGGAGTTGGGGAGGCCCAATGTGTGGGACGCTACATGCGTCGACACACTTGCGCCTTCCCATCTTCCGAAGACATGAGGACATCCGTGAGGGCTGTTGTGGCGCCAGATTTGGCCGAGGATATCAAGAGACGCTAATATGCAGGTCTCGACATAGACAAAAACAAACATTTGCTCCCTTTGGGGTCACGACCCTAGGTCCGTGGGGTACCGAGGCTCTCCAGATTTTAAAAAGTTATCTGAGCGTCTGGTCGACGCGACGCGTGACCAGACGGTGGGTATCTGGCGCAGCGCATCAGCATTGCCGTACAGCGGGGCAATGCAGCCAGCGTCTCGGGAACGCTTCCGACTGGTATTGATATGGATCAGTTGAGCTACCTGTAGATTGTTTGCAACAGTCTGCAGTTAGCATAGTTGTTTCAATTGGAAATACTAGGTAGTTCTAATTTGTTTTTATTATTTGATTGTAATTTTCTTTATCATTATTAGCCAAAAATTTTATGATTAGTATCATGATTCTTCATCTGCGACAATAAGAATAAAAGCTATATCCCAGTCCTAAAAAAAGGATGCTCTTTAACTCTGAAAATCTAACTTTAGTCATAAAATTTACAAATCTTCCACCTATGATGAACTCTGCAAGAGGTTTCATTTCTTGCCGCTCAAAAAATAGACGGGACGTAGCTGATTACCTTTTTATCCTTAAGATTATCAACAATGATGTTGACTGTCCAGAACTTCTTGGCAAATTAGACTTCAATGTACCGCATAAGCAGCTTAGACACAACCCCATACTACATGTCCAACATGTTGGAACTAATCATAGACAAAATTCATTTATAGTGCGAGCGAGTAGAACTGTCAATGATTTCAGCAGGATGTTGAACATTTACTCCTTTAATGCCAGCATTCACAGGGCAAGGCGATGCATGTCTCTCAACTTCTTTTGCACATGATGTATGTAGTTATACTCTTATTTACCTTTTGTTTCTTATTATTTTTATTAATATAATTTTTTTCTATTGCTCTATTAGGTACGCAATAATTGTCGACGACATAAATTTTAGTGTTCACACTTAGGTAGTTTATTACGATTTTATTAGCGAATGCCTATTATTAGCTTTCTGTTTCTACTTTAATTTCTATTGTAATTAGATAAGCGGATGGCAATTCGAAATAAATAAATAAATAAGCCTCAGATTTTCGTCCCAAAAGATCTTTTATCCTTCTAAACTGCAAACAAATGTAAACACATAAAGTAACCACTCTCTAAATTGATGAAGCATATCTAAAGTTCTGCGTAAACCATTTGATTCGTATCATCTCAGAGTTCTCCGACCGCCACCCGATTTGCATAAGCAGATAAGGGAGTTGGCGCTAATCCACTATTGTTTCAATTGCAAGGCCATTCATTAGGAGGGACGGGCGCTCGTTATGCTAATCCCCCGCCGATTGTATACCAGGTTGTCATCAACTGCTCAGGCGATCGCATATCGGGAATATTGGAGAATAGGAGACGAGAGAGGAATTAAGAGACATTCCCTCTTACAGATTATAAGCATTAGATAAAAAAAGATCTAATGTGCGTGAAGCATCAAACAAATAAGTACATGCGCAATGTGCATAACTAGAAGAAAAATTACCAGGTTCCCAATATCTTAGTTCTTCTCTAAAGTAATAGGAAATAGAAGGAAACTTTATATCAAAGAAGATTACAATAAAAGAATAGAAACAAATTAGAACTAGAATTTACAATTGAAACAGTTGAGCTAACTGCACACTGTTGCAAACAATCTAGAGGTCAACTGATCTATATCGATACAAATCGGAAGCGTCCCTAAGACGCTGCAGGCTGCATTGCCTCGCTGTATAGCAATGCTAATGCGCTGCGCCTGAAGGAAACTGTATCTAAGAAGTCAAACTAAATGGAAAACTGATCGTCATAGATACTCATATAGCCTTGCAAAAGATAAGCTAACTAAACAATATCACTAAGATGAATGGTTTTCTTGAATACCGTCGCGTCGAGCCTTGGGAGGGAGGTATTACTAAATCTATTTGCAATCAGACACTGCCCGGAAAGTATAACTCCAATCAAACTTTTGCAATCAGCCAATTAAAGTGGATACCCCGCTATTGTTTGTTTAATGGATCTCAATTACCGTTACGGGAACCTTATAAACTTATCATGGCAAAATGGGTACGTAATGCCAAGATAAAACAAGATCCGTCAAGTGCGAGTGTGACTCACGCGCCGAGGGTTTCGAACGGTTGTTAAGTATACCAATATGTACTAGGTACTGGTTAGAGACTTTGCTATTTGATGAATACCATAAAATTAAAGGTACCTACATTTCAGACGTATCGGTTTGCAAACTTCGGAGTAGGTATAGACTCTATACTATAGAGGGTAATAGTAAAATTTTCGTCTGGAGTTAGAAACCATTTGTGTTTGCGTACGAGCCGAGAAAAGCGTGCCGCGAATTATTTTTTTTATGAAGAATATATGGATACTTTGATACCCATCTATTTATATACATCCGAACATTCAACAACAATAACATAATAATATAATATAATAGAATATATAACAATATATAGAATAAGAATAAGTTAACTCTAACAGAAATAGACTGTCACCTGATTCTATTCACTCCATATAATAATGTTTATTGATGTATTTATTTTGTTTTTTACTTTTTTAATAAGTAGGTAATTAGAATTAGTCACTTATGTAACTACTAGATAAGATAGCAGGACTAAGTGTTATACGTTCACACCGAGTCAGAGTTCCTTCACCTCAGGATTCAGGCTCGGCCTAGTGTGAGATCCATCGGTAAAATAATAGTTTCTAAGCCCTCAGTAATAACTTGTTGTATCAGCTTTATAATTGGTGCCTATTATGCTGTAATATGATTGTTTTTGCTGCAAATAAATATATTTTATGTTTATGTAACACCAATCCACTGGTGGACTTAGGCCTCCCCTGATAGGCGTCTTATGGCTCTTATTAGGTAGTAATGCCATAATCCCCACGCTGGTTGGGGATCGCAGGGCACAGCATAGCTATATCCGCTCACAGCACCGCTGACGCTGCTGCCCATCAATAACAAATTAGAATACAATAATTTGATAAGCATGTTATGCAGATTGTTAGTTTTGCCCAGTTATGACGGACTTTGGGCGTTGACTGTAACATTATGACCTAAGCTTCAACAATGCCAGACGCGTAATAAGTAGACCTTGGATGTTGGGTCAGTAGTTGGAAATTTTAAGCAATGGAAATGGAACTCTTTGCTCAAATGTACTTATCTACTTCAATTGTAATCGGCTAATCCGATTACAATTGAAGTAGATAATTGATGTAGGTAAGTTAAAGTAGCTACAAGTTTGATAAAAGTATTAAAATATTTGGACAAAAGGGCAGCTCTTGTGTTAAAATTTATGGCTCGCAATTTATAACTTTTACGCGAATACAATAAATAAATAAAATAAATAAATAAATAATGCTGGACAATCCACACAGCATCATCTAGCCCCAAGCTAAGCTGAGCTTGTGTTATGGGTACTAGATGACTGATAAACTTAATACAATACATTACATAAATAGATATTTTTTATTATATATAGAAAATACCCAGAGCACCCGGAACAAATATTTGCAGATCGTACAAACATTTGTCCCAAGGCGGGAATCGAACCCGCAACCTTCTGCGTCAGAGGCGGACCTTCGCCCGCCGCGCCACATCGGTCGTCAATGGTGGTTAATATAAAACAACTAAAATACAATACATTATTTTTGTATGCCGCCGCGCCACATCAGTCGTCAATGGTGGTTAATATAAAACAACTAAAATACAATACATTATTTTTGTATGGTGAAACAACAAAAATATTAAAGTTATACAAGCACAAAGAGTATCACTCTAAATATTTTATTGACCATACCACCACCATTGACACTTTTGAAGATGTGAGAATAAAGATCTGTGTCACGAGACAACGCCAAACTATTAAACGGATCGAGCTGAATATTACCATGCATGAAGTTCTGAACCTGAAATAACGTAAAAGCTCCTTTTTATCTTGAAAGAACGCGTTCGAAGCCGGAAGATAGTAAAAAATAAGGGCACAAAACCAAGCTAAATACTAAATAAGTACATGCCACGACATAAAACCAGGCTCCTAAGCTTGCAGGTTCTTTACACGGCACGTGCGAAGCCGCGAGAAATTTAATCGAGAGCGATGTAGGTGGCGGCCGCATTACGAAGCAGCATACTGCGCTGATGCGGACCGATTGGTACGGTCTACCTACACGCTTGTACGCAATACCTTCGGCATATTACGCTTCGGTAACAAGGTACTGTGCTAACAGTAACTGGAAGTTTAGGGTAATGGTGCCTACATTTGTGGCGTCACCTACCGCCAATTAAAGAAAATCAGCTTGAATTTCTCGACTCGGCCTGAAGGATCCCTTCCGGTTCTGGTTTTCAAAAATGATGACGTAAGAGAGCAACCTTATGGGTGCCTTAATTCAAGAAGGTTACTTTATAATATGATTATTGATAAATAAGTACCTAATCAGACTTAAATATTTAATATATAATATCTTTCTTGAATGTACACAAATTTAGTAGTCCGCTCAACTGAAGTACAGAAAGAAAAATAATCGATGGTCCAGTCAACTAGATGAGACTAGGGACAAGCCGAATTGTTACACAGACAAGGAGCGAATTAAACCAGAAGAAGCAGGAAAGTCTAAGGCACGACACAAGTGTATTATAAATGTCTCTATAACTCTATCTATTTGTATTTTATTGCTTTTTATTAGTGTGTTATGGTTTGATTGTATTATGTTATATTATTTTTGTGGATAATCAGTGGCTCTGGCGGAAGACCAGCGTTGGATGCTAGTTTGCTAGTCATCCAACACATGCTGAGCCAGAGCCAGTTTTGTAAACAGACTTTGTCATCATTTGTTACCTATATATTTTTATTTTCCTCTTTAATTAAGTTTTGTTTGTATTATTACGTATGTGTTGTGTATGTTTAAATCTGTTTATAAAATATTTTATTCTTTCATTCTTTATTCTATTATTCTTTAAACCATCGCGGACTTAGGTACTTCGTGAAGACATTGCATTACACAAACTATTGCAGTTCCAATCACATCAATTCGCCGAAATGCACGCAAGTGTTTGCCAATACCCCTTAGTATGTTCCATTAAAGCTAATACACACTGACCCAATAAAGACGGTGTCCAATGAACTCTCCGGTTAAAAATCCAATTGTATGCGGGTCGGGTCCGGCGGCAGCTGTGACCGCATTAAATATCGGCGAGCTTTCAGACTGGGAAAGCCGGAGGTACTGGAAAATACAGAATGCCTTTCTGAGTATGGAAACTGCAATGTAGAACCAATGCAATGATGGTCATCCATTTTTACAATAAAATTGTGTACATCTAATTGTTTTCTAAAAAAATATCTTAGAGACTTCAACATCATCTACTTTTTCTAAAGACTATCAACGTTGGAGATAAAATATATCCCCAACCAAGTATGGACACAATGTCCTGAAGGTACTGCCCGCCCAGTCTTCGTGATTTCCCAAAGTTAGGTGGTTTAGTCTGTGTTTTTTGAAAAAATCACTGCTGTCACAGCAGAGAGATCATTCATTTTCAGAAAGCTTTCAACAATTTTCTTGATTTTGAGGCTAAATACAAATCTATGTGTGGGTTGACAAGCTCAAGACTTCAGTGCTATCACGAAAAATAGCGCACGTATACGAATAGGAAAAAGTTAGTTGTTGGTGTTTAACCGTCGCTTACTTTACACCCCGTTTGCGTATATAATTCTAAGCCTTCTTCTTCTAAGATCGAATAAAAATACGTAGAATTCTACATTTGAGACATAACTGAACGCTTCATTCTCATTTCATCCAGCAAAAATCATCAGCATCTTATAATTTCTACTTTTTCTGTGATATTGTATAAAATCCGCATGAATTATCTAAATAATTAGTTGTTAAGTTTAGATCTGCATGCCATACTCTCGACACATTTTTTTCATACATACCTACTGATATAAATTGGTCAAACATGTTGTGTCATAAATGATTTACCATATTTGTTAACACGTGTTTTTGCAAATAATGTATCATTATTTTATCTTTATCTTAAAAAGGCGTAAAGCCGGCCACAGACAGCCCTAGTGCGGTCATATTGGTCAGGCGACTCGAAGCGGGTCGAATGGACGGTTGATGAAATGCCTGGCTTCTCATTTTCACAGCCACATGTGCTTGCAATATCTGACGGATTTACGACTTTTGATTGGATTTATCTCTATGCAACACTTTTTTATTTAGATTCCGAAGCAATCCCACGTGTATCTCCTATACCTTTTGGTCCGTTTACAAGACAGCCGAGAATGCCGTTTGTTATGTTTGATTTGACAGCCTGAAAACGAAAGGAATCTGATAACGAAACTCTAAACTATGCTTATGTTTCAGTAATTTTATGCAGTATTTGTATAATTCATGCATGTCTGTCTAAATACAAAAGCTTTTAATTTATTAATAAGTATTGGCTAGGGCCTATTATGTGGATGTGCTAAAAGCCAAAGAATATAGTAGAGTTTTTTGACGAAGAAATCAACTATAGCATAATCTGTCCTATAGTTACTATAGGACAATTTTTAATTTGTGGTCCATAAAAAACGTTATTATATTAGTAAGGCTCATTTTGTACAGCCATTTTATTTTTGGGTCATATCACCGTAAATACAGAGGCTTTGATGCAAATAGACGAGAATTGGTTGAGCACTCGAACACAACGCGCTACCCTTACATGACGTAAAACTTTTCAGATTCATACATATATGTATGTCGTTTTATTTTTATAGTTTTGCGTGTTGGTATTCCTTGTATAATTAGTCACCTATACAGCGTATTTCCTTATTTAATACGTGTCCCTGATATGTAAACATTGTGGCCTATAAATAATATCTCGATGGAGGTTTATCATGAAATTATAACATGACAAGCATAACTATTCGCCTACTTCTGTATTACATACAAATTAGTTAGGATTAAAATTGTTTTATGTCAACACTGCACGAACTTTTCAAGTATAAAGGTGGTTTTTCACTATCAACTTGCCGGATGCCATAATCATAGAGAAACTCGATTATACAGAGTATTCGGCAGAACTTGTGCTGTATGGGAACAGGGGATAGGTGTAACCAAGTGCAACCAAGTGCAACCAATAGCTGACCAATAGCTTGGTAGATTATTAACCATCAAAAGCCTTTCCGCTATTTAAAAAAAAATGTAAGCTTATCATTTCGTAAATAAAAGTAACCGTATTAAATAGTTAAAAAAAATAAAAACATCGAAAACCATATAAATAGTTGAGACTTAAAAGGCTTTTGAGTGTTAAAAAAGCCGTCAATCTATTGCACTTGTTTCCACCTCTACCTATAAGATTGTCACTTCACATTCTTGTTTCGAAGCCTGCTCAGTTCATAGCATGGTCACCGTCTGTGTAGTGGACAACATCCTTTATGATAATACTTTACCTGTCTAAATAAGTTCACGAGTAGCAAGTAGGGTAGCTTGCTTACATTGTTTCAGGACTTGAACTATGTAGATATGAAGTAACTTCGCTCAGAAACAAAGTTTCAGATCCTGCTCAAGGAATACCAAAAGCTTTTGGAACTGGAAACATTGTTGAATTTAAAGCTCTCTTGCTACGGTCTACATTACGAGCTACGTATTTTATTATCTCCTCTATTGCTTAATATAGCAGTGCTGTGCTGCTTATATATTTGCTCACAACTGACTCTAATTCCTTAAACCCGACCGCATATCTAACTTAACTTAATAATTATGCGTAAGTTTGCAATTGTTATGCGAATATGTTTGTTATCTTATCACGCCCAAACATCTAAACGGATCGCACTGTTTTTTTGCGCGTTGCGGTTCTTGACCTAGAATAACATCAAAGCAATATTTTAACTCTGAAATAACGCATGCAATGCCGCAGGCTGAAGATAGTCACACTAACATTATAAATTCGAAAGTTTGGATGTATGGATTTTTGTAACCTCTTCACGCCAAAACTGGTGAACGCAACGGGCTATAATTTTGCATACAGGTAATTTTAATCCTGGAATCAAACATAGGCTATACTTTTTATTCCATAAATTAGTTCCATTGAGATAAAAATAAGTTTTAAATGTTTCCATACAAACAATGCGTGCGAAGCCGTGGGCAGTAACTAGTCTCTACTATGAAATAAACCATCAATAATGAATAGATGTTTGCAGTGCCCTAACTCTGTGTCTGTAAGTTTGTCACAATATTTGTCTTATCAAACTCACTTCCCGGATTTCGCCGTTACACATCACTTCAGACTTGTCCCTTACCTACCGACATGTGTCCTGTCCTTCTATGTATTTATGCATATTGGTAGACGTTGGCTGGAAGATTGACCAGCTCTAAAGAAACATTAAGTACTTAATATAATATGTAGACTCGTACTTCATAAATATTTTCTTATCTAACAACCTAGAACAAGAAATACTTATTGCAATATAATTGGATCAGAGAGTAAAATGGAAGAGAAAAATATGTAAAATAAAAATATTGAAGACAACTTAAATCCGTCCGAAGTACAAAAACATTGTCGAGCACGATGTTGATTAGAACGCTTTATCGCTAACAAGATCCCTCTAACTTTACCAATTCGGGGGTCGACAAATCGAAATCGGTTTTAGCAAAACAAGTATTAATTTTGTATCGGGATTCCGGTGCTAGGCGGGCGGCGCGCAGTCTGCGGGCGCTAGGCGGTTCTCCCCCGCCCCGGACCGGGCCAGTCAGTCCCGCGTCGCCGAGGAAGCCCCACGTCTCCCCTGGCCGCACTCTTCCACTCACCTTCCTCATCAATATCACGATACAACGACCACAACACTACACCTGCCGAGTCACGTGTTCTCCCGCGGTCTCTCACTATGCTGTATGCACCTAACGTAAATAACGCCGCGTTAACGTAAACTTGGTTCTGATTCCGTATTCCTAGTGATGCCTCTGTGTAATTACTGATATTCGATTGTCAAGTGGATGTAATTGTGGATACTGTGCCGTCCGACCCAGATTATGAGGAATATTTCTTATAAAGGTACTGAATATGTTTGTTTTCCGCATGGTTCGTTTATTTGATTGTGTTGGAGTCAGCTGGAGATGTTATTTTCCCTAATAGACGTAATTCGCTTACGGTTAAGCTTCTCTTTTATTTTACTTTAGCACGCATCTGTTTCGATCGCCAATTCTGTTAGAAGAATCGTTGTTTATTGCATTATTTACATAGTAACACCCAGTCATTGCATGTTTACTTATTACCTGTGTATATTTTGTATAATTGGTTAGTTCGATAAAGCTCTGTAGAGATCTGATAATGTTAACATATTTTCGATTTCAAAATTTTTCAGCCACCATTGAGGCTGAAAAATATATGATTATCATAATTATAGATAGTTATTCTGTGATAATACCGAAATAAGGAGTACCTATATTAACTTACTTCTATCCTAACCTCTACTACTCGTTAGCAGTCTCTAGGTATCTATTTTACTAAATTGAACAAAAATTTGTTTGCAATAAGATATACCTACCATAAATAAATGAAGATCATCTAGCCCTAATGATGATCAACTTGAAAGGTCATCAACAAGACAGATATTTATCCCGCTACGGGAATTGCACCCACTACCTGCTGGGTTTCAGGATGACCTCCGACCACTACACCACAGAGGTTATCAAAAAGTTTTCTACACCTTAATTTAACTATGAAATTGATTATAATGGATTAATATTGATTGTAGCAAAAGTTTGACAATCGCCCCCGATTGCCTTAGGCTTAGACTCCACCAAAGCGAAGATGTGCGGAGATTTCTGAAGCGGAGACGAGCTGAGACGTTTTTCAGCTAGGGTATCTCCGCTTTGGTCTCCACCGAAGCCGTGCGGAGATGCTGAGGGTTATTAGTAGAACGCGAAAACAATAAGAACCACAAAAATAGATGAAATTCGTGGCATCGTAAAATGAACCACCTTATGCTGACCTTTCGACTATCATGGCTGTCCTCTTATGTCAAGAGTCTTCTCAACAAATTTACTCAGACCGTTCGATTTTGTCTCAATGAGTTTGTGACTTTTCTAAAGCTACGGAAAGGATGTAATAATAATATTGAGCTTGGCGTAACTAATTTTACAAAGTTGCATACATAGACGCAATTATTTCGCATAAATACAACTAACAAAGAACATAGAAAACATAGAACTAACTAAACTTATATGAACTAATATGAATGTAGCGTTGAACATGTTTTTTCTCACATAATTATCTCATTTACGACTTACCTTGTATTTTTTCTCGTGCATGCCATAAAAAGGCTCTTTTTGATAATTATTTCAATGCAATGAAGTATCAATTGGTACTTCAATGCAAAATCAATGCAAGATTTGGCCCTAAATATTAAAAAAAAACTCCATTAAGCCTAATTAAAATGAGCTTATTCGCACAAAATCACAAAAAGCATGAGTTTATACCAATTTGGGTGACGCGTGGCAGTCATAGGTAAGCATTAACACCATGGTCGAGCACAATTCAATTTAAACCTTATTTCAACAGGCTCTGTGCCAAATAAGAAGATGCTTGCGGCGAGTTTCTAATTTCGCCAACTCTGACCCTTGATAGCCGATGTGGTAAGCATTCCTACCTGTGCCAATAAAAAAACTGACTTGCGCATACCGTAGGTAGGCACTTGATTTTTTCCATCCTGGTTGAACTTCGCTTTCTAATAGGGGGCTGAAATTTGGGGTTTGAGTCTATTCAAAATGAAATTTGAACAAGCGCTATTTCAACGTGAGCATCGTTGTTATGTAACAAAGATTGGTTTGCGAGCAAAAAGCTTGAATCACACCTGGAAAGCACCACTGCAACACAATGTATGAATGTGCATTTAAATATGGGCTACTCGTTACATTTAGATGATTTAGCTTGTGGGAAGCCATTTTGCCACTGCAAAATGTATGTAAAGATAACAAGTTTCAGCCCCTATTTGAATGCACGTTTTTATGCTGTGTGGTAACGGTATTGGATTAATGAGCGCAGAGCTTTATGTTACAGTAGCGCTCCCTGACTAAGAATTTGGCTGTATATTATGTAATAATCCAACACGATTCGACTTTGAGTTTTCTTCTGTGGACGACTCAGTTGTGTCCGACGAAGCTATCATTGCAGGATGTGAGCATTACAGTGGTAACGCTCGGTTATTCTCCCACCCTGGATGTAATGCTCGAGTCTGAATGTTACATTACAGGCGAGTGCTCGCGGTGAGGGGGAGTCTTTAATCTACAAAACTAGTTTTTCTAAAATACTGCGGGAAATTTGTGAAATGAAATCGTAAGCATACTGATAAGTTTATCAGAATTATCTTGTTCTACATAATGAATGGGTCTCGTGACTTATCGTGATTTGACTGAAACTGGCAAACGGTAACAAGCACGCGAAATTAACCAACGATTTCCAACTTGATTTAGGTATGCTGGCATCAGCTAATTAACCAAATTTTTAACGTTAGATGTATATGGTGGATTGAGAAATCACAGCAATTTTTGTCAAGGGTTGAATAGACAAAAATGACAGCATATCGTCATCCAATGCGTAAATTATTTCAATTTCATTCCTTCAACTTTAATAATATACGCAATGTACGCAATTTGCTCAATTCTAGCTAAGTCAAAATAAAAACTTGCTAAGGACGAAATCTTGTACTGGCCCATATGTTAAAAGTGGTATAATAAGTTAGTTTAGTTTGCATATATTTTTTTTTTAAACTTCTGAACTACTACAAATAGCTTTGTATTTAGCGACCACCCCGTCCCATAAAAATCAACTATGTATGTACACACTAAATTAAGGAAAAACTACTAAACTAAAATAAACTAAATAACTAAAAGAAAAACCTTCAAACACACAAAAGAACAAAAAAGATTTGTAAGTCGGCGGCGTCTGCATTTGCCATTGGACCAACTCACCTCTACCTATATTATTACGTAAACTGCAACACACGTAAATGAACATTTTGAACGCTCCTCAAACTTCCGGCTTTGCTTTAGCCATACTCAAAGGGGTCTGCAGAGTTCCGAGGATGGTTATAATGTATTATATTAATTCGCTTTTTCCTTTGAAAGAAAGAACACTGTATGAAAGGATGGACAAGAAACGACAAAACAAAAATAAACCAAATCAAATCTACTTTATACTCCGTATAGGCAATCGTTCACTCCGAGCGGCGCAATGCGTACCTCTAAGCGGTTTTAGATCTGCAAATCTTTTTAAATCACAAAAGCTAGTCGTCAAGATCGCTTGTAGAAAGAGGAAAAGAAAATATCCTGTCGGAGCAGCGCAGATGCTCGGATTTGGCGGCAAGTTTCCAGCAAATCCGAAATGAAAACATACTCCGGATGTAGGCCGTCCTGTCTTCGCCGCAAGATAAATTCAAAAAGGATTCTCGCCTCGCACGCATTACCTACTCAATGGGGATTACAACTTCATTTTGGGCGAAGGTTTAAAACTTCCCGGTGAACGCGGTTGATCCTTTTTAATTATGAATATTTACAGGACAAAGATCGTGCGCCTTTATCAGTTATTTTAGCTTTAAATTTCGCGCAGGCGTATATTAAAAACGAATACAAAACTTGGGTGTCTAAGATATTACTTTTTGTGGTACCTTTGTTGTTTAGCAACTTTACATTATATTTAGGTAAGTCGGTGGTAGGCGCCTGGTTTGCACCGTCCCGTATTCCAATGCCACTTTTTGTAAGCGATGTTAATATTTCCTACTTACGATTTTATTGTTGCAACAATTTGACCTTTATTACCCCGTGATTAGGTTCAAGTGTGGATTAAGTGAGGACCGACCGCCTCGCATCCGGGTCGACCCACTTAAAAGCACTTAGGTTTACGGTAACTTAGTGACCGTGGAAGATTACTTACCGTCTAAACATTGTTTGATAATAATTTTATGTGCTCTATCTTTGCAAGATTAACACAGACCTACCCTTAAAAGGTTTTGTTTACTTAATTGAAATAATGCGGTGGGCAACTTTTTCACTCAGGGAAGTTTTTTACAGCGTTATGGTCATTAGGGAAGGCCTATGTTCAGCAGTGAACTGTTGTGTGGTGATGATCGTGGATAATAATGGTGAAGTTTATACGTATTTGTTAATTTTTACGTATTATAATACCATGCCCCAACATCACGTTCGATGTAGGCAACATAATTAAAGTTATTTTCACTAATTTGACATGAATGTTTCTAATTAATGGACATCGAAATTGGGGCAGGACAGGCTTTTGTAGATTCAATACGTAATAGTTTAGGACACAAAAAGCTCTAACGATGGGCATAGATGAAATACATAAAGGGACGACACGCCGTGTTTCAGTAAAGGTTGTGGTTTAAATTCCCGGGTCGGGTACGGGTTTCTCTACCTACCTAAGTAATTGGCAAAAGCGTGGCTGTAATTTACCTATTAAGACAAAATAAGAATAATTACCACAGGTCGCTCAACAAAATTCAAAAGTATTTTAGAAACTGGAATAAAAATACCTTTGATTAGCTTCGATCAAACAAGCACAAAATAACTTGATCTGTTTGATGTTGAGTTTTCCAAATAAACGAGCCCTTAAAATTTTCCTTATCTTTTCAACCGGAAATCTACTTTGTATGTTTTACTTTAATATTTCAGAGACTGCTACAGCTACTTAATAAAGCGGCTACTTAGAGTCTAACAACGAATAGTGCTAAGACTTTAATTTTGGATATAAAATTACCTAAATTATTAATTATGAAATTAATTAAACGGCTCGCTTTTTTGTGTGGCTTTAATTTAAAGATATCTTTTTAATAATAATGTCGGAAATATTAATAATTTTGGTCTCGTTTTTATAGGTTGTGGTTGGAGGTTGATCAAATTAATAAAATTAAAAAGTTATTACGCGATATCGGGAGCTAATTATAACTTTTTCTTTGAAGCCGACTGAAAGTTTGTTTTTGTCGTAATTTGTTAATTGCTTTTTATTTAGCTATCTAATTTATTCCTTTTCTTCCTTATTTTGAGATAAATTACTCCACTCAGCCAATAACGGCGGAAAATTCAACTGCTTAGGAAGAAGGTCTATAAAATGATGACCAGCGCGAGTATCTCTTAAACAAACGGCATTATCAAATCACTGCACCCGAGTTAAAGTGCCGGTAAAATAGAAGGGGACACTTATTGCCTTCTTTGCCCCCTCCAGGCCCCAAGAAAGGGGCGAACTCCGTGCCCGCTTTACCAAAAAACCGTCGCGAGCAAAGCAGGAATTAGTGTGAAACTGTTCCAACTTTAAGAACTATTTGTTAGTGTGGATAAAGGAAACCATTTCAGCATAATTAGGGCTGAAATCGTTGGAGCTAAACACCAGCTGCCACTTGCTGGCAATATTTTATTAGGTGAGCGGAATGAAAAACTTGTTGCACTTCATGCACTTCATTCATACATGCATACAGAAGTCATCTCTAGATGATATTGCATATAACACCAAATAGCTATTAGATACAATCTCACAAACAATGAAACTTAACTAAAGGAATCGTATGGTTAACAAATGTAGAACAGATATGGCAGTGTAGCTGATATTCAATTTGTAAAAGTGCTTGATGTTACCAACGTTATCGACATACATAGCTCTAAGAATTAGCAAGCTGAAGTGCCAGTAAACCGGCCATATTTCGCGAAAACCGACAACCTCTGGGGTAAACGTGTTCTTGAGTGGAGACCACGAATCGGCAAATGTAGTGTAGGACGCCCTCCGGCCAGATGGGATAAAGACCTGCGGAAGACTGCAGGCAGATGCTGGATGCAGCAAGCTGCAGACAGGGCCCTTCGCTCTTGGCGCTCATTATGCCTGTCTATATATGTCTATATAGGCCTAACGTAGGCTGATGATGATGATGATGAAGAAAACTAGTTATCTTCGTTATGATTTGATATCCCAATCAAGATTGTGAGCCATCCCTCATTTTTATCGGGAATCTATCCAGAGATCTTGTTTGCTAGCACTTGAATCAGAGATCCATTGTCATTGAAATTGGAAATTAGAATTCAATTTATTCTGAACGAATGATCGATCGACATTTCGATACGAATGCTTCCCCGGAATTAAAGATACCTACCACCAACTGAATTTTCTATCCATATTACATTAACACGGATAAAAATAAAACTAGGATTCTCGCTTTTACATCTCAGTCGTGTTTTTATCCATTGCGCTACAGAGTTCGTCAGAATTAAAAACTTATTTTCTGTTTTTTCGCTGCAAAATGAGTGCAATTTTGCGTGTGAAATAGTTAATTACCGATTGGTGAGGTAAGCTGAGCGGCTGTTATCGAATAACAGAAAGAACGCGCTCAGCAAAATCGTATTGGATGTAGGGCTGGGATTTTCATTTTAATCTTTATTGTTTCAGCTTTTAAGTTGTCTATTCAGAACAGTATATTTGGAGACCAATTTTGGATGTTGACTAACAGTTGCTTATAAAATGTTATGTAGGATCTTACTGTGGCAGACGGTAAACGGTATACCGGGGACGGACATAAGCACATGAAAAGCGGGTGCGAAGCAGCGGGCAGAAGCTGGTTCGGATTCAAACCCATTCACCGTGATATAATTATATCACGGTGAATGGGTTTGAATCCGAACTTGCACTCCGCAGTTATAGTAGTCTATTTATTGTCTTAAAGTTTTTTTTTGTGTGTGTAGTGTTTAATAAATAATTTTCTTTCTTTCTTTCTTTTAGTCTGACATGCGTATCTCTGCACAGAGTTATTTTTAAACTTATTCGTATAATAATTTGGGGAACCCAAATTATTTAAATTGCACAGAAAAAAACCACACCGATTTACTGGTATTGCAAAACCGAACTATAACGGGGAGGAAAATTGTGAGGCAAATTTCCCCATTGTTCTTCACGCCCCGCCGTATGGTGAGGCGTTTGAATATTTCATGCTTGATAATTTATTGCATGATTTAGTATGGGCATGGAGCGAACAAGATTTCTGGGCCGAATGCACCGCTATGCGATAGTTTATGTAAAAATAATTTAAGGCTCGGTTGTAAGTCAAGTCCTTCGAAATGTAAGATTTTAAGGAGTTCGCGTCAATATAAAAAAGCTGTTGTAAGTTTGTAAGTTCAGGACATTACTGACTACATCGGTGTTCCAAAAAGAAAACTAAACTATAGGACTAGTAAATAAATATGAATTTAAGTTGAAAAAAAGATATTAGGCACCTAATTTTAACTTAAGTTTTAGCAAACGTATTTACAATTTCAATGCAATTTTCACATATTAAATAACTACTTATTTATGAAATATTTCCCTTTCTGACCGTTTACAACCCCCATCAAGTTTATAGTATATTGCCCGTATAATAATATAATATACGACGTTGCTCCTACTATAAATCCTATTGTTAGAGCTTAATTGAGGCAGATTTAGACCAAATGGGAGACCACACGATAAGCAGAGAAACATATTTCTCCGTCCACTATCTGGCTTGCCGTAATAACACCATTTGTGTGGAACACCTATTTAATAGCTGCCTTTATAGGAAATGGGCTAACGAATAAAGTCGACCGTCTCAAGGAAAATCCTTGGAGAACCTATAATTCAAGTTAATAGAGTTTTGGAACTGTTTCACGATCGAATTTAAGACCGTGTTTGAGTTTTTTATTCATTTCCAGTAATTTTTCTCGAGAGGTGTATAAAACTTCGTGATGGACACAAATTAACATGAACTGAAAAACTCCTGTTAGGAAATTTGTTATTTTTACTGTGTATCATAAAGTGACATAGATTGTTATTTTTACTAACATATCACCCATTCAGATAAAAGGGAGTAAATGAATTACTCTGATTATTATAAAGGTAATCAATATGTTGGCCCAGAGAACCAATCTTTTATTCTGTCGCATTTTTTTCATTTTCATTTAAATCAGAAGGAAACTATTGCCATTGCTTTTTTCTGCAGGGCAAAAGCCTTCCTATTATATAATTTTTTTATAAATTTCACGGATTATAATTAAATAGGCCTTTGCATCTGTGACAGATGATTTGAGCAGCATCGCGGCGGCACTTGCGTAGTAAATTTAGAAGTACCTAGGTATTTACGTTTTCTTATTTGTGCAGACAAATTATGCCTGATGTGTATTGTAATTACTTATGTAAATTAAATTTAAGTTCTTCAAACTTCTCAAGAGACGCATATATGCAGGTCTCGACAGAGCCTACACATTTGCTCCCTTTGGGGTCGAGACCCTCTGTCCGTGGGGTATCAAGGCTCTCCGGGTTTTTAAAAAGTTATCTGAGCGTCTGGTCGACGCGACGCGTGACCCGAGAGCTGGCAGATATCTGGCGCAGCGCATCAGCATTGCCATACAGTGGGGCAATGCAGCCAGCGTCTTGGGACGCTTCCGACTGGTATTGATATGGATCAGTTGAGCTACCTGTGGATTGTTTGCAACAGTCTGCAGTTAGCTTAATTGTTTCAATTGTAAATACTAGTTCTAATTTGTTTTTACTATTTAATTGTAATTTTCTTTGTCAATAAAGATTAAAAAAGTTCTTCAAACTACGCACCTTACCGATTTTATATTATACCTATGCGTTATCAAAAACCGATTTGGGTTACCGTGTCATGAAAGTTAAAGCCAATATTTTGTTCCATTAGGGGTGACATGTTAAATACAGAGTGCGCATATACACCCTTATCGGTAGAAATCAAAATGGTTTTGTAAACTTTGTCACGGAAACCAAGTACTTTATTCTGGAATGGAAAAAAACTGTTGTTGAACTTTTACTTAGAAGAATAAGCTTGAGATATTTACCTAATGTTTTAATTGTAAAATATTTATATAATCAAACTCATTGTGTAATTATACGGAGTAGTTATAGCCGTATTTTGTATACGAGTATTACCTATATTATATGTATATTGGCTGTACAAATATGTATCTACCTATTTACGTTATTACTTTGCTCTATATCTTCTTATAAAGTTATTTGCGGCACGTATCTAAGCGAACGATCTCGATAGCTTAATTCCACTTCACAAAATCGAGTCTTCATTTAAATTCTCCGAAAGCATTGATTGTTCATGCGATATTGTATCTATATCGTCTCAGATAAAGCTCAGAATTGAGAGTTGATTCGTGACAGAGGCCTACTTTACATTCGGATCTGCTCATTTCCTTCTCGGGGCAGCCATTAGCAAAATACACAGGACATGAGTTTCGGTGACACCTGCGCCTTAACATACTCGGTAACCCTTCCGGCGATGTGTCACGTATCTGGTTTCTGAGAACATTCATTTTGTTTGGATGTCCTATTTAGATAAAAGAAATTGGGCTTTGAAAATATGTAGCAATAAACGTTCTATTTTGCGATTACGATTATTGGATTATATTTATTGGTATATTTTATACTGGTAACCTTTGGAGAGTTCTTTTTACTCTGTAGACAATTTCTACGCTTTCAAATTGGATTATAAATGCATTTAATATACAATTAATAAATTGTGTTTATATTAGATATTATTATTATTATTTAAGGTCAATATTAAACACTATATTGCTTACCTTATTCCTTTTGACTTGTAATTTGGCGTTATTAACGAAGAATTGTATTGTATTGTTTTTTGGTTCTGCTTCCTAATCTATTTCTGTACTAATGATAATGTAACCATTAAACGATATGCTGTGCAATGACGTTTAAATTTAAGCATAGAATCTGACCGCAACTTTAAACTTCTGACACGAACTGAGCTTAAAATTCATAATACGCGAGCAAAACAACAAGCTATGCAGTGTAAGTAGTTGGTATGCCCCAGTGACCTCACCCCATCCTCGTATTTCAGCGTTTATTCAAAGACATGTGCAAAGTAGGTACCTACGTGAAAGCTCCGACACCCGACCTCTATCAGAATTTCCTTACCAAATTTCCTACGAGACTTGAAAACTGAGACATTTTTCAAAGCCATGCAACCTGAAACTTCGGTATGGATAATGATTTCTAAGGTTCGTCGTTTGGTGCTTACATGTATTTTTCGGAGTTTGGATAACGACACAATTAGGGAAACATGCTTCTTTTACCCTAAAGTTTTGTTCTTTTTTGGAGAAATCATAACAATTTCATTTCTTTAGGACATATCGCTGTACTTGGGATATCCATATTGGTATTTATCAGTGGTGTACTTTCGCAACTGTAACATTTTGTCTTGTACGCGTGGTATAAATCTATTTGTGAGGCAGCAATAATCATATTATTTCTATAAAATAATGATGCGCGGAGGGACCTGGAGGTGGCTGCTGGCCCAGCCGTAGGACATAACAGGCTAGCTATAATTATAACTAATATTATTTATTTCTTATTTCTTGAACTTACAAAAAGTTTCACAAGACGGCATTTCTTTCATCAAAAATAAACGAGCCATAGAAGTCGAACCCAATAGGAAGGTACGGAAAAAACTTGAAGAGGGAAAATCTTTCTACATAATATTGTTATGAAAACTTTAGCATATATTGGGCTTGTGCGTTGTTCAGACCCGGGCAGTAAATCATTTTAATAATTGATCCCGGCTGAAATATTCATGAAGTTCCATCTGAAGGTAGGCAACAGAGAAAAACGGGTGAAAAATGTTTCGCACCCGCCGATATTTTACTATGTTTGACCGTTGCAAAGAGAGGAAGTTTCTTTTTTGAAAGCTTTGTGAATAAATAAAGGACCAAAGTCAAAGAACGGATGTTTGTCGGGTAAGTTCATGGACTTGGTGATTAAAGAACTACCCCTAAATTGCCTTTATCTGGTTTTGTCCAGAAAGATTAAGCTAAAAACGAATGAAGTTTTTGGAAAAGACGTACGCGTATCTTAAAATACTTGTTGTTTTGGAAACGAGTATTATAAGATACGCGTTTCATTGGAATTTCATTGGAAATATCTAGCTACTACTTTTTAAAAAGTTTAGGTATGTACGAGTATCATCACCAAGTTCATAATAAAATAGTGTATTGCCATCATATCGCATTTCGCTTGCAAATTGGTCGCGGTATGTTGAAATACTCTGCCGTCGTCCATGTCATTAGCATACCGATAGCGTAGCATGTATCGCGCGATAGGCTTCCGATCTTGTGATGTTCATACGTAGGTTCTTAAGTTCATTTAGGTGAAATAGCAGTCTTAACGAAAGTAAAACTGAAAAATCGCGTTGTGAAGACCTTATATTGTCCTTATGTTGTCTTATAAGGATTTTAAGCTAGGTAGATAAACTCTTTTTGTTTTTACTTTGAAACTGATTCAATGACTTGGATATGTACTTAGCTGTCCTTGATAGTGCCTTGATAGTGCTGTGTGGTGCCGGCTTAGAATTTGCACCACCCCAACTCTTTCCGCGGGTGTCGGAAGAGGCAACTAAGGGATATACACCGGGGGTGGGCAGCAGCGCCCCCTGCAGAACAATTCGACCACCTAACTGCGATCCCCAACCGCGTGGGGATTATGGGCATTACCCCCTGTGAGCTAAAAGCCAACAAGGCGCTTATCAGGGGGAGGCCTGGGTCCAGCAGTGGACCAATATAGGCTGTGAAAGAGGTGGAGGAGTCCGTGATAGATTTTTAATTTGTCCTTAAGTGATTGGACTTGTATGGATAATGTAGCTTTAGACATGTATTCAGGTACAAAAGCGCAAAACCTTGTTTCAGCGGTTTAATTTGAACAGTGAATAAAAAAAAAACAAAATCTCGTTTGCCGTCTATTCGTCTGTATTGTGTGAAAATTCATATTCTATTATTTGTTGTCAGTTTTCCAGCACGGTATTCCACAGGCCTGAACTACCTAGTGTCGGCAAACCAACTTCAATTTACATGACTTTATTCGGCTGAATAGTTTTCCTATTCAGTGCGCCCAGTCACAATAGCCGTATCGCACGTTTTTCTTTTTGCAAAAATAGTTATTATACGTAATATAAATAAAATAGGTATTTGCTTGACCTAAAACGTAGAAGCTATTTGCCTATGTAAGCGTTTCTCGTATTTATTCTGTGTTCGTGATGCGCCTCGATAATTCATATTTGCTAGGCTTTGTTTGAGGTAACTAACGGATTCGGCATATCACGTGAAGATATTCTATGTTTCTGTGACCACTGCTGGACTTCTTTGAGAGTATTTTTTTATACAAACAGGCATGCCGCCGCCTGACGGAAAGCGAATCGTTACCTTGCCACTGAGTTCGTAGGTATATTCTTATTTTGATAATTGACTGTAATTAAATCTCTATTGCCGGACAATCCACACAGCATCATCTAGTACTAAAGTAAAAAAGTAAATATATTACATATTAAAAAGTATATATCATAATTTTATTTGTATTGTAAAAATCAAATGCATAACAAATAGCCCTTGAAGAAAGCACTATTCTTCTATCCAACACACGATTGCTATCAAGATATTTGCGGCCCACGGTGCATGTATTTACAAAGTGACGCTTACATGCCACTGGCAGGTATTCACGGTTCGCGATGAAAGACTAACAGGACACTCCATTCATGCATATCGCAGGCAACTACGTAGAAAACGGGCGCATAATGCTAAGTTCATTTACCTACATTTTTACAAAATGTTCTGTAACCTACCGACGATGTGTGTGTGGTTTAAAAGGGTTCTTTCTTTCGGTTATCTGCTTCCCATTGTTCGTCTAAATGGCTTTTAGTAAAATATTCAGCATTACCTACTTACCACTTTAGTACTGTCAAGTAATACAACAGAAATAATTAAAAGTTATAGGATGTACTAACCAAAACAGAAATGTTTACTTTACTGGTCAAGTGCTGTATCATAAAGCTTTTCACAGCAGGAAACTTTCATCCACAAAATAAAGGCACTCTTCACTTTTTCTACAACTCTTTTAAACCGTACTAAAAGTGTTACAATCTTTTCCTTTTCCTTAAAAAAATACACGTTAAACCCAAAATTCACCCTGCCGTATACCCCCCGAGTTCATTTACGTATCTTGTCAAGCTATCACTCACCCCTTTCTATAGCGTTTTTTTGTATATTTGCAAGAGTCAATTGTCCGGGCTTCCCCGACTGTGGAGTGCGATAAAAGATGAAATGGGATGAAATATACGAGGTCCAAGCGTCCGTCAATGTAACTACTCGTAAAAGGTCCCTTTTTAACAGTGACACCGCTGTTTATGTTTAACCTTTCGGATGGAAGGCACTTTTATGCCTTCTTTATCAAAGCTGAGAGTTTTATTTTTCATTTGAGCCCAGTGAGGCTTGTGTAATGAGTTCGTTTTCTTTTATTGCCGCGCGTAGCACAGAAGGTGTAGATTTAATGGATATTTAGAAAGAGTTGGGAAGGTTTAGCTGTGTTTTTCCTTTACCGTTTTGGTTGAGCATTGTAGATACGTTTGAAATTTTGTTTGTAATAAAAGTGATTTGTGATAATATTACAAGGCATTTCAAGATGTATTTTTATACCGCACGTTACGCTGGTTAATAATTTGTAATCCCCACTAATATTATAAAGCAAATGTAATTCTGTATGTCTGTTTGTAACCTTTTTACGCCTAAGTGGCTGAACGGACCATAACAAAATTTGGCAGGGAGGTAGACGGTATCCCGGGGACGGACATAAGTTACATTTATTCCGGAAAAGCGCGTGCGAAGCCGCGGGCAGAAGCTAGTTTAATAAGCAAGATCCGGAAAATCCAGCGTCTTGGGGACGCTTCCGACTGTTATTGATATGGATCAGTTGACCTACCTGTAGATTGTTTGCAACAGTCTGCAGTTAGCTTAATTGTTTCAATTGTAAATACTAGTAAGGTTTCCGGTTTCTTTTTGGGTCTGAAATTGGCAATCAATTTTTGAGATGACAGAAATAACAATTCAATCCATTTGACGGCAATTTATCAGTCACCGAAGACTATATTATTATTTTTTGGTTGCTACATTATTCTTTCTGAGTCAAATAACGTATTCCTTCGCAATAAGCCGATTATTTACAGCCAGAATAATTATGGTACAGGCTGTTTGGTGCGCACAGTACCCATCAACAGCCTGTACCTTAACTATGACGGATAAATATTTTTTTTTAATCTGGCTTGATCCCCCTTTGTTTTTTGTATACTGGAGGCCTGGATTTGTGACGTTAGCTCAAATAATCGTATGTAAAAAAATAACAAGCGTTTGGTCGTCGAATTTTTTTTATATTATAAAAATTACAGTACAAAAGGCGGCTTTTTTGCTTAAAAGCGATCTCTTACAGGCTATAACCGTGTACGTACATCCAATAATATTAAGTAACTTGGTTGTTTAATGTGTAAGAGTACTCAAGTTTTTTTTTTGATGGCAATGGATTTATTGACTACGAAAAGTACAATCAAATAATAGAAACAAATTAGAACTAGTATTTACAATTGAAACAAATAAGCTAACTGCAGACTGTGGCAAACAATCTACAAGTAGCTCAACTGATCCATATTTATACCAGTCGGTATATAATGAGCCCAAACATAAACTTATACTGAATATAACGTTCTAAATATCTACAAAAATGTCCCCTACAACAAAACTCTCTGTAATTCCGCTGCTTCATCCAATCTTCGCAATATTCATACATATTAAATGAGAAAGTTGTTATTCGGAACCCTTTCCCTATTAACCTAGTTTCATATCGTACGTTTGCATTATTATAACGTTGATTATTTTCTTGGAGCTCTTATCTCGTACGACATGATATTGATATCAAGATGTGAGCGAACGTTTGAGCCGACGACGTTATATTGCGTTTGATTCGTGATTGCTTATTTAGAACAGGAGATGAACGAAAGGGAAGAGGAGAGAAAACTTAGCGTGACTTGTTAGGATGTTTATCAACCATAGCGGCCAAATGTGTTAAAGCCAGGGTAAAGATTAAATACTGAATTCATGCCCCAGATACGTGCCTTACTGCCGAAACACCCTACTTCTGAAAATGCAATCATTTGATACGCTAAATAGCCTCGAAGTATACTTGATACACTGTAATTTAATTGTAAGATATACTTGATTGTGATTTTCAGAAGTAAGTTGTATTGGCAGTCGGGCACGCACGTATCAGAACGGAGGCGACTACTCTTAAATTGCTCTAATAGGATTGGATACTTATGAAAATCGATCGTGCCCACTGACTTACATTTTGTCGAAAAGACCACCTCACAACACAAACAAAACACGAACGCCCGATTACTCAAACACAAATCAGATTAAAGCACTTCTCAAGTCGGAATTTTTTGACAGTTTCTGTTAAAATAAGATCCGTCAAGTGCGAGTGTGACTCGCGCGCCGAGGGTTTCGAATGTTTGTCAAGTAGGTATACTAATATGTACTTTAGGTACCGGTTAGAGACTTTGCTATTTAATGAATACCTAAAAATTTAAGAGGTACCTTCAATTTCTAGGTATTCATTAAATAGCACATTTCAGATGCAAACTTCGGAGTATAGAGGGTACGTAATTGTAAAATTTTTGCCTTTTTTCAGTATATTTCGAAAAGTGTGTAACCTCCAGGAATTTCGATACCTATTTTGAGATGTCCAAACCAATACCTTTCATTTGATACATTACCCGATGAGGTAGCCCCCTTTTTTTAAAAAAATTCCGTCTGTCTTTTTTGGTAATTTTTCAAAAAAGAGATCGGAGATAGAGGGATTGGGGAGTTAGTATTTATTGGAGTAAAATATTTCAAAAAGTATTAAACCTACAGAAGTTTTAAAAACTGTTTTGAAAAGTAAAAACTGATACCTTTCATTTGATACCCCACTTGAACTTGTAGGTTGTAGGTCTCTTTAAAAATTCGACATCTCAATTTGTAGGTACTGAAAATTTACATTTTCTTTTTAATATTTTTTTGTGTTTTTTTTTCTTTTAATCTGTACATTCGCACGAATTGTATTATTATTTTAAATTTCAAGTCATTTGCTATTGTAGTTGCTGAGATATTAATGACGGAAAACAGGATAGAAATAAAGGTTTGAAGCCGATCTCCGATCTTCGAAACCCTAAAAATATAACTTGAGAACAGCTCAAATCTGGTTTTTGTTTGAGTTTTGGTGACTATCGATTCTAGCTAGAACATTGAAAAAGTCATGCATAATGCTTATGACGATGAGACTCGACAAAATCTAAATTATTTTCTTATTGTTTCAGGTACGAATGCAAGGAACGCGATGTACCAGTTTATCAGTAGGAATTATTATGTGACAAATATTCTTCTTGAAAACGATTTAGGTTGATCTGAAAGATTAAAATGAGAGAATAGAAAATTATAGCTTTTTGCTAGATTAACACCCCGAGCTCCTATTCTATGATAGGCCGGGAGCTCCCGCCCCAAGGGAACTAACATAAATGTTAACAGCGCTATTGCGTAAGCGCGCTGACAGTATGTCATTTGGAAAGGTTTCCTTTATTTGCGGTTGTTATTGTTGCCTTTCGTATTTTAGGTGACAATAATGATTAATTTGAGTTATAGGAGGACCCAGGACCACTTTCATGTTATTACATTGAGGATTCAGCCTACAAACATCGGTACTTATATACAAAAATCTGTAAAAATACCGTTTAGAGGGTTTCGTACCCGAAGGGTGAAAACGGGACCCTATTACTAAGCCTCTGCTGTCCGTCCGTCTGTCACAGGGCTCTATCTCATGAACTGTAAGATACCTCTTACAGTTCGGGAGATAGGGAGGGGGGGTATCGGGAGACGGATAGAACCGTCTACCGACGCGACGGTCGAAATTTTCAGAGAATGTATATTCCTCTTGCCGCTATAACAAAAATAATAAAAATAAAATAAATATCTAAAAAAGGGGTATTCCATACAAAAAAACCTGATTTTTTTGTCTATTCGAACCAAAATGACACACACATGAAATTTTCTATAAATAAGTAACACTTCAACTTGTTATATTATAAAATATTTAAAAATTATTAAAGTTCAAAATTTAAAGGGGGTCTCCAAACAAGTGAAAATTTGATGTTCTTTAAAAAAGTTGCCTGATTTTTACGGTACGGAACCCTTCGTGTGCGAGTCGACTCGCACTTGGCGGATTATTTTTCTTTTTGTAGACGACAAATGCCTATGATGAAATGAGTAGAGATACTAATGTCCCTCAACTTACATAATGGAAATTATTTTACGAAATGAAATAAAAGGAAAATCGAGTTTGCATTGTAACAAGGTATTTATTTTCTCTGTTCTTTAATTTTGATTAACTCGTAGTAGAATTATTTAACTTAATTTATTTTATTTATGTTTTAGTTAACAACATCTTCATCAGTTGATGGTACTGGTACCCCACGTGATTATTTCACTGCAGGGCAAAGGCTTTGACGTAGTTTCCTCTGACTGTTGTGGAATCTGGAAAGTTCACAATTATTACTCGTCTGATATATAGTATTTCAATATACTAGCTTTCCTTTCCAGTAAAGAACTCCATTTCCTTACACTCGGTGAATAGGCCGTAATTTATAGCCGCTCTGATAATACATTATCTTCTACGTATTCAAATGCAGTTCCTGCAACGAGCATCGTAGGAAACGCTCAATGGATTTATCCCAGTGGCTAATTTATTGCTGATCGAGGGCGGTGAGTAACAGCCTACAGCAATTCAAGTCTTGACGTTTCTATTACGTTGTTCAAGAGCTTTGAGCCTGGGATTTTTATTGGAATTTCTTATGATAGGTGGATGTTTTGTCTTATTTTGCTGCAAATAAAATGCAGTACAGTAGATGAATCCTTACACATTTCTTGCGGTTTTTATTGATGCACTTTTACATCTTTTACATAAAACCAATAGATAGTTTTAATAAATAGGAAATGTTTATTTAGTTTGTAATTTGGGTATCTGTAAATTTCCGGGCGTAATGCCCGGAAATATACTAAGAAAACTAGTAGGATTTTACATTCGGTCGGTTTTTTGTGTAGAGGTCCGTGTCATTCGATTGCCAAGACGACAAAGAAATAAAACTTGAAACCACACATAGTCCCTATAAATAAGACACTTTTTCAAAGTTAGCAAGGCCGTTGAAGCTATAAAATAACAAGCTATATTCAGGTAAAAATGAAAACGTTCAAAAAATAACTGTTTGAAGCGGCAATACTGCAATACGACTGCTATCCGATTTTACTGTTATTGAATGAATGCCCCTTACACCCCTTACCAAAATTGTCGGAACGTGTAGGATATAAACTGCAAAGTTGACTATAAAGCTGCCCCTTTAAGCCTTGACTGCGACAAAAACTCGTTCGCCCGCTGTAAACTTTTAAATCTTTATTTTGTGAAAGGGGAAAATAATAATCCGTTCCGAGTGGATTGTGTAGACTGATTTTGTCAAGGATTGCAAAGTTTTCACGATAGGTAACCAGCTGTACTTCCACATAAAAGTTTCTTATAATACCAGACCACGGTTGCTTACGGCCCGAGTTAGTCCGTGGCAATAAAATCAAATTCATGACCCCAAAGTAGTTTGAAATTGGAATTAAAAGATAGAGAACACGAAAAATATTGCTTGCTTCATCTACAAATGCAATTTTTATTTACTTCTTCTGCGATTTGCTAAACCATTGCATAATGTGCTTGCGCTCGCATTCTTTGTAAACTTCTTTCTATCGCCATTACAGACATACACACCCAACACAGAAATTCTGTCCCTAGGTCCATATTTTCTTCTAATGCCGCTGTTAGTTGCGTGCACACACCAATTTGCGTCGACGCCTTATCGCCGAAGCTAATGTTCAGTGTAATGCCGCTTCCGACACGAAAACTCTTCTGGGTGCTTACTCTTTAAAAAGTTCAAATTTCGATCCCAATTTCAAACTCTTTAAATGCTTTGAGGTTCCAAAATTTCTCGAAATCAAGGAGAAAGTCGCCACCTAAATCCGAGCTCAATCGTGCGCTATCATCGTGCGTTACCAATGTGTGTGTTTATTATGTCTGTTATCTTTGATTGTTTTGTTTAAGATTTAGGATTATTTATTTAACTAAGCGACGCGTTAAACTACAGTAGGTAATAATACATTCTAAAAATAAAGAGAACCCAGTGCTTAGACAAACCTAACATAGGCTTTAAGGCATTGCTAACCAATTTTTGTAAAAAATTTTTGTTGAATAAATGATCTATCTATCTATATCATCCAAGAGCAGCTAAAAATCTACTTTGAGGTTAAAATTGATATAGAAGCCTTTTTCAACAGTAAGAACCCTGAACTCATTGTTCCTAAACCACTATACTTTGTGTGGATAAACGACACTGTAGGAAGTAACTAGTTTCCACTGTTTTGGATTAGGATTTTATGACGTTGCATTGTTTTCGTATGGCTTTGTTTTGGTATGAATTAACGTGAAACGGAACGTTGCGATTCACCTTGATTGTGTGTTTTTGCTTTTGGATATTCAAAATGTCTGGGGAAAGAATGGAACGGGACGTGTTCAGTATGAATGGGACAAGGTTCCCGTGTTAATTAACTTTATCTTTCATTCGTGTTTTAGGGACGCATACGAAAAAGGAAACTAACGGGCGAATCAAAAAGATAGGTGGGGGTGCCCAGGAGGAGAATTTTTAGTCCTGTTAATAATTTTTTAAACGGTAACCATTATTTATTATTTTTTATATGAATGGTAAAAGCTATTTGACAAATATGGTAACTCTTGGACGTTTTGGTTTTAACTGTTAGTCCATTTGTAAAATAAAATAAATAAATAAATTCAATGTGATGTATAAATAAAATAAATTAAAGTCAATGTAATGAACCAGGGAGCCAACTACCAGATTCATCTCCTTCTTTCATTCTTCTCCTAAGTTTTTTATGTCTGACTTACACTTCACCGGTTTTTTCTCCAATAACCCAGTTATATCCCTTTGTCATACAAGCAATAAAACTCCGCTTATGTAGGCGGTAGATAGGTACCTACATCCTCAGCCTACGTTATTCACAGTTCACGTTTGAAACATTTTTGTTTATCTAAAATACGTAGCGTTTCGTGTCAGAACAGCCATGTGTGCATTTTGGTATTTTGTCCGTCAGCAAATATAACAGGAGCTATTATCGGGCTGTGGTCACAAAATGGCACTACAATATTGTAACGTTGATGATCATTGCCGTCAGGTTTATTGTTGCCAGTTAATTTTTAAGCTTGCAAGAGTATATGATATTATGCATATTTATTTCACCCTTGTAAGCTTCAAAATTAACTTTTAAGCATAATCATAATCAGTTTATCGCATGAACCCTGGTTTCATAAAGGTCTTAGGCTTAAAACTAGTTCCACATAGATTAGATTAGTAGCTTCGATTTAGTGGAGTGGAGCAGATTTTTGAAGGAAATATCGCGCGCTGCAAGTAGTGTCAACGTCAAAACTTCGCTAACGCTCTGCTCCCGCTCACCTAATACACCATAATAAATACAAATGGTTTAGACATATTTTAATTACAAATATTTGTATTTGTATTTTTGTATTTATTTATTTAAAATTTATAACATTTAGGTCGTTATACAAGGCAAGTCAGAAATTGTACAATTTCAAAAGACAAGACCATACTTAAATAAATCATTACGGGGAACATTATGTTTATCTCAGATAATACACATAATATTGTATACTTGTTAATACCAAGATGCAATAAGTTGCGTCCGCGTAAGTTGGAAAAGGCGGCTTACAAGAACGTCCAAGAAAGCAAAAACTTCCTAGTCCTCCTAGACTATGCTAGTTTTAATTATCTTCCAAGCTCAGTAACTCACATTCAAATATTTCCTGTCTGGCAAGTTCTTATCGCCAAGCCTACAGTCATGTCACATCTTGATATATCACCGATCAGAAGCACGAAGGAAAACAGTTTTTCATTGATTCGTTGGCACATCTGGCGAACTAACGCCTCGGGCCGTCCTTCTGATGACCTGACTTGACATTTTTATTGCACACCATATTTTCACGGCCTCTAAGGAATTTGGATGTGCCCTGTGTAAAATATCGTAGAAGTTGGAGGACAGAACAGTTATGATATTACTGACGCGATATATTGAAGAAGTTTCGACGTCAATGGGACTCCGGTCGGTCGCCCCGTTTTTTATAGCACTTGTTTTATCTTTTGTGCCGAATCTGCCCCTATTACGGCGACTGTATCTCATATGTCGATCGGAAAATACGTAGAAATAAGATGACCTACTTATTTGATCATGTTACTGTTCGTTTCTTTTTCTGTTCTGTCTTTGATGTTCTAGGAATCTTGATTTTTTACTTCATAGAAGTAACTTTTATACTACTTATGTACGCAGTTTCTTACCTCTATAATACTTGTTCATAATTCTCTGACTTGGACAAATGAATAACAACCTACATACCTATTGATTTTTTTTTAGTTTGCAATTGCAACAGTCTGCAGTAAGCTTAAATATTTAAATAAAAAAAAATGTTTTTGTTTGCTTCTTTTACAAAGCAGTAATTTTCTTTCTCAATAAAGTTCCAATAAAGTTCCCATTTTATGGAGCTTCTCTCTAAATTAAGTAAAGCGAGACGCTCAATATTGATTGTCTTTATATACTCGAGGAGAATTCCGTTTATAACTCACTGACCGAAATAAACTCTCTTCTACCTGCCTCTAATTACCTCGAGTCCTTAAACATGATGGATTTATGTATATAGTCAGCGACTAATTGTTATTTGTTCGTTTCCCACAAAAGAAAAGTTTTGGCCCCGAACTGTCAAACTTCGTCACGCCGTCGCTTGGAGCAAAATACAATTTGTCATTGATTGATCAACGAGGTTGTCCAAACAAAGACGTGAGTACTTCGTCATAGACTGAGTAGTATCTGAAGAGAGGTTTCATTGAGATAATGCAGACTGAGAGTAGAGAGAGAGAGGTCTGAGGGTAGAGTCCATTTTTTCCAAAGTTTTAAGGCCTGTTCAGACCTGTGTGGTAGGTATTCGCTACCCAGACCGGTAGCGAAATCCGAGTCCTACTATCTTAGCGCGAAACCAAGCACCGCTTTAGGTAGCGAATATCGCGTAGATTTGAAAAGACCACATCATAAGTTTTACTAATCAAACAAGTTAAGTAGCTTTTATCTAGATACCAAGAGAATGAAGCAGCGAGCACAAACTGCTTTAGAATAGTTTTAATTAAAACGGATCCCAATTTATTCTTCTTGGATAGTAAAATGTGTCTTTATATCGGTGGTCGCAGCACTTGTATGTAAGTAGAGTCCAACTCGCACTACGCAAAATTTTCCGAAGCCCAGTTTGAAGAATAACCAGAGCGATAAATATTCATGAGGAAAGTAAGCCTTCTTGTCATAGGCCTTGAGAGCCTGATAGATGACGTCTCCTACTTTCCTTCTGTTGGAACTTTCATAATATTTCTGACTTTTTTACCATGTTACTTTACAAAGAAAAAACACTATACGCTGTCACGCATTTTCTGACACATATGTACACTCCTATGAAGTCCCATAATTGTTGTCAGGTGACTGAATGAAAGAATAGATAGATAGAATATACTTTATTGCACACTTAAATCTAAAATGAACTATTTAGAACAAGACAAATTAAAAACTAAGCGACAATTGGCGGTCTTATCGCTCAAGAGCGATCTCTACCAGACAACCAAGAATGCAATATTTCTTAGACCTGTCTATGAAATATTGCATTCTTGGTTACTTTACATTACTTTTTAAAAATAGAGATGCGTATCTGTCGACCCTAAAAATATCGGGACTAACGAGAGCTACGAATTAAGAACGAGATTACTTAATTTATCGAACCGACAGATTACATAACGACGACTATTCCAGTTGATTTTTCCATGGAAAAAACTGAAAATAATTTTAAAATTATAGTTATTATGGTAGTCACAGTAACTGAGTCCTTATCTTCGTCTAGTCTCGTTCTTTTTATCCAAAAGAACGAGTGTAATACCGCGGGCAGAAGCATGAAACAACTAAAAAAAAATAACACTGTATTCTATTGAATATTCGAATATTGTAATTCTTTATGTAAAGTCATTTAGACGCCTGAGTATGTCTGTAAAATAATAACAAAATGTTGCGCAATAACAACAAAATCGATTACAATTTCTTCATAAACAAAATCGATTGTCATAAAAAATCTAATCAGTAAAACATTAGGACATGAAGAAAGAAAATATATGTGTGGACGGAGTATGAGCATACCCTCCGTAAGCAGAGTAATCATGAGCAGAGTCGTAATGTGCATTACGACTCTGTTCATTTCTGATTTCCACTTTGATTATCTTGTTTCCTTTTCAATACTCGTTACTTAACACGATCCAATGAATTAATATAAGGAAAAATCTCTATATTATCCAAATGTGAAGATTTCCGACGATATTCCGCGCATTCCACACATAATATGGGAATTGTGAGAGCGCGGGGCGTTGAGGAAACACCTCTTAGCCAGGAATTTCCCTCCGGGGATATTCGTGCGCGGAATTTTTGCTTATCCCTACCTACCCAGTAATAATATTATCGTTAATCGTATTTGTGCATAAAAATTATAAGAAAAACATTTTCTTTTACAATGTCGATACGTTACCAGCGAATTCATCGCTTTGAAGAGATAGATAATCTCCGCGATTCCACGGACGAAGCGAGAGCTCAAAGAAAATGTTTCGTTGGAGAGATTGAGATATTGTATTGGCTTGGGAAAACACGTCCGCTCGTCATTCATACAGAAGCCAGGTTATTAGCATTACCGTTATAATGTACGAACTCAGAAACTACGGAATATGGTTGTACAAAATGCTCTGGCCAACGAATTTTTTGGATGATTCTCGGAAAATCAGAGGCTGTGTGCAGAGGCTTTGTGGTGACTGAAGAGTAAAATGCTGGTAGTTCAAGCGAAAGATTTATATACCTCCACCAGCATTATTTAAATGGCACAATGGCGTAGTAGTATTACCTAATCTGTGCTGTGATACTGGTTTAGTTACCTGTAATTTTGTCTTATTTTTGCCAACAGCAGCAGTTTGATTGGCCTTTTGATTTTTATTGTAGACTAGAATGAAAGAAGTATTGGAGGGTAACATTGTATTGCGGTATTTTTGGCACATTTGTTTTGGCGTCCCCTTGCCATGAAACGACAGTTAAATGGTTAACATCACGCGTTTCCGTTTTGAGGCGATGCCAGCGGGTTGATAGAATTTCTTCATCAATTGTAACCATAAACAACTTGTCCGCTTATCTCAGTTTTTAGTTTAAGAATTAAAGTAATTGATCGGAGCGAAGCTAACGAAGATCTCAGTGACCGCTGGGGTGATTTGGCTTATGGTTAAGTACTTTCGAGCATGTCTGTCCAACTGTTGATCCAATTTGCGTGAAATTCGATAGGTGTGCTGCTAAGATTTCTTTTCAGATTCAGATTTCTCTTTAAGAACTGTAGTAACCTTTCGCCTGTATGTATATTAGGGAAATTTGTCTATTTGTAAAATCATATCCAAATTTCGAATAAAAAAATATATTCAAAATTTAGACATTTCTTCTAAACGCTGTTGATTTTGAGTATTTTTCTTCACTTAAATATTTTTTAAAGTGTTTACACAAATTGAACATTTCACGAGTAAAACAAATTATTTATACGGCTACAGACAACTATTTTGTGTTCGCAAGGCCGTTGGGCCATACCTTAAAGTGGAAAGGGCAGGACATGGTGAGGCTTACACAAGAGCGAATGAGCTGGCGTGTAAAAGAGGAGGCTTATACCCAGCAGCGGTGTCAGTGCGCTGATGATGATGATGGAACGGCTGAACTGATTTGAATGATATTTGATGAGCTTATATCCTGGATTAAAACATTGACTACTTTTGATCACGGAAAAGTGCAGTGTTCCCGTAGGATGATCAAATAATTCAAATATGTTTGTTACTCACGCGGGTAACATAGGACACAGGCTGGTGTTTGCATAAAACGTTTTTATCAATCCATCATCCAAAGAATAATTATTATCAAGTCTTGCAATCACATTTAGCACAATTGCTTTTAATATTTACTTTGCAATCCGATTCATTTGTACCGCGATTGACAGTTAATTAAATATTTAAAATCGGGCCGCCACTGCGTGTGAAATTGTGGCCCGATTTATTATACTAACTGAAATTACTCTTCCAATACCAACATAATATCCACGAAGATAATTAATTGTTATTTTACAAAGGTAATCGTATCATGTTATTGATTTTAGGGTTCTGTACCTGAAGGGTGAAAATGGGACCCTATTACTAAGCCTCCGCTGTCCGTCCGTCCGTCTGTCACAGTTGAAGTTTTCAGAGGATTTCTCTTGCCGCTATAACAACAAATAATATAAATAAATTAAATATCAAAATTAAAGGGGGCTTCTATACAAAAAACGTGAATTTTTTGTCTATTTTTTGTCTTCGTTTGTCAATGCTGTATCTGTTGAACCACAATACGCAGACACATAAAACTTTCTATTAATAAGTAACATTTCAACTGTTATAACAAAAATACACAAAATATAATAAAATAAAAAATTTAAAGAGATGCTTAATTTTTTTTATTTTAGGAAAAAGTGAAAATTTAATGTTCTTTGAAAAAGGTAGCTGATTTTTACGGTACTGAACTCTTCGTGTGCAGTGACTCTTAATTGGCGGTATATTCATTCAGGCGTAGGTGTAATGCGAAAGTAGTTTTGATAGAGTAGGTAAGGTTTATGTCTGATTTCGTGGAAACATCTTTTATTGTATTATGATGGTAGTAGCTTCTGACCGCGGCTTCGCACGCTTATATTTCGCCATAAAAAGTGGCCTAAGTATATGTAACTTATTCGTCTAAATTTGCGCGTAATTTCAGGCAGATCAAATCCGAAGTTTCGAAGAACTGGTTTATGGGATTAAAAGTATCGCCTATATCTGTGTTTTAAGTTCTTGACCTACATCTATACACAATTTCGGCCCAACCCGTTAAGTAACGTGAAGAGATAACAAACATACAATTATACATCCATCCATGCAAACTTTCGCATCATACCATCGAAAGTGAGGATGGATGTTTGGATGTCATTACCGCTTCACTCCAAAACTTTTGAACAGGTTTGAGTTTGTATCCCATAATGAGTTCCCATGGGAACGACCACCTTTAAATGTAACCATCTTTAAATGTTTTCATGCAAACAACGCGTGTGAAGCCGCGGGCTAAAACTAGTTTATAATATTAGTGTGCCAAACTGAAAATGGGTCAAAGAGGTTAGGACATTTAAAATCCTATGTAAAAGTAACGCTTTGTTTCACATAATTGCAAAAAAGTTTCAAAGTCAAGAAAACCCCAAACCATCGACCGTGTAGGTATTACGTATCGGAAAATTGCCTAAACAGCAACCCTTTGGTAAGGGGTTGCACATAAGCCTTCAATAATAAAGTATAAATTATGAGGGAACGGTCCTGTGATCTATTGCAGGCCTGCGAAGATTTATGATAAGACCCCAAGTTTCGTCGCTAGTCGCAACCCGCAGCGAATTGGATAGATGATATGCGATGCAGTCACACTGCCCAGTTTTTTACTCGCCAGAGTTGTCTTTTCGAGTGTTTCTGTGTGGTTATCTGATACTCTGTATAATCTCGAGGCATCCAAATGGCTGGTAAGCGAGGTATTTTTTGAAAAATGAGGTATCAAAATACTCGTCTGGATTCGTATATATGGTTCTTAGTACCATTTTGTAGACCTTTGCCCCCACATTTTGCGACGAAAAAAAATCGATTCAGTCGAATCGATTTTTTTTTATAATTTTGTATTAGTTTGAAAAGCCAGAACAAATCTTATTCAAAAACATCTTTTGTTTCTGTCACACCAATCTGAGCAACTCAATCAATTATTTAATAGAATTTGATGGTTTCTTTCTAATGGTCCGTCTACATGTGGGCGCGCTATTAGAAAATTCCAGGATACTTTGAAATCGTCGTGAAATCTTAATATATATTATATAAAAGAACAAGCCATTTTCTGGGGACATCGCCCAGCCCAAACCGCTGAAGCTAGAAAACAGAAATTTAAAAAGCAGGTATCTGTTACTACAAAATCTCCCGCTAGGAAGGGATTTTTTGAAAATTTTACCCCTAAGGGGGTGAAAAGAGTAGTTGAAAGTTTTTTTGGTGTTTTTTGTAACTCCTTAATCAGTGGCCCAATTAGCTTGAAACTTACAGAGAATACTTAGAATACAAAACTATTGTAAACTACCCCTAGGGGTTTTCAATAAATTTCCACGCGGGCGAAGCCACGGGGCGCAGCTAGTCTACTATAGGTACGCTATAGTAGCGGTTACATAATCAACTCTCAGTTGATTATGTAACCGCTACAGGATATTGAAGGGTTTACAGCGATTAGAGCAGAGCGATTACAGCACTTCACAAAGTTCTTGTTGGGGTAGGGCTTAAATTTACTCCATGAAGTTCTTACTTGACTGTGAACTTTAGTTTCTCTAGTTCTATTGTTCGAATTATGAATTCAAACGTCAAAATTGAATCTCATCGGTTTGTAAATAAAGGTAGACCGGATATGGTTTGGATCTATCTATATTTGTTACGTACAAATATAGATAGACGGAGAGACGCTACGTGTTAACACAGGACCAGTTCGGACAAAGCTTTCCATACGAGCAGATAAACTTCAGTCTGATACAAATAGAACCAAAACCAACTCAAAAGCCTAACGTTACAGGTGAAAATCGCTTGAAATATTGAACACGACTGAATAATCATTCATGTAAATGGCTTGCCTCGCCTCCGAATTGACATTGCGTAGTTTGCCCTCAATGCGAGATTCTGCGAGAATAATAGATTACCTGCATTCGATAATCTTATATTTTTAGATCTTTCATGGTTTTTACCTATGACTGATTCAATAACATAGCAGAGATTATCTTACAAACAGTGGATTGAGATTGAAATACAAGTGGCATGTAGGTTACTTTGCCTATTTTAAAAAAGGTTTTAGAAATTTCTGTAGGTTTCATACTTTATATAGTCTTCTATACGAACTTCAATAAATTTTCTTAGACATTTTGTTGCTATTACGTCTCGGGAGAAGAAGGCATGACGGAGACATCGATGAAAATACCTATTTAAAAAAAAAGCTTCGCAGTTTTTCGAAGTATAGAAACAACGTGGGTGTTTTATTTTAATAATATACCAACCACCTGGGTTCAAATTAATAAGTATTTAGTGCAAAATAAGGATATTTTTAATTAATTACCAATTGATAGAGTATGCGTGCGGTAAAATATATTATAACCTTATATTTATAGGATATCATGTTGGTAACTTTACCGGCGAGGCGCCCTCTGCGCCCGCCAAAAGTCCGGTAACGCTGTTATGGCCACCTGCGGTCAACAGCATTGCAGTCCATTCGAAAAAAAAGGATATCATGTTGATTTTCAAAGAGAATACCTTTGTTTTCAATAATAACATAACTTATTTCGGTTACAACATAATTATTTTGCAATTCTAGTATACTTCTATAATAATATTAACAAGGACCAACTTAAAGGACAAAAAAATACGAGTTAGGGAGCTATGTTATACCTAATTGTTAGGCATCTTATAAGTACCTATAGTTGACAAAAATATAGTTGCGATTTTCTGGCTACAAAAATTCACAGTAGCAGCCCGAAGTCTGAAAATTGGCGTGTTTCACACACCCCCGTGCCTCGAAAAGCACGTGAAACCGTTGGTTCTGCGCCTGACCTCTCCCAGGTTGTGGCGGTCTGCCATCCCATCATCGTAATATGAGAGTGGGGCTTAAAGTGATCCTGTGTTTGCGCACACACTTGATATTATACGCAAAAGGCTAGTTTCCGCCTTGGCCGAAATTCTACTAAGAGCGCATCATCGTGTGGTATTCAGACGTGAACGAAACCGTGTGCTGAAGTAAGTAATGCAAAGCCTTTGTGACAGCGGAAACCAAATTATAAATATTTGAAAAATGTTTTTACATTACGACACAAACCTTTACTCGGGGGAGACCGACATTATTGAAATGACAGCATTATGCCAAGCATTCGCGCTGTGAGATATGTCGGCCGAAAGCCGAAATACAGGACGACCCTGCAATAGCTAGAATATTTGTGGAAATTATGTAAGTACTGTTTTGTACCATAATTGGATTTTTCTTTTTCTGTTTTTTGTTCTATTTTTTGTTTTGAGATTTGTGACAACATAATAAACAACACAGATAAATATTGTAGGTCTAGTCTAGATCGAAACAGCAACCCTGTTTTCATCTTTCGCGCGCTATACGCAGTGAGAGATCGAGCTATCCAATCACGGCCAACAAGCGTCGTCAGCGCCCTCTGGGAAAAAAGCAAAAAGATACTTCCGCTTGGGCAGAATAAGGTGTCCGTCTTGCGCAACCAATTTCATCAAAATTGAAGATCTTGTGCATTTTTGTGACTCTCAAACCGTGTAAACCCAAGACTGACCAACGAACTACCTATGCAATATTCCTAAAGCTGTGCCTTGTCAAGGTAGAAGCAACAGCAACTCGATTCCACCGGTGGACCTGCGAGCGCGCCGGCTGCGAAGTGAAACACAGGTTAGCTCACTAGATTTAGGCGTAGACATAAAATTGATCCTTTCAAGCAGGATTAGTCTGTGTTTCAGTGTCTTGATGTCAAAAAAATCTCGTTTTCTTATATCAACCTGTCCGTGGTTTTTCCCTATTGCGAGAAGTTACGCGTCCGGCACAAAATGGCGGAGCAGGATTTGTTCGAACGCGAACTCATTTTAAACGAACTAAAACGCACTTCCATCAGATCTCTTTCCATCAGATGAACTAAACTTTTTAGCTATGTCTAGGGATATAGTCCCAAATCAAAGAAAGTTTCTTTAATTACAGACGAAAATTGAGAAAACTCTCATGAAGAACAAAACTTTTGTCAAGGGAAACGAGTTACTACGAGTTACGACGAGGTATTCGTACTATGTTCAATGACGAAAAAGAAGAAGAAAAAATTAAGAAAGCCAGAATGAACAGCGACGCGCGAGTCGTTTGTTTTCTGTACCTACAGTTGTTCACACAACCACGAAAGGCTACCTACGTTGCCTCTTCATAGTCCTTGTATGGCTACGATCCCCGCCATATGAACGGAAGATTTTAGTTTTGAATCGGACAAGTGAAATTCTCACTATTGTACCTAGCGATAGGTGGAGACATGTGCCCTCTGTTGACAATCCGGCGGACGCCCCTTCTCGCGGAATGTTACCTTCTACGTTTTTAGAGAACAATCTTTGGTTTACCGGTCCTAAATGGCATTCTCAAGACGAGTCCTTCTGGCCCGTACGAAAAGATTTTCTTTGCACATCAGAAGAAAAACGTATGTACCCTGTAACGTCCACAGTAACCTAAAGTCCTAAAACGAACGACCTTGACCTAATGAACAGGTTTTCGACCTTAAATAAATTAGTTTGAGTCACATCGTACATTTTTAGGTTTCATAACCTATTAAAAGGTACCAACTAGTAGGTATCAACAATGAAAACATTTCCTTTCCCTCGGACGTTTCTGTACGGGAATATAGCTTTTCGCTAAATAAATTTATTTATTTAGTTCACATTCAACATTCTCTGAAGATATTAAAAATATATCTCAAAATAAATTTGTTTCCAACCTATTGCAAAGAGTCAATCTATTTATAGATAAGGATAACTTTTTACGCGTCGGTGGACGAATTCATAAATCATTATTGGTATTTCAATCCAAACATCAGCTAACTGTGCCAAGATTAATAATCTATGACGCTCACATAATTCAGCTGCATGCAGGTACACAGACTGTTCAATACTTACTACTACAGAAATATTGGATATTATCTAGTCGTGACATCATTCGTCAACGAACACAATAAAAGTGTGCGTTGACAACCGAGGAAAGTCCCGCTTCCCGCGTCACGTGTGAGCCCTGAGAGGCCCTTTTTAAAAAAACAGTCGAGTTTAATGGCCCCCTCTATGTTCATGCCAATAAAGTTCGTAATGCAAAGGTGATCAAATGTTACGTTGCAGTCTTTGTATGCATGTGCGTAAAAGCGATACACCTCGAATTGTTTTCGGAATTGACTAGCGAGGCCTTTTTAGCGGCTTTACGTCGATTTACATTCCGGCGTGGTTTATGCTCGGATATCTATTCAGATTGCGGTAAAAACGTTGTGGATTGTAATAACCAATTAAAAGAGTTGTATCAGTTCCTTAAGAACGAGTCTATTCAAAACGCATTACATTCGCAAACTTTACAGCAAGGTATTACTTGGCATTTTCAACCACCTTTTGCGTCGCATTTTGGTCAAAAAGTCAAAGTCAAAAACTCTTTATTTCCATAAATACAATAAATGTATACTTAGAAAAGGTCAAATTCTTAATAATTAAACACTGACACGGAAATAAAGTGATATTTTTGATTTCAGTCGCTTCGGTACGTAGACTAAAGTAAAGAAGCGACGAAGAAACCTTTAGCCTGTTAGTTGTTATTTTTCGAGTTGGAGCAAATTCCGTCCCACGCTTTTTTATCCTCTATGTGGCCTTTTTGAGTCCGGGGTACGATGTTTTAAACTCCACCTAAAGCGTATAGGAACCCAAACGTTAACTTACGACGAGATGCAAACTACCTCTATGTTGAACCAAATCGAAGCGGTCCTCAACTCGCGGCCTCTTTGTGTGACAAGTGCGGACTTCTTTACGAGACGATCCTTTACCAATGACGCCATTTTCTTATCGGTGGCCTTCTGACGGCCATACCAGATATCCCTCTGACTGAATCAAATTCAAACCGTTTACTCAGATGACGATGGGTACAAAAATGTTTACAACATTTCTGGAAACGTTGGAGTAGAGAACACTTGCATGAAATTCAACAACGCGGAAAATGGTAAAGTGACCAAGGTCCTCTATCAAAGAAGGCAATATTGTTGTGATTTGTGACGATAATCTTCCGCCTCTCCAGTGGAAATTAGCTCGCGTGCACACTCTTCATCCTGGTTCTAATAATATAACGCGGGTAGTAACTTTACAATCCGGAAGTACTTTCTTCAAGAGAGCGGTTGTAAAAATTTGCCCTCTCCCAATAGAATAAAATAATAATAACTCGCTTCATGCATGTAAAAACATTATATGCATTAGTTTATACGTATATTATTTTGGATATTTTTTTTGCTAAGTCTTCAACGACCTATATGTCTTCAACTAGGTTATTTACGCCTATTTTTATAAAATATCTTTACCTTTGTTTACGTTTATGTGGTAGGTAAACATAATTTAACTTTGTTAAAACAATTACATTGTTTCAAGGTGAGCGGCATGTTTTGTACCATAATTGGATTTATTATTTTTCTTTTTTTATTGTATTTTTTGTTTTGAGATTTGTGACAACATAATATACAACACAGATAAATATTGAAGGTCTAGTCTAGATCGAAACAGCAACCCTGTTTTGATCTTTCGCGCGCTATACGCAGTGAGAGATCGAGCTATCCAATCACAGCCAACAAGCGACGTCAGCGCCCTCTGTGAAAAAAAGGAAAAGGATACTTCAGATTAAAATGTGCGTCGTTGCGCGACGAATTTCATCAAAATTGAAGATTTTGTGACTCTCCAACCGTGTAAACCCAAGATTGACCAACGAACTACCTATGTGATATTCCTAAAGCTGTGCCTAGTCAAGATAGAAGCTATAGCAACACGATTCCACCGGTGGACCTGCGAGCGCGCTGGCTGCGAGGTGAAACACAGGTTAGCTCACTAGATTTGGCGTAGACAACTACTTTGAACATTTGGCCGATTTTTTGTCGTTTAGTGCGATAAAATAGGATGATGTTGTAGTGGATTCTACCTTGTAAAATTTACCTTGGACATTTTAGTAGAGTCAACCAAAATAAAAGTGAGAATAATCAATCGATCTGTTTGGAGGAAGCCCGTTGTAAATGAGTAATGGTTCCGTATAAAAAACCATTTGATTAGTTTTCCATAGGCATAAAAACTAAAGGTCGACCAGTAGGTACTTGCGGCCTATTCAAATAATATTTGTTCTTAAATCAGTGGCCATGACGATCTTGTCTTGTTTATTCACCAGATAATTTGTTTTGAGCAGTTCCAAATAGAACGCCGTCGAAGATGGACTTCAGCAGTAAAGTTGTAATTATTACTGGCGCTAGTTCTGGGATCGGAGCATCTGCAGCGGTTTTGTACGCCAAACAATCCGCGAAACTTGTACTAACTGGGAGGAACGAACAATCGCTCAACATCGTGGCGAAACAATGCGGAGAAGTAAACAAGATAGAACCTTTGATTGTGAAAGCGGACTTAACTATTGATGAAGATGTAAAGAAAATTGTGTCAACTACGATCGAGCACTTCGGTCGTATAGATGTCCTGGTGAACAATGCGGGTGTCGGATACCGCGGAAGCATTCTTGACGGCGTTGAGCCTTTCGATAAGTCGATAGCTGCAAACATACGTTCCGCTTATCTGCTCACTAGTGTAGCCATGCCCCATTTGATAGAATCTAAAGGGAATGTTATAAACGTGTCCAGCGTAGCTGCGTTTGGTCCAATCAGAGGCGTGAACTACCTTCCCTACTGTATTTCGAAAGCAGCGATGGATCAATTTACGAAGTGCCTCGCCCCAGAGGTCGGGCCGCGAGGCGTGCGAGTTAATTCCGTGAATCCTGGTTGTACTAGAACGCCGTTCGCAGAGTCCGCTGGCTTCTCAAAGGAGCAAGTGACCCGTCTGTATACGCAGCGTGCGGAGACCTACCCGCTTCGCAAAGTGACTGAAAGTGATGAGGTCGCTGACCTAATTCTTTATCTATCAAGCGATCGCGCCCGCAGTATCACGGGGAGTGTATACGTTATAGATAACGGTGAAATGTTGGTTGGCTACTAAATAAGCCTTTATTGGATACAAATATCGGGGTTAATCTAACTTTAATTTGATATGAGTGAATTAAAAAGTATACAGCATAAGCTATATTGGGAACCATTTTGTAAACTTCTATGTTTTTACATTATGCAGTCTTATTTAATTTGACTAAATCTCAGCTTGTCTCTTCTTAGCAATTATTTGTCCACTCCTGAGGATAGTGAGGTGTCCTATTAGAATTCATCTGATTAACAAAATATAATTTAAATAAATTTAAATAAAGTGTCTTATCTTTGCTATTAAATTGAACATAAAACCTAGTAGGTAACTAAAAATAATGCATCATTGTGTAACAATAAACAGAAATGTGTGGGAGCAATAACCCAAGTTAGAATATAGGGACCTTCATAAACACAGGTCAGTTAGTAAGACGGCAAGCTAATATAGCTCGTGTGTTCTTAGCCATTAGTCTTAATTTTGCAACAAACTGTATACCTAGTGTGTAAAGTAAAGCGAAACTTATAGTGGACGCAAATGAGAAACAGAAAATTGAAATGCATGTATTTCCTGAAATAGAAATGATGGGCACTTTATATTTGAATTTACGTGGGTTGCCAAATGGAAAGTTATATTTTGTTGGCCTAAATTTAATAGGTTTGGTAGTAAGCAAAGTTTGGTTGCATAATATGTGCAAGAATTAAACAATGGTGTCGGGAAAATAATATTGATCTGGCCAATTGATCATGAACTCTACTTGTATAATTTTTATATATCTTTCTAAGAATGTTAGAAGTATCAGCAAGAATTTTTTTAATTAGGTATCGCAACTTTTAGATTCAGATACAAATAATGGTATTCCAAACACGTAACTAAACGGGTCTTATTTTGTTTCTAAACGAATTAAGACATTCTAATTTATTAATATATTTAACTGTTTAATCTTCTAAGACTTAGTTTAATGTTATTGTAATGTGAGAAATTAAGTAAGTACCTACCTATTATTATTTTTAATATTCTCATTTATTTTTTTTCCTTTCTGTCAGACTGATCGTTAAAGCTTCTTAAAAGATAAATCCATAACCTAATTTCGAGGGATACAAGGAATATAAAGTAGGGCGAACGTGGAATTTTGCATGTGGGGCAAAACTCCGCGAGGCGAACGTGGAACAAATCAAAACAAAGTACCTACACTTTATAATAGAGCCTGTACTTGTTTACACCTTTGAAATGCTCTCGCTCACTACAGCAAATATAATAATCGTCTGCGCGGGGAGACATCGGTGCGTGCGAAACGTGCGAACTCGAACCCTCGGGGGATTTACCAGATTTTTCAATTTTTATTTCCACTGTAAGTGCCAGGGACAGACGTACGTACCTACTGGTATTGAGTGTGCGCTGAATGCGCATTTACTGTTTCCACCACGGTTCTACTCTACCATACGAACTACGAAGTCGTCCCGATGTGTTTGCTAACTTTTTTGGTTACAGTGTTTTGCCTCTGGATATATTTTTTACAAAGCATCCACGAGGTGCCAATTGACGAATTGCTTTTCACTAGAGTAAAACTGGACGGAGTTTCTGTGAATGTAGGTACGTTTGGGGTAGTGACGCAGTGTTGCAGAGGGATTATTCTCTGCCATTTCCTTTTACAGTAACTTAGTAGGTAACTGGGCATAATTTGCGTCATTTAGGACAAATAACTAAACAAAATAATTAAAACAAAATGTAAAAAAACATTCATCATCATCATCAAAATTGGCCGGCAATGTCCGGACTGGACACAGCTGGTTAGGCCTATTTATCAAGCCAATTCAATCGGTTCTATGCGAGCCTCATCCACAATCCAAAACATTTATTCCCAGGAAAAAGTATTCTATCATTTCTTGACACGTAAAATTTCATGCAACATTTTGTAAGTCGACTGCTTTAACGGCCGTATGATGTAAATGTAATAACCCAAATGGGCCTTCTTCCACTCGCATGCAACGTTACTACATATTTTCATACTTTATTACGTTAATGTCGGGTGTTGTAGGTATATACACGTTTTTGTAGACATTTTGTGGTCATCTAGAAAATCAGAGATTGAGGTGTAGGTCTAGTAGCTTCGTCAAAAGTTTTTTTAATCATCTTTCGAGAGATTGGTAAGATAAAGAAATAGAAATCCTAGAAATAGAAATAGGTATTATCTCTGCTCTGTTGTTTTATTTCATTATACTAGCTCACAGGTAACCTCTCTTTTGCTTTGATCAAAATGCATCTGTACTTAGAAGTAAAGTACATAAAATACTAGCTGATGCCCGCGGCTTTGCACGCTTTTTTCAGGGACACCAGTATCCTATGTCCGTCCCCGGGATACCATCTACCTCCTTGCCTAATTTCACTAAGATCCGTTCAGCCGTTTAGATGTGAAAAGGTAAAAGACAGACAAACAAATAGACAGACAGACAAAGTAACTTAAGAATTTATAATATTAGTATGGATGTACCAAAGGCACTTAAGAATTTTCATCTCTCAAACAGTAGTTCAGCACAAGAAAACGTTAAATCGCCAAAACCGCCTTAAGAAACTTAAACCCAAGATTGCACAGAAGATTAAACCGCGAACAATTAGGTCAACCTTCGGATCAGCTGCCGAACATCAATTCGCGGAAAAAAAACTCAGATTCCACAAGCAAACTGTCAAGACTCGATCGACAATAATTAGTTCGAGTGTTGAGTGAAGGAAGCCCAAGATTGATGGAGTAGGCGCAAAGGTCTGGCGGTGATAAATTGCTCGATATCAGGTCATGATTTTGGAGGGTATTTGCCTATCGCGTCGATTTCGCCCTTGCATTTTTTGTCTACGGGTGTTTAGGTGGTGCGCAGAACATCATATTCAACCAATCCATGTTGTGTAAAAGGGACTAAAGCAGCTATCGAGAATGGTACAGTCATGGCATATAAACTAGGTGTGTTATTGAGTATAAATGAGTCAAAAGACAAAAAGAACTCCAAAGTACGCAGTATTAGTTGAACTTGGCGTATCGATACTCACTTGTTCTTAGAACAGCTGATTTATCGCTTGGCGTGGTTTAAAAGCAACTATAATATTGCCTCACGATTGAATCGCTAGTGTATACTTATAATATTATACTTACTTGGGTTCTCCCATATTAGTCTAGTTTCAAAGTCAAAGTCAAAAACTCTTTATTTCCATAAATACAATAAATGTACACTTAGAAAAAGTCAAATTCTTAATAATTAAACACTGACACGGAAATAAAGTGATATTTTTGATTTCAGTCGCTTCGGTATGTAGACTAAAGTAAAGAAGCGACGAAGAAACCTTTAGTCTGTTAGTTAGTTGTTATTTTTCGAGTTGGAGCAAATCCCGTCCCAAGCTTTTTTATCTTCCAGATAATCTGATATTTTATAGTAGGCCTTTTTACACAAGAAGGTTTTGACAATTTGTTTGAATTTATTTACTGATAATTTTTGGAACTCACTAGGAGTTTTGTTGTAGAAGCGTATACATTGCCCTTTAAAAGATACATTAATTTTGTGTAGTCTATAGTTGTGGGCACAGCGAGTTTATGTTTATTTCTTGTATTCAAATTAAGTATTTATTTCTAAGTAGGCGATTAGCTGCAAGACGTAATTAACAAAATTCCAATGCAACGTTAGTTATAAAACTCAAGTATAAGAAGAAGAACGAAAGTAATAAATTTATTGGTTCACATTCACAAGAAAACACAGTTTAATATAAAAATGGTAAAAAAGAAAATCTAGCCCACTAAAAGTGCTGATTAATTACTATCTTGTTACTAACAGCGAACATTATCTCGTATATAAACGTACAAACCAGTAAAGCACCGGTGTATTCTTCTTCAATAACTCGTTTATTATACTTATGCGTACCTAGGCGGAAATTGGTTGGACGTGCAATTTCGGTCAGTTGGTCTTTATGCAAAGTGGGTTCTCTATCACACAAGTTATGGTTCTAATTCCAGCAGTCGAAGATCGAATTTCGATTGAATCGTGTTAGGCAACACTTTATACCCAGTTAGTATATCTAATAATATTTGTTATCAAACTTAGTCGATTTAGCTAATTATGTACGAAATCAGGATTTCTTAATCCCGATTTCGTACATAATTAGCAGGAGGAGTTCATAATACGAGTATGTACCATCCATAAAATATTTAAATGGCTTATAATATTAAGTTATGTTCTATACAGGGTTACTGCCTGAGGCGACCTAAATCTTTGTGGGGGTTGTAGTTTCTAACATTACTGACTGATTTGACTTTGAATTACAACTTAGCCGTTTTTGAAATATTGGACTTTAAAATAAAAAATAAAACATTTTTTGGTTATTTTACTACATTTGTTTTAATTTGTGCGTCTAGTTTAACTTTTTTACGATGTTTGAGAAGATGATAAGTTGCTTTATTATTTTCTACTTCAAAATTGCACGTAAATAAACAAACTGGGAAATAGTAGATGATTGATAGTTGAAAAAGAAATAATTTTCTACAAAGCATTTTTTTCATTGAGAAAAATTTATTAAATAATGTATAGTTATTTTGAAGATGTACGTAAAAATATCTACGTTTCTTCAGCTACCCAACAAGGCATAATAACAGACTAGAGTAGTGTCAGAATTCATAGGAAAAACTTAGATATTAGGTACACAGTTCATAGTAAGTAACCCTGTATAGTTATTCTGTACTGACGCGCACATCCCTACTCCATATTATATTATACTAACTAATATAATAATATACTACTCTATATTATATTATATTATGTATATTTATATAAATATATATAATATACATGCGCGTTGATTCTGGTAAGAAAGTATGAGCTGCCTTAAAATTATATACATACCTACCTACCTGTTTGCAAGAAGTTTTCCAGTGAAGTTTTATTCTGTTTGTAATTATCTTTTCTATCCAAACGCAATGTTATATATAAATATAAGAACAAAACGAGTGTGAGCACCAATACAAACCAACGCTGGTTTAATGGTGCAATATCAGCAAAAATTTGTATACTTTTTATAAATAAATAAATATTCTATTCTATTCTATTCCAAATCCTGGAATGGCAATAAAATATAATATGCAAAAAAAGAGATAACAGTGGGCAGAACGATATCCTACAAAATTCACAAATAATTCTTGGAACTGGCATGAGATGACAAGGTCAACTTTACAATTTACTGATTACAAACTTTTTACTTCTGTCCTTCCATCCATACGTACCAATTAGTTCATTAAAAACTTGATTGAAGCTCGACTGTTTCTTCCAACAAGACCAATCAATTCAGTTCTAGGCTGACGCTCTTGCTCAACAGACCGATCGGAGCAAATGTGCAATTCACGGCAGAGCCAACTAACTTATACCTGTCCGAAACCCCATTACCGTAGGACAAGGCAGTTCGTTTGCAACTGCAAACATCAGCCCAAATTTCGGCAGTCTATGACACAGTTTGTGTTTCATCAGCGTCTGAAAGAGACGGGCTCATTCAGGGAAGAGCGTGCAAACACAGCTTCAGATCGCGTGTGTTTACGATCCTCTAATTTTATCCAATTACACTCCAGGGCTTTGAGGAGTTACGTGATTGAGGATTGCGATAAGAGTTTCGGATGGATTCTGAATAACGTTTACTAGTGAAAGTTATATTTAGAAAGACACATCCCTCGGGAGTAGTTGGAATCTTTTCTCTACACCCTACGAATTTTAATGGTAGCTGATTTTACTAGAAGGAACCTACTTAAACAATACGCAACGACTCCATCAGCTCAATAAGATTTTTCTAGAATAAATAATTAAATCAATTACATCCCGTAAGAAATGCCAAAATGTATTTAATAAGAAATACATTTTGGCAGTTCATTATATGCTTGAAAGTTTAATGACTACCCCGTCAATCTTATTAGAGAAAAGCCGTTGTATTTTCAACCAGTTTCTGTATAAAAATTCATTTTCTATGCCCCGAAGGCATCTGATAAAAGATCAAAGTTTACGTGATATGAAACAGATGTTTACTGTTGGAATAGATTCATTGAAGTAGACTTTACTAGGTATCTGCATTTTTGCTCATAACGGTTCACATCCCAACTTAAATAATAAATGGGGGTTGCTCGCCAAAAACGTAAATAATGGCGCGTACTCAAACTTACACGAAAAAATACTCACGGCCACCATTAATTTTCATTTCACTATGAGGATTGGTGTCCTGCGGAAAGTACAGGACTCATTTTTGTGTGGAAATAGCTTTCTTATCAGTGTTTTAAACAGTTTTCTCCCTGTAGTAAACATTGCTTATTGCAAGACCCCTTTGTCTCTATTTCGGTTTACGGTCTTTCATATACTCATAGTTTATGACTATGACTGTTCCAACTTTTTGCTAATTTCGTATAAACAAATACGAACAAAAAAATTTTACAGAACTAGACGCCAATGCTGTAACACAATACAATCCCGAATATAATATTGAATTGAACTGGCCCTGAATACAATGACGAATAGTAAAGTAAATTATTCCGTATAATAGCAATAATATAATGTTTGTTTGATTAACATTACCTGGTCAATTGAATAACCAGGCGATATGTATGCAAACTGGGATTGTGTTTGTACGCCTGGGGCATCCCAGACAATACCTATTGCATTGCTTATAGGTATTTAAATGACAGTACATACCCATTAGTCATTACTTATTAGCAAGGCCTAAGCTTTGATTTCTTTGTTATTGTGCCTGATTTTTGTCTGAAACTATGATGAAGACCGTACATTGCTACCAAATAAACCAAGAAACACCAGCTGTGAAACAGCCCTCTTATAAAAAAAAAATATCTATACTAACACATAAAAATTCTTTACTAGGGAAAGTTAAAAGAGTTTTTAATCCTGCCTAAACACATAAAACGACGTGAGATGAGGCCTCATATTTTTTGTGATAATTTGGCGTGTTAAAAAAAACTATAAACCGACTTTAAATTCCGGTAAATAGTAGAATACAATATCTAATATAGCGTTCACATGCAAAAAAATTGGGTGTACACTTCGATAGCGCGATCTAATTTCCCTAGTGGCGACATCTAGATATAATTTTAGTCGAAATAAGTTTGATGACACATGGATGGAACTTTTAACGCTTGTTGCCATGGAATCCATTAGTCATGATTCTTCAAAAATATTATATTGTTTTTTAAGTTTAACGGGATTAATACTAATCCCTCGGGACAAACATTTTTATGGGACCATTTCGGGATTATTCGATATACAATAGTGAAATAATCAGCACAATCGGTTAACCGTTGGCGGAGATATCAAGTAACATACATACATTAAAAAAAACATACAGACAAATTGAGAACCTCCTCCTTTTTGAAGTCGGTTAAAAATAAAGCAAAACTCGCCTATGGTATTTGCCCCAATTTTCTGAGTACTTTGGGTAGGCTGAAAAAATCAAGGAGAATTCGCGTTAAACCCTTTTATTGACCAAATTTCTTTGAGTTCAAAGGCTCTTCAGTAAATGCCTGAGAAAATATTTGCTACCCTTTAATAGTTTAGGCACATTCCTAGTAAGGATATCGCAAAGAATTTACTAAAGCATCTCCTGTACTTACTACGATATTTTAAATTTTTAACAAAGAAAATTACAGCTATGTAATGTAAACAAATTAGAAATAGTATATAAAATTGAAATAGTTGAGCTTACTGCAGACTGTTCCAAACAATGTTAAGTTAGCTCAACTAATATACTAATACGTATAGAGTTGTGATATTGTTTAGATACCTAAGTACATAGGTATTTAATAGTTAGTTTGTCCCTTAAAACTTTACGCGAATGCTGGTTGCGTTGTCACTTTGGTAGAGCTAATTTAATTTTGTTTGCTGAAATAACAACCCGTGGTCTCTATAGTTTTTATTGATTATTTGTTGTTTGTTTGTGTGTTTGTTTTTTGTATAGACGGCTAATACTAACAACTGGTCGAAAGCAGAAGCTTTGACTTCGAAACTTTGTTTGGACTAGTTGATGACAAACATACTAAAAGTCCCCACCACTGTGAGGTGAGAGCCCTAGGAGTGGGGACACAAGTAAGATTTTTTAGTTTTTTTGTTTACATCTCGTAAACGATGCGTTGTAGAAAATTTTTGTTAAAGCACATAATGAGAGCTGATAAAATTTTCTACAACTTTGATTCTATACACTTTTTGTCTATATCCAATCGTTATCTGCATGGGTCTGCATTTACTTCAACTGTTTCATTCGTAAATTCTACATTAGTATAATTTGTTTTTATTCTATAAAGATATTAATATCACACAATCAGCACACTTCCAGCGTACAGTTCCATAGCAATGAATGATAATGAGAGTTAATAAAATCCGTGATTAAATCCACGACGCGCCTCTCTGACAATCGGATTACACACGCGCACAAAGTGAATACACACCTACTGACAAACCACGCTCAATTTATGTAAACATTTTGGACGGTCTAAAATTTCATTGATACAATTGTTGGTTCTAATATGTACAGAGAGCAGTATTATTTGGTAACCCCTTTAACTTTTACACTTCTACCCTTAAAATGCTATAATTACAATACATTTTTCAACGAATTTGATATTTTTGACTCAACCGCCGCCGCGCCGGTGCCGTCTCGTTACGTAGAAGCATTGTAGGCGTTGCTGCCGCCAAAAACGAACTAACATATTTAAAATTATTGTATTTTGTCTTTAGTTTTTTCCTCTTTTTTGTTTTATCTTTGTTAATTTTGATATTTCAATTATTACTTATAATTTTTTTTTTTATTATTTTCCTTTACCTAAGTAAGATAATTTCTAAACGATTCGTTTGTTTGTTATGTCTGTTCATTACCTATATGTGAAAAAAAATAATTATAGTGGAGACTTTACGGGTCTAAGAAAGTTTTTATCTCTTTATATAATATACAGTGGTGGACACATAATTAGAGACACCCCCTAATTGATCACAATAAATATGATTTTGGCACAACCATTAGCCAAAGTAGGTATTAAATTGAATGTAATTGTTACTAAATCATACATGACGTTGTATTCTTAAAAATGGAAGACAAAAAAGTTGTGTTGCTTGGTATTTTAGACACTGCTCACTATCCGAATCTAATACAAACTTTTTTAACGTACCTGTAGCTGGCCAGCTAATTAAAGACAGTGAACGCTATGTTCTGAATATAAAAAAAGAAACAGAACTACATTCGGTTTTTCATTGTTTTGCCGCGTATTTGCATGAAACATCGACATTAATTATAACATTTTATTTTTTGTATTCAAATTAATTCGTTTTATACCAATCGATATGGGAAAAAACAAGAGTTGCGATTCGTCCACTAGAAAGATAATCTTGAACTTTCATAGCAAAGGTTGGTCATACAGAAATATCGCAAACCATTTGAGCCGTTCTAAGGACATGGTTATGAATGCTATAACGCATTTCAAGAAGTTCAATACGACCGAAAACGTACCCAGAAAACCGTGACCTAGAAAAACTACTCCGCGGGAAGACTCTAGGATGGTATTGTTGGCAAAAAAGGAACCGTTTAAAGGACTAGAACTGATACGCTCGGAAATATATGGGGCAGGAGGGTCGACGGGTGTGTCTGCAAGGACAATTAGACGGAGACTATGTGAGGCAAACTTGTACGGAAGAGTGTCTCGGAAGGTGCCACTTTTGAAAAAGCAAAATGTTAAGGCAAGGTCAGCGTTTGCTAAAAAATATGAACACTAGACTGAACGATAGTGGAAAAATGTGCTTTTTTCGGATGAAACAAAAATTAATATGATTAATTCTGACGGAAAACAATATGTTAGACGCCCCCCGAACAAAGAAATGGATCCGAAGTACACCAAGAAAGTAGTGAAACATGGAGGGGGAAATATCATAGTGTGGGGCTGTTTTTCAGGACTTGGTGTCGGACCTGTCAGGAATATAGAAAGCAATATGGATAAATACCAGTACAAAAATATTTTACAAGAAACCATGCTGCCCTATGCTGAGCAAAATTTACCGGTAATTTGGACTTTTCAACAGGATAATGATCCGAAACACACCGCAAAAGTAGTTAAAGATTTCTTAAGGAACCAGTTTGTGACAGTTTTGGATTGGCCCCCGTACAGTCCGGATTTAAATCCAATCGAAAACTTGTTGTACCAGGTGAAGAAGACAGTGGCGGCAAGAGTACATCAAACGTCGATCAACTTTACACAGCTTTTACAGAAGCGTGGGAACAAATTCCGGTACAAGTTTGTACAGAATTGATTGCTTCCATGGCTAAGAGATGTCGTGCTGTTATTGCTGCAAAAGGACATGCGACCAAGTATTGATACGCATCGGAATGCTCTATAAAAATGTGTTAGAAATCTTACGTACTAAGATAATTTCAAAGATAACTAATTTTTTGTTTAATTTCTTGTTACGAAATGAAGTGTCTTTAATTATATGTCCAGATCTTACTAATCTTATCTTTTATTTACACTGCTTACATTTAAGTTTTACCGAATAAAAGGCAAGTTTTGTTGTAAATGTTTCGTTTTAACAATACACAATAACAACACAAATAAAAATTATTTGTGCAGCAAGTTACAATGGCAGTCTGATAAAGTATATACAGGAGGAATAGCTTAGTTATTTCAATATGCTTCCAGTGTCTTTAATTATGTGACCACCACTGTATGTACCATCTGTCTTCCAAAAAATTAAAAAAAAAAAGCTAGAAATGGTTCTCTTAATAATAATAATAAATAATAATCATGATAAAATCACAGCAACGAATTTATCCTTAGGATTGATTATCCAAAATAAAATGTAAATATCCATTTTTAAGTGAAAATGTGCATTGTAGAAAATGTGCATTGTAGAAGTTGATTGTTCTTTATGCTCGCGCTTAAGGCAACAAAAAAGCGATTGCTATTAAGGCGGGTACAGACTGCTGTAACGTAACATGCAATGTAACACGCAATGAAAGAATTTGCCGTCCATATTGTCGCAATGTATCATGCAATGTAACATAATTCCCTTAGTCTAGACGCCTTGCGCGCACGAACCGTGCACACTACGCGCACGAACAGAGCATTTCAACACGTGAGCGCCGCGATCCACCATTTGTCGGTTTTTTCGCCGAACACAAAGGGGCGCGCAGTGTGCACGGAGCGTCAGTGAGGACGGGTTGTCTGTGTCTGTACTGTGGTACGCGCGCGAACCATGGAAGAAAACACAGCTTCGGCAGAGCCTACACATGAATTATGGAGTGAAGAGAAAGTATTGCAGTTAATTGAGGCGTATAGAACAAGAGACATTTTGTGGAATCCACAAAATGAATCTTTTTACAAAAAACATCTGAAACTGGACGCTTGGTTAGAAATTGCCAACTTGATGGAAACAACGCAAGAAAAATGTAACAACAAAATTATTAGTCTCCTATCATCCTACCGTCGTGAAAAACTGAGGGAAAAAAAATCGAAAGGAACAGGAAAAGGTAAGAAAACACTTAATTATTATTTATTCATAATATTATTCTAATCACACGTTATTTTTGTTCGTGTTCGATGTTCGAATAGTCACCTAGTGTCCGACCAATCTGAGCAGATTTTCGAATGTCGTTGGAGTCATCCTTGTGAAATTTTGAAATTGTCCGGTTAATCTCATGTCGGCCATTAATTGTGCACCAGCTCTCTGACTGTACAACTCTGTACGCCACCATCGTCGAGGTCTTCGGCGTTTTTTTATCACATGGTTGGTGATAATTAATGAAGCACCGACAATCATCGTAGCTAGTAATAATTGGTCGTCACGATCCATTCTCTTTGCGTGTTCTCGGCAGACTGAGCTATATTCGCCGCGCGCATGCCGGAAAAGATGCGAGTCCGTACATGCTCGGTTTGTGCGCGCGCTGCGTCCACATTTATGAAATGCTCCTTTCATATTACATTGCATGTTACGTTACAGCAGTCTGTACCCGCCTTTAGAAGCACATTGCTCGTGCATCAGCACATTGCTGCGGTTCAGCGGAGGATGTATTTGTGCGGTTCTTTTTACTTTACTTCCAAAGGCTGCCCCTCACTGGGAGCATTCGTCTGTAACGTAACAATCCTAGATTTGATTTGAGCATAAGGTCCCTATGTTGCAATACTGCCACGCTGACTGACGAACATTCGCCTCTGAGGTAACGATCCCAGATATGTTTTGAACATTAGTTACAATACTGCCCTGACGGGCATTTGCCTGTAATATTACAATCCAAGATTCGATTTTGAGCATTCGCCTGTACCTAGTCAGTTCAGTTAATTTTACAATGTCATATGTGCGATCTTGGTACATTTGTACACATTTTTATGATATGTCTAAGTGCTTTGTTTAAGATTAAAGATGAAATAAATGACTTTAATGACAAAAGAAGCTGTCATAGGTACTGCTGAGCTGGGCCATTTATTTTATTTATTTTGTTGTAGGTTCACAGGGAAGACTTAGTCAGGTCAGGTTGCGCACTATACCTGATGCTCGGTTATCCTCAGTCACTGCAACGCTCGAATCGTGCGATACATTCAGTATTACGGACGAGTGCTCTCGGTGAGGGACTGTCTTATAGTTCAACACTTACGGAAACCCACAATCTGCTTGATTGAGTGAGTAGATTGGACTCAGCGGATTGAGTTATTATTTGCTAGCGGAAATATCTGCGACACATTTCTTTTTCTGTGCGATATCTGGAATACCTTAAGAGAAGGTATTCCAGATATCGCACAGAAAAAAAACGAGAAATTGCACGGTTTCATCGTCAAATTGTATGATTTTCGTTTGTTGCTTGAAATAATAATGACTTGTTAATATTTTTTTTTCTTGTTACGTATATAGGTACTAATCTTTAATAATACTGGAATTAATTTTCGTAACATGCCTTTGTGTAAAGAAATAAAAAACTGAACCAAACTCGATTATCGACCGAAAAGGCTGCGAAACAACCGTCAATATCTCCGAAGTTATACACAAGTGTGTGTTGTGCGTGTAAGAAGTTTTCTAAAATGTGTTGTATTATTATTATTGTAGTAAAGAAAACGAACTATTATTAATAAGTGATTATTATTTCAAGAAACAAACGAAAATCATACAATTTGACTATGAAACCGTGCAATTTCTTGTTTTTTTGTAATAGTTCTCTTAAATCTTAAATCGCGCAGAAGGTGCAACCTTCTGCGCGATTTAAGATTTAAATTTAAGATTTGTTTGAAGCCTGCCGTAGGCCAAAGAAGTTTGTATGATCTGCAAATATTAGGTCTACTTCTAGGTGTTATTTTAATGTAACTGACTTCTCCCTGTGACTACAACCTAGCTATTTACGAATTAATATTCGTAAATAGCTATATTGATATTTTTGACTCAACCGCCGCCGCGCCGGTGCCGTCTCGTTACGTAGAAGCATTGTAGGCGTTGCTGCCGCCAAAAACGAACTAACATATTTAAAATTATTGTATTTTGTCTTTAGTTTTTTCCTCTTTTTTGTTTTATCTTTGTTAATTTTGATATTTCAATTATTACTTATAATTTTTTTTTTATTACTTTCCTTTACCTAAGTAAGATAATTTCTAAACGATTCGTTTGTTTGTTATGTCTGTTCATTACCTATATGTGAAAAAAAATAATTATAGTGGAGACTTTACGGGTTTTTTAAATTTGACATACACTACTTAATGTAGTGTATGTCAAATTTAAAATTTATCTGTTTCGTAGTTTTAAATTTTTAGTTTAAGAAACCAGGCTCACATCTTCTTTACCTACAAACTTTCACTCTATGGTTATGAGAGGATATCACATCACACTAATATTTAAAATACGACAGTTTGAATGTTTCGATGGATGGATGGATGTTTGTTATGGATGGACGCCAAAACTACTGAACGGATCGGGCTGAAATTTTGCATAGAGTTCTAGCCCTGGAAAAAAACATAGGCTACGTTTTATCCCTTAAATCAGTTTTAAACTTTCCATAGAAACAACGCGTGCCAAGCCGCGAGCAGAAACGAGTATTTTTACAAAAGATATGAATAGAACTTACATATGTATGTATGTGCTAGATACAAAGAGGATAAAAAAGCTTGGGACAAGTTTTGCTCCAACTCGAAAACTAACAACCTAACAAGGTAAAGGTTTCTTGTTCGCTTCTTTGCTTTACCTTAAAAATAATGAAGTGAGAAAAAATCAAAGTGATCAGTTTATTTTCTAGTTTTACTTATGTAATTTGAATTTTGTGACGTGTCCAAGAGTCCTGTAAGGTCTAAAGGAAATAAAGCAAATTGATTTTTTTTTTTTATTTTACCTTATTTCTGCGTAAATTTTCAGCATTACTTTTATCAGCTCATCCGGTAAAACATTGTTTATTACTCAAACTCATAACAAATGCGGATAAACTCAATAATAAAAATGTAAAGCTGGAATTTTCCGTATCGGCTAATGGTATTGATTGATATTTGAATGAAACTTTTTTGGAAACAAAGAAGTATTGTGATTGAGCGGTCGGGGATTGCAGAACCTTGTTCACTAGACTTTTTTTATTTTATACTGGTTGACAAAACCACCCTTTTCTCTATTCGGGGTTCGTTGCAACTTTCAGCGAGTAGACAAAAATGCATCCAGGTCCTTTAGAAATTTAAATGTCGGCGTTTTAATATTTTATGGTAATAAAAGTCTTTATAAACAAAGAACAAAAAATAAAATACAATCAATAAATAAAAACAAATTAGAACTAGTTTACTACAATTGAAACTATTAAGCTAACTAAATCGCTTTAAGCGATAAGGCCGCCAGTTCCATTGCTGTTCCCTGCATTATATTTAATGAGTACTATCTGTTTTATAAGGTGATGAATAAAGCATTATCTATCTATCTATCTATCTAACTGCAGAATGTTGCAAAAAATCTACAGGTCGGTCAACTGATCTATAGCAAATAATTTAATTATGTGTTTATTTTTATTCAAGATCTTGAAATTATATACCTGAAAAAAAAAAATGCTAAACTAAACTAACTTACATAGGAAAGAATAGGTACTCGAAGACCAGAATTATGGTAGCTACTAATTTTTTTTTAACAATTATTCTTATTGATCGCAATAATATTACTTAGGTGATACTAAGAAGAGTTAGTTCCACTTCGGCCTGAAATTTGCGTACTGCAGCAAACACAGACATTTTTCTTTGATATTATTTATAATATTGTTTGTTTTTATTAGCCTACTGTATTTTTTACTAGTGTTTTAATTTGTATTTGTTGAATTTTGTTATGTGTGACTGAAGACGTAAATAAACAATTTAATTATCTATCTATAAATTAATATTTTTGTAAAAAGCAAACTAGCGCGTAGCACATTTTAAACTACTTTAAAATCTGGACCTTGTCCTCATAAACTACAAATTTCTCGTAACCGAAGCAAGTACTTTTAAAGTAGAAAACTGATACAATGTTGAAGATTGATGGGACTATCTGAAACGAGATCGGGGACCGCATGGCCCGTGCAGTTGCCATGTTGCAGGGATGTGGAGCTTTTTAAAATCATGCTCGTATTCAGAGACTTCCCTGATGCCCATTGCAGACGGTTGAATTAAGAATAAAGAGTTTCTTTGCCGTCTACTGTTGTGCGAACTATACTAGTTTTTTTGCCTCTTTTGTATGTTCGATTATGGAGTCAATGCTAACATACCCACAGGAAAGCTAACGATAGCATTTATTTATTTTAGCTGACAACAAAAAAAGGAGATGGTTCTTTAGTATAATAGTTGTATGCATGTTTTTATTTACTTTTCTTAACGTATGTTCGTCGATTGGTCCGTCAATTGTGGACCGATTTGGATGGATCTCGCTATTGTATAGAAAATAATCCCAATCAGGTCTCAAAACAACTATATTTCTGAAAAATTCACTGGTTCCATCATCTAAAATCAGTTAAAGGAAACTAAGACCCTTCCCATCACCGGACATACAATAACCCTCCTCCTTTGGTAGTCGGGTAAAAACAGATCCCTCTTAGAATACCTGTAAATATAAAATATGTGTGAATAATTTATCAACATCTACTCGTCTTACATAAACGCCCGTCATGTTCCTCGCATTTGCAGAAAATGTACCAGGTTCGCATGACTGACAAGGAGATTTAAATGAACTCGTTAGTTCAGGCTTACGTCTAATGTATTACAGCATTGTTCAAGTCTCCAACTCTTATAACAGTCAACAGGTTTGCTTGGAATGTACTCGTAAGAAGGTAATTTTTTACTGTTTTGGCCCGGATCTCTATGGTTTTGGCTAGTTATACGTGGTGTACGCAGCTTGCATTGGTAACAACTCACTCGGATGGTAGATGGTGATAAAAAATAGAGCCACTGAATATATTTTTTAGTTTGAAATTTAAAAAATTGTAGAATAAAAATTGATCCCTTGGGGTCCAGAATCACCCCCTTTCGGCTTAGTAGGTACACATGCTTCGTGGCACAATGTATAAAATAAACAGGGTAAAACTATTTTAGTTCGAACTGAAGAAACTCCTAAACCGGGAACCAAAGTTATTCTCAATTGGAAATATTAATTCAACTAGCAATGCTTTATTCAAAACAGCAAATCCCAATAACAATTGGGCCTTCATTATTTATGTCCCACTTACCTATTGACCTTTCCATAACGTAGCTACGAGTAATTGGATCATACAGAGCATGTGTTTAAAATTCGGCTTAATTCGTGTTTGTTTTATGCTAATTAGTTAGTTCTGTATACCTGTCTAGGTAACTAATGTTACAAACCAGACTTTATAACAATAGATAGGTTCTATTAGGGTTCCGTACACGAAGGGTGAAAACTGAACCCTATTACTAAGCCTTCGCTGTCCGTCCGTCCGTCCGTCAGTCACGTGGCTATATCTCATGAACCGTAAGAGGTATACAGTTGAAATTTTCACATAATGTGTATTTTTCTTGCCGCTAAAACAAAAAATAATAAAAATAAAATAAATATCAAAGTTAAGAAGGCGCCCGTACAACAAACGTGATTTTTATAGCTATTTTAGCTCATAATTTGTCCAGGCTGTATCTCTTGAACTACAATAGGTAGATACATCAAACTTTATTTAATTTAGTAACACTTCAACTGTAATAATAACAAATACTAGAGATAAAATAAAGTTTAAAATTTAAAGGGGTATCCGAACAAGTGAAAATTTGATGTTCTTTGAAAAAGTTTCCTGATTTTTACGGTACGGAACCCTTCTTGTGCGAGTCGACGCTCACTTGGCGGTTTATTGTTATAAAGTTTGGTTTGTTACAATTTGATATATAATTAACTGTAACCGGGTCGCGGGAAACCGCTGTGTGGGTAGCGTAGGACCGGTCATTGGGAGGTCGTTATGGGAGGCCTATGCCCAACAGTGGAAGTCCATCAGCTGAGATGATGATGATAATAATATTTATTTATTAATTAATAAATACTTATAGGTACTTATAGGTGCCTAGCAGGACGATAGTGGATAGTTTTTTTTAAATAGAGTTGTAAAAGTATCATGATTTCAGAGATCATGCTGATTCATGAGATCAAAGCTAAGATCGTAAACCCATTGGTTTCCCCTGCAAATTAAAACAAGTCTCGTACTCAAAAAAAGTCTATCCACTGAACAGAATTTAGTAAGACGTCTGTCCGAAAGATAAATCGGTTGCTGAGGAGTTTCGTCGGTTAACATTAATTTTTAATGTTCGAAAACTTCAAAGACATGCAGACGCGGCGCGCTTTGTCGGCTAGTATTACAATTGCAAGCGAATACAATGCAAGTTTTACTGGACGCCACCGCAGGCCGCGTCTGTCTAGGACAGGCTTTATTTTATGTTCCTAATCTGTACCGAATCTCGTTTATAAATAAACAAGCCCATATAACATGTCAACCTACAGATTACCACTGACCCTACTGATCCTGGCTTTATCCATTTATTAAACATCTCCTCTGAGAAACTCTCAATCTTAAGCATTGTATCTAATTTGGAGACCTACTCCCATACTGGCAGTCCATATTCAACCTCTACAGTAAAATTATAAGTGTAGATATTAACCATAAAGTAGGACGGACAGCACAAAAATTTATCCATACACTATATAAATATTATAAATTCCAAAGTAACTCTCTCTGTTACCTTTTCACGCCTAAACGGCTGAACGGATCTTGACGAAATTTGGCAGGGAGGTAAATGGTATCCCGAGAACGGACATAGCTGCCTTTTATGCCGAAAAAGAGTGTGTGAAGCCGCGGGTAGCAGCTAGTATTATACATTCGAAAGTAACTCAGTTTGTCAATCTGTCTGTCTGTTAACTTTTCACGCCTAAACGGCTCAAGATCAGGTCTGGGGATCTTAATGAGATTTGCCATGGAGATATATGGTATCCCGGGGACGGACCTAGGCTACTGTTTATCTCAAAAAGAGCGTGCGAAGCCGCGGGCAGCAGCTAGCAGTTTATGTAAAGCTCTATGTGCATATGTAGTTGGTAATTGTGTTGATACATAATTAAATTTGCGCTCGCTTCAAACTGGGAACCTCTGTGTGGCTTAACAGAATTAAACTGCGCTGAAGCAACATTTTAGATAGTTTCCTACATATTCAACGAGGAGTTATTTTGTTAAGTATATTTGTGGAAGTTAAAATTTTGGGTATATTTTTGATGGAATTATAGGCCTCTGCTCGCAGCTTTGATTACGTAGTACCCTAATATAACCGCATATAATTAAGGGATAACGTAGCTTCTGGAACAAATTTTCAGAATCGAACGTTTAGCTCCGGAGATCAACAAACTTACAAACATGACCCCCATTATATTAAATTGATAAGATTAGATCGATTTTGTCACTTTTGAATGGAACAATGTAAACTATTTTTAAGTCAAAACTTTCATAATACTCGTAACAATTTATCTTCCTTATCTTCCAGGTAAAACGAATATTTTGAAGACATTGCAAGCTTAGCTGAGCTCCGATTTTAAGCAAACTTCCAGTCAATAAACGTTAAAAGTAAGTGCCTAACCTGCAAAATAGGAATGGACCTTATTTGTTTAAGAATAAGTGGTAACAGTGTTTTATTATTCAGGGTAAAAGGGGTTCTTAGCGCGGTCCGTCGGTAACAAACTTCCGATCTACAAACCAGAAAAGTAGTTACCTATGTAAAAATTCACCATCAAACCTGCCACTTAAGAATCAACCTTATTTGTTCAAAAATAGGTATGATAATTGTGTTGCAGTTAGTGGTTATCAAAAGAGGTAGGGTAAAGTAGGAATAGATGCCGCAGGGAGGATACGTAACCCAGCTTCGTAAGACCTAGCTTCGGAAAATTGCAATCAAATATTATTGATTAGTTAATTTATAAAATTTTGTGGTAAATAACGATTAAAGCCCATTAAACACACAAAATAGGTAACAAATAAATAGGTAAAATAGGTATTGAAACATTAACATAATAGGTATCTTCACAAATCATGGTAAACCACAAAGCGCTTTAGGTTTAAATAATCTAGCAATGGTGTCGGTTTGGTTGTAACAACAACAAAACTAAAACATTTTAGATCACTAAAATGTAGCAGATCTTTTATTTCGATCGTAGGCGACATTTTTTGTGTTATCAAATTAGTTTAGTTTTGTTTTTGCGACCGACCAGTATCAGCACACATACGTTCACTGCAGAACATGCCTTCCCGAACTAGGGAAGGTTTGCCATAATCATGAATAGCAGGCGGTTTGGCGATCACAGTGCAGTAAAAAATTCCAGACAGAAGCTGCCTTTCAACACCTAATTGATTACAATTTACAATAGTTACTTGTTCAACAAGCGTGAGCAAAACTATTTTTTGTTGCACGTGCCGATATTAAGTCCCGAGCTAAAGCCGAAGCAGTCTAGACTGCTAGGCTAGCGAGGGATTTAAAAGGCACGAAACAATAAACATTTGCTCTCGAGTTCAACATACAACTTTTCACCTCGACTAGCGAGAAATCATTTCGTAATTTATAAAAGAGGTCGAATGCCAGGAACTCATTTTGGTCAACAACTATGGAGGTTACAAATGCTATAAACCTCTTCAAACCATGAACCAACAAAATTTTGCGTTTCTGTGAAAGTTGAACGCTGTTACACCTCCTTCCCTACTATAAGCTAAAATGAGAGCAGCTCACAGAGGTGCAAATCCCATATAAATTCCGAACCTGTTGTTTGGTAGATTATTTTAAGATGGCGCTATCCGCCTAGCTAGAAAGATGGTCTTCACAAGCCAAGTTGTCAAGGTACACTTAAAAATGGCGATACCTTCAGTGTAAAAGTTTGCCTCCCCTGGTGCAGATCACGTAGTTTATTCTTTTTTCGGCGCTCACCAAATAGTATCATATTAACACCAACGAAATTATTTAGTATAACATTCTGAATTCAAATTACTTTTTTCAGCAAGTTTAATAATATCCTTTTCAACACACTTGCTCATAAAGTGGCTCTATAGTCACCGCAATTAGGCACAGAATGACACCCATAATCAAACTTTGACTTTTTCATTGCTATAACTGACTAGTGAGTTATAGATTTAATTTTAATTTTACTGGTTGAGGTGCTTTGTTCTTAAACACGTTTTTATTCAAAAAAAAAGATCGTGTTCAATAACAAATAAATTAATGTTCCTATTGCTTGCTCATTTCATGCAACTTTTTATTTAAATAGATAATTTTAACTCGTACGTGTTTAATAAATAAAACTTTCACTCAGATATAACTTTTGTTTTCTCTGTAATAAAAGAAAATTAAATTCCCCATTTTGTACGTGGCAGAATAGGCGCAAACCCTAAGCGCGGAAAATAAAAAAAAATCCTCATCCCTTTAGTCTGTGGCTGATCGCAATGCGCGCGCATAGGAAAACTGATTAATTTTTCACGCCATAGCGAAAAATTTTTCACTTCTCGTTTTCTCTGTTGAAATTATAGTTATTTATTAATTAAAATGTCTACAAGTACTAGTTACGAAGAAAATGATTTATGTTGTGCACCGCCCGATATAAGATGTGAACCCTTAACGTTATGAAAGATTTACTACCTGAAAACTCCCAAGGAAAAATATTTATTATCTACTAAATAAAATGAGTTTTTATTATTATTTTATTGACAAGTGTGTTGAAAAACGTCGTATGATACACGTGTGTATTGATGATTACCGTCCTCGGCTCTCTTAAGACCTTCGCCTATGGCTCGGGTCTCAATGGTGCCTCAGCGCTAATCACCAACATTACACACTTGTACCATAATGTACTATTATTCCACGTGTGAGCTAAACCCGATTTTGCTCACTGTTTTTGAGCAACAAAGTCACCGTTTTCAGCGAGAGTCATGAAAAATATTTTTATACTAATATTATTACTTCCTGCGGTGACTATCCCTACTTCACCCTATTCTAAGCGCAGTCCGTAGGGTCGTAATTAAAAGTGTATTCTGCAGCGTTGTTTTACAGACGACCCGTCTCGAGGCGTGCGCGGTACACAATGAATATGTATAGAGATGGCTAGCTGTGGAAAATGTGAAAGGCAATGCTGGTACAATAGTTTACTTTATGTTTTAGAGTTGGCTAAGATACATTTTTTGACTTATTTGTTGTCTGTACGGCCAAAGGTTAAAAGTAAATAAATAATGCTGGACAATTCACACAGCATCATCTAGCCCCAACCTAAGCAGAGCTTGTGTTATGGGTACTAGTTCGATTTACCTTGAGCGCGTGTTTTTTTTTGCTGTGTTTTTACTGTGTGTGTAAAGTAATTTACTGCATAAATGATAAACCAATCTATTAACCCATGACAGAACTAATTTCGGTTCAATGGTGATTTTGGAGTATTTAGTAATACGTTGATTTTTAGTCAAAAATCTATAAAAATTATTAACCTTTGGCCGTAATACTGTTTCATGCAGAAAATGTCTACGAGCCGGTTGCGCTCGTAGCAGGTGCTACGGCGTGCTACGGTGTAGGCGACGAATAAAATTCCGTAGCAATGATTCTATCAACGTTGCCCGGAGTTGCCAACTCATTTTACCCGTAGAACCGCGTTAAAACAGATCTGGATCCCGTGTGTCACGTCTACAAGTGTCTAAAAAAATTTTTTATTGGTTTGAAAAAATTAAAAACCGATTTTGAAACCCTTAGTTACCCTTAGTTTTACTTTTTTAAGATTTGCGGGATAAATGACAAAATGACAAAACCTGTACAGGTACCTAGTAGGAATATTACTATTTTATGACAATTATTTAGTTAAAACTTAAGATTTTAATATTGTAATGCGTGACATAAGTGGGTATAAAAATTTATAATCCTTTTTAATAAAATTTAAATATTTTTGATATAATAACTATGATAAACTTATAGGAGACGAATTACGTTTTTTTTTGTATGTTTACTTGCAAATTTATATGAGGACTAAATTAATAATATAAAACATTTTTTTTAGAACTAATGTCGCTACCTCAGGACGTTGTAACGCCTTTACAGGGTTCATGTACATCCCATTCTATACCTAAAAATTGTAACACCTTGTAATGGACATGAATGCAATAAATAAATAAATATTAGTATTTATCCCGTTGAATGTATGTGTGTGTGTAGGAAAACATTTTTTTATAGGACCAACTCGAGATTATCCTATATACAACTGCAAAATAATCATCCAAATCGGTCCATAAATGACGGAAAAATCGACGGACATAGAGGTACATAAAAAAACATACATACAGCCGAACATAGAAACTCCTCCTTTTTTCGTAGTCGGTTAAAAAAAATGGCGATTCTGCGCGTTTATGAAACGATTTCCCAGTGCGGAAGAATTTACTACAATGATCATGCTTTTTTCTCTTTATGTATTTATTAATTTAGAAACATAAACATTATTACAGGTTTTTCTTAGGCGATGCTATATCTAGGTAACTTATGTTAAATAATCTAAGGTACAAATACTACAGGTACTACACATCTAGTATGTATATATGTACATATATAAAATAAATTCATGTTAGTTACACTATTTATAACTCAAGAACGGCTGAACGGATCTCGGTGAAATTTTGCAGCGAGGTAGATGGTATCCCAGGGCCAGACAAAGGCTACCTTTTATTCCGGAAAAAAGCGTGCGAAACCGCGGGCTGCAGCTAGTATACTATAAACATTAAGTAGGAAGGAAATCATTATACTTACTACGGTTGTGACGATTATGTTCAGTTAGTTACTTTGAGCAGAGTAGTGTAAAGCCGCGCGCAAGTTTGAAGTAAATCCACTTTTTAACCGACTTCAAAAAGGAGGAGGTTCTCAGTTCATATGTACGTTTTTTTTAAAGTTAAAAGATATATCTCTTTATTGAAAAAGAAAATTACAATTCAATAATAAAAACAAATTAGAACAAGTATTTACAATTCAAACAATTAAGCTAACTGCAGACTGTTGCAAACAATCTACAGGTAGCTCAATTGATCCATATCAATACCAGTCGGAAGCGTCCTCAGGACGCTGGAAGATATCAAGTATGTTACTTGATATCTCCGCCAATGGTTAACCGATGGTGCTGATTCTTTCTCTATTGTATAGAGAATGATCCCGAAATGGTCCGATAAAAAATTATGTCCCGATGGTTAGCATTAATCCCGTAAAACTTAAAAAACAACTTAATATTTTTGAAGAATCACGACTAATGGATCACATGGCAACGGGCGTCAACAGTTCCATCCATGTGTCATCAAACTAAATTAGACTTGAACTATAACTAGATGTCGCCACTACGGAAATTAGATCGCGCTATCGAAGTGTAAACCCAATTTTTTTGCACGTGAACATAGGTCCTATTTACTGGAATTTGAAGTCGGTTTATAGTTTTTTTAAATACGCCAAATTATTTTACTAGTAATTTGATTATTCAGTATCTATAATATCTGTGCCAAGTAAAAGTTTATTCCTTTTTCAAAGCCTCGCGCAAAATAAACAAAACAAATTCCTGAATGCAGCCAGTCAAGTTTTAATGAATGCTTTCCATTCAGTTTATTGAAAGAAATAGCAATTAGCGGTCAGTCATACCATACCATTTCGCATTAGAGTTTCCAATTACCCGCTCCATTTCACGACTTAGTATTTAGTAACAACCTTATTACTGCGTCGCTTTTGATCGCATAATATGCCTGCTTTTCTGCCGCTAAAGGAACGTTTTTTAACGAACAACTTAAATGCTGAAAGGCTCTTTACATTCACCTGTGAATGTCGAGCACCTTGTTAGGATCGCTCCAGATGTCTTAAATACCCAGTTATGAAAGCAAAGCGTTTGATTTGCGCGGTGCGAGTGCTGCAGGCGAGCGCGAAGGATTCGAAGTCACTTTTTTGTTCTTCAATGATGTTGGGTATGTCTGGTAACTTTTGTGGTCGGTTTATTGTCCCCGTGGATAAACTATCTAGTACTAGGGTCTGCAACACAAAGTATTCAGGCATTTACTAACCTGGACTTCGGTTTGAGTCCTCGTTAGCACACGTCGTCCACTGCTGATCGTACCTCCCAAAGAAAGGAGATTTTGTCACAATCAACACGTTTGGCAGGCAGAGTGGTGATCGCAGTAAGGGAGTTAATAATACGCAGAAGGAAGCTACTGCGCTTCCTCTGGTAGGTAAATTAATCCCTAAGTCGGCTCTTACTACATTCACGAGCTGAGTAAGAAAGGTCGATTCTTACGTAACCACAGAATATTTATAATGAATAGTACTAAAACTGTGTTTATACCTAAGCGCGCACTTAAAGCAATTAATATAAAAACAAAAGCAGACATTAGAATACTCCTCTACCAAACACACAGACACTCTTAAATTACCCAATTCCCACTAAAAGTCTCTTTTGTAATTTGTGTTATTTACGCAAATTCAATGTACATTTTGTTCACAGTCTCGGTGTAAAAGGACGTTGAATAGCCACTAGTCGGGACAGCGTTCAGACAGCTTTTGTCTTCGTAATGGTCAGTCCAAAGGGGCCTCCCTGCCTCATTAAATTTGAATCAAAACGGCTGGCCAACTGAGGGAGATAAAGTAGTGCGTTAGATGTTAAAGTCAAGTCAACGATTGCAACGTTAGTTTGGATATATAAACTACTAGCTGCTGCCCGCGGCTTCGCACGCTTTTTTCTGGAATAAAAGGTAGCCTATGTCCGGCCCCGGGATACTATCTACCTCGCTGCAAAATTTCACCGAGATCCGTTCAGCCGTTCTTGAGTTATAAATAGTGTAACTAACACGACTTTCTTATATATATATATAGATTTAAACTTAGATAAAGTGGCGAATAATTTTTTTTTTAATGCATTTAATATAATCTGACCCCTAAAATATGTATATGTAATACTCAGACCAATAAATTGTTATAATTTCTTCATTAACCCCTCTTACTGCCTGTGAAGGGTAGAGGAAAATGGCGGACCATTAATTTTCATAAAATCGAAGATTGCGAGAAAACAACTGCATCTATCATGATTCTAACACTGGCACAGGATCGTGGTGGCGCTGACCGACATCTGCGTCTTGGGCCATGAAAGTGTTAACGCAAGCAATAATGGCATTCCGTTTCATACAAGAATTATCGAAACTTTATATAAAAAATTGGGAAGATTAAGAAAATTAACAAATCACAGGTTTTAATCACAAATTTCATAAAAACTCAAATATTTAGATACTACGACGCCAAAACAAAATAACGTTGTTCCAAGAACGAACTTATTAAAACCCCTGACACTACCAACAGTCGAAAAATTATGGAATATGAACGCTCACTAAGCTAAATAAAATTCATTTCCGGTAAGTACAAACGCGCACGCTTTGCAACATACTTTCGAATAGAATCGAAAATTCTTCAACCGAGGAAAAATATTGGATATATTTTCAAATCGGTGGATGCTTCAAAGTCAGGCGTGAGTGAAATAAGCTTTCGTTTATTTGGAAGCGGTGTTCTGTGTTGCACTATGCGAAATAATTTAAAAACGCTATAGCTAGTTGGTCGGGCGATCAATATGTTTTGGTTTTTTTTCCGTGGTTTAAATCTGGGGCCGCTAGAGTAGGAGTTACAAGAATGTGTAATAGGTTATTGTGTGTTTTATGTGTTGTTTGTGTTCTTACTAACGTATATAGAAAGCTCTATTGATAGGGAACCTGTACGTGTAACACAGGTAAGCGTTAGTTAGGTATTTATTCTTTCTTAGAAAACTAGGTTAGTGTAGATTCTATGTGGATATAATTATGTACTTATAATACGTATAATATGTACTATATATATAAAAGAACAAGCTAGTTTCTAGGGACAGCGCCCAGCCCAAACCACTAAAGCTAGAAAGCTGAAATTTGAAAAGCAGGTACCAGTTACCACACAACCTCCCGCTAAGAAGTGGTTTTTGCCAATTCCACCCCTAAGTGGGTAAAAAGGGGGGTTGAAGTTTAATTGGTGTTTTTTGTAACTCTTTAGCCAGTGGCCCAATTAACATAAAACTTACAGAAAATACAAAACTATTGAACACGTGTTTCAGGATTTTTCAAAATCTTCCTGAATATGGGGTAAATCGGGTTATTAAAGTTTGTAATAAACTATAAAGTAAATAATGATACAAGTATTTTTTATTTTTACAAACTACCCCTAGCGGGTGTACAATCAGTTACCACGCGGGCGAAGCCGCGGGGTGCAGCTAGTTGCTTATAAACAAGAACAAATTCCTAAGCCATAGTATTTATATCCCTAGTAAAACACCTTATAATTATGAAACCAACCAAGAAGCACCCTATAAAACTTCCAGCCAAGTGCCTACCATAATTCGTATCTACTGTATAAAATAATATCCATAATTTTCTAATCTAATCCAACTTTGAAGCTCGAATTTGTAGCAAGGTGTAGGCAAATGGTGGAGTTTCAAAAGGAAATTTGCAAATATATTATCTGGGAAGTGTTATTACTCAGGTCTCGTGCAAAGCAAGTTCTGCATATTGCGAAAGTTTTCATTTTTCTCTAACCCAGTTAAAGCGTCAGAAGTTCGAAGCGGCAGTCAACTTCCAAACCTGGAATTTTATCATTTCGGGAATTTTAGATTAATCATCTGACAAAAAAGTTTCTGGACATTTTTATTAATTTTATGCCTTTTTTATGCGACCAAAGTTTTTTTGCTGAAACCATTATTTAACATCCTATTTTTTTTAATTTCACACGTTTATTATGAACTTTGGTGCACTTATAACTGTCGAAACTTTTCTCATCTTAGAAAATTATTTACGCCATCAGCTTGAAACTATTAAGTATATTTGAATAAAAAGCTTGAGGGCAGAGGGTATCAAGCAAAGCGCTTGTTATCTATGAAGTAATAAAAACTACGATATACATACATATTATGATGTCCCAATAAAAAACCATACAAAGTAAAACATGTAGGTACATTGTGCAATTTGCACGGGGCGGTTGATTTGAGTAAAAAATAGAAGCTTGAGGTTATTCCATTGATTTTATATCGGAGTCGGTTTGTAGGTAACTCTCTAAAATTAATATACCAAGGAAAATATAATATACGGGATAAAAAATATACAATTATATTAAGGCAACTTAAAACATAACTCTGGTTTAATTCAGTTTTCAATTTCGGTTCCTAGCAATATTATGTTTTTATACACCAAAAATTATTCGTTTTGTTTTGGGCATATCATGTATAATACAGGCAAAAGTAATAATAAAAAGGAACGTTTTTGCCAACAAAATAAAAAGCGTAAAACCAAGATTTATCCTAGAATCATAATTTACTACATGAATAAACTACTGAAAAACATTTGCTGTACAAAACTAAAAGCAAATGAACAAAAACATGACTTACCATACTACAGATTGCATTCATTCCAAGTTTATTGTACTTTTAACAAATATACTTATAACAACTGTACTTATAACAAATATATATTAATTTTATTGTACTTATAACAAAGTTCTACCTCTATAAATACATTCTAACCAAGTTTTATTTTAATCGGCGTAAAATGTAAAACATCCGTTCTGGGTTGGTTCTGGGTGCACTAGTATCAAAGTTTATAGGAGAACGTTAGCGTCTTTTTTCGTATAGACATTTTGCAATATTGCTAACGTTCGGAAAGTTTACGGGTCAAAGGAACTCAAAGAATCTGGAAGTTCGCTATTCAGCCTTCAGCTCTCCCGATGTGTTACTGGCACAAGCGTAGACTATCGATTGGTCTTTCAATATTGAACCATATTTCAATAAATGAAAGACACTTGACTCTAGGACTATATATTTTGAACTCTAAAATATTTTTTCGTTCTTTGTGAAGAGTATAAAAATTATGTTTCTAATGGTAAACAATCTTCGTAGGTTTTACCCATGTTTTTTTTGACGTCCATCTATTCGTGTATGTATACGTACGAATATGCTGATATCAAAACAATCAGGGTAGTATAAACCCGATTGAGATAAAAGAGATTGAGTTAATGTACAAATTAATTAGAACTAGTATTAACAATTGAAACAATTAAGCAGACTGCAAACAATCTACAGGTAGCTCAACTGATCCATATCAATACAAGTCGGAAGCGTCAAAGTTATTGTAGGCTTGTTTAATAACTCAATCTTCCGATGTCGAGTTAGAGATATGTATTTCCTTGATAATGACGATTACAGATTGATTGACGCTTTCATTGATGACGCTCACAGCACAGAGGTATATAAGCTGCGTCATGAATAATTGTCTTCGGTACTATGATATACAAGGTGCTACATTATTGGTGTACTAAGCGAAAAGGGGGTGATCTACCCACGAACATTTATTGTTCTAGCGCTTTCCGGGTTTCAAGGTTTTTTACTGAAAAAAAGACCTAGAAACTTTCATCCACAATAAGTAAGTGTTCAACCCTAACATAAGCTGTTCATCAGTAAGTTTCTTGACCTCAAATTGTTACCGCTCATACTTAAGTGTACACGTTAAATGTAAAGTATAGTCTAGCGCCAGGCCTAGCGCCCATTTGCGCGTTCCTAGTAGGTTCGTAGTAGGTACGTTACGTGAGCCAATGACAAAAACGACCGCGGCGGCTATTCGCCGCGTTCTCGCGATCTTTTGTTTAGCTATGCCCACAATTTTATTTTATTACGGGATTTTACGGTGGTTCCGTAATTTTTCTTCTGAGCTATTATTGTTTAACGTTTATCTGAAGGTAGGTATGTTTGTTTCGTGGTAGGTACGTCTACGTAGGTACCTAATAAATATTATTTATCGATGTTTTAATAAAAGTTACGCGATAAATACCCGATAAATACTCTTCAGTAATGTTATAAAATCACGAAATTTTAAAAAAGTGCTACATTCGTGTCTAGTTTTATTTTTAGCATGAATGAATGTATTTGCACATGAAAAATAATAAATTAATCTTATAAACTAAGGTAAATCTAGTATAAAAAAGCGGCCTAGTTAAAGGAACTCTAAAATTTTGTCGGCAAAATGGTGTGTTTGCTTTAGTGGTCAACCATGCGGATCTGTTGGGTATAGGGTGCACAACAACCCAGTTTCGGCTTGGTACATGATTAACGTGGCACCTTGTATGTCCTCTAGGATTGAAGCCAATTCCTATTAAATGTATAGTATCTTAGTACATATCGGCATGATCCATTTAATGTATTCTCCCTCAGCGACCTTAGATCTAACAAGCACGTACCTACCTATTCGCCTAATTCGAAGCTACTCCAAAGATAGTTGGAAGCTCTACACTTCGGCTAAAGATATTACCAAAATTACTTGAAACTACACTGCAGTTTCGTAATTAGCAAAACACTCTGTGCGAGTGTTTACTAAATTATGACCACAGTTTGCGTTTCTAAATGGTCGCTGAAATGGTTAGGAATTTCCATTCAACTAAGAATTAAAAACTTAACCCGATAATTCTACTAAAATGTTTTTTTTTTATATCCGACGATGTTATTTAACATCATAGTTCTGATCTGAAGTCATATTTTATGACCGGATAAAACGTATACTTGCTTATGGTATATAACATACATACCATGGGATTATGGTGGATGACTGCTGAATTCTGATTCGCTTACAGGTTAAGCTTCATGTAATTTAAATTGAGCGTCCCATCAGATTATTAGAGTGTGGGAATAGAGAGTGCACCCGTGTTTGCACACACTTGATTATTTTAATATGTCCCAGCAAATGGCTTGCCTCCGTTGAGACCGGCCGCTGCGTCGTGGTCGAAAATCGGATAGGAGGACTTTCTTTACTATTATTTGAACTCATCAGTACACATACGTTCACAGATGAACGAACATGCTTCCCAAAAAAAAGAGGAGTTTGGCCATACACGCTTGGCAAGCGTGCCTAATTTATGAAATTTATGGATCAACAAATAAACTGGTTATTGTATTTTATAGTAATAAAATAAGTTGTCTGTAGAAATAATTACTTAATTACGTAAGTTCAGCTTAATTTACATCACAAGTTTACTAAACTTAGTTAGAGCGAGGATTTGAACCAAATGGTGAAATAGGTCTACAACTACAACACAATATTATTGTATCAATTAAAATATGTAACAATGTAAGACCTACAGAAATAAACGATTTTTATTTAAAACAAAAAAAAATTAGCAATTTTATTACAGCTTTGTTTCAGGAGATTTAGAAGTTTATTTTCATGTTCTAAGAGAATTAAAAACAACAGAATAGCAAACAGGAATTTAATCAAAGGGAACCAATGATTGGCCAAATCAACTGCGTAATGCACGTTTGATTCTCCCATGTAATGAATAGCAAGACTAACTGGCCCATTAGGTGACACAGTTACGGTAAACATTATCTACACAATTCAATGGAAAATAATATTTTTTCAGCTTCGTAGAGCAGTGGAACGCAGTCTGCAAGTCTTATCGTCATAAAATTAGCTCATCTACTTTAAGCGTTAAACTAGCTGTGCTTAAATACGTAAAATACATTATTACGATGGTACGGTTTAAAAAAAGCTTTTAAAAGACACTTACTTGGGATAAGACCTTTGCAAATTAGGTGACGTTTTGTCAGCCCAGCGAATTACAATATTTGTTACAACACAAATATTTAAAAAATGTACTGCCGTCATTATCTACTTCTGAGCTGAGAAACCTCGATGTGGACGAAGCATTTATTATTAAAACGCCATCCGTTCGGAGTCTTGATTTTAATAGCAGTTTAAACATTTGAAAAGAAAATGTGAATGGCCTTAGAATTATGCAGAAGCGTCTTGCCAGTAAAAATATTCAGAATTCGGGTTTACGAATTAATTCTGGGTTCATAACTCCGCTGGTATATGTATGAATGTACCCATTTTCGCTGGAAATAAATATACAAGCGCACACCTTGCCAATTTGATTGTTGAATTATTCATGATGTCTTACATGAACCCACCTTCTTGGAGGGAGCTAGGACTCTAAACACGCCTTGTATTGCGGTGGAGAATGAAATGGGCAACTGCGACACGCTCTCATTTGAACCAAAATAAAAAAGTATATGTCCCGAACTTATTACCGTGCCTTGTCCCAAAGTGTCATCATGATTAAGTGGGACGGGGAGACAGGAAAACGAGAGGGCTGGACGCGTGTAGCGACATTGCATAAGAGTGAACTTATTTTCTACCCAAGGCAAGTTATATCTTTTACTTTTGCCATACCTCAGCCGTTAGCATTTATCAAGTGATTCTATTACACCCATTTTACATAAATCCTCCTTGACATTCAATATTTGATGGAAAACGTCTATTGCTATACGTCATTATCTATGATGGTCTATAGAGTCCCTGATCGATTGGGTCTATGCCATTCCAAAACACGAAATTGGGATTTGTTATCATTAGCATCTTATAGTACGTGGTTATCTATCATTCAAAGAGAATAAAACCACTCTGTGTTACCATTTGTGATTCAATCACTGGATTCAATGTGATTTAGAAGTATGAAAAACAAATCTGAATGGCTACAGCATACCGGTTTCTTCAGACCGCACACGAGTTCTACGCCGAGCTCCAGGAAAGAGCTGATTTAGCAGAGGAACGACGGCACGAGCGTTTCCTGGCCGTCCTGCTCCTCCAACGGATGCTACGAGGCTACCAGCTAAGGAAACACGTAGCCTGGCTCTCCCGTAATGCTACTATCATACAGTGTGCTTTTAGAATCCACCTAGCAAGGAAAATTTATAGAGCAGCCTTGCGAAGAGCCGTCCGGAGCAAACATGGTCACCACTACTACATAGCCTCGAGGAAGTTACAGGTAAATCATAGAGTCTGTACCTAAATAAGAAAATGCAGAGCAACATTTATTTGAACTAATCAAGAAAACACGAATAGGTCTCAGAATATTATCGTATCAAAACACTCCAGGAAAAGCTCTCTGTACTTGTAAGTTTTTTTAATTTTTGATATCATGATATTTTTGGGGTTGGTTATGTTAGCTCTAGCAATTTTGAAAGACGTAACCAAGAGGATCAAACTAATGCAATCGTTAACGCTACTTAGTAACATCTGGGTTTCGGGTTTCCCAATAGTTCTGAGATCGATTGCAAGTCGTTGAACTGTAGTTAAGTCTAAAAGCTTAGTTGGCATGTTAGTGCAATGTGATGTTAGCTATTAGCCGCAATAATGCTTAGGCATACTGGTCATTGTTGTGATCGTTTAGTATTCAAATATTAGGTTGCAAATAGAAGGTATTCCAAATTATTATATTGATTCTAGGCACTGTACCGTGGTCATTACTCAAGACGCACAAAGTTCTGTTACCGCCGTTATCGTCGCTGGTTGGCTATAGTCAAAGAACGCGGAGACAGAAGGGCAGCTGAAGCGGCCGAGTTCGGGATACGAAGCAGAGCTGACGACCTGAGGATACTGGAGGAAGAGGCTCGCCAGTGGCTGGCTTTTGTAGTCTTCAAACTCCACCACCTACTGAGAACTTACGCCCGTGCTGGAGTATACTCTGAACCCATTTCAAATGAACTATCCGAGTTTGAGAAACTGCTTAAATCTATTCACTACACAGAATATATGAACAGGCTGAAGCGCAAGTATAATGAATTTGTTAAAAAAAATCGTCCGGCATTCTCCAATAAGAGACTCTTCCCCGTAATTGGTGACGGCGCTGATTATTGGTACTTGTCTTTGCCGGAGTTGTATGATCTGACTTGTCCTGACTCAAATGTAGATAAGAGAGACAGAGCTCGTCGTTCGGATACTTATTTTCGTTCTCCGCATACAAAACCTTTTTTGTGGAAAAAGATTAGAATTCCAGTAGAACAGGGTCGGGGGCCATTTACTCCGCCGCAATCGCAGATGAGTGTTACTCCAGAACAGATGTGTCCACCCCCCACTCCGACCGATAGAGCTACTTCGAGTGGAGGTCACGGGGATCAAATAGCACAAGGAGATCCTCGGTTTAATCTTTACGTTAAATATTACAAGCCCAACGATCCTTTGCTTTTTAAATATGTTGATTTTCATATTAACGCGCTGCTCAAGAGAAAGTACTCGGTTGAAAATATCGAATTAAATAATTAAGTTATTTGGTGGTAAATTATGTTTTAGTTTATTTTTCGTTCTCATCAGCACAAGAGCTGCAGCAGTTGTTTGAAAACACTTGGCTGCGTATAATTGTACATTTACTTTGGTTGGTCGGATATCCGTAATCAGGCTGCTAAGTTTGGAAGGGTCGTCCGGATGTTGCGAGCCCGCTGAGCCTTTTGTTGTAAAGCTTTTGTTGTTGTGAATTTTACACTTGTTATTTATTTCAGGAAATACTTTGGTGAGAAAGAAATTACGTTCAAATCTCTAAGGTAAATGTGTTTTTTTTTTAATTAAAGCTGCTATGGAATTGTTTATGTTTTGGGGTCAGAGGGATTTACAATTTGCGAATCAATCAAACCTTTTTACCAGGAACACAAATACCTATGGACGTATTATCAAATTCAACAAACATTTAGAAATGGGAAGGTAAATAAACTTTATACTTATCTACCTTCGCAATTTTAGCGAGGGAACGCGTAACTTCAGTGTGTTTCGATATCCATTTACTTTTAGGCGCTTTGAGGTAGGTTTCTACTAACTGTAATAACCTTCCGCCTATGTCGTCAGACTCATTTGTCTGACATACCTACCCGTTTCGACTCGCTTAATTTATTAGGGTCAGAATAATGTAGGTTGTTGGTTTCTGAAACTACTCCTTATTGCACTGCCCGTCTTAGAAGCACAAATGGGTGCCCCATTTGTTACGTGTAAAATTTCTGACCCCATTTTTCTTACATATGTGGCATGGAATTAGACCAGCGATGGAACACCTGATCTAATACCGATGGAATAAAAATAATTTATCGTCTGGATTCGATTTCAAGGTCGCGGTAAAATGCGGTAAAATCTAGGTTTATTTCTTCGTCAAATGTAACTGTCAGGCCTCTCGCTGTGAGGGTGTTTGGCACATGAATAATGTATAGGGTAAATTTGCAAGTGTTTCAATTTACACCCGCCGACACTCTATGCCGCGGTACGCACGGAGTAGTTGAAGTGCGAAAAAGAAAACAACAAGTAGGCTGGGTGGAACGAGCTAGGAGCTTACTAGCTATTTTTATGTGAGCAGGATGCTGCTGGCATGAGTTGACGCACTTGACAGGTTCTGTGGTTTATTCGAGTTTGATGGGAATCAACTTTATTCTATGCAATTGCTCATAAAAATTTTGTTGTGTGGATTTCTGTAAATAAACTATTAAGTTATCCTTGAGCTCTTTTAATATTTTAAAAACTGTTATATATATGTAATCTCTACGAAAAATTCCATGGTCTTTTTCGACATGAGACATCTACATTAGTAAAAACTATTTTAATTATATTAATTAAGATGAAGAAGCGTTCTCCTGGTGTCAATTCGGTTGGCACTAAACCTAAACGAATTATACTGAACATGATATGTCTTGAGTGTACCTATTTTGTGATAAACTAATCAAATATAAATCCATAATTGGCTCTAGGTTATAAAAGAAAGTTTAAGTTTCCTTAAATTAATCTCTAAGAGCTGTGTTTTTTGTAAACAAACAAAAATAAAATAAAATCTAATTCGTTTTGTGCCAACCCAATTGACACCAGTATAAAAGTGCTTCGGAAGTACAAGAGCATGAATTTCTTTGGTTATGGAATTACTCGAGAGATGCAGGAACAAGACTGCTGCATGCCAACAGCTCGGAGGCACTACCCAGGCAATAGTTATTCCTTGTGGGCCTGAATCGATATACTCGGATCTGTGTGGAAAATTACAGGAATTCTAAAATCACCTGAAATAAAGGAAGAAAGGAGAAAGAAACCACCCAACAGTGGGTAATGAAAATGTGGCGATGGTGGTGCTCATGAATATAACATATATATGTATATGTATAATATATATTACTCTTCTGGTTATTTTATTTAAATAATTGACCAATTTAAAATGATTGTATCTCCGAAACTACTAGTGCTAGACTTTCAGATAATGGCTCAAATGAACAGTAGGAACAAAATCTACATTTTGAGTATAGTTGTCAAATGAAGTAAACATATTTATGCGCTTGAGTGTGACATTCAACGGCCTTTTTATTCATGTTTTATTATATAAAATAGGTTTGAGACCGCAAAAGAGTTTTTGTTCCGACTGTACTCCGTGGAAACTTAGCTAGCATAGTCCGTAGATAGCTGGCAGCCCAGAGGCTCGACGTCAAGTGAATTTGCCCTGGTGGCACGGGGCTGATCGACGCTCGCCGTTGAAGAATGCTCGCCTAAACAAGAGTCCACGTTGCGGGAATCGTGTTACGCGATCTTGGATGGAACGCAGTGAATCATTCCTATTTTTTGTAATACCACTTAATCCATACGAATATTAATTACCTTTTTACCTTTTACCATTCCCTTTTCACGCATAAACTGAACGAATCTTCAGGATATTTGGCATTGAGATAGACAATCTACTCAGCATCATCATCTAGCGAAAACCTAAGCAGAGCTTGATGGGTAGGTAGATATCTGATATTACGTACTTTCATAGATATATATTTTTAATATATATAGAAAACACCCGGAACCAAATATCTGCAGATAGTGCAAACATTTGTCCCGAGGCGGGAATCAAACCTGTTCCGGGTTCGATGTTCCTGCGTTGCAGGTGGACCTTGGCCCGCTGCGCCTTAGAGGTCGTCAAGTGTGTGATTATCAAAAAACTTTATACTAAAACATACAGACGAACTAAGAACCTCATCCTTTTTGAAGTCGGTTAAAAAGCAGGCAGCGACAGTAGAGACAATCCGGAAATTATAATGTTTAGTCAAAACAAAACTAGGTAATAGAAACCCAAATCACGCAACAAGCTAACTAAATTTACGTAACAACAACATTAGTACGTTCACGGCAAATCAAATACCGACGATTGGACGGAGCTAAAACAAATAAACATTGGGCTTTTTGATTGGAAATACCTGGAGGCCTATTTTATTACACCAAAGTACGAAATTTCCTGTTTCGTTTCGTGCGATCGGTACTATATTTGAACGAATACCGAAATTTCGGTATGAAGTTCTTGATTTACACCATAGCATAAGAGCTAGCTTATTATTTTCGAAAGTATGATTTACACAATATCCTATTTGACACAGAAAGTTCGGTAGATATAACGGATTTTATGTAGGTATTAATTTATCTAAGTCGGTATGATTTATGCACAAATTCATTCATAAAAACGGGCAGTCCCAAATTAAACGAGAGTAACTACAGATTGCGTTTTGTGGACGCACTTTGCAACTGCGGATGCACAGAACTGAATCAAGAGAGGTGAGTACGGGTCGAGTGTGACTCACGCGCCAAGGGTTTCGAACGTTTGTCAAGGCAAGTTTACCAATATGTACTATAGATTAGAGACTTTGCTATGTATTGAATACCTAAAAATTAAAAGTAGGTACCTACATTTCAGATGTATCTGTTTGCAAACTTCGGGGTATAGAGGGTAATAGTAAAATTTTCAAGATTTTTAAAAAAAATTCAAAAAGTATGAAACCTACAAAAATTTTAAGTATTTTGAGATGTATAAACCAATACCTTTTATTTGATATCCAACTCGGTGAGTTTTTTTCAAAAGGGGGCCCTCCCTTTTGTAAAAAGTCCCCCCCCCCCCTTTTAGTCATTTTTTCAAAAAGTGTTCTACTTACGGACTTCTCTATATTTTTCCTGTTGAATATAGATCTATCTGCAAACGCTAGATTCGTTTCATACGGATCGTTTGCAAACTTCAAAGATAGAGAGAGAGAGGAGGGGAATGGGTATATTTTCGACTTTATTCAAAATATTGCTAAAAGTATTAAGCCTGACAGAAATTAAAAAAATGGTTTTGAAATGTACAAACTGATACCTTTCATTTAATACTCCATTTGACCTTTTAAGTCACTTTTAAAATTTCGACATCACAATTTGTACTGAAAATTGTCATGTTCATTTTTCTTTTAATCTGTAGAGGCGCACGAGATGTATTAATATTTTAAATTTCAAGTTATTTGCTGCGAGTATCGTACTTAAGTTCAAAAAACGATAGCTCGATGTTGCTGTAGTTGCTGATATATTAAACACGGACAAAAGGACTGAAATAGCGAGACCTTAAGGATTTCGAAACCGATCTCCGATATTCGAAACCCTATAAAAACGGATGCAAAGCTAGAATTTCAATTGATGAAATACCGGTGGATACTCAGTTTGGGTATGTTATTGCTTTGAGGGCCTTTTGACGATCGGTTTCGATTTACTTTAGAAAAAAATTGCATTGACTGAACCAAATTTTCTAAAGATGGTGAACTCTTCTCAGTGATCCTTTGAGTGGACAAGCTATTGGGATGAATGCCAATGTTATAAAATAGTACCAGAACCGGTTCGAATTTTATTGTATTGTAGGCCAAATGAGATAAAAGCCAATAAGGCGCTTATCAGGGGGAGGCCTGGGTCCAGCAGTGGACCATGATAGGCTGTGGAGGAGGTGGAGGTAGGCCAAAACCAATGACTTAGTTTCGATAAAAAGTGGAAAGAGGAGACGATCAAATTGGAATAATAAGCGCTTAGGAGCGAGATAAGTATAAAATAGAAAATAAAATAGAAATAATATAAAATAGCCCGTGGATGTTGTAAAAGCCGACTAGGAGACTATCAGAGGAAGGGTAGCAGCTTCTTCCTGTGTATTTAAATACCTCCACTGCAGTCACCAATCAGTCTGCCAAGTTTTAGGAACTATAATACTTCATTGCTGACAAGCGTGGTGGCAAAACCCCCTTGGTTTGGGGGAAACACGTTCAGTAGTTTTTATTTGTTCATGACAGCAAACACTAATTACATTAAATTACACTCATGTAAACATAAGTACACTCTAAAGTAAGACATGAGTGTAATTAAATTACACATACTCATGTCTTACAAATATTAGGTCCTTACATATGAAATTGGCGTTTTGTATGGGAGGAACAAAAAGTCGAATATTTTTTAATATAATATATTTAATTAATCAAAGTATGAACCATTATTTTCTATGCACTTTTGCCATCTTATAGGTAGTTCATTGATCCCTTTACTAAAAAAACCAGTCGGACGGGAATCAATAAAATCTTTGAAGGCGATTTGGACTGCCCCATCGGAGTTGAATTTTTTCCCTTGCAAGAAGTTATCCAAATTTCGAAAAAAATGGTAATCTGTTGGAGCAAGGTCCGGGGAGTACGGAGGATGTCTTAGACTTTCCAATTGAAGCTCTTCTAATTTAGTAGCCGTCTGTTGCGCAGTGTGTGGTCTAGCGTTGTCGTGAAGCAGCAGTGGCGTGGAGCGATTGACCAGCCTAGGTTGTTTAGCCGCTAGCTTTTCCATCATGGTTTGCAATTGCTGACAATAGACATCAGCCGTAATAGTCTGGCCAGATTTGAGAAAACTGTAATGAACAATACCGGCACTAGTCCACCAAACGCTTACAAGTAACTTTTTTGGGGTTAATTTTCGTTTGGGGCAGGATTTGGCTGGCTGGCCAGGATCCAACCATTGCGCTGAGCGCTTCCGATTATCGTAAAGAACCCATTTTTCATGACAGGTAATGATTCGGTTTCAAATACCTTCATTATTGTGCCGGTTTAGTAATGTAACGCAGCAGTCGACGCGCTTTTGCCGGTTTGCTTCAGTCAATTCGTGAGGTACCCACCTTTCAAGCTTTTTAATCTTCCCAATTTGCTTCAAGTGAATTAAAACAGTTTTATCACTAACATCGCAGCCTGCAGCTAGCTCGGACGTGGTTTGCGATGGATCCGCTTCCACAATAGCCTTCAACTCTTCATTATCAACTTGTGTCTCAGGCCGTCCACGGGGCTTGTTCTGCAGGTCAAAATTTCCAGAACGAAAACGTTGGAACCAAAAACGAACTGTGTTTTCTTTTGCAACACGACCGCCATACACATCATTCACCCTTCGAGTTGTTTCCGCAGCACTAGTGCCACGGCGGAACTCGTACACGTAAATAATGCGATATTTTAAGTTTTCCATTTTGTAAAATGAGTGACGCAAACAGAAAAAAACAGAAGAAAACAAAACAAATGAATGACGATCATCGAAGCACAAATACATGAGTCTATAGCTGTACAAATTTGAATTTGGAATTCCTTACCAAAGAGGAGAAATTTGTGATTAAAGTGGCCAGTACGAAAAACGCCAATTTCATATGTAAGGACCTAATATAATTAAATCACAATTAAACAAAAAACTAAAGCTTATCCATTCTTAAATTTTTCTCTACGCTCAGCTATGCGATCGTTATCTCGGTTAGACTGTCTAATCGCTTGCACTAGGTATATTATAGGTACCCAAGTACTCTCGCTTCGGAAGGGCTATCGAATTTCACGGTCATTTTGCTGCGTATTTTGCCGACGAACAGCGTGACTATGTTCATTTTTTATACCAATAATTGCGGGAACACAAACCGTGAGATACAGCGCTTATTGAGTTTCTGTTTGGCCATGTTTTGGCAGTCTGAAATATATTTTCATGGGAAAATGAAATTATAAACTTTATGTAGCGAAAATTGTAGAGCAAGCATCGACAGCACTGGTACAGTTTAGCATACGAATGATGATTTTTCGTGAAAATTATCTCTCAGGGAAACTTCATTGAAACTGTCAAAAATCCGTTTCCACGCCCACTTCCGCTTCCCACCGAAAACGTACCTTTAGAGACCAAATACACGGGCGCGATTAGAAGAGCTCAATAACCTTGACATAATAAGAATCCAAATCATTTGTATTCTTACCTACATAATTAGGATGAAAACAGAACAGTACACATCTTCTATTCCTTTCTCTTATTACTGCGATGAAAAACATGAGTTTTCATCACATCACAGTCAGCTTCATCGCAGTCAAATGTAAAAAGCGATCCTTTCGTACTCGAAAGCCGGAATGCTACTCCGTCCGTGTGAAACGTATAAACAAACACGTACGTACAGTCGGCGAGGTGTGAGAGTGGCTGCGGCTTGAAAGGAGCTGGCTTAAAAAGCTAGTGTTGGTTGTAGTTCAAGATTGATCGTGGTTTTTACAAGTACAAATATAATTTAAATTGTGATGATACTGAGTTTTGTTCCGATATTTTGATGGTCAGGGTGTCCTGGGTATTTTCTATGCATACTAAAAATATCTATCTATGTAAAGTAATGCATATATTTATTTTTTAAAAATTGCACCACAGCTGTGTACACCAAAACATGAATAAACATAAAACATGGTAGTTTTTGTATTCGGTATAAAAGTAATCTAGTACCCATAAAACAGGTTCTATTTTAGTTTGGGGCTAGATGATGCTGTGTAGTGTGTGTGTGGATAGTCCAGCAATATCAATTTGTACAGAATATAAAAAAAAACCTGATGTGGTTAATATTAAACATAAAAATTAAAGAAGTTGCTAGTTGTTTTCATAGGGATGGTAGATTTCCCCTTTCTCTATGTTCGTGCACTTTATTTTCTATACTCGAAAGTACTTTTGACTCAAGCAGACAAACAAAACCAAATCAGATAAACCCGCAAAATTTCATGTTTTCATGAAAATCCCCCGAGTTATAAATCCCGACGTCAAACACTAGCTGTCATTGCTGTAGATGGGAGCCCGGGAGCTAAATGCGTTGCGATTATGAACGCGTGGGGAAACTGGGGAACAACCTTGTGTAGCTGATTGCTGCTAATCAAGTATTTTGTTATGCTACGTATTGCGACGACTTTTGCGAGAGTGGAGTACTTCCACATCGCATCCACATAGGATGCGATGTAAAAGTATTTCACCCTCCGGCTTCGTGCCTCCAGCTAGGTGGGATGAAATGAAATAAAACGACCAGCGAAAGACTGCAGGCAGATGCTGTGTGCGGCAGTCTGAAGACAGGGTGCTATGGCGCTCATTAGGGAAGGCTATGTACAGACGTGGATTATAATGATGACGATGATTATATATACTATAAGAAAGTTTTCTTAAAAATTGTTCCCGTTTGGTTGAAGTTGTCAATTTTTTGGATCTATCTACTAAATTAAATAAATAGGCGATCGTCGAGTAAGTCAACTTTATGGCAAGCAAAACAAGATCCTTAGGTTTCTGTCGTTCATTTTTATGGCTAGGTTGTATAAAAATCTAAAAACCACGGTTGTTAGAAGCAATTTTTAACAGAAAATGTTAAAAATAGCTTCTAACAATCATGGTTTTTAGATTTTTATAACATTCTACGCAGCTGGGAGTTTTATTTTGCTTGTTGATAGGTTTCGCCTAATTCTTAGGTACTTTTCTCTGACTTGACTTGACTTCTTTGTATTTGTCAATATGTGACAGGTTTGTCACTTTTCTGCCAGTGTCCAGTTCATGTAAATTTCTTACTCGTGGAATGGAGACGGGTTTTAAAAATAATATGGGCGGTAAATTTTGAAATTTCATACTCGTGGAATGGAGACGGGTTTTAATAATAATATGAGAGGTAAATTTTGAAAAACACCAATGAGATTTTACCTCGAAAACAAATAAGTATAATTATCATTAAATTGAGAAAAAAATAAATACCTCTGAAAAAAAATCAGCAGCGACTTTTACGTTGAATGTATAAAAACTTCTGTCTTCTTTTCTTTCAATTAAAATAATAACGTCGAAATCAATTAAGTACGAGGGGGGTATAAGTATACGTAGGTACCTACAGTTAGTATTAGTGCACCTGACTGTACTTGCTTAGAATCATATACGAGTATAATGCTAACCTAACGAGGTCTCATAATCAAAAATAATTACAGCATCTTAGTATGCCTCGGTGAAATCCGTATTAGCGACGAGACACTGACACTGATGATTTAAGACAAGTGTATACATTACACTGATATTAACCGTAGACCGATCTTATTATTTTTGTAGTTTATGACACTCCTTACTGACACTGGCAGAGTCGTAGCGAAAAGCAAGCGGCGCCAAAATAAAGAAGTTGAAAATAGTTTTTCAGAGAAATGGTACTATTCAAAAAGAGTTTTTTGTTTAATTTAATTTTGTGCTTTGTATCTACTAAAGTTTATGACTCTTTTGACATGGACACTGGCCGAGTTGTGGCAGAACAGACACAGCGAGCCATGAAACAAGAAGTTGAAGTTGAATACTGAGAAAAGTTATTAGACCAGTCCTCAGCGTGTATACAGTAGCTAGGAGATTACGATAGTTTGACGTATGATAGGAATTGCAAAATCCGGATAATGAAGTTTTCATATTCGCATAATCCGGTTAATTCGAAAACCTGTAGAATTTACCATCCTAATAGGAAGAGTGGCTCTATGGTGCCGTGCTCTGTCATCTAACGGTATATTGATTATTATTTTCTAAATAGGTAAATATTTAATCAAATTTAAGAAAATCATGTTTTTTTTCTGGTCAATGTTAAAATATTGATATTTTGTAACGGAATACAATTTCCTGACGTAATATGTTTCGTTTCACCATGAACTAACATTCTTTAAATTCCTCATTAAACAGAAAAATTAACAGTAGATTGTTCGGCAGTTTTCTTTTGCAAACGCCAGTTTTTAGATCTAAGGAAGAAAATAGCTGTTTTACAGCTATTTTCTTCCTTCTCTTATCACATAATATTATCTTCTTTTCCAATTTCCTGATTAACTTCTTTTTACGAGGAACCAAAACTTTTCTGATCATACTGAAGGTCAGTATGATCAGGAAATGTATGGTTTTGGATAAATAACGCCGCCTTCTTCTTTAACCCGTTAAAAGCATAGATTTAGAATAAGACAAAGATGCATCCTCTACGGTTTAAGCTTCGCCCACACCTGCACCACCAAAGCGACTGCGAAGCGGGGGCGTCTGCCAAGCGGCGGACGCTTCCCATACTTTATCTATGGAGCCGTGCACATCTACGCGACCGCGACGCAGGAACTTTTTCATGGAAATGTAAGACGCTCCCGCTTCGCGTCCCGCGTCTTGGTCGCGCAGGGAAAATTAAATAATAATTTGAAGGTTTTGTTTGAATTACCCGATAATATGGCTCAGTTTGTTAAGCCATGATCACGTTGACTCATTTTAACGTTCATAAGTTCAGGGGCCGAATTCCACTAAATTAATCGCTTCACCATAACTATAGTATCGTCTCAGAATGACACATTCTGACACTTTACTTTTGATGCTTTCATCAAAAGTAAAATGTCAAAAGTAAACTACAAATGGAGGGACGCGTATTAAAAGTGGCAAGGTTCAAACCGATCTATCAATATCTCCGTGCAAATAGCACAACACGCACTATCTGGAGTTTATTTCATCTATGGACGATTCTGCGTCATTGTCATAGTAAAACGATAGGTTATCAGAATTCAGCCCCAGTTCTTTCTCTACCTGTAATTACCTGCTTACACTACATGACACTTTTACAGGCAAAGAACTTTAGCAGCGTCTCTACCAACTATTAACATGGTTAGAATCGGAATATAGAAGGTATGTAGAAGTATGTAGTATGAAGTGTGTAGGTAATGTAGAAGGTAAGTGAAACTTAGCTCATCAGTACACATACATCCACTGCTGAACGTGCCTCCCCAATCGGACAACGGAGGTGGCTTTATTTCTGGTAGGTTCACTTAGTCGACTCTTACGATATCCACAGGATGAGTTAGAGCCAAAGGAGGCGATTCTAACACCGCGACCGCTTTCGTTCTATTTTCGAATAAGATTAGGAACAGTCAGCGCAACAGTCAAGCGAGCGTGGACCTGCTCAGAAAAAAACCTTCATAATTTTACATTAAAAAAGCATTGTTTATAATACACCCTCCAGGTGTTTCGCAATACGCAATATATCACAGGTAACATACACGTGAATCGCCCACCTGAACTCGTAAAATATTTGCGACAGTTTCTTTCTATAAATTCGTCTCAGACCTCCATAACTCATACGGCTGCTATAAACAAGTCAAGGGATACGTTGAATCATCGTTGAATGCAGGGAAGTGACACAAAATACACAGCCGTGACCGCGAGCTGTCATTTGTCAATGTCGTTCAGTCGGTGGCATAAATCAGTCTGGTAGTGCGTTTCCGCTTTTTTAGGGTCCGTTGAAGGGGTATTTTGAAAAGTTGTAGTGCATTTTGGGCTAGCACATTACACTACACTATATACTCCATATACTCTCTACAAAAGCACCCCCGGTTAGCTCCTGTTGCCCGGACTGTTACGAGACCGGTGTCCTCAGGAGTACCTTACACCACACAACGGCCACAAATATTATACACACACACACACACACACACAATCGGTATATTTTTGCTTAACAGATCAAATAAAAAAAATATATAAATAAAAATTCGAATGAAAATACCAAGCACTATAGCCGGAAGTATGTTTCCTTATAAAATTAAAACATAAATGTTATTGTTTTATGGTTATGTTTAATGTTTGGATTTTGCGTAAGTATAAGTGGTTTTTTGTATAATATTTACATGACATTGGCTTAGTTAGACCAAGTAATTAATACCTTTTTTTAATGTATGTTTTTAGTATTTGTAAACTGTACTTCATGTTGTTTTAATTTGGTCCTTTTATATTATTTAGTTTTTTATTTTTGTACTTTGCATAGCGTAGGTCTGTTCGTGACGTCAATTATACGGGTTCTAACGGAAGATCAGCGCTGGCTAGGCCTCCTACGGGAGCTTAGCCAGCATTGTGCTGAGTTAGGACCTTTTTATAACAGCTTTATATATGTACCTATCCTATAAGTGTGTCTTGCCTTTGCAACTGTTCGTATTATTGTTAAAAATAAATGTATTTTTATTCTATTCTATTCTAATCTACTACTACATTATTGGTAGGGCCGGCCATATCTCGCGAAGAACCGACAGCCGCTGGGGTAAACGTGTTCTTGAGGTGAGACCGTGACTCGGCAGACGTAGTGTAGGACGCCCTCCAGCCAGGTGGGACGACGACCTGCGAAAGACTGCTGGCAGATGCTAGATGCGGCAAGCTGAATACGCTATGGCGCTCATTAGGGGAGGCCTATGTCCAGCAGTGGACTAATATAGGTTGATGATGATGATGACTACATTATTCATCATCATCAGCCTATACTTGTCCACAGCTGGACATAGGTCTCCCCTAATGAGCGCCATAGCTGCCCGTCTTCGGCTTAACGCATCCAGCATTTGCCAGCAGTCTTTCGCAGGTCATCGTCCCACCTAGCCGGAGGGCGCCCTGCACTGGTATGCAGCTAAGCTATGCTTTGATATGTTTTATCTAGGTACCACATGAACAAAGCCGCGGGCAGTTTCAATGAAATTTGCCGGTCAATAATAAGAAATAAGTGTCCAAAACCGCTGCACGTCAAGGTCAGTTACTCTTTTTTTTTTTTTTTTGTCCTCGATTTCGCCATAGGTACGCTGCATTATGCACTATGCGGTGCCGGACACATAATCGTATGAAAAAAGTCTGGAGTGGTATTTTGTTCTGTCGAAGTCAGCGTCAGCGGTAAGGGGTAGTACGCAGTACGCAGCGTACTGCGTACTGATCAAGTGACCAAAGCGCAAGGTACCTAACCTTAATTCCTTATTTCGGATTTTTCCGTATAAGTAAATAAATAGATAAGCAGTAGCTTAATTCAACTTAATTGTATCATATGCCGCATAGTACGTAATATGTTCTATAATTTGAAATAATAGGTATTGTAATGATATTTTTTTAGTAGATACCTACTATGTATTTTTTTTATATAGATAGTTAATACTAGTTTAAATAGGTAGTAGTTTGTCTATGTTTATTTTTCTGTTTTCTTTAATCTCTTACCGACAATATTGGTGACTGTCGTCTTTAATTTCCTAGTTTATAAAATGTAAATTCTGTTATTGGCTGTAAGTGATATTTTTCGGTTTACTTACTTTTATTTATGAGAGCTGTGGATTTTGTGTGATTAATAAAAATATAGATATAAATCGCGAGTTCTCTGTTGTCAACTCAGTAAAGCAAGTTGAGCAATGGCACCTTTCCTTATCAAACTTTTCTTCCCCACTGCTCAACGCAAATTGCTCAAAGCAAAAAAATCAACACGGTATGAATTAGATTTTGATATCATCAAAAATAATGCAACTAAATCACCTCTATCACTTTTTTATTTCAATAAAGATACTCATGTTAAAGCGCCATGACACTCAGTAACTTTGAATATATCTAAAAAGTTGCCAGCACCTCTTTTAATTTCCTTTTTCACTTGGGATATTTTTGGCACATCAATCTTAGCAGTTGCTCGAGTAGGCTGCGGTGACTTTATTAAATTTCAGAAGCACAGGCTGTCATGTAGGTGACGTTTAGATTAATTTAAACTCATGTCTAAAGCATGTTTTAATATTGTTTGAGGTGATTAAAGACTTTGTTGTGAAGGGATTGTGTATAGAAACTGTGTATTATGGCGGTCTCTCACCGGGAGCGTTTACCTGGAACAACCAACAAGATTCGACATTGAACATTCGGAGTTGAGTGTTACTAGTTTAATGTCCATTCTCATCCCTCACTGATGTAATGCTCGTATCTGAATGTTACATTATGACAAATTCTCCCAGCGTGGGACTGCCTGTGGGTAAATCCTTGCACACTATCATGTTAAAAAGGCGAAATTTTAGGTTACTGTTCAATTAAAATTTATCACACTCAATGCTCATTAATTTTTACCACAGAAAAATCAATATCTATAAAAAAATATCTAAAAAGATTAACTATTATTTAATCATCGCATCACATCATTTACTTCTATTTGTTTCAGTGCAAAGTGTCCTGATCTCTATTTTAGTGCTCTGATGCGATTCCCAACGTTCACTTTCATCCTAATTCAGACCGTCCAGTTTCACAGTGTTACCTTATTGAAATTAATATCTACCCTTGATATTAATTTCAATGCATGTCAGAAGCAGGATGTGCATTTACATAATCACCGCTGTCTCAGATCGCAGACATTAGTGTCACGTTAGAAGAGCGTTTGATCTCTAGCATAGCTATACTTACCTAATAGACGCAATGTATGACGATGAATCCGCGCGTCTTTGTTATACTAGATTCTGTATTTGTATTAGTTTAGTTAAAAAGCACGAAACTGAAACACATTTGCTCTAATGTTGAGCAAATAACTATGCTTATTTATTTATTTATTTATATATTCTTATTCTTATATTTATTACCGGGTATCACTTAATTATGGGCAATTTATCCCTTATAATATATACCTGACTTTCTTTACCAACAAACAGGTGTCTGAAAAGATTGAACAACAACTCTTCACATTTGCTATACAAGATATCATTGATGACCTTTAAATTATTCAACTTCCGTATGGAAATGTTTAAAGGAGGGTGTATGAAGTGTCGGAAACCGTAGCCAAGCTATGCCAAGCCACTAATCGGCTTGTCATTCGCAAGGGACATTGACTTTCAGATCACGTATTTGCAATCCGCATGCTACGGCATTGTTAGGGACCTATAAAAACACATTTTTACTTCCCTCAGTACATTTTAATATTCAGCGGGCAGAGTCAGGGATTACTAAGATTTTTTTTTTATTTGTTCTTAGATTATAGCGTGCTGTAATTGAGTCAATTGAATTTAATAGCAATCTATTTTTGTTCTTTCTCTGGCTAAGGTATCGTTAGAAGAACTTTTATAATTCACTGTGTTTTCTTTAAGAATTTATGGTTTCCGAAGAATGTACCTCGACATTATGACGAAGGTTTTTGCTCTGCAAAACCTAGCGAAAATGTAGCCTGTGATAATATTTTCTTGACCTAGATATATGTATACTTGATACCATTAAGCACGAACAGTTCTGTTTTTACGCGCGAAAGAGTAAGGGTGGTCCCTTACTCAAGTCAAAAAAAATGCAATGATGTGGCTGGTGCCTCACAAGTTCATTGCATTTTCTTTTGACTCACTGCGAGAGACCCGCCTGTGAAGCCGCTCCTTTATGAACAACCATGCAAACAATGCACTAATTCAGTCATTTGACTAATAAGATGTTTTGGATAAAATTAAATATGTACAATACTAAAAATTATACCGGGCCCTGCTTCTATTGGTAAATACTGTAGCCATAATTTAATATCAACCCACTCAATAAGTCTTGTCGGTTCATCCCTGCAATAAAATACTGAAAACACTCTAGCTCTGACCCGAGCCGATGAGCATCCACGTTGTTCGACATTTACCAAACTACTTTGTTCTGTGACAAGTATTAATTGAAATATATGGCAACAGCGCCATCTGTTTCAGTTTAATTAAGGAGCTAATGTACTGGCTAGTAACCGGTGATTGATGAGATATGGATGCGAGTCGATTTGTCACGAAACCGCCGGTTTATAATTTATTTTCCTATCTCTGCTAATGAGTCGGCCCTTTGATGGAGCCTGTGTTTAAAGGAAAGGTCTTTATTAAATGCTAGTTAAGTAGCTGCGTACGGCTTTTCTCATGTATAGGCACTTACCTGTTAGTTGGTTATAGCAATTAGAGATAATGGAGCTATCTATAAGTTTTTTCTAATCAGTCTGGTATTTCCAGAGATCACCCATTATCAACAAACCTCCTGAAATTTTACTCTACTGTTTAAATCGGATGTACTCGTATTTGATTTATCTTAAGTACCTACCTATGTATAACATGAAAGCTTTCAAATCAATGTGAATGAGGTTTGAAGAAGGATAACTTTGTATGGAAAATAAAGAGAAATGCATGATTATGTTCAAAACTTAAAGAATACGTTAAGTTATGAAATAAAATACAGCGATATTTTTCCTTTAATTCTGCATAAGTTTCAACAATTTAACTTGGCTTCTCAGCGAGTTTTTATGCTAGTAAAACTTTTACTGCTATGGATATACATAGCAGTTGTATTCTATAAATATAAAACAAATCTAATCGTTATCGAACCTAGACCTATTTACACCTATTCCCTACTTAAGCGGATAAGCGACAGATTATATCACGAACTATAATTAACTAACATCGTCCCACGGCTTTGCACTCATTTGGCCGGAATAATAAGTAAAGTACCCTATAATGTTAAATCGGTCTAGAACTACATCTATGCAAAGTTTCAGTTCGAGCCTGTCTGTAGTTTTGGCATGAAGACATAATAAACATCTAAACATCCAAACTTTCGCTTTTACAGTATTAGCGTGTGATTATATTGAATTAATTTGGCACTCTTTACGGAGTATCTTGGTTTTAGGGAATTTTAAATATTCATAATCATTAATCATGATACTTCAACATCAAGCCACGCGTTACACAGGTCTATAAATAAAAAACTGGGTTATATGTATTAGTCCCCGATTAAACTATATAAGTGACCAGGTGAGTTAAACTTTTTGATTTATTCCAAAGATGTAGACCCCCTATACCTTAATGACGTCCGCAGGTCATCCCGTGACCTCATAACTCACGTCAATGCGGTATCCTGCATACAATGAGTAATAGCTTGCATTCGCATAGAAATTAAGGGTACCTACCTATTTGAAGGGGTCATTGTAGATAGATACGCTTACTGCCCTACTACGATGATATGTGTTTCGGTACCAAATTCTGCTAATCTTTATTTGATAGGTAACAAAAAATGTACTAGAAAAATTATTCGAGACTTTTTACAAAGCATCATATAGCAACCGAATGAGGCTAGATTCTAGCCTCAACAAAAAATGCAGTGGAAACAGAACCACCCAACCCATAGATCAGCGTGGAATAGATTTAAGCAGTGGAAACTAATCCACTCGACCTGTGGATCAGAGTGGAATAGATTCAAACATTAGAAACTGATTCACCTGGGCTATAGATCTGAGTGGAATAAATTTAAGCTGTGGAGACTAATCCACTCGACCTATGGATCAGAGTGGAATAGATTCAAGCAGTGGAAACTGATCCACCCGGGCTATGAATCAGAGTGGACAAAAAAGTGGAAACTGAGCCGTGGATCTGCAAAGTGGATTAGAATGGAATGGAGCAACTTATATTATAGGTGAATTAGGCACCAGATGACTATTGAGTTAAAGTAAGAATAGAAGCCACAGAGAGATACAAGCATCGTTTCTAAAAACACTTATGAAAAGCACAATCAAATATTGTACGTATTTATGAAACCTAACAAACAGCAGGATTTTCAGAGAGAATTTTTCCTACCTAGCTTACCCGTCCCCTACCTTATCCTACCTAATTTATATAAAGTAATATTAGTGAAATGATTAGCAAATCCAGATGAAAGCAGTACTTTCACGGTGAATTAGCTCGCGCCAACTCTATTAAGATGCGATGAACCGCCTAATCCCTAAAACGCCTTGCCAGTACTTAACGAAGACAAATTAGGCTTACCCTCTTAGAGTAGACGTCGTTAGAAGTGTGAACCGTAAGCATCTTGCAAATAAGCAGTATGAAACATATATTTTAACAAAATGGTTTTGATAAACCGACATATTTAATTCCAAAAGAAAATAAAATGGAATAACCAAAGAAACAATTAACAAAATTCATGCTTAAATGGGTTTTCAGGGAGTTGATGTATCTGATCGCCCTTGGTGACCTTGGTTGTCTTGAACTTCAGAGTTTTTGAAAAATGTTTAACTCTTGTATAGAGATTAAAACATAACGTCGCGTAGCGCATCAACAACATTGCCATACAGTTTGGCAATGCAGCCAGCGTCATGGAGAAGCTTCCGATTGTTATTGATATGTACCTGTTGAGCTATCTTTAGGTTTTTTTGCAAAGTCTGCAGTTAGCTCAACTGTTTCAAGTGTAAATATTTGTTCTAATTTGTTTCCATTCTCTAATCATAACATTTGAACGGTACATTTGTGATTTTTATCGAATATATCTAATAAAACTCACATCCCGAAACCAAAGTTAAAATTGGTTAAGCCCTTTAGACGGTAAAATGCGACAGACAGACTCACACACGCAATCACACACGGACACACACACCCTGGCAAGTTAAACTTGTAAAAAACCAGAAAAAACTTTTTCTTCTCTCCTCCATACTAATAAAATACCGTACGAGTATATACCTGCGGGAGGATGTGTTACTATTACAAAATTGGTAGACGTTAAAAATATTTTAAGATAGGGACCAATAAGCAAATAATATTCAATAGAAAGATACGCAATAAATATACGTGGGTAAGTCTTGTCACTCGAGTTTGAATGAAATACAAATAAAGCGCATAGCATTTCTTTCTGATTCTCTTTCAAAGAAAATTGGCGTTCAATTTCTTTGTACTGAAACGTGGACGTGCGTTATCACAGAAAGAGTAAAAAATTGTTGTTTGTTCAGTGCTGTGTGAATTGTCCAAAATTATTTTTTTTTTATATTATTATTTATTTATTCAACAAGTGAGCAAAACGATTTTTTGTTGTACGTATCGATATTAAATGCCGAGCTAGCGAGGGATTTAAAAGGCACAAAACAAAATAAACATTTGCTCTCAAGTTCAACATACATACAACTTTTCACCTCGACTAGCGAGAAAATATTTTGTAATTTATAAAAGAGGTCGAATGTCAGGAACTCATTTTGGTCAACAACAGTGGAGGGTACGCATGTTATAAACCTCTTACAAACCATGAACGAACAAAATAATGCGTTTCTGTGAAGGTTCAACGTTGTCGAACCTCCTTCCCTGCGATAGCCAAAAATGAGAGAAATGTAAGTCCCATATAAATTCTTTGATAGATTATTTAATGATGGCGCTGTCCGCCTAGAAGAATGGTCTTCACAAGCGAAGTTGTCAAGGTACATATAAAATGGCGATGCCTTTATTGAGAAAGTTTACCTTCCCTGGTGCAGATCTCGTAATTTATTATTTTTTCGGCGCCGACCATATCTATAACATATTACGCCATTGAAATTGAGTACCTACATCATTCAAAATTCAAATACCTTTTTTCAACAAGTTGAATAATAAACGAGAGTAAACCATGGCCAGCCATAGGGCTGGCCATGATTTTTGTTTTTTGTTTTTTGTAGCCATAGGGCTAAGACGCGAATTCTTCCAGCCAATCTTTGAATTGAAAGGAAGTGAACAAAACGTGTAGTTTGTTAATACTCTAAGGCCCACCTGCTCGGTGTACGGATTACAGGCTGAGACATTTGTACAGATTATTCGTACGAGTTAATGATACTGGAGATAGTGTGGGTGGCGAACTGAGTTAAATACGTACCTTAGTTAGGTACGTATTCATACGTATTCCTACTTCATTCATTATCCAAATGGTAATCCAAATGGAAAAATGGTCTTCATTATCCAAATAATAAAATGGTTATATGAATTGAAAATAAATTGCGACTGTACTTATTTATATTACTGAAATTATTTGACTAACTTTAATTATTATTGTAGGTAAATGGCTGTTTTACAGGAGACGGCAAAAAATTAATGATTTATGTACGTTCTACTATTTAAAAAGGTACTAAGTTAAATAAGAGGTGTTAATGTAAACCATATAAGGTAGGTATATTGTTACCTATACATAATAACAATATACTTATCTACATAAGTATTTGGTAAATAGATTGGTCGTATATTGTGCAAAACTAAGTAACTTACGAGTCAAAAGTATTTACATCAACCACGTGTAATCCTTTCCGTTTTATGCTTATTTATTAATGCGAACACAAGCAAACACAAAAGCGCAATCAATGTTTTTCCGACGTTGTTACTAACAGCGCCATCTATTGGCGGTTGGTGGTGGGTGCCAAACTTGTGTAGTTCCATGAAATTCCGCACAAAAGCATTCGTCTTTGGGTTCTTGCAACGTGATGATATTAGTTCAGCCAGGGTTCAAAAGGTGGCGCTTTGCTAAAATAATATCGTAGCTTTATAAACAAAGGCCCGTTCCCAATAACTCAGTTTTTTGGTTTTGTATAATGCCAGAAGATGTTTTTTTTTAAACAAATCAGTCTAAAATATTATATCCTACATACATAGGTAGCTAGATTAGATATTGGCAATGTCCCTGCCTACCTATTAGATTACCAGTAGGTACTAGCTAATTATTTAATGTTAATAACGTAGGTACCTACTTTTATTTAGCTACCTACCATTATAATTGGTCAAAATCTCACTTTACAGCATTGCCACGTCTGCCTCTGTCGCCACATTTGTCCAAGGTTCGTGTACGAGGCGATGCGATTACAAAGTAATTTCATTTCTAAATTGCATTAATCTTCTTTCTTTAGAAGGACGTGGGTTTGAAGAAACTTATTGGTTCAAGTGAGTTTCATTGTACAAGGGTGGGTCAGACGTAGCGCAGGAGGAAAAGGAAAACTTTCTTTTGTTTTGCTAGTATGGCTTTATTGGTACCTAGGTTGCTAATGCTCCGTGTACTTACAGTTAGGGTTCGTGTAAGTTTATTTTGAAAAAAGCTTAGGAGTTACAATAAATAATGTTTTTTTAAGTAATTTTTACAAACTATCTATCTTGAGTTTGGCATCGTATATTAAGTATATACTATGCCAAACTCAAGATACCATGATGTCAAGTACCTAACCATGTTTGTTTTAGTGGGCGGAAGGTACCTATCTTAAAACCTTGGTTAGGTATGATAATTTAAATAATTCAAGACAGTTTCATAAAAAAGTACCTAGTTCTATCTTATTAGAATTTGGAAAAAGTATGTTATTGAATTATAATTTGTAGGGTCAAATTATAATTGAATAATAATTTGTAGGGTCAAATTATAATTGAATAATATCCGCCTATACAAGGTGCCACGTTATTGCTGTACTAAGCAAGAAGGGGGTGGTCCACCCCCTCAAACAATTCTTATTGTTCTAGCACTTTCTGGGTTTCAAGGTTTTTAATGAAAGAAGACCTCAAAACTTTCATACACAATATGTGAGTGTCCGACCCTAGCATCAACTGTTCATCAGTAAGGTTCTTGACCTCAAATTGTCACCACCCATAGATGGGTATGGGGTACACTAGATGTGTGGAGTCTAGCGCCAGGCCAGGCCCATAGGCGCGTTACGCGGGGCCGTTACGTGAGCCAATGAGACGACCACGTGGCATTATTTCTTTTCGGGCATCTTGTCTTTAGCCATACTCAGAATTTTTGTTATTATATCGATATTCTAATAAAAGTTTACGGTAGTGCTGTACATTTTTCTTCTAAGCTATTATTGTTTAATGTTTATCTGTAGGTAGAAATGTTTGTTTCGTGGTAGGTTCGTCTACGTAGGTGCCTAATAAAGATTATTTATTGATATTTTAATAAAAATCATAAATAATCTTCAGTAATGTTAGAAAATCGTTATTTTTAGCTTGAATGAATGTATTCTTTATTTGCACATGAAAAATAATAAACAAATCATATAAACTAAGGTAAATCTAGTACAAAAAGGCGGCCTAGTTAATAGAACCCTAAAATTTTGTCGGCAAAATGGCGTGTTTGTATTAGTTATAGGGTTGTCGCTTTGGTTAGCGTTTTACTTAAGTTTATTTTTTAATGAAAATTTAAAAGAACTTATTCCTGAATATCCACTATGCGTATCAGTTGGGTAAAGGGTGCACAACAACCCATTTCCGGCTTGGTACACTAATAACGTGGCACCTTGTATAATATGGAATCCGCTGGATGCGGGCCCGGACGTCGTTCTGTTGAGATGATGGTGATGACATTTTATTGTTGGAAAAAAACTGTTATCTCAGAAAGCAAACGCATTAACCCTTCACAAATAAGTAAAAAGATTTAAAAGTTTTGTATCCATTCTTTATTAGTCCCTGAACTATAGCGAGTTGTTGTTCCGACAAACTTTATCGTTGCCGTCGGAATTAAGCAATTACATGCAATTCCTCGAACTTTAGGAAAATGAGGGAAACAGAAAACGCCAAACGCTGTTTTATTTGTTAAGGGAATGGGTTTTATATTATAAAAACTACGTTTGAGAAATTATTTCTAGCAAGAGGAATACTTTACCTCCTCAAAAGCCTTTTCCAGTCTGATAGTTTAATTAGGCATTTTAGCTATCAATATTAAAATATCTTAATAAATATATAAAAGTAATTGTCATTTTGTTGTCTATGGCTACTAACCGTTGAGGAGTGCCCTCGTGAGAAAATAAACCTGACTGCAGCATCAGGTAATTTCTGTCATTTTGATAAAATGTATCATTTATCCGTACAGAACAAGTGTGCAAATCCAAGTCGATAGTTGAGTAGGCAGTGGTTAAAATTTAGCGTACCTACTGTAAAGTTAAATAAAAGCTTAGAACAAAAGTTACACACAAGATAAGTGCAAACAGTAAAGTGTTAAGTGTGCAATAAAGCAATAAATCTATAATAATAATATATAATATATGATAATATTCTGTGCAATAAATCTATCCATCTATCTGTCTACTTTATTAGGACATCTTATAGCTTATCAACTGCGCAGCTCAAAAAAAAAAGTGACGGATATGGGGCGGGCCCTACGCGGGTGGTCCGCGCGTGACCGCCGCGTGGTCTATGATTGATGATTACTTTAAATTTTACTACTGTAACTATAAAGTATCATATCATAATGAATTCAGCTTGAAATAGTCTAACCTATCGAACAATATTTACTACATGTTTCTATATGAACACATCGCTACTCGAAGTCAAAGATTGAGAAAGCGGCTGGCTGGTTGACACATGCTAAAGAAGTGCAGCAAAAAATTTGTCCTGTCAAAAACGCGTCAATCACCTAGAAAGGGTGCGGTGCATTGACGACAATTCGGTCATTCCGCAGACGCGCGAAATTTGAACTTGGACGAATGTGGCCTTCTGCCAGATTAAGTGATAAAAAACCATGAATACTTAAAAGCTATAATAAGGTATACATTAAAAAACAAAAACTTTTGCAAAAAGGGTTCACAATATGTTGTACCTATACGTAATTTTACGGTTTGTTAAATTTTTCAAGCATACACGTTAAAGAGTGATTACCACCTATGCTAGTGTAACACTGTGTTACGGCGTGGTAGCCTCGTCCCCTGCATTAAGGGTCATTTTAGAATGCCTATTCTGTTGCTCACTCGTTGTAGACCCTCCTGGGTCTTCTTACTCCTGTAAAGAAACAAATCCTTCATAATATCCATGCTCATTAGGAACGTGGTATGGGGTGGGCATTTCATTAGGATTATTCATACTTCTTATCCAATTAGCCGTGGGTGCAATCAGGCTCAACATTCCTAATGATGTTGATGTAGAATAGCGAAGTGAAATCGAATGAGCATAGACAATAGACAAGCGCTTAGCACCTGCGTTTATTAACTGAGGCATCTGCGGGATTGTGGCGCGTCTGATGCCGTTTGCGTTCCACGAACGTGCTATTTGAGTTGTCTATGGGATAGAACTGCAACTCATTATTCCTTATTGGCCCGTCCCTGTAGTAGTCTATTGTAGATAGATAAAACCTTTGTACCAAGATACCTCTATGGATAAAACGACAGAGCACACGCGGATTGTCTATGGCTGGTGCGCACCTGAGAAATTCGAAAAAACAGGAGAACACAAAGTAAAACCAAATTATTATATAAAACCAAATTATAGTAGGTAGGAACGTAGGCCACTAGAATCTTTGGTAGGTGAGGATAGGTCTAAGTAGGTACAGACCTAGGATCGTCACGAATCTGTCATCACAGATGATTATTTGATTTCATAGAAGTCACAGATGACATTTGCGATCGCTATGCCAACAAGTTCACAGAGATAATACTTTTAGCTTCTGCCCGACGATTAATTTACATGGTACCTGGTTAGGGTGCCTGGAATATTAAACTACCTAATTAATGAAAAAATCTATTTGCATACATTGTTTTTAAATAGATTTCGTAATCCTAGGACTACATTACAAAAACAAACATTCCAATTAACTTTATTTTATTTGCGAAAACCACGTTGCTTGAAACAACACACTTTTCCTGAAGAAGCTTCTCTTTCAAAATCTTTTTTCATCTTTACCTAAAATTTTAACGTTAGTGATGCGATATCACTAACGTTAGATACGTTAGATTATATTAGCGCAGGACCGTTTAGAACCGTTTAGCTGTTTAGCATCATCAGCAACTTTTCAATTTTCTCTTTATCAAAGTAAAAGAAAAGGTGGATGGAGTAGCTCATAAAAGTAAATGGAAGAAGAAAACTTGTGCCGACCCCTCAAAAAAGGCAAAGTAATGATGATGCATGACGCGTTCACGTTTAATACAGTTCTACCCCTCATTCCTTACCCGTACCTAGTACCTACGCTGCACCGTCTCGCAATTAGATCGCCCGCCATTGTTTCCCTTTCTGTTACCAATTCCAGTTCAATTCTGAACTACATTCCTGCAACCGCTGCAACGGTTTGAATTATCTTGAGTTATGAATTGTGAGCTGCAGGTTTGTAGGAGAAAGAATGTAGCGTTGTCTAGACAAAGCTCTTGTTGTAAGGAGTTTTTTGATTAGGTAGGTATACATATTTAAGCATCAAAAATCAACATGAATAAGAAATATTGAAGGTTTAGAGTCATAGAATAAATATTTTATGTGACACTTTTTATGTTCCCAAATAAAGCAACTAGGCACATAATTATTAGTGGATCATATAATTATGTACGTTATAAGTAACATAACTAGGCTTACAGTGAGTTATGACGAGAAATGCCGACTTGACCCATCGACGCAAATAACTCCGGTCCAAAAAATAATATTATTTGGAAGCCATTAATTTTTCTGCAAAATTGTCGTTTACGATGCAATCACACGTCATTTTTTAGATTTAAGCAGGGTTTTGTTGTTTGTAATTACTGTTTTAAAATGAAGAAAGTTTAGATTAGTTGTGTTGTGATTACACAATAGGACAAAATCAAGGCTTTTTTTAATGTAGGTACTTATCCAAATTGCTACATTTTATGCATGTAGGAAACTAGTATGCCAGATACATTATTACATCTAAAAATAAAATGATTTCCCAGTCTCCCCGCTTTAGTATTCCGCACCCAAGCCGGACACTCGTTACAAACTCATTTTGCCAAAGTTTTGCCTGTGTCGCTATTTTTGCATAAAACCCAGCCCACCGGTACAGAATGTTAACAAAAACCTTGCTTTAAATTTCAGATAATGGAACTTTTATATTGGTTGTTAAAGGAAGCCCAACATAAAAATTGAAAGAAATAAACATAATTACAGTAGCACCATGTCAATATATTTATGAAAACTTGTTGTACACTCATAGGAATATCAATCGGTTATACTTAAAGCACTAATAATACTGCACTACCATCACCATGTACCAACTATTACTAACTTTTGAGAATCAGCAGGTAGTACTGTAGCTTACCTGTGGCAACCATAAAAAAAATGTATAATAATCAGGTACAGGAAAAACCAGCAGATACCTGGAACAAATCAAACTACAATTGAATATTGAATTTCCAGGCCTAAAGTAAAATAAAGGATCAATTTAGGGTAAAATTTACCCAAAATAATCGTTTGAAATGGCGACTGAATATTAATAAGCGTTAAATCACTGTGAGTGTTTCTGCAATTAATAGCGAAGCGTTATCAGCTTGGAGCTGAACACATTATGTTTATAAATAAATAGCTTGGCTAATAATTGTGTTGATAGAGAACTCGTTGTTATCTAGAGGATAAAAAAGCGTGGGACGGAATTTGCTCCAACTCGAAAAATAACAACTAACAGGCTAAAGGTTTCTTCGTCGCTTCTTTACTTTAGTCTACGTACCGAAGCGACTGAAATCAAAAATATCACTTTATTTCCGTGTCAGTGTTTAATTATTAAGAATTTGACCTTTTCTAAGTATACATTTATCGTATTTATGGAAATAAAGAGTTTTTGACTTTCACTTTGTTGAACTAAAGGACGCAAAAGTGTTTACTGCCTCCACATATTCTTTTTTATTGATGATTTAAATATCTCTGATGTGCCCAAGACTAGGATCTTTTATAGAATTCTGATTTCGGGTGGCAAAAGTTAGATCGGAATCCCACCCAACCTAACAGATACGATATGAAATTAAAACTCCTCATGAGTTTTAATTTCATAATTTATTTGTGATAAAAACTGTCAAAATAATTATGTTTCTCTAAATTTGTTAAAAAGGTTTATCGACACCCCTGTAAGTATAAAATTAATGGATGTTCTTATGATTTTTTAGATGAATTAAATAAATTTCGTTTCTATTTACTCTACGTCTGAACCACATAAATAACGAAAACTAATGCTCTATCACACTAGCGCTTGGCAATTTCTGAGCGGGACAATGATAGCGAGATCGCTGCCGTTAAGAATATACTAGGTTTGCGATCTTAATTTGTTATAATAATATTGTTGAGGTTAGCGCAATTTTTCCTACATGCTGATAAAATTTAAACAAAGGCACGTGTCTAGAACCAAAAAACATAACGTCAAAATCAACCAATCACGCACCACCGCAAGCGTTCTCCCTTTCAAAATCGAACGACAACATAAACAACTCGTTCTACGTATGCTCTATGCACTGGTGAATCTGTGTAGCAACACAAAATCAGAATAACTCTGTAGTAAAATAGTATCGTAGCAAGCACGGTGTGCCCAGCAAAGTCGAGGTTACTGATACGTCACGGTGTAACGTAAGAGTAACGCGAATTCTACGTGATATCACGCGTGATATCGAGTGATATCAGTGTGGACGGTGTCGAATGATAGGCTACCGTCGACAAAACGGTTGCTTCTTCCACTGACTGCCTTGATAAGATTGTCTTCTTGGTCCCGTTTTCTGAAAATTGAGAAGAGCTTTATGAGTAGGTACCAACATAACTACGAAAGCAATTCTCGCCAATATATTAGGTCCTTACATATGAAATTGGCGTTTTGTATGGGAGGAACAAAAAGTCGAATATTTTTTAATATAATATATTTAATTAATCAAAGTATAAACCATTATTTTCTATGCACTTTTGCCATCTTATAGGTAGTTCATTGATCCCTTTACTAAAAAAACCAGTCGGACGGGAATCAATAAAATCTTTGAAGGCGATTTGGACTGCCCCATCGGAGTTGAATTTTTTCCCTTGCAAGAAGTTATCCAAATTTCGAAAAAAATGGTAATCTGTTGGAGCAAGGTCCGGGGAGTACGGAGGATGTCTTAGACTTTCCAATTGAAGCTCTTCTAATTTAGTAGCCGTCTGTTGCGCAGTGTGTGGTCTAGCGTTGTCGTGAAGCAGCAGTGGCGTGGAGCGATTGACCAGCCTAGGTTGTTTAGCCGCTAGCTTTTCCATCATGGTTTGCAATTGCTGACAATAGACATCAGCCGTAATAGTCTGGCCAGATTTGAGAAAACTGTAATGAACAATACCGGCACTAGTCCACCAAACGCTTACAAGTAACTTTTTTGGGGTTAATTTTCGCTTGGGGCAGGATTTGGCTGGCTGGGCAGGATCCAACCATTGCGCTGAGCGCTTCCGATTATCGTAAAGAACCCATTTTTCATCACAGGTAATGATTCGGTTTAAAATACCTTCATTATTGTGCCGGTTTAGTAATGTAACGCAGCAGTCGACGCGCGTTTGCCGGTTTGCTTCAGTCAATTCGTGAGGTACCCACCTTTCAAGCTTTTTTATCTTCCCAATTTGCTTCAAGTGAATTAAAACAGTTTTATCACTAACATCGCAGCCTGCAGCTAACTCGGACGTGGTTTGCGATGGATCCGCTTCCACAATAGCCTTCAACTCTTCATTATCAACTTGAGTCTCAGGCCGTCCACGGGGCTTGTTCTGCAGGTCAAAATTTCCAGAACGAAAACGTTGGAACCAAAAACGAACTGTGTTTTCTTTTGCAACACGACCGCCATACACATCATTCACCCTTCGAGTTGTTTCCGCAGCACTAGTGCCACGGCGGAACTCGTACTCGTAAATAATGCGATATTTTAAGTTTTCCATTTTGTAAAATGAGTGACGCAAACAGAAAAAAACAGAAGAAAAAAAACAAATGAATGACGATCATCGAAGCACAAATACATGAGTCTATAGCTGTACAAATTTGAATTTGGAATTCCTTACCAAAGAGGAGAAATTTGTGATTAAAGTGGCCAGTACGAAAAACGCCAATTTCATATGTAAGGACCTAATATCACTCGATAAATATAAAAATAACTGTCGAATTTGACAGTTTTTATATAGAAGAACGGTCAAATTTGACAGTTCTTTTGATATTTATCGAGTGATAAAATGGCGAGAATTGCCTTCCTGGCCGTTCGCAAATCGCCAGTGTGATAAAACTCTAAGCTGATTAGCATAAAACCACAGCATCCACCGAATTACCCTTAAATCTGTTAACATATGGTAGCTTTGCATAAATGGATGGGAGCGGCGCGAACGTATGGATGGGCCAAGAATATTAATTTTTATAACCATTACATGCCTCTAAAATATTTCGTTTGATCTACGAGTAACATTGAATTTCAATATTTGTCTAACGTGGGCCGAATGATGTTTTAAATATTCTAAAGGACAATGAATTTTTAAGTGGGTTTTTCTGCTGGCGTTAAATTATATTCAGCTATTTATGAGTGCTCAAAAGCTATGAAAGCTTTACCTAATGCATAATCACGAAAATATCGATTACCCAGGTACCTACATACAACTACAATGGAATCAAAAACCAATGTTGTGTTTTTTATTTAAAATCTCCACCGGAAGGGTGATAATGAGTCATTTCAGTGCAAAAATCCTGCATAATTTAACCAAAACTCAAACAAAATAAAGAGCTACACGTCAACGAACTTATTGGACATTTTGTAGTGGTTTCATTACAGTCACGACAGAGGTCGCTTCCGCGTCGAATCGTCGACACAAAAACTGAGCAATTTTCTGATAGCCATCTGACACGAAAATGGTTTCTTTTGACATGCCATTTATACTTCCATTTGTCAAAATATGGTGTCGTTTATCAGAATGGGGAGATAATTATTATAATGTGTTTGTTTTATGAATTTGGAAGTAATTGATATTGATATTATCTACTTTCATTTAGCCTTGTTCCTTTACTTATTATTAAAATAACACTTGTATCAATCTGTTTGTTTCAGATACCAAATGAAGAAGTTCGAAGACAGTTTCATTGGTAAGTCTACCGCTCTAGGATTATGCATATATTGGTCCACTTTTTATCCACTTCAACGTCGGATGTAATAGGTCTCTAGTATAGTGTGGTAGTATGTATTATAGGGAGGCCTTTGCCCTGCTCTGGTACGACTTAGGCAAAATATTGCGTTGGCAAGGCCTTATGGTACTTTCCAATGGACCAAGTCACATTATGGCCCGATAATATGGGAATTAGATATGAAATAATACTCTCTGTGCTTAGTTTGGGGCAAGATAATGCTGTGTGGATTGTCCAGCATAAAAATATTCGTCTAAATAAGTTCATCCGTGACAATTGGGATTGCGACGAAAGTTAGATATCTATTGACAATGATGGTAGAAATAAAGTTAGAAAATAATTATCGTGTCAAACGTCAAAGTTTATAGACAACCCACAGGCCTATTAAACACGATAAGTAGTAGCTGCGAAGCCAACGATTCGAAGAAAATTGGCTCTGAATTATTAGCCGCAATAACAACCGCTTCACTATCGCTCGTAAGTTATACTTCTACTAACTACCAATAAGATAGCTAATCCAAAAAAGTGCAATTTAATAGAATGTTGAAATGAAATCGTTAATAGTTTTAGTATAGAAGCGTCGTTCATAAGTAACACGTAGGCATAATGCTTTGTGATTCCGTGCACGTGTAGTGGTTACGCCAGTGACGTCAACTCACAGGCCCTGATTTAAGGCTTTGGAAATCAAATTACTGCACTGCTTACATCACAGCGCAATGAGTGAGTTAAGGTACCATTACATTGACGCTTCTGCACCATAAGGGTCTAAAGCTATATCATCATCATCATCATCAGGCCTCCCCTAATGAGCGTTATAGCGCTCTGAAGTTAAATAAAGCAACATTTTTTTCTGATCTAACCGTTACATCTGGAACAAAAGCCGTTACTAAAATTTACCTGTTTTTTCGCTTCATCGAAGCGAAAGCTGAAGCTAATGGCAAGCATGAAGAGAGCTGCATAAACTTACGCCAGTCATACACACAGTTGGGCAAAGGCCTCTGCTAGCAGTGGGTTCGAAACGGCTGAATTTAGTCACTATGAGGATAATGGTCGGTAGTAACTAGGCACTATTAATGTAGGTACCAACGTTACGTACGTTTCAACTAAAGTGAAATACCAAATCAATCTTTGATTAGCAACAGTTTCAAAGTTTAATTCCCTTCGACCCCTCCAAAGAGATTAAGGTGTCTACGCTCTTAACACTTTAATTAAAACAATAATTACAGGGGTGACAGTACTAATATCAGTTGTTCTTGAGGGCTCTTTGTGTCCGCTCCGTACGAGACTCAAAGGAACAGTAGGGGTTAAACTTTGCTGTGCACGGTACTGGTTGCGACACAGGCTTATGTTTTGTGTTCGCTTTTAGGCAAGGAACCCATTTTGAATGTTCGTGAGGGTAATATCGATACTTTTTATAAAACTAAACATTCACAAAAGAATTTTAACAAAACGACTATATAGAAGTATGAATTGACTTTTAAGAATACACATAGGCATCCCAAAAATTAATCAACCGATTCCATCAATTGATCTTAGTGTAAACGATGTTTCTTTTACTTTTCCGATTTCCTTATGTAAAATTAGAATGGATCACGTGTCTAAAATATATATTTTTTATTTATTTCCGTACAATCTTACCGAAAATCGTTTTGTAGGTAAACTGTTGATATCCACAATAGAAACGAGTCCTAGACTCGTACGAGCGAACCGATGGCGTAGAAAAACTTTATAGATCTGAAACTACCATCATGATGCAGTTTGTTAAACTTATATTGTTATTGGGCGCTTCGTTGCTCGAGCACCCTTTGTGTCGAAAACGTAGTTCCTTCGAGTGCGTTATCGATTTGATGTCAATTGGACCTTTCCTTTCGCGTTGCTTGTTCAGATTGTGTGATGTAGGTAAATAGAATCGGCAAGCAGAATTTATTTAACGGCAACGAGGGCGTTTCACAGTTTGTGTTGTGAGTACATACCTCAACTACTCATATTCTATAACCCTTGTGGGCCGAGTCATGGCAAGCCTAGGCCTGTGCAGGCTGTCAAATCTGTCATCATCATCATTCATCATCTTAATGAACTTTGGGATGATTCGATCAGCGTGTAGGCGGACGGACCATTGTAATGACAAATGCAATGAAGGTAAGAAAATGAAGATAAATGCAATGCAATGAAGGTAAATAAAATATGACAAAAAAAGAGTTTTGTTGTCAATAAGAAAAAGCTAATGAGAAGCCAATGACTCTGACGCTGACATTCGCTTTTTGAAAAGTGTAAGTTTTTTGTAACGTTGAATACTATTTCACTCCTCTCAGCTCTGAATGACTCTTGGCCTTTACCATGCCTTGCTGAACCTCTACTCTGACAAAAATGCCTCTTGAGCCAGCTGGCTTTTGGGTACTTTCAACAGAATTTTGTGTTTTTGTCGTGAAAGCAGCTGTAGTTTTATTTTCATACTAGAGGTAGAATATACCTAGGAACTTAGTAAATTTTATCTATTGTAAGTACGTGGAAAAGTTTAGTTGAGACCTTTGCCCAGCAGTGGAACTCCGAAAGTTAACAAAAAAAAAGTAAAACTTTTCAATGTTTCGCGATCTGTTAACATATTAAAGATTTATTTACAAAACGCAAAAGATACGCGATAAATACCTGATAAACCAATTTTTATAAAAAAAAGTAGGTACATACCTACTAACGTAAAAGTTTTTCGAATTCTATAAACGATTGTCAATCCCATTTATTCTTTTCAAATCTAATAATTCCGCAAATATAAACGAAATGTAATCAAGGAATGCATCTCATAAACATCACGAAGAAAAATTCCACTAAAAAATTCTTTACGACAATCGTAATAGAGCTCAGCCGAAAGTATCGCGAAATCTACAAAAGCCTTAAAAGCTGTCTCAACGAGCTTAACATTTAATTACGTGCCCCATAGCTGACGTGATTGCATTTCCTGCAAGTGACGTACTGGTTTATTATTTTGCCAATTTGAAACTATATTAAATTCCGAGCGGAACAGGGCCGTGGCATGACTAAGAGCAGGATTGCTAGTTGCCTCTTTGGTTGCTGATTGCTTCTCTGTTTGAAGACTTTCAAGTATGTTGACCAATGCTCTTGAATTTAAAGGAGCAAATATACAGGGTTGGCGTGACATGTTCAACTTAAATGTATTAAATGTACCTAATGCCACGTTCAGATGCTGCCCAGTTTCGCTAACTTCACGCCATGTTGTTTCTGTAACGTTCCTGTAAGTATTAAAATTGTATTATTTATAATGGATTTTTAAATTATCTACAAAGAAGATAAACAATCCCGCAGTAATTAACCTTTAATTAATTTCCTTGTTGTTGATTTTAAACATAATTTTCAGTACTTGTCGATTGGAATTCCATTCTTCATTTGCTAGCAATTATATCTTTAACTCGACTCAAAAAAAGCATGTAACTTTTTTTTTATTTGTTGGCATAATTTGCATCTAGTAGTGATTTTACACGTTTAGCGCGTTAGTGCACTTACTGGATTTGAAGTCTCGCTCAGTTTGCATGGTGAAGAAAGAGATGATTTTCGACGCAGACAGCTGTTAGCCATTTAGCGCTCTGACGGAGAGGTACAAGCTGAAATTAACTTTTTTGCGTTAACGCCAGAACCTAAAATGTATGTTTTCTCGGCCAAAAAGACTTACTTGCTACCCCATGTCAACAGGCCATAACTCTAAGCTCGACTATAGCAAATTTTTGCTTGCATTACGAAAGGATCTCCATCGAAACTAGAAAAAATATTATTTTGACAAGAAAGGTTAGAATAAAGAAGAGAGGTTAGATTAGAGGTATCTCAATGTCTATTTCTTACACATTTTCTGTTAAAAATACTTATCCACTTCACAGCTTTAACCTAAATAGTAAAAAAGTAAAAGTATCTTTCATATTTGATTAATTTGAATCATTGTTTTCTGCCTTTAGGCGTGCAATCGTTTTATTACAATTGTATATCATAACATTTAATTATAAAAACAAAAGAAGAATAATTAAATAATAAATATCAATAAACCAATATAATGTAATATAATATAATATAATATAATATAATATAATATAAGTATGTCAAGTACATATGTCCTATAAGTTATGATGGGTCAAGTTATATTTGAATTAACGTTTTTATCGTTCATAAATTTATTTACAGTGTTTACAGTGTATTGGCGGTTTTTGATAGCAAGCCACTTCTCAAATCTCTTATGCACAACCCTGAGACTCGTCCCATTTTGTTATCTTATTCACTTAACGAACTTTTTTATTCGCCATGAACTCGCAAACTCGCTTTTCATTAATAGCGAGAGTGTTACACAGACGTCAAACTTTGTTCAACTCGGCCCGGCTGTGAAATTATGACGAAAATCCTTGAGAACTCTTAACCATCAAGCGCCAGGTGCATCGATCGACTCTCAAAGCACTCGAAAAACTTTACCGATGACCGAATTCAAATATTTCCACTAAGTGCAGAGACTCGAGCTCCTTTTGATCCGAGCATCTTTATGTTGAACTCTTTTGGCCCGTTTTCTCGTATGATCCGTCGTTAAGTCAAAGTAAAGGCTTTGCGGAAAAGGATTTAGTTATGCAGTAAAAAGTTTGATGTACGTTTGAGGTTTTTGTCGAGGAGTTGTTTAGTCACGCGTGTTCGCTGGGGTATTTGTTGCTAGCTCGTAGTTGGATTCTAACTGCCGAGGAACTTTGAAAGAGGTCATGCACGCTAACCTCCTAATTACTTTGAAGTTTTTGTAGGAACATTTTATTGTACCTACGATTATAGGTACGCTGTAAGTAAAAAATCCGTAACAACTTCCGAAGGTTTTCGAACTAGGCAGTCTCTTTTTGTATATATAAACTGTTTTAATTGAACCTTTAAATGGGAAATAAATAAGTTCCTGAACCCAATTAGAGGCCTATTTTAAAAATGATAGTCCTTCATCCACTTTTTGTTTTAAATGGAGGAAACAAAAGATAAAAAGAACGTTTAAAAGCGCTATAATTTGTTAAATCTAAGTAGAACACCCTATTAGCAGCTGTTAAACTGTTAGAATCATTACAAGGAACAATTATCAAAGTGCCAGCAAAGAGAGCGTCAGCTGTAGCGAGTGGAATGTCATTTCCTTTTTAAATGTCACTTTTGCTTCCAAGTGGGGTATTCTTGTTGTCAGTAGGAAAAGTTTCGACATTTAGACATTCACGAGCCATCTGCTGGCATGACCGGGTTTTACTGGCTTTTGATAATTTTTCCTCGAACTTAGTTGGAGTGTGAAACTGTTATTGGCAATTGCTAACTTTGCAACTGTCGTAGATACTCTCCTTTATATTGATAAGTTGAAAATTGCCTGCTAAAATAAAAGTCCGTTGAATACATAATTTTCAGTTTAATACATCAAAAAAAAAGAAACAAAGATACCTTATTCCAATTTTGAAATCGCCATTACAAATAAGCTCTAAAAAGATTCAATTATAATAAAAAGTTTAAACACAAATATTTAAATATTCTATTGACACTCAGGCGAAAGTCTTATCTTTAATTTCGAAATTAGAATGATCGCAAGATTTTATTTTACTTTAATTTTAGACTTTGGAGCACTCGCAAAGTGAGTTTGATTTGAATTTAGAATTCAAAACTGATCCTTTTTGCAATAAAAACTTTTGAGGAGATAAGTAGTTACAAAACTTATTTCAATTCTACTAAAGTAACTTACGAAAGCGAAGAATAGCATCTTGAAATGTCTTACGTTGAGATATAAAATCCAATGATTGATAACGGTAGAAATTGATGAAACTTTACAAAAACTACCCAAACTGAATTTTTTTGTAAGTACTTTTTTTGGACATTGGTTTGCTATTGCTACCAAAGAAAACCATAAAAAAAAGATACACACACTCCAGCCAAATTCGATGTAAAATGTTTGTAAACAAACAGCCCATACTGAGCCTAAAATTTACATTGTTGACGAGTATTTTAATACGCAATTTACATTCCTTGTCGATTTAAGATCTTGCCTACAATATTTTTTCGTTTGTTTACATATATTTCACATCGAATTTGGCTGGAATATAGTGCTGATGTTTTTGAACATGTAATGAAAATATACCAAATAAAAAATCTAGGTAGATCTGGGCACAGAGGTCGACATTCGCGGCTCCAACTGTGTCTGTCCAGTCTGTGCCCCAATCGGGGGGAGGAAACGTGACGGATGAATGGGGTCGGCGAGTGTGTGGAATGGTGGGCTCGCCGGCTACGTATGGGAGGAAGAGGGGACGCCAGTCGGGCCGCGGTAGGTTTAAATGTTCCCGTAGTTCGGCGAGAGAGGGGTCACCGGAGATGTTTTAGTGGGTATTACGTCCTATCAGGACGTTGAGTCCCACATAATTCTGGTCCCCCACAGACCAGTCTATTAGTAAACGAATTACGTCGGCCGACAAAAAAAAAAACAACATGTAAATGAAACTAACACTGTAAATTGAATCAACCATTGGTTGGGCACACTTTATTCAAAATAGTCTGCTAACGTAGATCATTGCTATCTCTTTGTCTTCTTCTATTGACATAAGTCAAAGTGAGAAATAACGCGCTTGACGACTGTTATAAGTAAGCGGACTATATGAATAAGGGGTTTAGTCAATACACCACGTTAACCGGCTACTCTCTAACATGTTTGGAAAAGCAGACGCTTCCGAGCACCAGCATGTTAGGGAGATAGCCCCACAACACGCCAGACCACCGGACCTACATGGAAAGCGGAAATACAAGCCGTACGTCAGAGAGTTCGCAGAAAACAAAGAAGTTGACACACCAAATTTGGCGCCACCACCGGTGGCCGCTGCCTCGGTCGCTGATCGGTTCGCTGGGCCATCCCTGGGCAACCAAGGATCTCACCCGGCAGGGCCAGATCGCACCGAGGCTACAGGCGGCACTGGCGGTGGTGGCTAAACATCCATGCTTGCAAAACCCAATAGACCCGCCCATAGTAATGGGCGGAGACGAGCCAGGGTCAGGGGGCACAGCCCCGATACCCTATCCCCACCCCCCCCACAGGAGGTGAGATGAAGATGAAGACACCACCTTACTCTAAGTTACTCCTGCCTTTTATCTATACATATAAAATGCTTTGTCCTGAATGACTGACGGGTTAAAAAGGGGTAGAAAGTTATTTTGACATAAAACGCTTTGTCCTGAATGACTGACTAACAGAGTTACTTTCGAATCCATACTAATATTATAATTCGAAAGCAACTCTGTCTGTCTCTCTGGCTGTCTGTCTGTCTGTCTGTCTGTTACGTCATCACGCCTAAACGGCTGAACGGTTCTTAATTAAATTAGGCTCCATGCCACATTTAATTAAGAATAGATGGTATCCCGGGGACGGACATAGGCTACTGTCTATCTCGGAAAAGAGCTTGCGAAGCCGCGGGCAGCAGCTAGTGTAGGTATAAAAGGCAGGAGTAATTATTATAACAAGACTTCGCTTGCTTTGGTCTGGCCGATTAATGTAAGTACACAATATAAAATTAATCTGAATCAATGCAGAAAGTTTACCCCGGAAACGTTTTGTATCTAATTTCTCTCAGCAAAATTAATTATTGCTCTACAAATATAATTTTCAAAATATTTTCGAAATAGATATTAGGGAGTACAAACGTAGTGTAGGACGCCGACTGGCAAGGTGAGATGACGACCTGTGAAAGACTGCTGGCAGATGCTGGATGCGTGAAGCTAAAGACCCCTAAATCAATCCTAGACCAAAGCGCTCTGCTTTGGCGTTCATTAGGGGAGACCTATGTTTAGCAGTGGGCTTTGAGTATTAACTTGGCAATTGAACAGTGTTATCATAATTTACTAATCTACAAATTACATGCTGTTTTAAACGCAATATCATTGAAATTCCTATCTTTGCAACCTTACATTATAATTTGAATGTTTGAAAAAAACTGACTTCAAATTCCTCAATTTAAACACTGTTTTTTAAGTTTTTATGTTTTGGTAATTAAAATTTATGGTAATATCTTAGGATCATTTTCTATACTTACACTAAATCATCCAAATTGATCCACAATTGACGGAGTAATCAATCGACGAACATTCATAAAAAAAAGTAGTTAAAAACATACCACCAGCTGAAAATAGGACCTCCTTCTTTTATTGAAGTCGGCTAAAACAGATTATTATGATATATCATGAAATTAAGTGTTTTTTTGTTCGTAACCATGACTACTGGAAATTAATCCCTTTCACAAACTATATGTATTTATTTTGTTTATTTATTCAGTAAATGAGAGTTGTCTAATGAAAGCGTTTCACCTTAAGCTTAATAATTTTCGAAACAGATATTCAAACTCAGTTGAAATTTGACGAGACGCCCGTATTAATTAATATCGTCCATTAGCAACGCTCTCCGACACCGCTCTATCCGCTCTCAGAGAGTGCTCTATCGCTCCAAATGCAATTAGTTTACGCCAAGGCACCGACACCGCGTGACACCCGCCAACCTAAATATGATTCGCGCTCCAATGAGATTATGCCGGGATCTTCATAAGAATATTGGTGTAATGTAATAGACGATAAACTTTTATTCTTTGTAATAGAATTAGTGACGAAATCTGTCCATTAGACCTGTGTAGATTACCTACAAAACTATTTATGTAACTTGTAAAAACGCCATATTCAAGGTCCGCGAGGGCCTTACGCGAATTAAATTACTATTGAAGATCTCCCACAGTCATTTCTAGAACGAAGGGATAGCTCTCAGTATTTTGTATCAATGACAATCTTTGGCCTATTTTGAAAAAAAATAACTTTATAATTATGACACCGATGTTTGTCAATCTACCAGCAGACACTGCGGAAATGTAAGATTTATTTATTTTCGACATTTGCAGTGAAACGTTACAAGAAAGTTCGGGCGGGAGTAAATGGCATTAGGCTTCTCCACGGCTCAATGGCTCGTGCTGAGAGTCGGCTGTTGGCTAGTGATGGGGCAAGGACCTGAGCCCTGAGTTTCGTTTCTTAGTAGTAGTTCCATAGTGTCGAGACGTTCCATTTTTGTATGGAATTTGGTACAGCGCCTCTACTGTGCGAACATGGAACTACGCAAATCCCATACAAAAATCCAAATCAAAACATCAAATCTAAAGTAGATAAGTTCCTTCTGGGAAAGCGTGCTCCAATTTAGGCCATATCTTCACTGTCTTAGGTGAAGGTGCTTAAACGCTTTACTGGGTAGGTATTTATCAATATGAAAAAAAATTATGTCTCGATACTATCGAGTAACCGAACTCCTGGATCCTTGGCTTGCTATCACTATCATTGGCATGGCATTTACGTTCATGATAGATGGTTCCAGTAGGTAGGGTTCGTGTGTATTGAAACCACTCACATCGCTCACACATATAACACACTGTATTATGTTCTGGTAAGCGACTTGTTTTCGTACGAATATAAGCCAAATTAGTATTTGATTTTTTCACCTGTATTTACTGGACATCTCGCCCGATCAAAAACTGGCCTGCGGACGAGTTATCCCTTTTCTACTAGGCTCGGCCCTTCTTGCTACACAAATGTTTATTTTATCTTCGTGCCTTTTACATCCCTCACTCACTGCGCTCGTGACTCTATTTTAGACAGCTTTGAAAACAACCACTTTGCTCTCTTGTTGAATTTTTTTTTCTGGCCTAGGCAATTCACTTAGATTGCCATAGCGTTAATGCTGAGTCTTTTTATATATAGATTTAAGACGTTATTTTGATATCATAATAGCAGCTCTAATGAGGCTTAATTTTGTTCGTTTTGATTTCGTTACCACTGACCTTGGAGATAAGTAACTTCTACCTTGGATACGAAAACCTTTTGTCATTCTTATCAAGTTGTCAAATTCAAATTATCGTGTTCCATGTTTGAGTAGGGTTTAGGTTTCTCCAGAGAGATTGGGTTTTCTAAGTTAGATTGTTCGTTTTTTCATTCAATGTAGTTGCGAAATAACGTTGATACATCGTTTTTTTATGAAAACTTTGAAAAACAAGACTAATCTAACTATAATAGTCTCCATTAAGCATAATTTACGAAGAAAGACTATTAGAGTATAATTAAATAGTCTTTCTTTGTGTAAGTAAATAAACTGCTATTATATAAAATATGTATATAAAAGATACAGAATTTTAAAAATTATGTTTTTAAATGTTATTCATATAATTAAGTATAATATATTATAAGTAGGTCTCATATTTAATCTAAGTGCTTTCAGATTAAATATTGCCCGTTACGCCATTTTCAGGATAGATAAAGCGCTACTTTTTGCTTCTATTTTCTTCGAAAGCTTATTAAAATACGAACTCATTCAGTCTTCATCCAGAAATTTCCCAACACTTGAGTGTAGACAGCACTGTCCTAACGCAAATTATTAGCGCAACTTAAACCCTCCTCCCACCTTTCTTTCGTACTGCGCGCTCGACCTACCCTCAATAGATTCATGAAGACTCTAACGAGATCTTCCAGGGTGAATCTCGATTGCTTTGTTTCGTTTAATACGATTTGTCTTATTTATAGCAATATTTCAATCTCTGAGTAGGTTTATTTGAATACTAGTTTGTGCTGCAGACTTTTATTATAATAAACTTTTCAAACAATTTAAAACTTACTGATTATTTGATTTGAGAAATTAAAGAAATTATGAATCACTTTTTTTTTTATAAGATTAGTGTACAAACTGGGCCTTCTGTCGTAGACTGTAAAAATAATGTATTTTAATAATTTTTCTTACATTTATTTAATAAGCGCTTTCGTTGTTTTATTATATACTGATGATGTACGTGTTTTGCTGCAAATTTTTTATTTAATTTTTTAGTTATGTTATGTTACGTTTATGTACAAAGGATCTTATGATCGGTCAATATTTTGGTCAAGTCTTCGTCTTGATCTTAGATTTGATAGCCTATCCAAGCCTAGGCCAAACAAGGCCTGTGCGTCATGACTCATGTATCATGTACACGACCATTAAAATATTGTACAGGGTTTCAAATATAATTGAAAACTCTCTACATGATGAGTTTATCTTTTGATATTTGACAGTCTCCATTGATACACTCACAGCTAGACTAATGACAGTCAAATCAATAAATCTACATATATTTGCAACGATGATATTCATCATGTCGTAATGAATGGTCTTAATGGAAGCCATATTAAAAATTCACCCTCTATAACGTGGTTCACCGAGAGCTTTGATAATTAGGCGCATATTAAGGAAGTTTACTGCTCCAAATATTTAAACTCTATATTTGAAGCTTCTAGTTTGGGTTCTTAAAACTAAAACTCAATAAATGTTGCCAAATTAGTATGACTTTAACGTCATCATTGATGAAAAACATTATATGAAGACATATTATGAAGACAGTGTGGGCTCTTAGATCTTTTTATTTTCATTTTGGCAGAGGACTGATGCTTGTCATGTATAATTTTTTTTATGCCTACAACATTTTTGTTCTACGTTTAAAATGTAAAGAATTTCCTCATTTCCAAAATACTCGTCCATCAAAGCATGCAACAAGCCTCCGTCGAAATATTTACGCTACGAAAAATTATATCCTATTTAACATTGCAAATTTGGTATGCAAATGTCGGCATTAAACACCTTTATTGTAGCAGTAAACGCAAATCGATCGGAAACAACTCGGCGTTTCGGGAGTATTTTTCAAGTCGACTGCAGAAGCGCGATAAGCGCCTCTCGAAATGTGACCGAATTTCAATCAAATTTATGACTTATAATAATGATTATAGGTGCTTTATCTGCGTCCCGCATAAAATTTTGCAATCTCAGTGAAAAGGTGAACTCTACTGTAACAAATTTGCGCGCAATCGTAAGGCACCGATAACGATTCGGAGAATTAATCTCGGTGCGAAAAAAGCGAATCTGTAGGGGTGGTAGAATGAGAACGCCGATGGATTGCCGTACGTTTATCAGTGTTCTTGTTTATTAGTTACGTTTTTGGATCCCTTTAGATAAAATAAATGACAAAAGCTGTTGGACTAGACTTTTCCTGGATAAAGGAAGTAGGCTGCATACCTAATTTTATTCATAAAATAAAGCTTCACTGTAAAATGTAGGAGCAAACACAAAGATGGGAAGTGGACACAGTGCAAGGTAGAGCTGACGTAGTTAGATGTACGATATAGGTAATGAACGAGTAACTTATCTTCAAACCTTTATGCCAACATATAACAGGACAGTTTTTGAAATAAATCAATAGCTTATTTACATATTTTCTCCTCCTGTCATTACGGCACTTAGCAAAAGTCACGAGTTAAATCTTTGTTCTTCGCCACCCCGGGGAGCGCCGGACCGCTCGCAGCGATTGAAATTTAAAATATTGTACCCTTTGCCATTATACGAGCTTATTCACCCTTGAAATATCTCTGGGGGCGCCAGGTACAACGATTGGGGAAAATATTTTACACTTGTTACTAAGGATGTCGCTTTCAAGTCCGCCGTTGCCGTTCTAATTGCATTACACGTTTACGGAGCGTATTTTCGACAAGCTACGGCTTAAAATCGCGTGCACGTGCTAGTGAATATTTATGAAAAGCAGTTAATTAGTGTGTCGGGATGAAAAATTGTTATTGAAACCCGCTTGATTGAACTGGCGATTCATAACTATGTCATTTTGGATGACGGTAATGAAAATGCTATTAATCACTGCGCACTCTCGGCGCTGCGACATTTTTCACTGAAATGGAGTCGACGCATGATTTTGCAGGCGCACTGAGCTCACTATATTTTTGTTATTGCCCATTTATTTCTTGATGATTCGCTGTGTATTATACTTCTTTACCGTACTAATGGATCGGAAAAGCATTTCAGATTCAGTCTAGAATTAAGCTTGCACAGCACAACAACGGATATTAAGCTTAACGAGCCAGAATAAAAATAATGAACCCGGGACGAAGACCTTGAAAATTTATTTTATTTATCCTACTTGAAATGTAAAATACTGGTAAAATGAAACGTTTACTAAGCGTTGTATTATAATTGGGCAAATAACTTCCCTCATTACGAGGCATCGTATACCTATATTATGCGTCGGTATGTGGGGTTCGGTGCCCGCATTACAGCACATTAGGCTCGGCCCAGTGAGCGGAAGGCCAACGTTTACTTGATAAAATATATTTGAACAAAACAAACGCATCCAGTGCGCCAATATGAATCCTCTGTGAAGTCGTGCTAAGCGGAATGGAAGCGGAAAAACGGTCGGCTAATATGCGGATAGCTCGCGTGCCTACTTCGGCAGGGTTAGTCAAGATTGCCGAAATTCAAACCGACTGAAATACGCCCAAGTTATGCGATGCGACATGCAATTTCGAATGCTACGTTTGAAAAAACGAGAAAGCTAACTGCCATTCCAGAATGTTCGTGTACAATCTTTGAAATTAGGCACAGCCAACGACAAAAACTTGTTAATATTGACAACTTTCAAAGCTGTTATTTTCCCTGCATGCATTTATAAAAGTAAATTTATATAAATAACCACATTGATACGTTTTTATACGCCAAAACATAACTAATACTGGATCGAATTCTACTTACAACTATGTTGAATTAAGTGTCAATCGTAATGAGTAGAGGGCAGCCATTCGTTAGCTAACTCTTTTGGTAAAACAACCCCTGGATAATCCTGGTGCACTGTTAACATTCTTTTCAATAATGAGGAGGGGAGATGTGAGTACCCTATGTCTTGTTTATTGGATTTTTTGTTTCAATCTACATATGAATGGGAACAGCAATCTGTCAGACATTGGACTCCATTGAGCCGCTCTCCTTTGTATGCTTAATCTTCATTATGATCATAATTCAATTCTTGTTGGCACAACACCTTGCTTGTAATTTAATTATCGCATTCGTCATCATTTACCTACTTGATATAAAGTAATACATCGATCAAGCTTGAAGCTTACCAGCATGTGATCAAACATTAACTTCTCAGCTTGGAATTTTGTATTATTAATTTCAAAGTGTCGTCTCTAATTTTTTTTCACCAACTTTAAAGTTAAGCTGCAGCATCACGCGTGTTGGCCGCTTTAATAACTCCCGCGAATGATAAATAGGATCAAGTGTGGGGACTTTGAGCGTGTTTTGTCTCTTTCCAAAGAGTAAAATTAATCTTTTATCCTTGTCTCTCTCAAGGGGGTTTCACAAAGTATGTGGGCTAGAAAACTTGGAAATGTGGCCTTAGTGAACATCATTATTGACGGCTTTGCTTTTAGATAAAAAGCTTTGGAAAGGTTTGTACGGTTTGTACTCTTTGGGGTTGAATGAAGCGATGTGGAATAATTCGGATAAAGCAACGAAGGATAACAGTTTTGTTCAAATGCACAGTCGGTAGGATTTGATTTTAATTTCCTTATTGATCTTTTCGACAAAGAGTCGAGCATTCTTCATTCGCAAAAACACACGGTATTACTGCCGGTATAAAACTCAGTGCGTTGCGCTACAGGACATTTTTTATAACTGCGCATTATAAGACATCATTTTCGTTTATCACGAAAAGGAAAATAAGTTGTAGTGGGTAGGCACCATAAAGCTCAATAAATTAACAAAGCTCCAGTTGAATTAAATAAAAACTTGCAACGAATGTTTTTTCCAACACTGTGACAACATTGAAGGGCCAGCAAACCGTAACGCACGTGCCATCCAAAGGGACATATTTTACTTGCAGCCGAATTTTATTATGCCTGACTAAAACAACCAGAAAACCATCTCAAATTCAACCTTAAAATAGTACAAATAGAATCGAAAACTGATATTAAAATGGCAGAATTAGTTACGCACACATGCATCTTTTTAATGGGGTACGCATGGAAACAAGGAATCGTGTCGTCTTAATTTAAATCGTGAATGTAAACTGTACTGTCACTGTACCCTGTCCTCGCATGAGAATTAACCACCTATGCGCGCGGCCAGAGGAGGAAGTGGCATTAAATACTGGCCACTTCTCAGGCTAGCGAAAAATAAATGCACGCACGATGACTTTAGGTACCTGCCTTATTTATTTATTTAAATCTTATATTTAAAAAGGGCTTTTAGCCAAAAACTGACTACGACAGCCCTGTTAGTACATTCAATTAGTAATCTTATAAAATATCATAAACTATTTTATACAAAATCCTGGCCGCCGTGCAAAGCGGGGCGGCTAACATGCTTTGAAAAATGCCAATCTATCTATCTATATATAATAATATAATTTTATATATAATTATCTATATATAAAAGAAAGTCGTGTTAGTTACACTATTTATAACTCAAGAACGGCTGAACGGATCTCGGTGAAATTTGGCAGCAAGGTAGATGGTATCCCGGGGCCGGACATAGGCTAGCTTTTATTCCGGAAAAAAGCGCGCGAAGCCGCGGGCTGCAGCTAATATTTAATAAATTAAAGTCAAAGTGCGTTTTAAAATGTGATCATATAGATTGGCTCTGTACACACTTAGTCAGAAGATGATGAACATTTTATATATCTCACAAAGCTCACAGTTAGGAGACTCTAATATTTTCATAAGAATTTTGAATTTAGCAAGAGCCATGCGCCCGGAGCGCAACCTATGCGCTGTTACAATTAAACATCTCATAAGCTTACTATTTACAAACCAAGGTACACGAGGGGGGTTGCAGGTACCTACCTACACTATGTTTTTTCTAAGCTGCCATTATATTTTCATACCGCAAGAGGTATCTCTTGAGCGAGCACTTTAAGTACCTATCTACTGAGTGTACTGTTATAGTACAGGTTACAATATATTCGCATTTTATTTGAATCTTGATTATCAGTCAGTTGTTGCTTTCTTCCAGGGAGTTATTAATTAACTCGCAATGATATTAATAAACTTATCAGTACCCTAGTGTGCTATTAAATTAACGAGAAAAGCTATGCTACAACTGAATCTTCTAGGTATCTAAGGTTTGGCAAATAGTTGATTAAAATAATGAGCGAATGGGTGGTTATTTATATAGGTCCGTCGTCAGGCTTCCAAAAATGTTTTTAATATTCAAAAATCAACAGATTAAATTTGTTGATATAATAACTCTAAACAAAACCTGAACCGAATGAATACGTCGATATTTCAATAAAATAAACATCAAATATGTTATCATCGAATGCTTAAGCGTGGCAGTTTTAAATTATCTATTGCTCTATATTTATTTAGGTATTTATTTTATTTTCATTTTAAAGACCAACTGTTATACGTTTAACAATCATCTCTTCAACTTAAATCCCTTAGCCCTTACAGGTATTTCGTATGTTCCAAGTCTAACGAATCATCAGTGAATTAAATAGAAAATCCATCAAAAAGCCCCGTTTCAATCAAAAAACCACATTTAACTGTGAAATACCGCCCAGCGATTGATAATGACCAAGAGCCTGAACACCCAAGATCCTTCAAAGGTTGTATTTAGAACAACACGTTAGTAACATAGAGGCGACCACTTGACTGAGACAAAGCGCAGTCATCAATACCCGCTGCCCGAGGGCGCACTACATTAGGAGCAGATTAATACATCTATTGGAACGATTGGAACCTATTGCTTGTATTGGTGCAGTGGAAATAGAACAGCTCGATCAAACTGTAATTGACGAGGAAACTGAAATGGCTTTTCCATGGTAAGAAACATTGACGATTTGGTTTAATTGCACGATGCCTTACTTCCCGCTTAGTAAACTTGTCAACTATTCAAGTTACCGATAATACAGTATTGCGCCATATTCTTACCTATAATAGATGCCTATTTTCAGCAACCATAAAATAAGATATTATGGTTTGGTCGAGACAAGAACTGTGATAAAATAATGTCAAACCTGCGTGCTCATCAAGCATGCAAGGACGTTTTTTTTTTGGTGGTTTTTAAAACTTACAGTGTTAGCAATGAGTTAATAATTATGTGTCAAATTAAAATTTTATCGAATATTTCTATTAGCGTTGTTACAAACCAAGCTACAGAATTACAAATAAATGACTAAACTACAGAATATAATAAATAGACAATTCACACAGCATCATCTAGCTCCAAGCTAAGCAGAGCTTGTGTTATGGGTACTAGATAACTGTTAAACACAACTTACAATTATAACACACTAGCTGCTGCCCGCGGCTTCGCAGGCTTTTTTCCGGGATAAAAAGAAGTCGGTGGCGTCCCCGGGAAACCATTTACCTCCCCGCCAAATTTCATTTAGATCCGTTCAGCCGTATAGGCGTGAAAAGGTAACAGACAGATAGAAAGATAGATAGACCGACAGACGGAGTTACTTGCGAATTTATAGTATTTTCGGTTATAGTTCTCTTTTAGCTGACCGTGGGTTGTTATTGGAAGTATTTCGATACACGCAATGCTCGTTTGACTCGGTTCATTAAATCGACTCGCCTTTCTGATTCCACAGGATTCGATTTTGATCAGAATGTTATTTCTGAATTAGGTACTTATCTTATTTGAGGAACAATGTTCAGTTGTATTTTATTTTATCCTGTAGAGATTTATAGAAAAGTGTCAAATATTTGAACGGAACAAATTTGAAAACGCATACAATTATGTGTCCCAAGGCAAGACCTTCTTCCATTCCTCAAATAGCCAATTGTGGCCATTCTATAATGTATATCCGTGTATCTTCTTTGTTTTTTCTATCTCCGCTTGGACCTTCTACGCTGTTATCCACGAATCATTCAGAAGCATGTGGTGGACTTGCCAAAATGTTTCTTAAAATAATTTGGTGTGTTTTAAAAAACTATAAAACTACTGCAAATTCCGGTAAAAAGGTTTGGTAGTCGTTTTGAACCCGGAATGCATCGATAGCGTGATATTTTTTTGATATGCTGTCGTAAGCTTGAAGCAGTCGCTGCTTTAAGCTGCCCGTTTAAGCTCTTCAAGCTCGTAGGCATATATAATTTCAAGCAGCATGCGTTGTTTTTATTTTGGCTATCAACCTAGACGTGGAATGTTTCCTGACTGCTTTAAGCTGCCCGTTTAATGGCCCTAACTGTAATGCCAAAGTTACCAGTAATTCAACCACAGCAAACCAATCCGTAATTAAATGCACGCATTGGTATCAGTACATTTAGTCAAATCCAACGCCTGGTTAGGCACAGTTCACTTGGATGATGGTTTATTCAAAATTGTTTCACAATACATTCATAATGCTATTGAGCGAAATAGAAAATGGAGTTGTGTAATTTTTGTGTCCGCTGAGGCCACGCTTGTTTGGGCATAATTGATGACTAAATTATCTAATTATTTGCATAAGTTTAGTGATAATAGAGTGATTTTGGTTTGAACTTAGTATTTACATTGAATTGAATAAAATCAGACCTGTTTTCGGGTAACGGCAATGGACGGATTTTAATTCGTTACGACCGTCATCATATTAATATTTTTTTTGAATATAGCGAGTATATATAATATTCGATGAAGAGATCTTCATCGAACTCTCTTAAATATTATGAAGACAGGAAATGACGGGACGTAGTTGTGGAGTATAGTCTATAAGTACAATGTACCTGATTTAAACTTATTTGGTACCTATATCACATAATTTTTGTCTATGATTTTTATAAAGGTGCGCTATAAATATCCGACTAGCTTTCATAGGGGCACATTTTTGTTGCTAGCTAGAAACTAAAGCTACTAGTTTTTACGTGATCTGTGTCTGTCGTTATCGTAGTGATAATAAAATAAACCCGTTTGGCTAAGCTCAGCACGTTTTCAGGCTCAATTTGTCTGAGTAGTTGTTAATGGATATTAAATGATTATTGCTGACCCATTACAGGCAAAATGAGTTTCTTTGAATTTCCAGACATCATTGATAGAAATTACTTATTTGAAGATTTGAAATGATTTTTATCGGTTAATTAGGTATTTAGCGATCATTTAAATTAATTCTCAAAAATAGCAATAAAACAATAAAGGTAATTAGTAGTGAGTGAATAATAATAATAGTAATTAGTAAAGTTATTGTCTATGGTACACTTTTATCGAGGGGTCCGATCTTGATCGCTTTCCTAATTGGACCCCAGAAAGAAACTGCTCAAATAAATTAGACAGTTAATTCAATTTGTTTTTATTATTTGATTGTAATATTCTTTAATATTAAATACCAAAAAAAAAAAGAAAAGAGTCAAACAGATTTGAATACAGTAAGATATTTATGTGGACCAAGCGGTAAAACTCAAAGTACTTTATTTCCCTTGGACCCTCGGACGAAGGAAATCAGCCTCCCTTTGGACCTCACAGAAATCTTGGATACGTCAGAAAGTAAGGCAATTGAGTTTTTCACGTTCACCATACGATAAAATAATAATGAAGACGATTGATACATAGTGCAATACTTCTATACTTGGATTCTCTGAGTAATATTTTTATTGGATAGTTAGAATCTTTTCATGAAAAGTTTGACCGTACATTTTAGTTACCCACCTACCTAAAACTGTAAAACTGTTATATTAAATCCAGACACCACTCATCTGGATAACGAATTTGGGGTAAAGTTATTGTACACTTTTATCGAGGGGTCCCATCTTGATCGCGTTCCTAATTGGACCCCAGAAAGAAACTGTTCAAAGAAATTAGACAGATACCTAATTCAAATATCAGGAGCAGGGGTATTAATACCGTAGAGAAGGCTCCTGCTTAATGAAGTGTACCTTTCGAATCTTTATTTTTTGCTCATAAAAATAACCCTCCCTACCTGATGTCAAACTGATGTTAATGGTAACATCAGTTTGACATTAGGTAGATGATGATGACATCATCTTAACCAGTTTATCAAGACGGATGAATGATTCACATGCCGGCATCCTTTGTAATGACAGATTTGACAGCCTCGCTCCCTTGCTTAACTTAAACTTCTTGGTTCTCTGTCTGGTTCGACACAATTCTGCCAAGTACAGGACTTGGCCGACATGAAGATGCGACGAGAAGAATTGTAGACTATAATAAACGCCATAAAGGGGTTATAAACGATATCCTATCAATAGGAACTATGGTCCATAGGAGGCAATTTTGTTTCGTAGAGCGTTAAATATTGAAGTACCTTAAAAAGGACTCTATTTCTTCCTTATGAGCTCTAACTTAATCCTTAATCCACTCTACTCCACTCCAGTCTTGTATTCTATAACTAAGCAACCTTCTAAATGAGTAGGTTTATATCGCCAGAGCTCCAACTAATCGCTCCACTCCTGTCGAGTTTAGAGTTACCGCCACGTTTCGTCCGGTTACCTCGCGAACGGTGATTTAATTATTATTCTAATTATTGTGAGTGCAACTTTCTAGGGGTTAAATAAATATGATTAGTGAAATTCGTTGAGATGATTGCATGGATCTAGTTTGAAATTCTATTTATTTAAAACCACTTTGAAGTACACTTATTGTTACCCTAGTGCATTTTGTTCTTCCACGTTCGTTCTAAGAAATTAAATTGTACTTACGACACTGTAGATAGTGAGTGAAATAACGTCGTGTGTTGATCAAGACAATAAACTACAATTCAAATAAATCACCAAAACAATTATTACCATAGGGGTGTAATAGCCACTTAAAATATGCATTATTTTTCCTTTGTGTTGAATATCATTAAAACTTGATGTTCAAAGATTAAATGACAGGTCAATATCATTCACTCATTTTAATTAATTAACCCCTCAAAACTTATAATGAAATACCTCAACTATAACTTCCAGCTTCTTATTCATTAATATAATTAACTCGGAACGTATCGGACTTTCTACTTAAAGCTTGTTTAAAAATTTAACTCCAGTTCGTAGAGTTGGCCCTCGAGCCTTCATTTTTAATTATTACTTTGGGAAAATTAAGGTGTCGTTTAGCCCGGAGTGCCCGAGTAAAGGCTGCTTCTCCATTTATCTGAATGTACTATATCTTGAAAGGGGCGCGTGTTTCAGTGACACGGAGACGAATCACTCCTAAATATTTATGAAACAACTCAAATCTATTGAGAACAATTAATTAAGTATTTAGTAGGTCATTATTGAACTCAAATTCAAAATTCAAAGTTCAATTTTGTCGCATTGAAGATACGAAATTATGCATGATCATTTGCATTTACATAGAAAAATCGGTCTAAAATTTTAAAATAAAAATATCATTAGAAGTGTAATTTTTATGTTTCCGTACCTCAAAATAAAAAAAAAAACTTGTCATATTATTTACAAGTAAAGGGAAAAATCCGAACACAGTAAATTTATACTTTATTCATATTTTTTTATTTTTTGTTCTCGCATGGGACAAAACCGTTTTGGCAAGAAGCTGTCTTATACAGAACCCTCAGTGCGCAAGTTAGACTTGCACTTGACATTTTATTTAATATCCTGTACCTACTGTTACATTGCAGGACAGAAGCCTCCCCTATTTTCACACCATTCATGTTTTCTACCACCTAAGTGAGAAAAAATTGTCTTGACAAGAACATCTCCATCCCTTTTCTGTCTCTCAATGAGGCCTCAAAGTAACAACGACGATACAACGGTGTAGAGCGCCAAGTACATTACCAACCTATTGTAAGTGTACTATTTGGAGGCATAGCGAATATGTAAAGCGCTTTTACTCTAATTATGAGCTTACCACTTTAATAATATTACGTAGGTAGTCCCTCCTTACCCTTTATAAATAATTGAGCTCGAGATTCACTGAGCACGTTAAGTAAGTTGCGAGAGAGTAAAATGTGTTGTGGAAATTTAGAACACCAGCACTGGGGGCTAAATAGGTGTAACCGAATTTTGTGAAAATCGGCCTAGTTAAAAGTACAGTAGGCGTTATAATTAAATACTAGTGTTTAATTCTTATTAACACCGAGCGCCAAGAAAGCAAATAAGGAAAAGCATATTAAATTATACGTTACAATAATTATTGTTTTGCATCTTGATCTGCTTGCTCTCAATGGTCTATGGCTGAAAATCTGTTTTTATAACTGTTGCGGACGGTAACCTGGATGACCTTGTTCGCCCTGGGACAGTATCCCAACTTGGGTTCGACGTGCGTTCCTTTCCCCTTCCGTAGCTGGTAGACGCACGCCGCCACGCACCCCTGAATGCGTATGATGCTGTAGTACAACGACCTGATCTTCCATCCTGTGGGGGGACCTCGACTTGCGAAGAAATGAAAGGCAGGATAATCTTCAAATCTTAGGTTTCGGCTGTTCCTAGGTTTCCCTACTTACTTTTGTGTTCCTAATATCTTGCTTTCACTACTTGCTGTCTTTCTATTATCTTGCTTTCACTAGTTCTTGCCTCTTCGGTGGCGGAGCTGCGACTGATTGCCGTCGACAATGCGCCTTTATTTAATATATGGCCGTGTTTTACCGGCTAGACGCCTGCGCGTTTTTGACCTATTTCTTCTAACATTTTCACTAGAGCCGAAACCATTATTCACATTTATATTTATACCATTATTTTTTTAACCATTTTCTTAAAAAATAATTACTAATTTATGAGATTACATATTATAAATATGCCTTATTAATATACAATCATAGTGTGTAAATATTTTTAAACAATAAAAAAGTTCCTAAAACAAAGACTTACATAAATTCAGTTCGGAACATTTTCCATATACAAATCTTAACGTATCTTTAAAACTAATTAACCGATTTACATAAATCAAACTGGTAACTCAATTAAACCTTTCATTTTACACCATTTTTATTATCAACAAACAAAAGTACAATTTCAAGTAACTTAAAAATTAATATTTTAAAACTTAAGCAAATTGTCACGAGTTCAGTGTTTCTACGTTAGTTATAGACAAAATAACAGAAATAAATCAATCTAGTAAGATTCTAACTAGAACTAATCAACATAATATTCTTACATTAGGGTTTTGTTGCCGACTATAACACATTCGGCCATAATGTAATCAAATTATTTTAGAATCGTACGTGAAATTCTGTAGATTACCCATGAAAAACATATTATTATGTACAATCAACAAATTTTACCTTGTAACATTACTAGCCCACGGCTTCGTATGATTTATTCCTGGATAAATAGTAGGCTATGTTTTTGTTGTACACACGTAATACACACGTGTACACACACACGAATGTGACGACCTCTGTGGCGCAGCGGGCGAAGGCCCACCTGTGACGCAGGAGGTTGTGGGTTCGATTCCCGCCTCGGGACACATGTTTGTACAATCAACAGTACAAAGTTTTCAATCTCTAATAAAAAATATATGTATATCCGTTATCTAGTGCCCATAATACAAGCTCTGCTTAGCTATGGGCTAGATAATGCTGTGTGGATTGTCCAGCATTATTTATTTATTTAATAATGTTTCGGCAGAATTCGTTTAACAGTTTTATCGTAAAAAGATCTAACAAACATCCATCCAAACTTTTGCATTTATATTGTTGCTATAAAGTTATGGACTTATTTATTTTATTATTTAAAAGAATCACACGCCAATTAATGGTTAACCAATTTGGTAAAGATTTTCATTTGCAGCGCAGATTGTGGTCACCTCTCATTTACATGGCCGTGCAATAACGCATTTTAATCCTGTGGTCGTAAATATAATTGCTAAGCGCGGTTAATTAAGCTGACTGAAATTCAATTTATGTGTCGGAATAATATTAATTGGTTGCACGCTGTTTTAGTTACAGACTAGCTTGAACTCGTGGCTTTGGTAACGTGTTACTTGGGTTAAACGTAGCTTACATTAACTTTGGGGATATATCCTCTCGAGCGTCGCGGCCATTTTTCGCAATAATGCGCATCTGTCACGGTGACGTACTCTGTCACGGCGAAAAATCGGCACGTCATATTAAAATAACGATATTTTAAAAATTTGCTATTATAGCTATTTATAAAAAATATGTCGTTGTAATTGTATTGAATTTTACTAACCGATGGCATACCAATAAGTCTAGATTTTACATAAAATATATTGTTAAATTGAAATTAATATGAGTGAAATTTTCACACCTTATTCTGTAAAAGTGATGATAATTCAATAATAATACAATGATTTGAAGGAAAACTATTTTTATTTAAGACCAAGAATTAGTGATAAGATTAATTCTCGAATTAGGCCGAACTATTCCGTTGCATAGTTTACGAAAACTGTAAAAGTTTTCGTTTGTCTATATGTATAGAGGAACTACTTTTCGTACTTATACTACGTAACACATAAAAGTAGTTCCTCCAGTAGTTTCATCCAGTATTTTCACACGAACTCATCTTGTTGTTCTTTGTTTCGTAGCTTTTGTGACTATTGGCTCATTTTACCAATAGGTAGATACTTACAACTTTAACAACTTTGACAGGTCATCAGTGGCATTGATCGACAACTTTTTTGTTTAAGTCACTCAGTCATTTTGGAGGATTGTTTAAATAATTAAAAAATTTGTAAAAATTGTTTAGGAAGTACAGATTTGTTTTTTTTTCGTCTATGGAAAGGAGATTAGCCTAGTCTAATTTTAGTATCTATATGAAACGAACCCGTTTCAAATTACACTTATTTCGCAATCATGCATAACCATGCATGATTGCGAAATAAGTGTAATTTGCCCTTAAGTAAAGTACAATTTCACCGTTCAGTGCCAAAACTTAGTTCAACAGAACTAAGTACAGCTTAATCGAGTTTATATGTTGATTTTGATCTCGGTTTACTTCATACCGTGAAATCGGTGTGAAGTAAACCGAGATCAAAAGCTACATTTTGTTCGCGTTTACGAAAACGCAATTTACATCCGACATTGAATGGATGAATGCCAGTCTGTCCGCTGTTTTTCGTCGTGTTTGACATTGTGTGACATGACAGGTCTTGAACTCGGTTTATAGGCTTAACGCCGAAAATCGGGCGTTCAGAAGTTAAACTAAGTTCAGCTTGATCGGGATCAACTTGGTCGGTGAAATGCGCTGAACTCGTTTAAAGCAATATAATATAAAATATTGTAAGACCTAGATTAATTTGTTCTTATGCATCTCATTATAAGTATACCCTGTGTTTGTATGAGAATAAAGTTATTTAAACCTAAAGTGCTAAACCGAGTTTATCTTATATAGAATGCGTTCAATTGCAACGGTGAAATTGGACCTAAGTGAGATCATAAAAGTTTTTACGAAACAGAAGCTAGTTTAGCCATACAACGTTTTGGTTTTGTAAAGAGTAGGCACTTCTTCCAAAGTTCATAAGGCCATTTCTGGGCTAAGAAACTTTTAGAAGAAAACCCATTTATTTCCCTAATGGATTAATGAGATACAAAATGAGATGGACAATGCATAAACTTGCTTCTTCTTTTTACGACTCGTAAACAAACTTTTCTCATCAAAACCTTAACCAGATCGTTATAGAGATTTTTAATATGTTTTCTAATAAAAGTATTTTATAGTCTCCTTCCCCTGTGAGCGAAATTTTGTAAAAGTTTAAAAAAAATATAAAGTTTATTACAGCTGCTTTCTAAATTTGGTTTTAAGAGGAAAATTAAAATAAAATTGTAATACTAGTAATACTAGTTGTAATTGTTTTATTCTGTAATTGTAATACTAGTAATACTAGTTGTAATTGTTTTATTCTGTAATTGTAATACTAGTAATACTAGTTGTAATTGTTTTATTCTGTAATTGTAATACTAGTAATACTAGTTGTAATTGTTTTATTCTGTAATTGTAATACTAGTAATACTAGTTGTAATTGTTTTATTCTGTAATTGTAATACTAGTAATACTAGTTGTAATTGTTTTATTCTGTAATTGTAATACTAGTAATACTAGTTGTAATTGTTTTATTCTGTAATTGTAATACTAGTAATACTAGTTGTAATTGTTTTATTCTGTAATTGTAATACTAGTAATACTAGTTGTAATTGTTTTATTCTGTAATTGTAATACTAGTAATACTAGTTGTAATTGTTTTATTCTGTAATTGTAATACTAGTAATACTAGTTGTAATTGTTTTATTCTGTAATTGTAATACTAGTAATACTAGTTGTAATTGTTTTATTCTGTAATTGTAATACTAGTAATACTAGTTGTAATTGTTTTATTCTGTAATTGTAATACTAGTAATACTAGTTGTAATTGTTTTATTCTGTAATTGTAATACTAGTAATACTAGTTGTAATTGTTTTATTCTGTAATTGTAATACTAGTAATACTAGTTGTAATTGTTTTATTCTGTAATTGTAATACTAGTAATACTAGTTGTAATTGTTTTATTCTGTAATTGTAATACTAGTAATACTAGTTGTAATTGTTTTATTCTGTAATTGTAATACTAGTAATACTAGTTGTAATTGTTTTATTCTGTAATTGTAATACTAGTAATACTAGTTGTAATTGTTTTATTCTGTAATTGTAATACTAGTAATACTAGTTGTAATTGTTTTATTCTGTAATTGTAATACTAGTAATACTAGTTGTAATTGTTTTATTCTGTAATTGTAATACTAGTAATACTAGTTGTAATTGTTTTATTCTGTAATTGTAATACTAGTAATACTAGTTGTAATTGTTTTATTCTGTAATTGTAATACTAGTAATACTAGTTGTAATTGTTTTATTCTGTAATTGTAATACTAGTAATACTAGTTGTAATTGTTTTATTCTGTAATTGTAATACTAGTAATACTAGTTGTAATTGTTTTATTCTGTAATTGTAATACTAGTAATACTAGTTGTAATTGTTTTATTCTGTAATTGTAATACTAGTAATACTAGTTGTAATTGTTTTATTCTGTAATTGTAATACTAGTAATACTAGTTGTAATTGTTTTATTCTGTAATTGTAATACTAGTAATACTAGTTGTAATTGTAATACTAGTAATACTAGTTGTAATTGTTTTATTCTGTAATTGTAATTTTCTAGAGAATAATAATAATAATGTATTAAAATAAAGTGTTATTTCTAATGTAGTAAATTTTTTTTTAGATTTCTGGTGAAACTTGCAAGACAAACTCGATAAATAAACTAAAAGGAGAAAACAGGAAAATCCAAAAACGCATAAGATTGCGTTTTTGGATTTTCCTGTCCCCCAAGGATGGTAAAAACTTAGTGTCGGAACCCTTTCCACGGGAGTACCACTCGCACTTCCCTGTTTTTTCCAGTTAATTTTTCACCCTAGTCCTATCTCGATGTGAATAAAGATTAGCATTGCATCTTTAATTAAAATCCGTTTTACGCCGGGAGATGTTTAATGTACTTGTTTTATAGCGCAATATTAAAAATATCTCTTTCCAGCATCACTGTTTCTGTAGAAACTAAAATATAACTGCTACTAGACAATTATTTAGAGACAAAGAATTGATATGAGCGTGAATTAAGCGTATTGGATTTTGATTTTGATGGAGAAAAATTTAAATTATAGGTAGGTAATTTCAGTTTGTGCTGCAGAATAGGGATATTCGTACAATTTATAATATGGGTCCCAGAGAAACCCTACGTGAAAAATTCAAAGAAATAAACATAATGACAGTACTATGTTTATGAAAACTTGTTGTACAATCATAGAAATATCAATCGGTTCCTTAAAAATAGCGACATACGTAATTTATATACTAGAAATAAGAATAAACTCACTGTGCCCACAATTAGGCTACGCAAGATTAATGTATCTTTTAAAGGGCAATGAATACGCTTCTACAACAAAAGTCCAAGTGAGTTGAAAAAAATTTAAATAAATAAATTCAAACAAATTGTTAAATTTTAGGTACTACTGAATATAAGATTATCTTTATAAAAGGTTTTTGTTAATAAAGTAATTTCTAAGAAATCAAATAATATCCCAAAATTTTTCTGTTTTCGACGAGACTTGAACCCGCGTCCTTCCCTCAGTACGGGAATGCGCTAACCAATTACACCACGAGTTCAAGTGACGTAGGAGTCAAAACTTTGGGACTTCCTTCGGAGTCTAGCGCCGTTAGCTCCACCTGCAGGGAAAACATTCAAGTTTATCCAATCCTGTTCAAATACTAAAGTTACATTTAGTTCGTTTGACGAGAGGGTGTCGAAAATGTATGGGATATTATTTGATTTCTTACAAGTTACATACTTTTCTTTCTTCGTAAAGATACCTTTCTTCCAGGGATGTGCTACGTTGCTGAGCTCTGTCGAACTTGCATAAATAAAGGAACGCTTGATTTTCACAACACATCTAAGCTCAAAGTAACAGACACACACATTCATGATTTAGGTTTAGTAATTTAAGTTCACCGCTTTATTACCTCGCACATCTCCAGTGAAAAGGCACTCTTACATACATACAGTGAAATAAACAAATATAAAATTCAGCGCACAGAAAAGAGGTAACAAAAAATAAGGATTTGTTTTCCACGTGTGTTTCGGAGCGGTTGTCACATTGCGGCTTTCTTAAATACAGTTTGAGAAACATAAAATATGTACGACGTTGAATTAAATCCAGTAATCCAGTTCTTTTACGACGTCGTATTGTTTGTTTCACGTCTGACCAATAAACATAACTCATTCTTCCGCCTTGAATGATATATGCTTGCGTTTTAGGTCTATACTTACAACAATAAGTGTGGCCGTAGCGGTCAAAGCGTAAGAATCTACCCCTCAAACTCAGCTTGATGTCGTAAGAGCCGACTTAAGGAACCTACCAAATAAAGGGCAGCAGCTTCCTGATCTTCACTGCAATCACCAATCCATTTTAACCTATTGCTATAGCGACGCTCTCTGCGTTATAAAATAGCACGATCGGCCCGGCTTTAGTGCGCGCGCGGCGTTTGTTCCTTGCTTATTATTTACGACTAGCTATATAATGCTTTAACTCAGGGTGATTTGGGTAACTTTATCTGAAAGCTATTGAAACAAGCTATATGATTAGGTATAAATGTTTGTATTGTGGTTTTATTTTATTAACGAAACCCTTCCTTTTTACAAAAAGTTTAAAAGTAGTGTTATTTCCTACTCAGTGTTATAACATCAATTACTACATAATTTTACTATTGTAACTATGTAAAAATCTTAAAAAAAACATTTTCAAACGTAGGTATTATAGAGGTAAAAAAGCAAATCTGTCTCTTTTTTTAATCTTTATAAAATAGCAATCACCTCCTCCACCTCCACAGCCTATATTGGTCCACTGCTGGACCAAGGCGTCCCCCTGATAAGCGCCTTATATGGCTTTAATCTCACAGGCGGTAATGCCCATAATCCCCACGCTGGGCATGCGGGTTGGGGATGGCAGTTCGGTGGTAGAATTATTCTGCAGGGGCGCTGCTGCCCGCCCTCGGTAGATATCCCTTAGTCGCCTCTTACGACTACCGCGGGAAGAGTTGGGGTGGTGCAAATTCTAATAAGCTGGCACCACACACCAGAAATAATCGTCTTTATTTTCATGGTAAGCTACAACTTCAAGTCATGGTCATAATTTATCGAGAGCTTTAGTAACACACAATGGATCAGAGCCTTTATGTACTGCACTAAATCTACTGCAGTAAAATAACTACGAGGTAGTAAAATAGGTAATTGCATTTTCGATGTGTCCTAATTGTACTGATAGGAACAGTCAAACAGTGGAGTGTTGTTTATATTACTATTTTATTGATTTAACCTATGAATAACTAAAAGCTTATGTATCCATTCATACAAGTATGTGATATATTATTTTTTTGATGAATTTGATGATTTCGATGATAATAGTTTCAAGATCTAAATTTACCAGACTTTAATAAGCTTCTAATAAGTAAGTAGGCACTAGGTTTATTGACCATAACTCTACCTATATTGCGTACATTATAATCCAGAATTGCTTAAATGCATTCAGGTGAACTTATAGAAGCGATTTCTTTTGTATATTCCATGCCTAAGACGCCACCGGAAGTGAACTCAAGATTATATTGGGTTATCTCTCGGGACCGAGCTAATGTAACCTACCAGACGGCGTCTCCACGGAATCAATAATCCCATAACACTATCCTTCAAAATCCATTTATGATATATTGCATCCTAGGGTTTTATTTATTCTCCGAGATCAAAAGTACCTACCCAAATAGCCTTTGTCCTAACCCCCTGTTTACTTATTCAAACAAAATTACATATGCTTGTTTCTGGATCGCCAATGCCCGAATTTCTACGCTTAGGAGATAGTGTCATGAATATAAATCCATCGTAAAGGACACCGAGGAGAGGTTAGCCGAGTTTACTGCGTATCTCACTTTGCATTCTTTGTGCGGTGGCTTTTTATGGCGCCTTTATGGAGTTAGGTCTTTTTGCATAAAGCTTCTGGTGTGTGGCTTGGCATGAGATCAAGAAAAGTACGAGCTTTCATCAGGATTGAAAACATAACTGGTTTTAGCGCCTTTTTATGGAATTACGTGACGAATACTGAAAAGACTGCGTAGCGTTTGCAACTTTTTTAAATGTTCGTAGCTATTTTTAGGAAAGTATTTGCGTTAACTTTAAAATCTTTATAAACGTATGCATTGAGAGAATTCTAAACAGGTGGAATTACGTGACGAATACTGAATAGACTGCTTAGCGTTTGCAACTCTTTTTAAATGTTCGTAGCTACTTTAGGAGACTACTTGCGTTGACTTTAAAATCTTTAGAAACTTTTGCAATGAGAGAATCCGTAACAGACGTTTCTGTATGTTATCCATTTTATCAAACGTTACGATGTCTATGAAATTTGGAAACAGGGTGCTTGGCAAACTGTGTGGCATATGGTAACTGGGGTAGAAGGACACAAGTGCTAATAGCTTGGCGGCTTTTTCAACCCTAAAAAGCGTTTCGGCTGTATATATTTAAAAAAAATATATAGTTTTTTACAGAATTTTGAACTATTTAGTGCTGTACTTTTTTTGTGCAAAATAACATGGCTTCCAATTTTTAGGATTTCGAGATCGGTTTCGAAACCCTTTCTCGCTTTTTCCGTCCTTTTTTCTGTCTTTAATATTTCAGCAACTACAGTTACAGCTACAGTAACTTGATATATAAAATAATAATACATTTTAAAAGAAAAAAAAGGAATAATTAAAATGAAAGTTTTCAATACAAATTGAGATGTCGAAATTTTAAAAGAGACCTGCATGCCTCAAATGAAGGTATTAATTTGTACATTTCAAAACATTTCAACTGTATATTTTTACAGGAAAAATATACAGTTGAAGTCTTTTTGAAAAATGGTCAATGGGGGGCGGGCAATAATTTTCAAAAGGGGGGCCACACTGAGCGGGGTGTCAAATAAAAGGTATCGATTTGTACATCTCAAAAACGTTAAAAAGGTTGAATACTTTTCGAAATATTTTGAAAAAAGTAAAAAAAATTTACCATTACATGTTAGGAGTATAGGGACTCCGAAGTTTGCAAACCGATCTAAAACCTAAAATTTTCTGGTATTTCTTAAATAGCAAAGTCTCCAACCCTTACCTATAGTACTTACATATTTGTATACTTCACAAACGTTCGAAGCCCTCGGCGCGCGAGTCATACTCGCACTTGACAGATCTTGTTTTATTACATCTGGCATGTTAGTTCGTACTGTTAAAATCAACATTGACGTAAGATCTAGGTAAATAAAGTAGCTTTGGACATGGAAAGTGTTGAATAGTGAAAATTAAAAATTGAGTGTTCAACTTTGGATTAAATTTTAAAATAAACCGCCAAGTGCGAGTCGACTCGCACACGAAGGCTTCTGTACCGTAAAAATCAGGCAACTTTTTCAAAGAACATAAAATTTTCACTTGTTTGGAGACCCCTGTAAATTTTCAACTTTATTTTATTTTTAGTATTTGTTATTATTATCAGGGCTCGGATAAATATGCAAACACATATTTTTTATTTGCGTCACCTGCTTTAATTATTTGGCACTTTAAATTTTTTACTTTATATATTTTTAGTATTTTTTGTTATAACAGTAGAAATGTTACTTATTTATAGATAGTTGGAACCCCTTTGGATATTTATTTTATATATTATTATTTGTTGTTATATCAGCAAGAGAAATACATATTCTCTGAAAATTTAAACTGTCTACCTCTTAAGGTTTATGAGATAGAGCCCTGCGGCAGACAGATGGACGACCGGACAGCGGAGGCTTAGTAATAGGGCCCCGTTTTCACCCTTCGGGTATGGAACCCTAAAAAAGTAAGCGTGTGTATTGAAAGATCAGTTTTCTAGTTTATATCTATTCCAACGGTATGCCACATGTATCAAAACTAAATACATACTTAACAAGTTAGGCGTTTATTAAAAAAATGCTATTTTGAATAACCTGAATATTACTAAATTTTAATTATATAAAAATTATCTAATCCTGTTTTGTTATCATGTTTAGTTATGTAGAACTTGTGCCAAAGCATGAGTAGAATAGTACGGTGGCCTTTTTAACCCTCAACAGCATCACTTTTATTGATAAGTTTTTAGTATGATAGCTTTTTTAACCCTCAACTTCATAACATTTTAGATATTTGTATTATTTGGTGGTGTTGTTTTACTAACGAAAAGTTACGTAATACAAAAACGTCAACAAACAAATCAATAAACACGGTCTGCCGAATATTATATTACTAATATTTTTTTAAATTGTTTACTAGCTGCAGCTCGCGGCTTCGCACGCTTTTTTTCGAAATAAAAGGTAGCCTTTGTCTAGCCCCGGGATACCATCTACCTCGCTGCCAAATTTCGCCGAGATCCGTTCAGCCGTTCTTGAGTTATAAATAGTGTAACTAACACGACTTTATTTTATATATATGTATAGATTGTGCTTTTCCCAAGATTTTAACCGTTTAGTCGTAAAAAGGTTACAAACAAACCACCAGATAAAGTTTCGTCAAAATAAAATATCAATAGTTTTCCTAGGTGTTAGCAACATTATTTGCAAGTCAACTAAGTAGCAACCAGCCAAGCAAGGTTTCAAATAAAATTCTTTAACGCATGATAAAGTCCCTTATTTCCTCAAAGCAGCCTTGAAGGGATTTTGTGGCCCTTTGCCATGACCACCGCACTTCCTCGATCCTGAATTTTAGATGACGTTGCGGTTCCTGAAATAGTAGGTAACTTGTGTAGTAAACTCAAGCTAGATGAAGATTGCTTTGACCATAATTAGAGTACAATTTGGAAAGTACGGCTTTTGTAAACAAACCTATAAGGGAAATGTTTATAAATTTTTCTTTGATTACAATTGGTAAATTTAATTGCCTATTGGCCTAGTTGACTGCTTACGTCTAATACGATTTATAAGTCTGTTAACACGCTTCGTGTCAATAATTGACTTGAAGAGGTTCGGTTATTCAGGAACCTTACAATTAAAAAACTCTATTAAAGAATCCAAATTCAGCTGGTGTCTTCATCGATCTACATTTTTATTCTGAATATCCCGTAATTTCATAAAAAGGGACTTTTTATTAGCGAAAAGTTCTAGATAATAGCAAAAACATCTGAGAGCCAACTTAAAACGTAAGCTCGTTTTCCATCGCAATCTATTAGTGTTCATTCCCCGGCCATTTAAAAGAAACCAGATAAAATGTTCCTACAAGTGCTTAGAGCTTACTCCTAAGTGTTTAGCGCTGGCACAATTCCCTGTTTACTATTAATCCTATTTATTTCAAGATAACGAAACTTCTTGGAGATATCTTTCGCCTTTCAGAGTTTTGGGGTTCAGTTCTGAATAGCAGGTTTCCAAGGGAGGAGCTAAGTTTGTTTTTATTGGCACTTCGATTTTGTGTTGCTATAAGGTATTGAGACAGATAAGTAGATCGGACTAATTCAATAGTTCTTGTTTCTTTATCATCACATAGCCTTATAAATAATAATTCTGGCTAATGGAACCGCCGATTTTGGTGAGTTGACTCATTTCAACAACAGAAGGAACGACACTATATTGCATTTTATTAGCTAAATTGAAAATGTGGATGCGTTATTTTGTAAGGATGTTTCACGAAAAACCACTCTACAATAAATGTTAATAGTATAAGCTATAACAGCACTCTTTTTCATTTCCTGTGATCATAACCGTGGAGCGTCAGAGACCAAAGGTTTTACTTTGTCTGTAATAAAATTTCCTTTATAGTATCTTCATTAAAAATTCAAATTTATGCATAGGCGCTGATTGTGAGAGCGCAGAATGAGATCTAAGATATCAGCGCTGTCACAGAGGAAAACCAGTTTCCGGTTTCCAGTTTAAAAATGTGGGATTTCTGAAACATTTGTAAAATCGTGTTTATTTGTGATTTTTTGGGCCTCATAATAATCATATACAGCCTAATTTTGCCCACTGCCGGGTACTGAATTAACCTTCTTTGCAAGTTTTCTGTAAAAAGTTAAGTCGTCTTAGGCGCTATGCAGACAGAACAACTTTAGTTGAAGAAACTGTCAACTTTTTAATCTAATCTTAGGCACAATCAGATAATATATAATAATACTAACGTATATAAGGACACCCCTGGCCCTCCACCTAGCCGAGCTTCCTCACACGCCCACGTCCCAACGAGTTCGGTTTGCGTTCCAAATGCAAGGGATGTACGGCGCACCCACAGAGCGCAGTATGTCATGTGTAATGTAATTATTTTGACAGACAACGCCGATGGTGTTTGATGTTTTGTTTGTTTGATCATGGACATACGAAATTTCTTCTGTTTTGAGGTTAAATTTTACCTTTTGTGAGAATATAATATCTTTGAGGTATTTCGCAACTGTCTCACTTGCACGATGCAAACGTCACACATACTGTTGCACGTGTAGCGCAACACAATTGCGCATGTATGTGCCGAGACGCGACTTTTGTATGGAGAAATGGGCGAGTGTCCGGGGAAGAAATTTATACAATGTATTTTCCTGCATTTCAAATTTATTTCTAACTGTCACAGTAGGTCATGCTTAGCAAAGATAGCAATCTAAAGAACTATGATTTCAACTAAGGAAGAAAATAACAACATGCTTTCTACACAAATGTGCCCTGAGCTTCAAGCCTTTCAGATTTCCAAGCGGGATTGCCGGTAAATTGCGTTGATGAAAATTACGTTGTAGATTAAAAGGAAACCCATTTAATTAATTCACAGTTAATCCGAGGGAATGACACAGAATTGTGTCAATAGGTGCCTACCTACAAAGTTGGCTCTGCCGGGCTTTTCAATTTGAAGGTACGATTTCGATTGATTCCGATTGAGGAATTATTTTTCAGTGAATAACCCTTTGTTCGATAAATCTAAGCCGATTAATAGAAACTACAGGTTTGCCACGATTTTTATTGTTGACAAGCATCTGATCTGCTAATGGTTTCACTCACGCGGTAGATGAATAAAACTTACCCTAAAGCTTTATACAGGGTGTTTGGTATTGGGACTGACATAATTTTTTGAGGGGTTTAGAGGGTCATGGCATGCATTTTCCCGGTAGATTCAAAGTCTTAAGTGTCACGGTTTCTGAGATAAGATTTTTTAAAGTTTTTTGTACATCACTACCACTTACTGGTGGTTATGGTTTCGGCAGAATATCAGCGCCTATCTACTATTGAGTGGTAAGGTCAGGCATTTATGCTGAGCCGAGACCTTTTTGCTGCTGTAACACTCAGCCCAGTCTACTTTTTGAAAATATTTTTGTGTACCTAATTGTTTTTGTCGTAATATAGTTAACTTTTAAAAAAAATTTTATATATTTATTATTTTTTAAAATTTTTCAAAATGTATTTTTATATCTGTTTTGTACTTATTGTGTGGTGGCAAGGTGTTTGAGCAGCAAATAAATGATTGTCTATGTCTATGTCTTAGTACTATCTTGCCTTTTTTTATGAAATAATTATATGGTGGTCAAACTAAGAGACACTAGTCTGCTTGGGACATGATTAAGCATATATTTTTTATGTTTTGTTCTTCTAAATCAACTAATATTTTAAAATTTGTTCAGCTGGTGTTTTGAAGTGGATTGTATCAAGTAATTATTTATTTAGTATGAGAAAATATGGCACAGCACAAAAATTTATATTGTGGCATTACAACCACAAACAAAAAAGATATGACGATTCACAGGCAAGATTTAGGTGATTTTCAAAAAACTTTTAAAAATCATATATCAGCAACTGCGCCATTTATGACATTAAATCTACCAGGAAAATGTAGGACGTGATTCCCACAACCTACCAAAAATATAATAAATAAATAATATAATATCTAGGCATTATACCTTATTATTTCGTGGACAGGGTGTCGTGTGGATGGATGGCAAAGATCGTTGCCTTACGCTTCGCTGCTACGATCTTTGATGCAGTCTTTACAGAATAAACGCTTCGATCGTCAAACACAAAAATGTTTTAATGATGGACGACCAGAGTGTGTGTTTTCCCCCAAACGCTTTTGGTTACAAACAAACAGTAAATACAGTAGACGAAGAGGTGACCATCTTGTTTTGCCTACAATTAGAACTCAGCAGGGTAAAAAGACGATTACTTTCGAAGGTGCCCAATTCTATAACAGGCTACCTGAAGATATTAAAGGAGCTAGAACGTTTGGCGTGTATAAAACTAAATTGCAAAGATATATAACCGAAGATGTAACACTACTAAACTAAACCATAAGAGACGAAAATAACATAATAATATTACTAGCATAGGTTTCTCGTGTAAGTAACATGTTTGTTGTAAATGAGAAATAAAGATCTTTGAACTGAACAACTCTGGTACTAACTAACACCTCTGGTACTGGTAGGTACCGGTAACTTGTACAGAGGACAACACAAATCGATACGAGCCGTATCACACATAAAATGTTAATGAGCTTTCAAATTGCCTATAATTACGGAAGCGGTATGAACCACGCCGCTGTCAGGAAATATCCTTTACGGTGATTTCAAGTTTATTCGAACCGTACGAGTCACTTTACATGGCATTTGTAATTATTTGGCAACTAAAACCATTATGAATTTCATTTCAACATTCCTTGTCAAGTTTGGATTGAAATTTTTGGAAACTTTGCTGACATGTTTCGGTTCCTACAGTACTTAACACAGGCCTACGTCCAGAAGTGGACTAATATGCTGATATCAGTCCACTTCTTGACGTAGGCCTCTCCTAATAAAAGTTTCTGCCTGATGATCTGGTTATTGCCTCTTCCAACCGGCTGATTGCAGTATAGCGCAGTCTATATAAAGGCACAGCTAAATCCCTTGGCCGTCAACAGGCAGCAGCGTCGGCAGTGCTAAAAAGCTGTGTCCCTAATGCCCAGCTTGGGGATTATGTCATCACCCTCTAATAAGAGCCGACGCTGGCGTTTATTGGAGGCCTAGGTCCAGCAGTGGACTGTTATAGGCTGGTTTTGTTGTTTGTTGTTTCTGCCTATTATGCGATAATTGTCCGACAAATACATTAGTCAATAATGGAAAAACCCAAATAGTTTTACCCAAACAAGTATTGTGTCCTAGTTTTATGTTAAGTTTTCCATGGGAAGATCATGGAAAAAACGGGTTATGTGGGCAAACACACAAATCGTTGGGGGTGTAAGATGAACGAACAAATTAATGTGTATTTTGGGGTGCGTGTAACTTCTTCTTTACCTAGGTACCTAGATTTTTTGTAATCTTGCAAGTAAAGCTAGGAGACTTTTTGTTAACAAAATTACCGAGTTTCTATGTTTTTTCTCGTAGAATATAAGAAGTGATACAAACGCAATGTACTATCTAAATATACTAACATTTATGTATAAGACGAATGTGATAAAATAAATATGAAATAAATATTATATTCTATTCTACCTTCACTTTTTTATATTTTTATATACATACTTTATTGACAAAGAAAATTACAATTCAATAATAAAAACAAATTAGAACTAGTATTTACAATTGAAACAATTAAGCTAACTGCAGACTGTTGTAAACAACAGCTAGCTCAACTGATCCATATCAATACCAGTCGGAAGCGTCCCCAAGACGCTGGCTGCATTGCCCCGCTGTATGGAAATGCTGATGCGCTGCGCTAGATACTCACCAGCTCTCGGGTCACGCGTCGCGTCGACCAGACGCTCAGATAACTTTTTAAAAACCCGGATAGCTTCCGTACCCCACGGACCTAGGGTCTCGACCCCAAAGGGAACAGATGTGTAGGCTCTGTCGAGACCTGCATGTTTGCGTCTCTTGAGATCCTCGGCCAAATCTGCCGCCGCACCAGCCCTCACGGATGTCCTCGGAAGATGGGAAGGCGCAAGTGTGTCGACGCATGTAGCGTCCCACACAATGGGCCTCCATGTATATACATGGGATGGTGTCATGCCGTCGCGCCTCTTACAATCGTCACGCAACAGACCATTCAGTTCGAGATCAGCTGGTACGTTAGCGGTGACAAAGGCCCGCCGGATGATGTCGTTAAGGCTGGCATGACGAGATATCCGACCGGCGGCCGTATTACACGATAGCCCGTGATGACCAAGCTGTTCTACAGCAGCGCGCAACACATTGCACCCATCTGAAGACATGTTGCGATACGGAAAGTTACGGGATCCAATAAAGCGCCAGTGTTAAATGAAGGAAATGCTTGCAACCAATGTTCTGACTCCCATTTAGAAACGGCCAGGAGACGGGCACGATCCGCAGAGCTGGAGCACGTTTGTAACGAACAACGTGTCAACTCACACAGAGGTCTGTCTCATTGCCGTTGGGACCAAAGATATTTTGGGGGAGCAGCATTGGGGCAAGCACTATGCCAAGCCGTTCGAACTTCGTCTAAAAATGAAATTTTGAACTATTTTGATGACTAATTTGATAACTTTAAAATTTTTTCAACTAAAAAACTAGTGCTTTAGACGGAAGACAGGAACGTTTTAAGGGCTACACTTGAAATTTTGCGTATACCTCCCAATTTGACAGGCAGGGAGGCCTGAGACCATGCCTTGTCATCTAAATCGACATTCAATACCGATGATAGAGTATTCTTTATTATGTTGTCTAAGCCTTCCAAGGGCTCGTTGTGTTTCCACAGTTGACTACATCTCAAAGAATACGTATAAATTTAGGTACAAAAAGACAAAACCGAATTATTGTAAAAGCCTATGGATATTAATTTTGAGCAGTCTGTCCGAAGTTTTGTTGAAATTTTAAATTTTCTCATCTACCAAGGACTGAAAAGACTCGCATCAAGAATTGGTGAACCAAGAAGGCGAAGTGAACATTTATCAACAGCTGTAATGTTAGGGCCCAAACTTTTGAATTTTCCAATGATATTGTTTTTGTCTATACAAGAGTCTGAAATAAAAAGCTCGCACTTTTAAAAAATTTTATTCCAAACTTATTTTTCGAATTTCATCTGTGATGATTTTTAGATCATCAAAAACTGTGTTTACCTCTCCACCTAATGTTCCGTCATCCAAATATCAAACATTGATCTTGGATTGGAGACGTTGAAACATCGGTTGGATAGCAAGGCTAAATATGGCCGGAACAAGAGGGCCGCCCTGCTGACATCCAACAGCGGACAAAATGACTTTGTTCTTGTAAATTAATTTTGACGGTGAACCGTAACATTGCCAGAGAAAATGGTAAAGTTGTCTTTAATTTCTTTTAGCAAGGCGTGTCTACGGATTTGAAGGCGTTTTTGACATCTACCTTCTGAATTACCTCCCCATAATTTTGGTCTAAAAATGTACGAAGGGAATGTACTGCGGCCTCACATCCGCCTCGCGAACCAAAGCCTAGCTGAATTGGTCGGAAATAGTCGCCTAGATAGTCGGCTTCTTTCCGACAGCAGACTTTAGCCACAACCTTCACTAAAATTATAATTACTACCAAGTAAAAACATAAATTATTTATCACATTGTTAACAACAGACTTTGTAAATAAGTTCTTTTGCTTGCTTTAATTATCTCTTATAAACAGTGCTCTACTTAGAAATGAATGAGACAGGGCGACAGATTTTGATGAATTTTACGAAGTTACAGGTGTACGAGTGTCTGCAGGTATGTACCTACCTACGTTATGAATAGGTACAGAGTGTAATTTAAATGAAGATAATTTGAGGCCAAACTAAACTAACTACGACTATTCTAGTCAAAGAACTTGATGTTGAATTTTGTTTTAATTACCCTTTTAATTATATTATATAATAAGGTAATATTTTTATTCCGTCAATTATTAATTTAATTTAACGAACTGTTTTTTTAAAACTAACTCTTTGTTTAATACTGAGAAAAAAATAATATAATTAAATATAATTAATATAATAATTTATAATATAATTAATAAATAAAGACAGTAAGTTCAGGATATTACATATCAGGATAATATACAATTTATATTCGTTGTATATTATCCTGACAGCTAGCAAACTGTTTGCTATGATGCTTGTAAAATGGCAGGTGTCAAAGCAAGACAAAAAGATTGATGATTTACGGTTTGCTATTAAATTAATTTATATGTTTAAGGGTATCTATCTAATGAATTTCGTTTGTGGTTTCATTGATTATCTGTTTTGGGGCGGCGAAATCGTATGAGCAATCTAGCATAGCGCCCTCTTCCGGACATAAATAAAACACGACGCTTATTTCATAGCGACGGAACTGTGATATAATACTCTATTTTGTGAAGATTTATCTGTTTAGTGTGAAACCGGTTGGTGCTGCTTAGCTATGTGCTTGCAGCTAGTCTGTTTAGACGTTTTAGTGAGTATATCACTCATTCTATTTTCGCCGATCCTTTGTTCATTTTCTTTTGTTTCTTATTCGTAATAAAGCAGCACTGAGTGGCGAAATAGTTTGAGTGACACACTCATGAATAAATCTCAATAGCAGTCAGGTACTAGAATCGAAATTATCAGATTTCTATAATTATTTTTAGCTTTTGTATAGAGAATGAAGCTATGGCGCTCATTATGGGAGGCCTATGTCCTGATGTGACTAATATAGGTTGATGATGATGATAGAGAATGATCCCGAAGTGGTCTTATGATAAGGTTCATGCCGGATAGATAATAATTTTCCCGTAAAACTAAAAAAAAAAGAGTTTTTAATTATATATTTAGGAACTTAATTATTTAATTTCTATAAAACACATAAATTGATTATTTAATTTCTGTGTCTGATCTAAACAAACGTAAGCAGACCACGCTTGGACAATAATTGGATGTTTTCTTTTTCGCAAACATTAGTGACAGGTGTCAGGGATTTAAGGCTTTCACTAATATTGTTAGGCTTCGGAACACGCCTAAGCCGCATAATCTCATCAGTATAGTTGCGCTATATTTATACCAAACCATCCGTAGAGGTTACTTATAAAAGCTGAAATAATTTAATAAAAGCGTTATATCTTTCTCGGGTCACGTAAGAGGGCGCTTCGGGGGAAAATTACATTTTGTTTGGCCACGTCCACAACAGCGACATGGGACAACTGAGTTAACGAGTGTTCAGGATTCTCCGTTCTTTCATATCTGAACAATCTCTTTACAGATACGACTTTGATAAATCTCCTCGGGCAAAAAGTTGCAGTACAAAAGTTGCTTTGCAGATTATCACTTCACTCATGCAGGCGTCTAATTACACAAATTGAAAACTTTTGTTTGTTTTGAAGGTTTTTGACATTGCTCGAGCAAATTAGCAGAGAAAATGGGCGCCGAAAGGTCTTTGGACAATAAAAACAGGTGTTGGCAGCCAATTTGTTTGGAGTTGTTTGCTTTTCGAAATTAAGTTTTAGCACAACTTATACAATAAACTTTAATTTCGTATACATTTGTTTTCAAACCGCCGAGGAATATTTGTGTCCTAAAAATTATTTGAACATATTTCGACATAACCGAAGTTTTTGCCATCCACACCCAAAACTTTTCAACGCAGGGATTCACGAGAATAAAACCCGCAACAAAAAGTTATGTTACCCCTTTTGCGACGAATGGGAAATTGAAGTATTTAGAAATATACCTCAAGGGTTTTATGTTATTGATATGAGGTTGAAGCTCGATTAGCTAAAGCGACTAAGTATTAAATAAAGTCTTGCAAAATTTATTTATCTTAATAATGAAAACAAATTATATTGGCAATATTGAATAAGAAAATGGAATGTAATTGCTATTATCAATATTTACACACTAGCTGACAACAAAATAAGAAATAGCGAAATCGGTTTAGCCGTTCAAGCGTGATGCCGTGACCAAGGGATATAGGGATTTATTTTTATATACAGATAGATAGATAAAACAGGGGTGTCTTAAAAAAATATTATTATCTCACTCTCTCTCGTATTTAAATCATGTAAAAGTATAATAAAGTAGCTTTGCTAGTTCAAGGGGTTATTTTTGTGGAGAGTTGTTATTATTTTCTATTTTAATTACTTTAACATATTTTACGCACCTTCGTAGGTAACAACCTATATGTTAAAGTCAACCTTTGATAACTGTTGTTATCAAAGGTTGGCGGCTTGCAGAAAATATGTTAATACTTTGATGTGGCAACGCGATTGGAAAAGGCTTTCAAATTAATTTAAATACAAATTCTTTGAATGTTTGATGTTATTGAGTGTGGTTTGCGATAGAAATGTTACGTGCGTTTTACCCGTCGGCGTCGCTTGACGCCCCCCCCTTTGACAATAAATGTTGGTAATATAGGTAAAATTGTCTATTTTATGTCGTCTTTATGTATTTGTAAGTATAGGGCAAAGTTTCAAGAAATAAGATAAATTATGGGTTACCGAAAACAGCGAAGATAAGTTAACGATATAGTCACGTCCCAAACGAAAGTTGTTTTAAAGAGGGGAAAAGCAATCTTCCATAATGCCTTGTTTTAATTTCCAACCGTAAATAATAATTTGGTCAATTTTCCACAATTTTGGTTGCGTGTACAAAGTTTTTATTACAATTTTATTGTTATTTAGGCGTGTTTGTTCCTTGTTTCAGATTACATCGGAGGTTTTAAAGGAGCCGGGCGCTAATGTGAGTTTCCGAATTTCACTTTTGTTTATTATACGAGAGCGTAATTGAATTCAGCCCGTTTTCTTAGTACGTAGAACGTGAACGCAGAATTACGGACGCACGTAAACGTAAATAAGAAAGTTTCGTGTCCGGCCAGTGTAATGGTTACCGGCAGCGCCAATAAAATCCCAAAGCAGATAGGCTCACGTAATGCGAAAAGAAAACTACCAGGCGGGCGGCGCACTAACTTTTCGGAGAGAGGGAATTTTAGTCAACAGGAAGGTAGTCGGGAACTATGAGCATTAAGAAACTTTTATGAGCGGCCTGGCCGTTTAACCGCGAGTCAAGAGCTAATCCCACTAGCCGGCTGGCGGCGGCACAGCGCACCTGAGACCGGCTTTTTATTTCTGTTTCACATTTCCACCTAATTTCAGCCACAGAGGCTGCGAGGTGGGTTGAACTTTGTCGGGCGTCATAAATTTATTTAACGGCCCGAAGGCAATAAGAGCCGGAGTGTAAAAAGAAAAATACGATACCAACGTGCCTAGTCGTTATTGCAATTAAACAGAGGAAGTAAATCTTTCAATACGAGCGGCGAACGTTCGCCTCCCGTTTCCTGCCTTAATTTATCGCTTTGTTTTAGTCAGTGGCGCGTCGCATTGACGGATTGCAATGTGTTTGATTAAAAAACGCAACTTGATCTTGCCACCCCTTTGGGCTCAAGCGCTGAATACTAATCCGCGACACTCGGTTCGCGAAGCTCAATAAAATGTGCCCCTGTTGCCGGTGTTTTATCACTACTTACTTATTTAGACACGGTGATACGTTTCAGTTTGTTAATACGGTTCATTTGAGGACCCTACGGTACCGTTCGAAACGCTTTATTCAGTTGCAAGAATAGCAAAGCTGAATCCTTTTAATAAAATATCATCAATTAAATTATAACATCTGTGTTCGAGCGTTCGAGCTGCAAGAATCCTCACATTATTCCGTTGATTTCTTTTCTGATTTTTTTCATTTCCTCGAAGGAGTTCCGATAACATAGGATTGGCTCACATGCTATTGCCGACGCCGCCGCCGGCTCAATTGATCTATACACGTATTTAATTTGTTCTTTGTTGATTTATTCCACTTCGATTGCTTCATTTCGCTTTTATGCAGACGGTTTTGGCTCTTCTTTTCTACCATGTGAATTTTATTTTGATTGAATTTTCCTACAATATCGCTGATACCTATGTTTGATTTGATTTCAAGTTTTGCTTTATTTATATCTATTCTTATATTTCCTTTTAAACATTGTAGTTACCACTTAGCGAAACAGCCTGCAGGTCTATTCAAATGGATTCGTGAGCGTATCACTCATAGTATTTACGCCGCTTAATGGCTGCATTCTGTAAAAAAATAACCAATTAGTCGCGTAAATAGAGTAATACACTCATGGATATATCTGAATATACCAGATGGGATACAAAAATGACCTTATAGAAAAACATCTAGAAATATTACTCGTTTTTTGCTATGCTCTTATGTTCCATTGTTTAAATTACAATTTCTGTAGACCCTATTATTTTAGGGTAATCCAAGATCGGGTGCTATCAATCGTATTTAATAACGCACAACTCGAGTTATTATTTCGCTTTCTACGGATCCGCGAATCGTGCAATTTCTGTGGTAGTAGGAAAATGAAGGGACGAGTGTTAAATTCAAATTGCTTAATGGTTCGGAAGCAGACATTTCATTTTCCATTCGAATCGTTGCGTAATTTAACGCAATGCGTAAACGACGCGAGACCTTTTGTTTGTGTTTGAAAAATTGTGGGATATATTTTGCTAATAGATATAGTTAGGCTACAAGTTGTAGCTTGTGTAGTGAAATGACTGTTATTGCGCGTAAACTGCAATTTCGCATTATTTGGGAATTCTTGTGACCTAATTATAAGAATGTGTAGGTACGCAATGTTACCTCCAACCAACTATTAAATATGGCATATACAAAGCATTTTTTTTGTGAAGCTAATAGCTAAACATCGTTACGAATTATATTCCCTGCAGTAGGTACAGCTTGACTAATCATAACAAAAAATCAAATAAATGATGAGTCCTACATTTTGATCACGATTACGATTTGATATATAATTATTATTCGAATGGATTTTTGTAGACCTTTTTACATTGTTTTGTTTGACAATTAATAAAACTTTTTCAATTAGTCAGTGTAATTTTGTAGTATACAGATTAGGTAACTGATACATACGTTGAAGTGCGGCTGACTCGCTGCCGCGTAATTTCGTAGAGGGGCTACGGGACTACGGCGTAGAGCATGCTACGTTGTAGATGTCTACAAGATTAATTTCTGGTCTATGATCTAAAAATCTCAATGCAATGGAACGATCAATAAGATGGAACGTCATCAATCACGCGGGATATACATTTTTCCTTTTTTTTTTCTTTTCTGCGTTTTAAAAGTAATTTAGCTATATAGCAGAAAGTAGTTTTGCGACTATTGTAAACCATTTACTATGAATCCATGCTATAATAATAATAATAATAAGATATTTATTTACAAAATGGTGCAGGTAGAAGGTAGAATATACAATATACAAAGTACTATGGGTACCTATACGTGTAAGAGTTAATGACACCTCGCTCTAACTAAGTTTACATTAAACTTGTATTTAGACACGAGGGCTCAAACCTCCGGCTACTTTTAGGTTCATATTTTGATATTTTAATTGTACAACCTTACTATTAAATACATATAATAAATGCTTCTAAGTGTAACTAAAAAGGAGACTTATACCTAACACAGAAAATAAAGCTCATTATAGTAAAAGTAGCTGAAAAAATTAATACATAATACATTTAAACACACAATACAATTAAACACACAAAGCCAAAAATTTAAGAATGGATATCTAACAACTGCTCTACCTAGGAGTAGTCAAGGTTTTGTAAGTATCGTGTGACATATCGCGTACATTCTAAGTGGGTTTTAAGGTGCAAAGATCCTATTTTATTAAGCTTGTTAAAAATATACGGAGCTAAGAATTGCGTGTGATGCTAAAACAAACTTCTATTCAGTTATCGTTTGCGAGTGTATTGACATTATGTTGATTTTAAAATCAAAACTTTACCACGTCCAAAACGATTATTGCTTAATTCCACCATAACAGTTAGCTCATTGTAATAATCTCATAAGTTAGCTCATTGTAAAAATCTGATGACCTCCGTCGTGCAATGGGAGAGTAGCCGACTTTGAAACAGAAGCAGGTTCGATACTCGTTGCTGCACCAATATGTCGTTCAATATCTCCATGACAGGTTGCTGCGTCCAGAAGGCAGCTACTTTTTTGTGAAACCTTTTATTTCTTATTATTAGTCTGGATCATAAATCTAGGTTTAGGTCTACCTACAGAATCTACTCTGTCAAACGAACAAAGATTTAATGTTCAGCATGCATCGCGAATTATATGGGTTTATTAAATTATTAAATTATCATCAGTATATTCACATTCTTATTTTGGTTAAAGTAAAATATATTTTATATAGTCACTGAGTTATATGTACTACGTACATATATACATATATATTAATGTATATAGTTTATTTTCCATTAAAAAGGAAGGTTCTATTTCAACTCTATGGTCAACAAAGTGTTCAAATATTCATGGCCGGTATCGATTGCTGTCTCGTCATACCCCATTGAAAGATGCTATCGGTGCCATACAGGAACAATGTTCAACCCTCGGTGCATTGAATAGACTGTTTCAAATGAAGTTTTATTGAAATAGCTGATTGTGATACTGATTGGCTTTGGTGTAGGTTTTAATGTTGGAGGGTGCGATTTTGGTGGGCCGCGTAAGCTCGACCGTTTTTGATGAAAAGTTTTATTGAACATAAGTCTAAAATTAGATTACGCTGCGCTGTCTACCAAAAACATACAAGCTACTTTTGAAACTTTCACGTTCTGTTAACATATTAAAGGTAAGCGATAAATATCCGATGAATAATCTTGAATATAACCTACTGTTTTTATAACGAAGTTGAAACTGTTGAACACGTTTTAAACAGTATGATTTTCTTCCACTCTCCCTTTCAAGAGTAATCTCCGTACTCATACCTTTCTTGCCCTAAAATGCCACCAATTTTTATTTAAATTCATAATTAATTAAAAGTGGCCACAGCTTTTTACATATATTAATCATTTAATTTTATATATGTGGTAAGTTAATCTTATTACTATTTATCGTAATTGCAACGCTTTATAAACTTTATACTACACCTGCTCGGAAAGTGTCTTATTCCTTTTTCATACTTGAGCTAGAAATTACGTCATTGGAGGCGCACTAGAATGCGGTTCGAAAAACTCTATGGAATTTCATTTCTCACGCGTTTGCTGGGAAAGAATAATGTATGGAAATCCATTTCTTACGTATTATATCTTATTAATTTTCTGAATTTTCAGCCTTTAGCTATGGTTTTTTTTATTATAGGATAAACTACAAAAAGTTTTTAATCCGAGTCCGCCATATGATATCGGCCTCTCCATTCTCGGAACTGTAATTCATAAAATTAACCAACTGCATGAGGCATTCGCGGGAATTTCTTCGAAATTTACTTTTCAGTTAGACAATTTTATTAATTTTACAGTTTGTCGTCGAGTGATAGTGAAGATTTTATGACACCGCCAGTATTAAAAGAAACTGCTCAAGCAGTGATTGAGAATCTATTACCGGAGAAATCCAGAAATAAATACAACAAGACTTATGAAGATTTCGTGTATTGGAAAAACAAGAAGATTGCAACTTCTTTTTCGGAAAATGTTTTATTTTCCTCGTAGGAAGTATATACACTATGTATCACTCAGGAGAAAGTGCGATTCCTACGTTCGTTTTAAGGCACACAAAATGACACACTTGATAGGAATCAGTCACTTTCTCAACTCGGTGAACAATGTACTTTACGAAACGACTTTGGATAATATTGACCAGTTAAACATCAAGAGTCCCATTTAGTTCCCACATGTTTTAATTCTAAAGGCTTCATGTTCCAAAAAGGTCTTGTACGAATATTACTCCATGCATAACCCATACATTGGAATTCGATATCTATCGCGAAGTGCTGATCTAAGAGGAGTTTGAACGTCTGATGCGCTTAGGCGTGCGTTGAGTATTTTGTAAGATCCCTTCTTCTAGATTATAACCAGTTTTGGATTTGACCACTGATGTACCCATTTCTGTATTTGACCTCTTATTTTATTTTTATGTACACCCTCTGTAAAACTTGCAAAATCAACGTAGTGAAGTCAGTACTTCAAATTTTGCAAGCAGCCGTGTGTGTAAATCTAGAAGTAAATAATGAAAAATATCAATTTTAATTTGATTGATACAAGAACAGCTAATGATACAATTGTGTCGTATGATTCCTATTAGATGATTAGCTACGTGTGAAATTATTTCTATTATAATACTTCTGTGGCGCAGCGGGTAAATAAAAGATCCACTTGCGACACAGGAAAGTTGGTTCACGAGGTTCGATTCCCGTCTCGAGACAAATGTTCGTGCGATCTGCATATATTTGTTCCAGGTGTTTCTATGTTCAATAAAAAATATCTATCTATGTTATACAATATTATAAGCATGCCAATAATCACGTACCCATAACACAAGCTCTGCTTAGCTTGAGGCTAGATGATGCTGTGTGAATTTGTCGCCCTATTTCACTCTGATCCACTTTGCAGATCCACGAATGGATCAGTTTCCACTTTTTTGTCCTCTCTGATCCACCGATGGATTAGTTTCGACTTCAAATTCCACTCTGGTCCACCGATGGATCAGTTTCCACTTTTATGTCCACTCTGATCCACCGATGGATTAGTTTCGACTTCAAGTTCCACTCGGATCCACCGATGGATTAAGTGGAGAATGAAGCAATTTGTCCAGCATTATTATTTATTTAGATATCAAGTCAATAGCGTGGCTTTGGAACGGAGTGACCGTGTATGCTTCTTAAAAGTTGAAATTCATGGTTAAACAAGTTACCTCATGTTGGTTGCGGTAACCACTCTTTACCCCATACAGGTACCCATTTTAGTTAATTTCATTTCCATTCCTAATTCATTCCCAACTATACTTTGTCGACATTAATTGCCTGAAACGGTTCCACTGAATTCAAGTTTATGTTAATCCCAGGGGCACCGTTTATGAAACCAATTATGTAAAGATACCTACGGCACTGTGGAAATGGAACTTAAAATAAACGAACGTTTGTGTATTTCTATTATATGTTTCTACTTATCACGGTCAGTACGCAAGTTGGCTGAGTTATTACAAACTTCGTTTGTATTGTTTGATTTTAACAGCCTGTACCTTCTTGTTATGTACCTACCTATTTACAAACTTTAGGCCACGACCGCACTTCAAGCTGGTGGTAGCTTGAAAGGTTGCTTCCACGGTGTCTAGATGGTTGCTTCGGCGGTTGCTTCGATGAAAGCTAGCCGCGTAGCCTTTTGGAGATAAGGCTTAATATCTATCTTCTTGTACTGGCCCACAAAAGCGACCATCGAGGTATAAACTTTTAAAAATGACATCACCTCGCTACATCCAGGCGACTAGCTAAACTATCTACTAGCAGGATGGCCGGCCCCGTATATTTTCATACGTTTATTTTCTTATCCATACTCCATACTAATATTATAAATTTGAAAGTAACTCAGTCTGTCTGTTACCTTTTCATGCCTACGCTGTACGGATCTTGATGAAATTTGGTAGGGAGGTAAATGGTATTTCGCGGACGAACATAATAATATAGCCTTTTATTCAGATATTAAAAATTCAGATATTAAAAGAAAACTAAAATTGTAACTAAATTAAAATTAGATTTAACATATAATTTAGCCTAGTATTTGTTGCTTGTTTATTTTTTGTAGATCCGTTTGCCAATTGGCAAAGGCCTCCTCTGAACTTTTCCATTCAGATATTTCTTGAGCTCGTCCCACCTTTTTTAAGGCCGGCCTTTTCTTCTTTTGCCTTCTCTGGGGTACCATCTTGTTATCATTTTGCTCCACTTGTATTTGCCTCTTGTCATAGGGGACGGACATAGGCTACTTAAAAAGCACGTGCAAAGCCGCGCAGCAGCTAGTCTTCCAATCTATATCCAATCTACCATATTAAAGCGCGACCGTGGAATCAAACTGAAATTATAGCAAGGTTTAGCCCGCGACTTCCCAAACATGTCCGTCCCTGGGATACTGTCTACCTCCCTGCCAAATTTCTTTAAGATCCGTTTAGCCGTTTAGGCGTGAAAAGGTAACACACATACAGACGGACAGAGATATTTTCGAATTTATAATAATTAGTATGGATATAGATTTACATGTTGGCTGGATCATGGCGAGTCTTGACTCACTCAGGTAGGTCGGGATAGGTTGTCAAATTAGTCACGTCAGGTCACAAAACGAGTTTGTGTTACTCAGCTATTACGTAACTGCTCCAGTAACTAACTGTACAATAATTCCTCTGTCGCTGTCTGTTTAGAGAGAAATTATGCTGCAGCATTAGCTGTATAATTCAATTTAACTATCAGTCTCATCTCAATCGATATACGGGCAGATTAGACCTATTGTCCCTTCCAGTTTCTGATTGACTTTGTACATAATTATCTTAGCCATGTGTGAACTAACGAGGAAAAATTCGTGATTTTTTAAATAAAGTCTTGAAATATTACAATATAATTAATAAAAAGATTGAATACGTATGTTTATTCATAAAGTAGGTTCGTGCCTAAACACAACATAAATTTTATTTATTAATAGAAGTATTGAAAAAAAAACAAAATAAAATATCCAGGTATATGCAAAATTCAGCATTAGCACCAAATTAGCTATTTTTGTGCAACCAGTGAGCAAAACGATTTTTTGCTGCACGTGCCGGTACTAAATCCCGAGCTAGCGAAGCAGTATAGAGTAGAGTTACGAGCGTAGCGAGTGGCTCTAAAGTAGACTGCTGAGGTAGCGAGGGATTGAAAAGGCACGAAACAAAAAACATTTGCTCTCGAGTTCAACATACAACTTTTGACCTTGACTAGCGAGAAAATATTTTGTAAGATATGAAAGAGGTCGAATGTCAGGAATTCATTTTGGTCAACAACCATGCGAACGACGACGCGACGATGCCTTTCTGTGAAGGTTGAACGCTGTCTAACCTCCTTCCCTACGATAAGTTAAAATGAGTAGCAGCTCACAGAGGTGCAAGTCCTATATAAATTCCGACTCTGTTGTTTGGTAGATTATTTAAAGATGGCGCTGTTCGCGTAAAAGAATGGTCTTCACAAGTCAGGTTGTCAAGGTATACATAAAAATGAAAAAGTGAGAAAGCTTACCGCCCCTGGCGCAGATTGCGTAGTTTATTCTTTTTTTCGGCGCAACGACCAACGACTATAAAGTATCAATAACATATTACACCATCGAAATTTAGTACAGCATTCTGAATTCAAATTACATTTTTCAATAAGTTGATTAATATCCTCTATTCCACATGAGAGCATAAGTCGATTTTGCTCACTGTTTTTGAGCAGCAACGTCACCGTTTTCAAGCGAGAGTATAGTAAAAATAATATTAACACTTCATAGCCATACTCTAGATTCAAAGTCAAATAAACGTGACACGTTTATAAGAATACGATATTATTCCGCCTGAGAGATCGGTATACCGCACAGGGAGGCCATCTGGGCCCACTATTCTAAACTTCGGCTGACAGTTGTCAACGGCAGAAATTAAATTTTCTTTCGGCTACACTTGAAGTAAGTTTTCGAAATGAAAATTTCATATTCTGAAGAATTGTGGTCTATTATTTGGTTTGAAATAGTGTCACGTAAAGGTTTTTGAACCGAAAAAACCTTGGTGAAATCGCGCGTCTCGACTTTGAATTTGAAATGTGGATCCAAAGTGAAATATTGTCCTTTTGGACAATATTTCACTTTGGATCCACATACTGTGTGTCCTGATTGTTTATTTCTTGGATTACATAAAATATGATTTCATATTTTTGTTTTAATGCAAATAAAAGTATAATAAAACATTCAAAAAATACAATTCTACTTCTTTCACGCGTTTATTGCCTTAGTAACACATGCAAGTCTATGAAGTTTCCTTATTGTTGACATATGAGTGAATGAATACTGAATGAAAGAATGCATTATTTTATAACCACAGTTACTTTCCAAAAATAGAGATGCGAATCTGTCGACTCAGAAAATATCGGGATACGAAAGTTTTGATTTTTATCGAGTAGACAGATTACGTTACGAAGAATATTCAAGTTGATTTTTCCGAGAAAAAAATATAGAAAACTAGCGGCTGCCCGCGGCTTCGCACGCTTTTTACCTTGATAAAATACACCTAATGTCCGTCCCCGGGATACCATCTACCTCGCTGCTGAATTTCACTAAGATCCATTCAGCCGTTAAGGCGTGAAAAGGTAACAGACAGACAGACAGATAGATGGACAGACAGAGTTACTTTCGAATTTATTAGTATAAGAACTATAGTTTAGAACAGTAACTATAATGCAGTACCTACGGTAGGTCTAAATTAGTTATTTCATATTTACACTTACTACAAAATAAAGACTATACGAATGTTAACACCGAGACAAACCTCACAGGGTTTTGATGGTACAAAATATAATGTATAATATATAGTGTGATTGTTTTTGTAATGGATATATATACAAAAAAATTACCTGTCTTACTTTTTATACCGGAATAAAGCATGTAATGCCGCGGCAAGTAGCAAATAAAACAACAAAAATTTTAAATAATTGTACAAAAGTTGAGTAATAAAAGTAACAAAACCGATTAAATATTCTTCATAAACAACATCGACTGTCCTAAAAAATCGAATGGGCAAGGTCATCACTATTTGGTTATCAGTCGAACTGACAGATAGTGGAATGAGTATAACTAAATTTATTATGAAATTACAATAAGGAAAAAACCACCATTTACCAAACGATTCGTTACTCCACCAAAACAGACGAACAATCTTCTCACCCCTTTAGATCAACGAATCATCAATGCATCAGCAAATGAGGACGCATTCATTATCATGCTAAGGATAGTCTATGTGGAAACAGAGGTGTTTGTTTACCCAACTGATTTAATAACCCCGGTCTACGACCACTGTGGCGTGGGTGAGCCACAGAAGGTAGCGGGTTCGATTTTTGCTGCGCAACGCATTGGTTCCGAACTGAAGGTTTTTGAATGGTAATATTTCGTTGTTATTATTTTTATTTTTGTTTCTGTTGGCACCAAAACCAACTAAACTAGCCTCCTTTTTTAACAACCGGAAAAAGGGACGGAAGCAGTTTAAAGACATTTTAAAACCAGTTTATGTTTTGTGCCAACAGAAGCACTAACATTGTCATTATTTGTATTTTTTTTCTAAGGCGGTCATTATGGGAAGCATATGTCCAGCAGTGGACTAATATAGGTTGATAATGATGACGATATATATTTTTTTACTTTAACGGAAAGCAATCGGCTAACATTTTTTATTCACCACCCTTCATTATTTTCTTGGCCACTTTCAACTGCAAACTCCGACAACTAGTTTACTGAATAGGCAGTGACTAGCTTTCAATAAAAGTCGCTAGTACTCGAACTTTATGCGTCTCGTTTGCGCCGACTCTTTATAGATGCGGTATAGTACAACTTGATGCGGTATAGGCATAACTGGATGCGGCACGGGTACATTGGGTACTCGATGCGGGACGCAACCGCGGAATGTCAATGCGCTCTTACAACGCATTAGCGAAATAGACAGATAGCAAGCAACGCAGGGTTGGAATCGGATCTTTTAGTAGCTCTATCGACTTGATAGTATTGGGAACAAGCAAGTTCATGTTGAAGCAATATCAAACGTTTTTATAAACAGTCATTATTAAGAAGTCAAACGAACCTTTAGAGGTATAAATCTACCAAAAGGATTTTTTTGATGGGAGGCTTAATTGATAGTTAAAATAGATCGTAGACCATTAGAAAGATGAAAAAAGTAATCCATACCCATCCCGGAAGCTATATTCTGTAATTTATTGTTTTAGGAAAATATTCCCTTCATAATCACTGCCCAGCCCTCCTAAAACAGATAAAAGCGCTCATTACAAAAATTGGACACGTACTTTCGAACCGGTGGAAACATTTCATGTTGGCTTTCCTTCCGAATACTTCTCTGTGCGAGCAACAAAACTGATAAGAGCAGGGTGAATGCACGAGTGCGTTCAGGTCCTGCCCCTACCTTGGGGTAGTTTGATAGGGGTGAAAGGGGGGAGGAATACCAACGTGATTAATGGATTCCGGCGATAATGATAATGACTCTGTCTGCGGTCGCGAATCATTGAGCTAGTGTGGAAAATAATTTGGACTTATCCTATTAGTGATATGTTATGGTGTCTGGGGCGGGTGGTGAAAAAGTAATCAGATTTTGTAACAGTTTATTACAAAAGTATGTAAAGAAGTACCTATAGCAGTCATCTAGTACCCATAATACAAACCCTGCTTACTTTGGGACTAAAATAATGTTGAATTACCCAATATTGATCGATTCTTATTGATTTTTTTATTAATCAAGTCCATACACGTGTTAAATAGTATTCTAGTTTACACCATGTTCTCCCCTCAAAAAGTGCAATAACTAAATTCTCGATTGTAAAATACTTTTTACCATTAAAAAGTAATAATAAAAATAAACAATGTTATTATATCTTTCTGATTCTATCTATCGAATCTTTATACCTAACAAACCGTCATCACGACGATGATCACTTACTGATTGCCTGATGCGGTAGTTCCTGAAACCGAATCTATGCGTTTATTTACCTCTAATTCAACACACCTATGTTTATTTATACAGTAGCTCTGTGATTCCAATCAGCGCTTGGCTCGTGCCAACTAAAACCAATAAACCCGACTCCCTCTACAATATAGGTACTCTCGTACGCCTGCGGAGGCATTATCTTTGATAAGTCGACTGTCAAAATTTAATATACACACAACGAGATGCGAGTACAAACTTACTGTGCCACAGTAAATTGAGAGCAGAAGGTATATTCTTCATCGATGAGATTGCCGATTGTCACCTATTTACCCGCGAAGCACGGGATATGATTTTTGAATGTTTCTGTGGTTGAAGGGCAATCTTTATTACCTCCATCCAAGCATTAGAGCGGCTAATGTGGCGTAGATATGTGAGGTATCAAAATACTCGTCTGGTCTCCTGTAGAGTCCTTAGTTCTGCAGTTCAGCAAAAACGCAACTTAAATGTCTCATAAATGGTTTGGAAAAAGTGAGATAACTTTTAGAAGAGACAACGGTTCAAAGACGTTTCCTCTTTGGTATTTCGGTTATTTGTATTTAATATAATTATCAAAAATTATGAATAACAATTTATCTTTAAAGGCAAATAAATTATTACAACAAGAAAGTTTTTAAAATTTAAACAGTTGAGCAAACTGCATACTGTTGCCAACCGTATTATATATTTAAAGAGGTAGCCCAACTAATCGATTATTAATTTTCCAAAGCAAATCACTTGCCTGAAAACAACAACACTAAGCTTATAAGCATCCCCTCTGATATTTTCAATCGGGTGAACCTGGGCCGCATTTACCCACTGGTTCACCTCAACACGTGACAGCCCAATGCCCACCGAACCGAGCGCACAGACAATGATTTTGTGCATAGGATTCGTTTTATTTTGACGCGGATGCACGCTGCACCGATAATGGAACCATGCATTAAAAAAACGGCTAAGTGCTTTGGCCTTTTGTCTATTTGAAATTCATGCAAGAAAGTGGAGATAAGTGGTGGTTGTGAGGCTACCTATTTGGCTTGGTTTTATATTGCAGGAGCTCCTGCATGCGGCTTTGCACGTGATTTTTTGGATAAAATGTGGCAAGCTATTTGCCAAGGTATTCTTACTGTCCAAGGTAACTAACACGTAAAATAAAACATAGAGTATAATAAATCTAGAGGGGCTGTTTACACTGCTTGAAAATAAATCTAAGTAGTATGTATGTTATGTACAGAATATAAAGCTGCGTCAAACGAGATGTAAGTAGATAAGGCAATAGTAAATTGTTGATTATTTTGGCACTGCATTCAGTCCTGAGTCCATGACCTAAATAAAATTAGAAGTCTGTTTATAAAAGGATTCAGAACTCGATACGAATTGAATGTTCATAATGTATGTAGTTTCCTACTTTAGATTGTCATTACACGGATTTTAAAATATAAATTGAACGATGATCGTAAACGCTCGCACGGTGTAGGGGCACCCTTACAGACACCTCATGCCCGCAGTCAGCGGTATGTAAATCATCGGACGATGAATACGCAGCGTCGCGATAACGTTTAATATTGCTCGCATTGTGTGGCGACGGGTGTATAGGACGGAAGAAAACATGTGCTGGCCCTACTGCTGGCTATGTTTAGAGGAAAGAGAGAAGCAAGAAAGAAAGCAGGACTGGCGTAATTTTTTAGAAAAGACCGGCTACGCGCGTTTTTAGTTGGAACTCTAAATTCTGATATCTCTGCTTACTAAGTGCGCGCACCCGTAAAATACGAGTATGAAAATATTGACAATTGTGTGTTATAGTCTCAACAAAAAACTATAAATCGGCCCAAAATTTAATAACGTTTGACTCTCAGTCGATATTGATGCTGTCATGTAATCGCATTAGAGGTTATGATCAATCAGCTTTCATGACTGTACTTCATAGGTATAGCTTATAATGACAGATTTAATAGGGAGGACAGATCTTGATTTTCGTACAATGAAAAACACTAACTAGGTAGGTAGGTACTCAAGACGAATATAAAACCTTACCTACCTACCTAGTTGTAAAGATCAAAGTCCCTGAAAAACGTTACCATTAATGCCCTCCACTTTGAAGCTAGCAGTCAAAATGTTTGCTTTTGCAAGGTCGAGGCCGATCTCGAGTCGATTAACTGGGATTGTTTACCTAATCCAGGTTAGCAATAAAAAACTAATCCAGTTTAAGTACGCTTTTGAACCCTGCATTTTTGATAGACAAGGAAATACATTTATAAACTAAAACAAAAGACAATCGAGTCGTTCCACGTCAATTTATGTTACAAGGAAGAAAAAATACCATAAACTACTATACACCCAGTACCTAGATAAAGCTTTTTTTCTTAATTCCATGTTTATTAAAACAAATTTCTAGAATTTTTGTGATCGGTTTTATTTACTTACCAATCTGGTAAGTAGGTACTGCTTAAAGCGAATGTAAGCGCTAATTACTTATACGAATATTTATTTTCAAATTGTACAAATTTTACTTGTCAAATTATTGATTTATATTATTGTTTATGTGACATGTAGCCCAATTTGTTAACAATTATGAACTTGAAACTTGATCATCGTGTTAGAGTTAGTTTCGTTAGCCAAGTTCTGTAATAAAACTGTCCCTGAAATGTTATGGAAAAGACCGTCATAACTTGAATTTAGCTACTCATCGTTTATTAATAAGATCGTACATGTAGGTCACGACAATTTTATTTCGAATAAGATGTCTTATCCAGTCTAGAAAATACTTGTATAAACGAGTCTCCATTATGTTATGGCAGTAGCGTTTTAAACTTGATTTTATCTGGACGAAGTTGCTTCTTGCTTAGAAAGCTGTTTCCCGATTTGTTTTTAAAAAATAATCATTTGTTATTCGTTTACCTATAATCTCACCTGATGGTGAGTGACGATAATATATCACGACGATCTTTAAGATACCAATTCACTCTTGTCGCCATGAAGAGACCCAAATTGTAGTTGTTGTTATATTTTGTGTTAACAAAACAAGACAATTTAATACTAGATTACCGACTATTAGAGCGTCGTAATTCACCCACCACAGCGACATCGATCACTCAATTATTATGGTCCAACGCCTAATGTTGCTAATAATATTATTAATCCAAAAGGCAGTACTCCTGGACTCGGCGCGCATCGTTAGGAAGTTCCTGTCTCTGCAGCCCTAGTCACCGGCCGTTTGAAGCTAGCTTCGCGGCCAGTGCTCCACCATTTTGATATATTGTTTACTGTTTGATATATTGTTAAGAATAGTTTTATAATATTTTATTTTCTATAATAAACACTGTATATAATTTAACGAGATTTTAAATAAATGAAGTGTAGTAATACATATAGTTTCATTGTTCCCCGATCCCTTAATTTTACACTATGTTTAAGTAGTTTCGCGGGACGAATACTAATCCCTCGAGAATAAAATATCAACGGGACCACCTCGGGATAATTTTATATTATAGCGAAATAATTTTCAAAATCGGTCCATAATTGACGGAGAGATCGACGAACATACATAAAATATGTAAAAAATAAACCGCCAAGTGCGAGTCGACTCTCATACGAAGGGTTCCGTACCGTAAAAATCAGGCAACTTTTTCAAAGAACATCAAACTTTCACTTGTTAAATTTTTTTAAATTTTCCTTTAAATTTTCAACTTTATTTTATTTTTAGTATTTGTTATTATTATTAGGGCTCGGATAAATAAACAAACACATATTTTTAATTTGCATCACTTGCATTAATTATTTGGTTTTCTACAAAAAATATGATGGTTTGCGCTGGAAAATGAGGTTTTTAGAATCCATATTTTTCCATGTTTTAGAGTTAAGACCATATTTTTAGAATTAAATCATTATTATTCCATATTTTCTATCTTTACTTCGCTACCAAACTACAAAAAAAATTAACTACTTAAAACTACGCTACAAAAAATTTACAATATTCTCAGTGGAACACCAAACGGCAATCCAGAGGAGGCATATTCGCTTACAGAGTTGTGTAAATTTAAGTTTGCGCCAGTTACTTCCTGTGACGTAGAAAGGCCATTCAGTGAATAAAAAGAGGCAGACTAAATTTTATCTAAGCAATTTAATTTCGTTGATTTTTAATTATTTTTACAAACAATTATATTAGAATACCTTGTTTTATGTTTGGTATTAGTTGTCTTTTTAGTTAGTTTATTTTTCCTTATTTCCGTTTTTTAGATCCATATTATATGTACAAATTTTGAGATTTTTAGCACATATTTATCCGAGCCTTAGTTATTATTACATTTGAAGTGTTACTTATTCATAGAAAATTTCATGTGTCTACCTATTGTAGTTCAAGAGATACAGCCTTGACAAATTAAGAGTAAAAATAGCAAATACATATTAGCAAAATCACGTTTGTTGAATTGGAGCCCCCTTTAATTTTGATATTTATTTTATTTTTCTTTTCTTTTCAGCTGATATTATGGTATTAATAATATTTAATTTTTTTTTTTGTTCTAATTCAGGTAGTTTTAGTGTTATAAATATATGAACGATAAAACTATTACCTAGAAATTAATCGAAGCTGGGATCCCTCGCATCTTCTTACAAGATTATCTTAGTTAGAGCGAGGATTCAAACTTACGTTTATAACAGGGTTCGTTGGTGGATAACTATTTAGATATAATATGACGTTAGAATGTAAGTTAACTGTGTCGTTTTACAAAAAATAAATACTTTTTATTATTATTTATTATTTGTTGCTATAGCGGCACGAGAAATACACATTATCTGAAAATTTCAACGGTCTATCTCTTACGGTTCATTAGACAGACGGACAGACAGCGGTATTAGTTGGGTTCCGTTTTGACGCTTCGGGTACGGAACCCTAAAAACAAATCATACAGCCGAACATAGACCTTTCTCCTTATTTAGAAGTCGAAAAAAAAATACTGGACCGACTAACCATCACACTGACGGTTTGGAAGAAAATATCTGTAAGTAACACTAGTATTAGATAACTGTAACCTACATAAGTAGGTAGGTAACAAAAATTGTTTGACTCCGCGAGGCTTTATTTAATTTACTTAACTTAAATGTATTTCTTATGAGAAAGTAAATATTCTTTAAACCTATTTAGAATTGGAAAATGCTCTTCTCAAGCTAGTATTATTTCATATTCTCTGGCTCAATACAACACTAGCACTAACACTCAGTAAGTTTACGCTCTACGAGAAAATTGCTTACTAAAATATTAAGGTTTGACGCTATTATAACTCATTCTGATGTCAAAGTTTTAATTTTTCCCTTTCACCCCAATAGACGATCCCCCACAATATCTATCATCATATTACCGTGTTGGATTCCCCCATCGGCCAATACCAACATTAGGAGTTTAAATGTCCTATTGATAAATCGCTATTTAGCCAGTAACTGCTAAATAGCGTGTGAACAACGATTGAGGTCTATCATGAATTAATGTTTCGCTAAGACAAGTGTTGAAATGCGTCACTGTAACAATACAATACCTCACCTACATAGGAACTACTTTTTTCTGTCAAATTTATGCAAATGAAGAGCTTAATGATAGCGTGTTAGTATATCTTATTACTTAAATATTGTTATTTTACCAAAGGTCCAAACACAAGCAAATTTTGCTTAAAGGGTGACTCCAGTATGTATAGTTTAAAAAAAATTGCAAGAAACATTTATTTATTTAATAAAGTGTCATAAATCGTACGTATTGTTTATTTCATAATTATAACTTCTGCCCGTGGAGTCGGTACCTAGACAAAAAGCCTTTTAATTCTTAAGGATGATAACTTAGTTACCTATTAGTGAAATAATTTTTAGAATTGAGTGAAGAATCGAGTTTTGGCAATTACTTGATGGCTGACTTAGGATAATAATTAAGACCCTTACCTACTATGTATTAGACAGTATTATAAAATATGTGGTGAAAGAACTTTCAGAATCGAGTGTAAAATAAAATTTTGGCAATTGTTTGGAGGCCGATTGGGTATTTTTTAATTAGTTACGTAATTTTAGCTTTCGACACAAATAAAAATGTAGGTAGTTAGAAATATGTTCAAGCCATCACAACAGCGCTTCTCCAATCGCCTAATTCGAACGAACCGTAATGAATTCCCACTACGGGCAAGTTTCATAGCATTAGGGGGTTCACAGCGATTATGTTCAGTTTACATGCAAGCCAAGCTGTACGTGGTTTTGTTTCTTTTGGAAGCCGCACAAATTGATGGGTTGGTAGTCTACTGATGTTGTGGCGGATCGGAAAATGATAGGCTTGGACGGTTAGAAAAGCTCTGTTTTGTTGTTGGAAAATAGTGCTGAAATTGGTTAGGTGTTGTAGAATTTAAAAATTAATCAGGTAAAGTGGGATTAGCAAATAATGGTTAGCTGAATATTTTATTTAGATCTATGACCGACCATGACTAATTTGAAACATGTTGAGGTGCTATTCACGCTTGACCAATTTTTTTTTTATGCTGTAATGGTTTTCTTCTAAAAAGAGCTGATGTATGGTTGTTACAGGTGCCATACCTACTCCCAGTTAAAAAAAACTCTATAATAATTACCTTAATTTATGACACTTCATTAATAAATAAATAAGTAAATGTTAATTATTATAATACTAGACCTAATTTGTTTTTATTATTGAATTGTAATTTTCTTTGTCACTAAAGATAATAAATTATTACCTAAGTCAGAATGAGCAAAATACTCCTCAAACAACTTACTTAAACGTTGTCACATTTGTTTAACAGAAAAATGTATTGTGTAACTACTTACTTTCTTCATGCTTCGTTGTTATAAACTTTATCACACGCGAAAAAACAATTTTCTACGTAATTAACCTGGACCATTAGAGCACAGCACACATAATTCTCTGCTTGGTGTTGCTAATCTCATTAGTCAGTGTACACACAGATGCTCCACTGTAATCCCACCCTGAGTACGGATTTACATAAAGAGTTCATGATTTGTGGGACCTTTTAGCTTTTTTCTTTGATGGTATTATGTAAAACTGAGGAGATTTAAACTGGATCTAAACGCTGGGAGCTTAGTTGTGATTTTTAAGCTGTTTCTAGAAAATGCAGCGTGATACGAGGGTCTAATTTTTGTATTTTAAAGACGTATTGTTTGAACAGACGTACTTATTCTTTCCGATCGGAGTTTGATCAAGCGGCGTTTTGTTTATGCTTTTGAGGTGCTTTTGCTATGCTATGCTTTTGAGGTCTAAATGAGAAGACTACCTCAAAACTAAACAAAACGCGTCAAAATCAGCAGCTTTAATGTTGGTATGAAAATATCAATTAAAATGTAATTGTCCGATTAATTTTAGATGATCCCTTAGAATGTGATGTGTGTGTGATGTGTACTTAATTGTGGTATTGATGTGGATATAAAAAAAAACAAATATAATTCTTAACTTCGCAGAGAATATTAATAATACTAATGTAACTTTGGTCAAGGCTTCAGCATGACATTGCAATTTATGAAAAGGTAGATATTGTTAGGAGTAATTTTTGTAAGGGGTAATTTTTAGATGTGGTCATTTCCAGAATTGAGCTTTTTTATTGGAAAGTTATATTTGTCGGTCTCATCCGCTTTAAGAACTTTTAGCTTCCTATAATCTGACTCCAAATTCACAGCACAGCATTCACAGTTAAAAGGCAAGTCACGCAATTTTTATAACAGCGAAATATTAGATATAGGCTGATGTTTGTTACCTCCAAAACTAGGTACCCACTGAGTGGATCGGTCTGAAATTTCTGTATACACTGCTAAACATGGAGTAACATGTTCTTTTTGTTTTTAAAAAAGAAGCAGGCAAAAGCTTATTATCGATAAATTAAATTTTATCACCAGCATGTATGGTAAGTAATATAACCTTGCATGTGCTAACGTGTAGATTGATAGATTGTCTAGTGGTGTAGTACACTCCCCTAATAGATCTAATTTCGATGGACACGTTAGGTACGCGTTCTGAAGTGCAGGGTAATTGATTTCAGTCTAGGCATGTGTCAAGGCTGGGCAGATAACACTGCAAGTCTGTCATTGTTGAGGGGTGGTTAGTTTTAGTGGTTTTCATGTGTAGGTACAGTAAAGCATCATTGAAAGTTCGATATATTTTGCAAAAATCCAAAATTTGTCAATTCTTGTTAGCCATCTTAAATGGCAATTCAAATACCATTTACATATAAGGTTTTGTTGTTATTTTTTAAGTGCAATAAAGTGTTCATTTATTTATTCATTCATTCATTCATTCATTCATGTAATGTTGTTCTTTCTAAAAACGCAACAGTATAGCAAACACTTTTGCGTTTGCTGTCGCGAAAAAAATAATTGCGATACAGTAAAATTTCGATAAAAATTATTTGGATGAGCATCATCCAAATAATTTTTATCGAAAGTTTATAACGATGTATGTGGCCCCAGAATTAGTTAAATCACAGTATAACCCGCAAAAGTTATTAGTCAGCCAAAATAAGGGCTATGGCACCAAAAATTACGAATCAATTCACGGATAGATACAATAATTCTTTGCTACAACTACCCGAGTGTAAAAAAGTATAGACGCAAATCGTTATATAAATTTTGTCAACTCCGCTATTCTGTGATTTTATTCCAAGTTGAAATGAACCCCTTCCCAGAAAAATAGCAGTTCAATTCCACTTGTATTTACAGAGATTGAAGGCTCACCGACCGCTCGAAGTTTATCCGGCAAATCCAAAGCAAACAGTCAACCGAACAGAACAAAAGCGTACCAGCACTTGTTAGCGTTCAAATAAGAAAAGGGACCTTAAGTATGTACCAAATGAAAAACGTGAGACGGTGATAGAGATACATTTTATAAAAACCGAACAGAGAAAATTGTTAGAAATGTAAAAAATAAGAAGTTCTTTTATTTTTATAGACCAAAAATTATTACTGCTAGTCAAATATAGCATAAAGTTTCAATCAGAAATAAAATGGGACCTGCATTTAATGTTTTTTTTTTTTCAAATGGTACCTGACAAACTATGTTTTCAACAATGTAGTAGCACAGACTCAGAATGGTGTCATGTAAATGATAATTTCTATTAAAAATTCGTCCCAACCGGATTGCAAAAAATTGGTCCAATCCAACCCTACCCGTGAATCAGCGTGCGGACAAACATCGCGAGTTACGAATCGATTGCGGGACAACCCCTTATCTCGGCCGTGCGCACGTGTGAACCCGCTCAATTTTAATTTCATGCTCAAACAATGACGCTATCTAGCCGACTATTATTTCGCATAGTCGCCAAGGGTTCAGTTCATCTAAATCCGAGAGATAAGCGCGCTCTTTGTTGCCGTCTGTTCTGATAGCTAATTTGGGAGCTTTCGGGAGCTTGAACAATTCAAGTCTCGGGAACCTCTTTAGATCCGTCAGTATAGTATCGGATCTCGGAGCTCATCTCGTTTTACGATATATTTAATTTGATAATGCAGATGTATAGTCTCGTTATTGTTGTTACTCCTTTGGAATGGAGACCGAAAGAAAGTCTTTGATTTATTTTTATAAGTAAAACCTTGGCTATTATGACGAATAAACATACGTTAGTAGTTTAGACATATACATAAACATAATGACGAAAATCTATCGTGTTTGTCACTATGTCACAGATTTGGGTAATGTTACTACGGTAAGGGCGCTTTAATAATTTTCAGTTCAAATGATATTCACTTTGCATTCAAATCACGTGCGATATCAGAGTACTTGCGATTACATGGTTAGAGCCAATATTTATACGATACCACATTATATACGAAATGAGAGATAATAATATTTATTGTAATGAACTATGAAACAGAGAACAAAGTTAAATCAGTTTTTATCTTCTTTGGAACTAGCTGATATAATTTTAATAATAGCAGTTCATATACGAGTAAATTCAGTCCAGATAACACTATGAATTAACAAATTTGAAACGAAGGTCTTTGCTATTGGACAAAAATAAAAAGCTCTCTATCGCACGATGTTTATAAATATCATCGAAGATTGATCTCAAGATAGTTGGGACCTAAGCAAATATCAATTTACTCATTACGACCCCTTACAACTGAATGTTCCAGTTGCTGTATAATCGTCACATGTTAACAACGGCATCTAAAACAAACTTACAACTTATTTAGAACTGTGCCGCATTTTTAGGGTTCCGTACTCGAAGGGTGAAAACGGAACCCTATTACTAAGCCTCCGCTGTCCGTCCGTCCGTCCGTCCGTCCATCCGTCTGTCACAGGGCTCTATCTCATAAACCGTAAGAGGTAGACTGTTTAAATTTTCAGAAAATGTGTATTTCCCTTGCCGCTATAACAACAAATAATACAAATATAATAAAGTTGAAAATTTAAAGGGGTCTCCGAAGACGCGAAAATTTGATGTTCTATGAAAAAGTTGCCTGATTTTTACGGAACGGAAACCTTCGTGTGCGAGTCGACTCGCACTTGGCGGTTTATTATTTTTACTAACTCATGGAGGTATATAATCGTTATCCGGTTACGAAGATATCAATAATAAGTTCTTCTTGCATTCATATCAATAATAAGTTCTTCAACATTTGGTTACGAATTTTGGTTACACATATTATGCATCTACGGGTATGAACAGTGTTCATACGTTAACTGCAAAGGACCCCCGATAACTCCGACGTTTTTCTCTATCAACGATGATTTAGTAAATTCCCTCTCGAATCGCATCATCGCTAAACCCCCTGTCTGTGTTTATCAAAACACTTAACGATTTAATATGTTCCCTGAACCCCACCCTCCGTTCAGTGTACATGTGCAAACGTTCGCTTAGATTACTGTTATTTTGACGAGATAATATTCATAATGATATCGCATTTTATGATTGGTTTTTATTTAAAGTTAACCTGGTCTACTCAGTTGGAATGAGAGTTATAAAAAAGGCTTGTGATCTAACAACATATTCACATGTGGCAGAGTTATGGCGAACCTTGGTCTCGTACAGGCCGTCAAACTACAGTACAAACTTTTGTGATGTACGTGTTCCTAATTCGGCCAATGATAACTCATAATTCCATACAAAATCGTGCCAGCGCGGGCGTTTTGCGGATAGCGCATAAGCGCTATTTGTAGTTTACGGAAAAATTACGTGGCATAAATAGATTATGCTATTTATGCCGCTCGCCGACATGAAATGAACAACCATAAGCAAGTCACAAAACGTTATAAGTGTTCATTATACGGCAGTCTTTAAAGAAAGTCTATGGCCCGAATTATGAAAGCTTGCTCAGTCATAGACGTTTATTCCATAGAAAAGCGTTACTCAAGCATAGATCGATGACTGACCAAGCTTTTATAATACGGGCCTTAGTACGCCATTACTTTTATTTTAGGTGCCTCACCGGTTCATTTCATCAACTTTAGTCTGTCTTCTTGCCAGGAAACTCAATTTTATTTTAACTTTATTCATTGTTGAATCTGGTTTATTCCGAAAATCCCTATCATTTGGATTCAATCAAAAATCGCTCGTTGAATGCACGATAATGAATTTGCAAGGCCCGCAAAAATTTACCCTGGGACATTTTTCATTAATGATCGTTTTGTCGCCTCTATTCTATTTCACGGCTCGCAAAACTTCGATTCAGATCGTTAAACCTACTCATAAACGCCTATCTGAAATAATGTTCTGCTCTAGTTTTTATGGTCAGTTTAGGAGCAATTTTCAGCAGTGCAGTCAACGATATAAATTACTTTGCAATTACAATTTTCATAAAAGCGTATACGCCCTTTCTAAATCTTTATACGCTTTATGAAATTTACACTGTCGACTAATATTTGTCAATTTCAGAAGTCATAAAAACTTATCTAGACTTGGTAGAATTGAGTCAAATCAGACGTAGAGCTGTATAAAAGAAGTTTAAGTTTAACTAGACTAATTTCCATCACTGAAAATGGTGCCGGCCTATTCTTATCGACCGAAATCAAAATGATGGTTTAATTTTTAGTGGTATCGAATAATTTTATTTTTAGTGAAATCTGAATTGACACTGTTTAATTACTTATTTTGCTGTTACGTAAAGATGGCAAAATAAGTTTGTTAGTTACCTATACGTAGTAAATCACCAGGAGTCTCTTTGATTTTTATCGGTGTGGATTTTCTAGTTGTGAGAGTCGTAAGAGGGGGAACTTCTAATAAGAAAACTTCTAATAGATCGTTTATAACTCCGATCTACACGGTTTCAAGCTAATGAGGTACGTGCTACTAATCTGTGCAATGTGCATTTTGTTTGTTTGTGTCTGTAGTTGTACTTATGACTTAAGTTTTGGAATAAAGTTGCCTGGCATAAGATTCCCGGCCAAAATACTATATTTCTAATGAGTTTTAAAAATGTATGCACTATTGTCAATGCTTTTATAGTAAGTTCGGTTATCAGTGAATTGACTTAGTACCTAACTATTATGTATGATTATATAAATTATTTGCCTTAATGGAATCTACACACGTATAGACTATATTAAACTTCATTAGTTAACATTGTACTCGAAGTTTTTGACATTAGTCAATATTTTGTTTTCCATCCTTACTAGGGTTAATATTCTTAACCGTGGTTTTACCTACAAGTCTAAGATAGACTAAGTGACGAAGTAGTCAAAGATATGTAAATCAGAAAGGTCTAGTCTAGAGGAATATTCTAGCCGAAGAAATGTACCACGGGAAACAAGTAAATTTTTCTTTGCTTCCATAAATTAAATAGCAGCCAGATATGCAACCGACTCCGCGATCACACCCACCGGTCTCCACGCCGCAGCACAAACACTGCAAGGCGGCGTCTGCTGGATATTCTTTGTTTGCTTTATCTCAATTAAGTCTACGTTTTGTATACGATTTCTGTTTGCAGAGCAGTACTTTCGGAACTCTTGTTTGGATGTTGTTTCTAGTTTATTTGATTTGGATTATTTGGTTATTTCAGCTTGTTTTTTTTTTAGAAAGGTATCTTTTTTTTCAGACTCAGGGTACGTATAACTATAGCGGCGACCATCATACATAACTTTACCATAACAAAATGTAAAATTTTAAAAATGAAAAATATAAAGCATTTTAAGCATTTTCCTAAGAAGGGTCTAGCAGAAAGAATAGTGGTTCTTTCAAGTACTTCATGGATCCTCCACATTTTTAAGGCGACTCTACGTGACAAGAATTCCACATAATTCATTGTTCGACTACTTTCTTGATAAGTTCTTTTTGTACAGCGAATTCACTTATTTCAGTAACTAAATTCAAGGGAAATAAAAAGATACAACGAAGCTAGCCTTCCGTTTGTTGATTAAGTGAGTTGTGTGGCAACAAATGCTTTGTTGTGGGAAGAGGGATAGTTTGTGCAGAAAATGTTGCACAAAGTTGCATCTGTTTTGCTAATTTATGTCTGGCTTTTTAAAGCCTTCTGTCAACTTTCGGATTGAGAAGGGCCGAGAGAAGTATAATATAAATAGGTAGAGTGAAATATGCACAGAGTGAATGTACACCACAATGGTTTTATAATAAAATGCCACAAAACATGCTTATGTTATTTTAAGAAATATTTCGATCTCATATTTACATACATTTGCAGATTTAAAAACAATATATTTTAACCTACTAAACCCTATAGCATAAAATTCAATTTCGTTAAGCAAATATAAATGCGAATATTGCACTTTTCATCGTTAACCCGTTCCGGGAACATTTATAAACGGGATACGTTCTTGCAATGGAATCTGATCCATCGGCAATCGGCAGCTAATCTTTGTTTGATTTCAATTAGCACTTTCCACTGTCCGCTTTTTGTTTTACTTCCAAAGACTGCTACAGTGTTATGGTTGGTAAAGTCTGACTAAATAGAGATGATACTGTAAAAGCGCGGTAAATTTAAATAATATGAGTATGGCAGCCTTAAAATTACAGGCCAAAATCTGGAATAATTGATTTGATACTTGAATCATGAACATCATCATTATCTTTCTTGCAGTAAATAATTACACTGACCTCGTTATACCGACTACTAGGATAGGAATAGGACCATAGAAGTATAAAGCTTTGCGTCCACCGGATCGGAATCGTAGCGTACGCAGCGTAGGGATATGTTGCATGATTTCTGTGGTACAGCTAGAGTCTAGTTTTAAACTAAACTCATACTACTCATATAAACTCAGTTCATTTATTTATCTTTAGACACAATATACTTCAATAAATAAATAATAAATAATTACGGACAATTCACACAGCAGTCTTAAGCTAAGCAGAGCTTGTGATATGGGAACTAGATAACTGATTACTTAATACAATACACTACATAGATCGATATTTTTTATTATACATTTATTATTCAACAATTAAAACACCCGGATCAAATATCTGCAGATGTTACAAACATTTGTCCCGAGGCGGGAATCAAACCAGCAACCTCCTGCGTTGCAAACGGACCTTCACCTGCCGCGCCATAGAGGTCGTCGCACGTTCTTAGATAAATCACATTTTATTCATTTACTTATATAGCTATTTAATATCAACTTTGCGAGCATCCTGAAAGGTAGCTGGCAAACCAACTTACAGAGAACACTAATCTGCACATCAATGAAGTGTCTACCTCTATAATGCATGTGATTGAGACTGATTGATCTGGGCCTAATAATGGACGGAACATTACGTTTTGAAAAATACATCACAGAAATTGTCCAACAGTGCTTCTACAGACTCATTGTTTTGTATCGTGTTTGCGGACATCTAAGCGTAGACCTACGAATCAAATTATGTGATTCAAGTTAAACTTTGCGGACAATGTGTTCGGAGAATGTATGCTCGCCCGGATTAAGAAGCTAACCCAACGTATTCAGAACGCATGTGTATGCTTCTGTTTCCCTATCCCTCTACGGAGTCACGTCTCTCCGTATATCAATTCCAAGGGTCTTCTCAATATGACATCTCGACGAACGCTACACCTGGCTACATTAATTTTTGGTTTTGTCAAATTTAAGCAACCAGTCTACTTATATGAGAAACTTCACTTCTCCAGCTGTCATGTTCGAATTACCATCCGCTTTATTTATCCAGCATAGAACGGCTTCATTTTGTGGCAGCTTTAGATTTGCTGCCACGTAATACTGGAATAACCGTCCACCACCAGTACAAGATTGTAAATCTATTTAGGCTTTTAAAAAATCTTAAAAAAATATCTTATGGTTTTCCAGATATATCATGCTAACATATATGGCATATATGGCAGCCGTTCTGGGCCTTGACACAATCCGACGCTTCTTATGTTTAGGTTATTAGTTAATTTTTACGTTCAGTACCTCTTCTAGGTACTCAATGAAAATATTGTTTGTATTGTACACTCATTTAGATTTTTATTCGTGTTTTCTTTTTTTCTGTTAATTTTGTCTATGTTTATGTGTACGTTTGCGCAGCGAGTCACGCATTTCATTCTGGCCTGCACGGAAGACCAGCGCTATTCCAGGTTACATCCTGCCATAGCATCTGCTGAGTGATGGTCATTTTTATTACCATATTTGTTACTTTTATCTTTACCTTTATCTTTTGTATTTGCTATATGTATTGCTTAACAAAATAAATGCATTTTTACTTTACTTTTACTTAGTTTTAGTACCTACCTCATCACATTCTGACTACTGAGGTGACACTGAAAAAACGCGACCAATTGAAAAAATTGAGTTTGGCAGCCATAAAAATAACTGGGCAAAAACTGGATTAATCAATTTGATGCACATCATGCACATCATCACTTTGTTTCTTGAACTAAACTAACTGCACTGACCTCAATAAAAGAAAACTAGGCAGAGTATATTAGTCATTAATATCAGTAAACAGTTATTCTGTAGAGTCTGGAATAAAATACAGGAATCTGTAAAAATTTAAATATGCACTATAACCTGAGCCCAAGACAAGGCTTGTGACATGCAAAGATTCGGTGCAATAGGTACTATGGTACCTATGGTACCGAATCTATAAGAAGGTTGTAGGTTCCTGACGAAGAAAAAACAAATGTGTTAAAAAAAAATTATATTAACATAATTAACCTTTTCGTAAAGTATTAAAAAAAAAGTTAAAAGTTGGCATGGACAAAAATTACTCATAATGGACAGTTAGAGTAATTTTACAGAGACAACACTGCCAAACTACTAAACTAATTGTGATGAAACTAGGATCATGTCGAAAGATGTAAAAAAAGAAGAATTTGCTTTTTCATTTGGAAGTTAGATTAGTTTTATATCCAGCCATGATTAATTTCTTTTTATACATAGGTATTTAAATTAATAATAGGCATATTTCATAAAGACTTATTGTAACACTAAGTACCTATATATGTTTTTTTCTGTTGACTTGTACTTAAATCGTGCGATATTAACGCCCGAATACTCAAACGCAACTCAGATTTAAGCACGCCTCAAGTGACGAATTCTCGACAGATTTTCATTGAAAACTGTCAAAAAAACGCGACTTGAGATGTGCTCAAATCTTGTTTTTACCTCCGATAACTCAAACGCAACTCGCGTTTGAGTTATCGGAGGTAAGAGTCGCAATCCCAACGTCTCACGCATAACTATAACTAGCGTCTCAAGAGAGACGAAACAATCTTCAGATAATTTGGTGGCGATATAAAATTCTTATTTTTGCAGAAAATAAAAAAACAGTCAAATTAAGACAATGGTGAAGGGAGGTCGAACGATTCTGCTGTTTTCGAGGAAGCAAACACTGACCGTTGCAGGCGATACGGCCGACAAATTGGGACATCGGTATCTCCTGGATCCAGAAATCGGTTGTATATTTAGGAGTCACAAATAACACTCAAGCGCAAAAACAATGGTTCACTGTTGTGTTGATAGAACGTCTATCTTGACAACTTAACACGGTAAATACCGAGGGAAAGAATGTCTCCACTCATCTAAATACAAATAAAACTAACCATGATTAGCAGTAACAATGATAAAACGCTGCTTTTAAACGTCGAAGTTTAAATCTAAGAGATTTTTTTATAAGTGATATCTCTGTGTATAATTAAACAACACAAGTTAATTAGTGCGTATGTATGTAGGTAGTAAATTTATGAATATTCTATTATCAACCTAGGCAAATACCACGCGTTCTTGGGACGGTTATCTACCAAGGTATTTTGTCATGGAGCGAATATCAATTTTCTTATGTGATCAATAGTTTTTAAGTGCTGTACATATTTTGTATTTCTATTATCGGAATCTGAGTTCTGCTCTAAATCTCTTGCTAAGGAGGGTCATATGAAAAGTATGATGGGTTTGGTTTTCTTCTATTTTATCTTTTACTAGCTGACCTGACATACTTTGTCCTGACTTACCAATGAATATCGAAATTTTAAAATTTTCCGCGCAACTTTCTTAGTTTTTTCTTTCATAAGAACCTTCTCCTGACAATAGGGATAAATTTTTATATTATAGGTATACAGATAAGCTAAATATTTATTTTGAAGACGTAAAAATTGGGTAGAAATTCACATTCACAGGTGTAATACAGGGTGGCTTGTTGAGATGGGAGTAGATGGCCAAATCTGAAACCACGAGAGTTAGAAAAAAGTCAGGAAAGCAGTCATGGGCCCAATTTATAAGAAATACACTAATAAACATCACAATTCAGTTGACTAGAATAATTTTGTACAGTAGGCATGTCTGGACATATAAAAATTGAACGCACCAAATAGCTTGGTACATAATGTAGTCAATTAATCACAGGTTCCTGCGGTATTTGTACAGAAGGGTCCGCAAATTGATAGCCGATCTGCATATTCGCATATCTCAGTGATGATATTCAAACAATCTCCACCACGGTGGGTAGAGGCAGTAACATCATAAAATCATTGGGCCCTGTTTGCGGGTAGTTAGTAACTGGAATTGTTTTTTTTTTAACTATTTTACGTAAATAGTATTCTTTGTTGACAAAGAAAGTTACAATTCAATAATGAAAACAAATTAGAACTAGTATTTACAATTGAAACAATTAAGCTAACTGCAGACTGTTGCAAACAATCTACAGGGCTCAACTAATCCATATCAATACCTGTCGGAAGCTTCCCCAAGACGCTGTCTGCATTGCCCCGCTGTATGGCAATGCTGATGTGCTGCGCCAGATACCCACCAGCTCTCGGGTCACGCGTCGCGTCGACCAGACGCTCAGATAACTTTTTAATAACCCGGAGAGCCTCGTAAATAGTTAGTTATGATTACTCTGTTTGAAAAAAATATTGATCCCTTTTAAATAAATTCTCAAAGTGAAACAAAAATATCATGGCCTGGACCATACCTACTGTAGTATAAACAAAGATGCCTAAACTTGTAGGTATCCTGTCGTTTCGGATCAAGCGCAACGCATACGCAGGTCGCAGGCGGCGCGCGCGAGTCGGCAGTTGTCATGCGACCGCTTCCGGAGATCGACGTGGCGTTTACCAGCGAACTGTGTGTCTACCATGAACTGTCACAGTTAGATCGCCTGACGTTACTACAGTAGTTACGTAAATATTAGTACCGCGCATTTTAGTACCCAACTATCCGCTAGAGGCGCTGTTCAAGTTTTCATACATTTTTTTTACTACAGTCGCTAGCGAGTATAGATTGATAGAACTCATGGTAGACACACCGATATATAAATAACGTGTATTCCAGGTTATAGTCCTTACTTATACAGCAACATAGTGCACTACACCCACATCATTAATATTTAAAAAATTTGTATGTACTTATAAATTCATAACATGTCGATGGTTCTAAAGTACCATCTTATTTTATGAGTTCAGAAATTGTCATTTATTTATGCAAGTCCCCTAAATGGTGTAACTATCTATGTATGTTGACGTATACACATTTGAGCCTGTATGACGCTGATACTTGAAGATTACCTATCTATTTATAAAAATAACTTTCGTTAATACCTAACAGTTTGGATTATAGCCTTAGTGGCTCTTGAAAATATCTCAGCCTGTTGATAATAGTTATTATTAACGAAGTATCTATAGCTACTGGATTAATCAACTAACACAATGCGAACGCGCTCACCCCGTGGAATGCATAATGGCTGCCCCACACCGACGTGTCAATGTATTGAATTTCAAAGATGATTAATGAGATTACTTGAATTCTCGGACCGAATCCGATTATTCGTTGTTTTGAAGAGCTTTGAAATGCTTTGAAGCTGGTTCAATGAATAGCTCTGCAATGAATGGAAACTATTGTAATGTTGACCCGGTTTGACGGAATTCTAGGTTAATTTTAAGAGACATTTTGCTAGTTAATGTTATTGTCTTTGGATTATTTTCTATCCAGACTGATATTGTTGCCCGTTCATATTAAATATTCAAATACCTAAGCGTATTTATCAACATATCAACCGACACACGTCCACTGCTCGTCATAGCTCTCCCTCATACGATGCAACGTTACAAATAGCGTTCCTGAGCCGCCTCCATCTATTGACTCCCTGCAAAGTAAATAAGCAAATAGGCATGTACTTAACTTAATACCTATACTTTTAGACGGTTTTAGAAATTTCTAGAGAGAACCTTTTGGTAGCAAACGTAGGTAATGATTTGATTTAGAATAATTATTTGTCATAGAAATAAATGAGTTTCATGTAAGCATAAGCATACTACATTTGTCACTACAAAGCAGGGCGTGATACAAAAAAGGCGTTTACCTCGGCCTCGGTGATTATTGACGAGATGCCTTCAGCAATTAGGTAACAACACAACATTATTACTGAGCCAGTATTTTTTGTAAAAAAAAACGCCACGTAAAAAAGTAACTACAAAAGAATATTATAATATTCGTGGTATTCCCACAAAGACTTATTTCATAACATTTTTCTGTACAAAAATCTTATTTCACACTGTTTGCACACGGCCGTACATCTTGTCTGATTTCTCAGGAGCGTAGGAAAAATGTATGCTTACTGTAAGGCCTGCTACTCACAGGTCACATTTGGTACACAATAATGTCGTGCAACTGCTTTAAAAACTGAGTGGGAGTCTTGTGTGTGCCTGGCTTAAAACGGTGAAACAAGAAAGCTACATTTAAGAAAAGGTCTGCTTGGAAATTATATAGGTATAAGGAACATCTTCATCTAAAGTTGTCCCTATCTTAATGTTATATCTTAAAGTAAAATTCTCAGAATAAAATAATTCGGTACCAGGCTACACAAAACCTAATGTGCCCCCCACGCGTTTTCATTAAAATAATATCTTATATTATATCTTTTGCAGATGCAAGTTTGTTCAATGTTTACCACCATTTGTTATGCCACGCATAAAGTGGGCCTCATAAAAACAAAAATCTCCTAGTTTAGCCTCAGGAGTGCTATCATTCCACATTCGTTGTAGAAAGGCCCAAAAACTTGTGGTTGAAGGGTCCAAAGTACCTACCTATGCTAATGTAGAATTCCGTCAGCGCCGATCGTAAAGTTTTTGAAAATGTGTAATTTGCCCCAGCCTCCCCTCTGCCGTGGGTTCCCAAAAGTGTAAAATCGTGTAGAATGACCGAGGGAATCTAAAAGGGGAATGTGTCCCACAAGGCTGACTAGCCTCGGGCCATGCTGTTTTTTACCCCTTACCTGCAACGATATGGGCTTAATTGGCCTGTCATTAAAGGTCTCAATGAAAACTTTTATTGAACATTAATGTATTAACAGTTACAATAATGGATTATTTGCTGTCTGTGTATAAGCTATCGGAAAATCGCTCTTGAAATAAAATTCCCCGTAATAGAGCCCGGCTGGGCTCTGTCCTCAAAGCTCATATTTCATACCGGACGGGGAATGCCAGGCACACGACTACCACGGCTGATATGGTCACCGTAGGTACAAGACTAGCTTCATTATTATTTTATGAAATATCTACCTACCTATGCCGGGAATATCGAACTTTGCGCGCCAGACGCCGACGCCGGCGATAAAACAAGACCAAGTTTCAAAATATTTCTCGTACAGGCGTTACCTCTCCTGTCCATTTCAGTAAAAGTTTAATTACGGCACGAAACTTCTTCGAATAGTTCATCGAATATGTACCGCGCTGGCTGCCTACATACATATACCTACTTGCCTACTTGTGGTGTAAGCATACGCTTTGAAATTCAAAACCACTAATGCGTTAACGTATATGGAGTATTTCCATAAGTGTGAAAAAGTGAGGCTCTGTATGGAGGTGCAAACTCAGTCTCATATTACCGATAGACAAAACGATCCGACAGCTTCAACCACCCAAGCCTCAAACCACAACCGCCAATTCCCCGTGACCCATTTTAACGTTTAACGCGATGGCATACGGTTTTCTTTCCAATATAGGTCACCAAAGATGTGCCATACTACTTTTTACGCGAATGATATGCTCGAAGTCTCAGAATAGACAAAAAGTCGCCCTGTTCCAAAGCCAGCGTTTGAATTTGAACTTTATTGTATAGACACAAGGTTATTTTTGAAACCGGCTCAAATTTGGCTTTCAATGGAAAATGTCATCGGTACAGGACAAGGCGCAAGTGAACGCGTCAAAGTGTAAAATGAGGGGTTTCTCGCCGTGTCAGGGAAAGTCATGAGGAATGGATGGAAATTTCGGACATAATTTAGGTTATCTTGCTGTTAATACAATCGACGTGAATAAATGAATAATGAATTTCCAGATTTTTGCAGAGTAGCACTTAGCAATGATCGTTTGGACGGCTGTTTTCAAAAGGTCAGGATGGCAGGAGCTTATTATTTTGGTGCTAATAAAATACTTCTTTCCAACGACTATTGAAGGCAACCTTTCTACGACAGTCTGTCTATGAAGTTTCACAATACCAAATTAGGGGAGTGCCCTGCTGCGGCCACGAAGAATTTTCTTAATTCTTTTGCAGCGGGGGCACACTACATATTCATGAAATGAAACAAAGTGCTTCCGTGCTTCTCAAAGTTTACAAAATGAATTAGTTTGTAAAAACAGAACTCTGTAGAGAGTAAGTTTAAATAAAGAAGGGTTTCATAGGTTGTTCAATCAACAAGCAAGCACTTTTGAATCACCATTGGATTCTTTGATTATTAATTATTCGTCCTACATTGTAGACTATATAAAATCAGACAAAAAGCTAGGTGTCTATCCAGCCAGTGCCATAAGGAAAGGAAAAAAGGAAAATGTTTGAATAAGGAAGAGCCTAGACAAAATCAATAAGGATTGTCCGTCCATCCAGCTCACAACACGGTGGGTAAATCAAAGACAACAATGGATGTGTCGGATTGTCTGTCTATAGCACTTCGCGCCACTTTCGCTACTTTGTGGATTGTGGAGAGGTGGCTCCAAGCCGGCTCGCGAAATTAGACCGTACTACTTGCAAAAAAAGCTAGTAGAATGAATTTTGTAATTTCTATCTTTAAATATCTTTAAATCTGCTTTTTAAAAGCTGTTGATAATTATTTTCCACAGAAGATAATTTGTTGTTCACAACATAAACTCTTAAATAGCAACAATAGAAAGTTTCAGTAAAGTTAATAATTTGATCAATTATTGAGGAGAGTGCGAAATGTCTTTAGCAATGGCTTTAGAGCTCGTGTTTGAATTTGCAAATGGATTTTCCAAAAAGCTTTATTAGAAAAATATCTAAGATACAACTAAAAAGTTATTTTACTACTAAGTTTAAATTGAAATCGGAAGCTCTATATAGCCAAAGCAGCTCTAAAATATCCTTAATTAATTTAAAAAACATAATTTTTTACATCATTAACAACATATAAGGCACCAGCCCAGCAATTGGATTAAATACTCCAACTAATTGGATTAAATGAGAACATAATAGATGATTTCATGCTCAACGAGTCCTATTTTTCTGCAATCGGTATTTGCTAACCAGACCATTAAAAGCAGGGGTGTGAAAATTCGCTGCTTATTTTCCCCGCACGTTGCTATGAATCTATGGATATGTAAATACGTAGATGTAGGTACGCCACCAACCTAGGTACTGCCAGTATTGCACTGAATGAACATCGCATACCTGTGCGTTGAACTCTTATTGGTCTGGGCTTTTATTACTTTTGTGTTTACTTGGAGAATTTTCATATGTGGCTATTGCGTCTAGTATTTTAATTAAAGGGTGGATTCGTAATTAAAATAAAACTAGAACACGAAACGGTAAATTTTAGTTATATTTATTACTTTCTTACCATATTGCAACATCAGTGTACCTCGATAAGTTTATCTATTTGTCGTCAGACACCAAACATTCTTTTAGCCTCCACATGCTAGGGCTCGTAAATGGTTTAAATTTATAATTTAAGTTTATTTCAAAACTGTTTGTCCTTAGAATAAACCAAAACAAAAAAAAACTTAAATAATTTTAAATTACTTCTGTCTGAGAGGACAGAAAAAAATTTGAAATTAATCAACATTCATATACGGATATAATAACATTAATATATTTTTATTTCTGACATTATGTTACGTATAAAACAAAATATGATTTTTAAATTAAACTTAAAAAACTAAGTAACGTCTTGGGGACGAGTTGTATTGATATGGATCAGTTGAGCTACCTGTAGATTGTTTGCAACAGTATGCAGTTAGCTTAATTGTTTCAATTGTAAATACTACTTCTAATTTGTTTTTATTATTGAATTGTAATTATCTTTGTCATTAAAGATAATTTGACTTATTAAAAAAAAAAGTAACAGGTAGGACCTCTCTATATCTTAATCTTCAATTTCTTATGAGAAAAGAATTATCGATCTCTGTTAGATAATTAAGGTAGTGGACCATAAAATACCCTATATAATAAACAACTTTTTTATAATCAGTAGACATCATACAGCTCCCATCCAGCATGTCCCATTATCGTCCATCCTTTTTGATTGCGTCGTTATAAATGAAAACGGAAAACAAAAAGGTACGGAGGACTGTCGAGAGAAACTGAAGCAAATTAAAATGCAAAAATTTTAGGAGTGCTCTATGCTTCATGTCTTCTGACATTATCTACGTTTTCTACGGTGTTCTACGTTATTCTACGTTATTTTACGTCTGGCGTGCCGTTATCTGGTCGTTTGCGAGTTGGCAGTATCGGGTGACAAACAGTGCCAAAGATGCACTTCCGAATCAGTAAATGTCTGCTGGTTTCCTTATTGTTTTAAATAAATGTTTTAGCCGACGCTTTGTTTTTTTGCGTTTATTTTTAGGTTGTACTGTCTAAAGGGGGATTCTCCGTCATTACGGGGCGTAATTTAACGTACGTATGTACAACGTACACTGCGAGCGTTCGTGTCAGCAGGTACGGGGAAAGAAGGCGCTCGCAACGAGATGGACACGGCGCAACGTATCATACTCGCTGCTAAATGGTACTTAATCATTACGCCCCGTAACTCGGCCAGTACCCGGCTTTATAGGACAGTCATCTGCCGACCACTGTGGCGCAGCGGGCGAAGGTCCGCCTCCGACGCAGGAGGTTGCGGATTCGACTCACGCTTCAGTACAAATGTTTGAACGATCTGCTGATTTAAATATCTGCACATCCACTTTGTTTCAGGTGTTCTAAGTGTTTTCATTGAAAAATAAATCTTTATGTAATGTATGTATATCAGCTATTAATTTTTCTTTCTAGCCCGGTTTCCACCGCGAGCGGAGCGGACCCATGTAGGATATGTTTAACTCGCAAGAGTAAAACCACCAACAAATAGGACTGAGCAGACGGAAACTTTGAAATGAACTCCGCTTCCTCACTCCTCTCTCATTTCCCGCTCATTTCCCTTTCGCGGTGGAAACCCGACTTAAGATAATTTTGCTTTACACATAGTTAAGAATGTGCACCTAATGAGATAGCTAATTACATTAGCTGTCTTTTGCTGTAATAAATACATTTTTTCTTTACTTTACTTTAAAAGATACTCTCTTCTTCAGCTGAATTTCGATGACCTTAAACCCCGGTTATCTTTGACACACCCCGGACACTCGCCCATTTCATAAAAGTTGCATTGCGTTGCGATATACGTGCAACTGTGTGAGTGACGTCTAGGGTCACTTGATAAATACTTATACCCATACTTAATACTTATACCTTACTCTCTAAATAAACACTTCACTTCTCTTTCCGATCTCGATATACAGCTGAAATCGAAAACTTTGACTCATCTTTCTTCTGTACCGGTTCCTGACTACTCACCTCTTCATTTTAGTCAGTTCACTGTCTGCGATGTTAAGAGAGCGGTCACATCTATTTCTTCTAAGGCTATTGGCAACGATAGCATTAGCCGAAATATGATTATCCCCATCCTTGTCCAAATTGCTCCCATTATTCAACATATTCTTAACTGCTCCCTTTCCACTGGCTCATTTCCTACTGCTTGGAAAATAGCCCAAGTTACTCCTTTGCCAAAAAAATCGAATCCTGCTTTATTCTCTGATTTTCGCCCAATATCTATTCTTCCTTTCCTATCCAAAGTCCTAGAGCGCCTTGTCCACCAGCAACTTAGTTCATTCCTGTCTAGAAATAGTCTCCTCAATCCCTTCCAATCCGGTTACCGTCCAGGTCACAGCACCGTATCTGCGTTGGTTAAAATAACTGACGACATACGTTCTGGCATGGATGATGGAAAAGTAACAGTCCTTTGCTTACTTGATTTCAGCAACGCTTTCAATAACGTTGACTTTGAAATTCTCGTTGGAATATTACGCTCTCTTAACGTATCTCCAGCAGTGGCTGATTGGTTTCGCAGTTATCTGCAAGGGCGTCGGCAGCGTATATGTATTGATGATATTTGCTCATCTTGGAGTGATATATCTGCTGGCGTACCTCAAGGCGGCGTTCTCTCACCTCTCCTGTTTGCTATCTTCATTAACTCTATTTCTCATCATATTACTTCAGCGTACCACCTCTATGCAGATGATCTCCAAATTTACACGCAGGCCTCAGTAGATCAGCTGTCTGATGCTGTTAATGCGATCAATGAAGACCTGGGTCGTATCCTTGACTGGAGCAAAAGCTTCGGTCTTAAGGTCAACCCTTTAAAAACACAGGTGATTACTGACGGATGATAGCTCGGGTAAACTGGGCTACTCTTCCCACTGTAATCTTCGATGGGACTCCTGTTGGGCAAAATGAAACGGTGAAAAATTTAGGTGTCCTCATCGATAGAACTCTGTCGTGGGGACCTCAGCTCTCTGAAATCAGCCGTAGGGTGTTTGCTTCAGCTGGTTCCCTTCGAAGATTGCGCAACTTTCTTCCTATTGCTACTAAAATTTCACTTGCACAATCTATTCTTCTACCAATTCTTGATTACGCTGATTCTTCCTTTCTAGATTTAACCGAGCAACAGCTAGACAAACTTGAGCACCTGCAAATGTCGGGATAAGGTTTATATTTGGATTGCGCAAGTATGACCATGACTCGGAGTTCCGCAGGAAGCTCGAGGGGCTACCCATACCGCTTCGTCGAAATTCTCACATTTTAACTCTTCTTTATAATATTTTGTTTCTATCTTCTGCACCCCCATATCTCAAAGCACATTTCACTTTTCTTCATCTTTCTCACTCTCGTTCCCTCGGTTCTACTGACACTCTTACGCTCCTAACACCTGTTCACTCTACTTCATTCTACTACAACTCGTTTACCACCCGGGCTGTCCAGCTATGGAACGCATTGCCGGTCTCAGTAAGACGTACTAAGTCACTGACAATATTCAAAAAAATGGTAAAGGAACACTATTTGTCCTCTTGTCATTGAATTGCCTTGTTTCCCTCTATAAAAGATAAATTATAGTTATGTATGTATTTCTATAATAAAATAGTATGTAAGATTTATAATATGTAGTTTGATATGTATAGTATATATTTGTTAATATTCTAAGTAGTACTTAAATACCTATATTATTATTATGCACACGGATATTACCCCATGTACAATCCAACGATCCTATCCATTCAAGGTTGTCTGGGAGAGATCGCTCTTGAGCGATAAGACCGCCAATTGTCGCTTATTCTTAATTATTATTTTGTAAATTATTTCTAAGTTAAGTGTGCAAAAAAGTATTATCTATCTATCTATCTATCTATACCGTGCGAGTGAGACAGTTGCGAAAACTCAAAGACATATTATTTTTTATTTTGTCTCGCAAAAACCTCAAAATAGAAAAAATTTCGTATGTTCATGATCAAACAAACAAAAACATCGAACACCATCGGGGAGTCGTCTGTCAAAATCATTGCATGCCATCTGCGTCCCGTGAGTGCGCCGTACATCCTGTGCATTTGGAACGCAAACCGAACTCGCTAGGACGTGGCGGGACGGGGAAGCTCGGACAGGTGGGGGGCGAAGAGTGTCCATTCTATACGTTAGTATTATTATAAAATATATTTTCTCTATAATCAGATCTTTGAAAACCAAACAACAATATCAATATTTTGCCCACCGATATTTATGTTTTCCTCATTACATAAAATAGTGTAAGTACGCAGTATAGTATACCTAGCTAAGTTGGCTAAGAGTTTCCCGATCGGGTCACCACAGATTAGATAAGAATAAGAATAAATAATAAAATATATTTATTTTATAATCAGATTTAAACGTAATAATACAAACAAAACTTAATTAAAGAGGAAAAATTAACAAAATAACAAATGATGACAAAGTCTGTTTACAAAATTGGCTCTGGCTTAGCATGTGTTGGATGACTAGCAAACTAGCATCCAACGCTTGTCTTCCGCCAGAGCCACTTGTTTGCGTTACGGATACGGATAATTCACAAAAATAATATATCATAATACAATCAAACCAAAACACACTAATAAAAAGCAATAAAATACAAATAGATATAGTTAAAGAGACATTTATAATAAATACACTTGTGTCGTGCCTTAGACTTTCCTGCTCCTTCTGGTGATTAAATATAATTTTCTTTAATTATGTTCTAAATCCATGTAAGATTTGCATGATAGTTAATAGGTTGGCTGTATAGGGTAGTATTCCTTTCTGAACTGTGATCTCAAGATTGTTTGGGAAGATGTACAAAATTTAGTATAGGAATGCTCGGATTTTTCTATAAATATTTATGACCAACCTAATTTTAATAATACTTAACTTACATATATATTTTTTTGTGTTAATAGAAAATTATTTAACAAAATCCTTTAAAAGGAATTGTGAGATCTCCGTTCCAAACGTAACCGTGTAGGTATTGCAATAACAATTAGGTATTGCTTAGCTTGGGGCTAGATGATGCTCTGTCAGTATGAATTGTCCAGCATTATTGATTTATTTATTTAATAAACCTGTAATCTCTCACTGTTGGGAAAAAGACACCCATAATCCTTCCAATCCCAGAAAATATCACACAAAGAAACTTTTTAGATATGGTCTTAGGAGCTTTGTACATTTTTTCTTCAAACTGGTGCTATCCACTTTGAACGTGCCAATACCCCGAGCGACGTAGCACAGAGACCTCACTCGCTTCGCTCGCCCTATCAATAATGCTACATGTGTTCCCGATCTCCGATATCATAATCCAGTTAGTGGGCAACTCGGCTTCCGGTCGTACCCGCTAGATCCAACTTAGCTTAATTATAGAGATATTAGCTTACATTTTGGGTTAATGGTTTGTTGCGGTAGATATTTGGAATTTGAGCATTACGAAACTGAATGTACTTAAAATAATTCTGGCAATTTTACATAGCAAAGTACAATAAGCATAAATAGTACATACAATTAATCAATAACTTTAATAAATTATCGGCAGATTTTTTATATTATTCCAATTTATTTTTTGGTAAGACTCCGATTTTATGTTATATATCCTTCGATCAGGTATCTCCCGCCTCATCTTTAGCTATCAGTCAAGAAATCCGGTGGTTTCCTTAATCGATAGCTATAAAAGTTTCATAGGTGGGCACCTACATAGTTGTTAACTGGACAGCAAATAATTTGTTCAAAAAATTGAAAACAATTAACAAGACCAAACTGCCTTATGTAGAATGTGTTCAAAAACCACTTTGTTGCCGGCAGCAGGTTGAACATTTCATTGTACAGGGTGTACAAAGGCACGTCCATTCCATGCGTCTCCTCCAAGGTGCGGGTATGCATAAAGGTAGAGGCAAGCTTTTTGCAAACCCGGACATAATGAAATCTCTGCAGTTAATTTTGTTATTTTTAAAGGAATTTGCAGTGGCGGTTTACTTAGCCGAGATTGCACTAGTACAACTTGGGAGGCTTAATGCGTTTTGTCTCAATTAGTCTCGTTTCTGCCGCAAGATTAGAACAGGATTAAGAAATCGATAGAGCAGTTCTGAGGAACCCAATCTATTAAGTACGTACAAATAGTAAAAATATTTTCTTGTATCATTTAATTAAAAATAATGCCTACTGCAAAACATAATATTTTTGAGTAAAATTACTTATTTGTGATTTGTTTTTTGTGTATGTATGATTTGTTTTCTGTGTATGTATCATATAATTTTTACTCAGAAAATTCTTGAATTGTAAGTTTTTGCTCCTTGAACAAGTTTGATCTTATTTCTGTGTAGAAAATTCAGCTTTATGATGACAAAACTCAAATAAACTGTACAAAACCATGCAGTAATCACCCCTATGACACACTTTGAATAGCTTTTGTTTAATTTTGGGTCGAGTTACGCTTTTTTTAGTTAAAACATTTAAAACGTACTTATGTATGCACGAATTAGAATTTAGCCTTTTTAGGGTTTTGAAGATCGGAAATCGGTATCGAAAAACCTACATATAATGGTCTCGCTTTTCTTGTTCTTTTTTCCGTCTTTAATATCTCAGCAACTACAGCAGCAAATAACTTGAAATTTAAAATAATAATACATTTTGTGCGCTTGTACAGATTAAAACAAAAAAAATGAAACAAATGAAAAATTAAAATGAAAATTTTCAGTACAAATTGTGATGTCGAAATTTTAAATGAGACCTACAATGTCAAAAGGGTTACCAAATGAAAGGTATTAGTTTGTACATTTCAAAACAGTTTTTGAAATTTTTATAGGTAATTATTCGACATTTTTCAAAATATTTCGAAAAGCATCAATTTCGAAATATTTTGAAAATGTCGAATAATTACCCATTCCCCCTATCTCCGAAGTTTGCAGAGCGATCCATCAGAAATGTATGTAGCGTTTGTAGATATGAATCTATATTTTACAGGAAAAATAAAGAGAAGTCTGTAAGTCACTACGATACTTTGAAAACACTTTTGTCACTTTTTGAAAAATGGGCAAAATGGGGGAAAAATTTTCAAAAGTTAGAGGTATCAAATGAAAAGTACCGGTTTGTTCAACTCATAACAGTTTTTGAAATTATTGTAGGTTACATACGTTCCAAAATATTCTGAAAATAGTCGAAAACTTTACCATTATACTCCGAAGTTTGCAAACCGATCCATCTGAAATGTCTTCCATGACCTTAAAATTTTAGGTATTCATTAAATAGCAAAGTCTCTAACCGGTACATATAGGTAGTGCATAATAATATAGTATACTTGACAAACGTTCGAAACCCTCGGCGCACGAGTCACACTCGCACTTGACGGATCTTGTTTGTAATTTACCCTCATAAATAGCAAACTACCTGTCTAATGAAATTGTCATCATTAACATGCATGAAAGTCAGTTAGTCTAAAAGTATAGTATAAGTATACTATTGCGAAAAGGAATGTAAGTTTAAATTTAAGACACTACGATATTGAGAATTTTAGGATAAATTTAAGGCCTCTAACGTACAAAAGATGAAGAACCAACACAAATCGAAAGCCAAAAAATTCAACTTCTTATCTCATAAATTCTCGGCTTAGATAATGACAAAATAACAAGACCAAAGAAACGGCGAAGCTCAGAACGAAGTAATTAATATAAGAGTAGTCACAGAGTAGTCCATTGTCTTAGTCTCGCCGCCTATAATTTTGATAACAGGCTAGAAAATATTCTTTTGTCTCCTACAGACTATCTGTTTGTAAGTCGTTCGATTATTTGCAAGGAAGTTGTGGGTACAGACTTTCCGACTTTAAGGGAATTCAACCACCTTTTTCGTATTCGCTCTTATGTTGACTATGATTGTTTTGTTTGCTTTTATTGTAGCAAGTTAGAGGTACAAAGTCAAGGTCAAAGTCAAAAACTCTTTATTTCCATAAATACAATAATTGTACACTTAGGTCAAATTCTTAATAATTAAACACTGACACGGAAATAAAGTGATTTCAGTCGCTTCGGTATGTAGACTAAAGTAAAAAAGCGACGAAGAAACCTTTAGCCTGGTAATTAGTAGTTATTTTTCGAGTTGGAGCAAAACTCGTCCCAAGCTTTTTTATCCTCATGATAATCTGATATTTTATAGTAGGCCTTTTTACACAAGAAGGTTTTGACAATTTGTTTGAATTTATTTACTGATAATTTTTGCAACTCACTAGGAGTTTTGTTGTAGAAGCGTATACATCCTAGCGTAAGCGTATGTCCTAGACTACTAAACAAATCACTGCAATTGTTTATCGTAGTTAAATTTTTTCTAAAGCCTTGCGTTACTTTGTTAGGTACTACTTACAATAATCCTTAATAGTAGTTCTCACTTTTTTCTGCTTTACTGATTCTGATAACCTAATAACGCTTTTTATTCTCACGGATTATCATCCGTGATACCAAATGATGACAATCAATCAAACAACTCAGGTTGTGATTCAGTTGTGACTTACAATAAAGTCACTTTTTATTAGACTCACAAGTTTCTCCACCGGGTAGTAGCGAAGTTCGCGACCACCGCTGCAAAAAGTCGTAGTAGCAGATTGGATGCTAAATCGGATAGTCTGTACCCATCCAATACAGGAAGGCTTTCACGCTATCGGCGTCGTAACTTTACGACGTCAATGAGTTGACAATGAAAGCCTTGCATTAAACTGTGGAAGTTGGGATTAAATATCTTCGGATTATTTTTGCTTTGTTACTCTCTCTTCTAAGAGTACAAGAAAAATGTCGTCTTTGTGCTTTTAATTATGGACTTATCAGTTGAACAATGAAATAACAAGTCAGTTAATTTAGAATACTTTGTATTAAGAAAATCTAAACTGCTTTGTTTTTCTCTAGAAAAGTTTTTATGAGACCTTTTTGGAATAATCCATTATTTTTAGGGTTCCGTACCTCAAAAGGAAAACAACAACCCTTATAGGATCACTTTTTTGCTCGTCTGTCCGTCTGTCAAACCCTTTTGTCAGGAACGCGTGAAGGTATCGAGTTTAAATTAACATCAAATACTCAAGTCCGTTACTTATTGCAGCCGTGATATAAATTAAACTTCTAAATCATTGCAATAAAAAATTACAGCCGTTTATGTCCAGAAACTTTTGAAATTTCCAAGGGAATCACTTGCACACAAAACCTGGGTACTTCCTGTAGACCTAGAATCATGAAAATTGGCAAGAAGCAAGATCTTACGGTACAAAAAAAGGAAAAAGTCCGATAACCGTAAATTTGTAGTGTATTCACAAAAAAATATACGTTTGATTCTCGTCATGGACGAAAACCTATAGGGTACCTAACCTAGAACTTGATCTAGATTCATGATATTTGGCCATAAAAAAGGTCTTACTATTATACAGAACCCTTGGTACGCGGGTCTGACTCGCACTTGACGTTTTATTCTATGTTAAATCGATTTTTTGGTTGTTTGTTACGAAAAAAATTACAAACTCATATATCTCGTTAAGGCTATAAATTTCATAAATTCTGTAACCAATTTGCTATATTACAAAAACGCTGTGCAGATTCGAAACATTTACAAAATTACTATCGTTTCAACAGTAACTTTCGCACCTCACTGGTGGCGCGCTAACTATTGTTAATGACTCGCCGAGGGCATAATTACATTTTTTACACCCTTACTAACAGTCATTCCACTAATTTAGGTTACGAAAAGAAATCACCTTGTAGTGAAAATTACGTTGCGAGTGCAGGAACTAAAATGTCAGTGGATGCATAGATTTATAAATGCATAATTTATTTGAATTAAAAGTAGAATGCATATAGTAACCAATCATTTAGAAAACAATTTTAGTTTATTGTAGATGGCTAATTGAAATCCTGAAGCCGCCGAAGGTTAATGGTCGATATAAAAAGTTTAATTGGAAAATTCTGTCAACAATTCTTCAGTGCCGTTTGCCTTATAATTACCTACCTCATTCTCCATTCCCTTAGTCGCCCAACAACACCTATCTACACTACACTGCACTGTAATTATAGTACACTTCATAGAGAAAACCAGTAACGCTTCAGCGGCACTAACGCCAAATAATTACTATGGCTTAGAGTAGAATCTTTGATGTTCTAATCAGTTGATGACCAAGGAAGATATGAGATTGAAAAGGCCGGATTTTGTCCGGCTGTTTTGCATGAGGAACTGTAATCAGTTCCTTAAGTAATCGTAATGCAGCCAAAAATATTTCTTTGCCTGCATTCGTAAGGAACCAGTTAGTTTATAACAAGTCTTGCAGAAAACTGTCTATCTATTTTCGTCTTTTTCCATAAACTTGGCGCCTTACAGCGCCTCTACCGGATAGAGAGAAACTATTATTCGTACTTTGATAGCGGTTGAATAGTTTCATACGAACTCAAATATAGTTTTCCAATGGTTTTGAGAGAGTTGACAGAGATTATTTTCACGGAATATTGTATTAGTCTAATTTTTTTTGTACATGTACACATGCGAAATAGAAGTCAATGTCTATCGAGCTCACGAAAACATTATTCGTTAACGTATTGTCCACACTCATACGAAGTATACAGGACAAATATTTGACAACAATTTCACCAGCAAGTTCATCAAGCATGAGCTGTTGTGGAAGAACATGGTTGTGAAGGGCAATGCAATCTAAAAGCAAACATATCTCAATCCTCAATCGTAATTTTGCTCTAGCAAAATCAAACTACGTTTGACGATTGAGATACTTTGGGTGGACGCTTTTTGCTCCATAATAAGTAAGTGATGAGCATTGAACAAATGGACGCAACTGACAAAGAAACGGAAGAATGGCTTGATGTTGAGGAGATTATTAGCCAGCAAAAAATTAAGGTGGACTAAATTTATAGCTCAGTTATCAGACTCAATGTAAATATATGCACCCCTCAGCCAGGAAAAACAAGTATTATCCGGCTTTTTGTCATCGCTCTATGACCGTCGGCCACGCCCTCTGCAGTAATTAGAATGTCTCTTGTACAGCACCTTCACGCGAAACTGTCTCGGAACTCAATTTCCCATCAAAGCCGTTGAAAGGTGGACCCAGTTTTTTAATTACGAAGCGACGGATGGTATCCCATTCACACTGAATAATGAGGAAAAAATTTACAATTTGCTACCTACAGAATCCAAAAGGGATGGAACCCACATTTTGTTATTGAATACATACCTACCCATCATCGATCTATCTATGTACCTCTTTATTAAAAGCATTGCCAAATCAAACATTCATCCTTCCATAGTTCCTTACCTATTTCACCCCTCTGCTAGGCAAAGCGACCCTCAAATCTCCTCTTCCTAATCCTCTGACTCTAATTGCAACCCCTTGGGCAGGTAAAACATAAAAAAAAATACTGCATAACTAAAGCATCTTAAGAAAAAGAAAATACATTAAAAAAAATCCAACACGTAAGATAAAGTTAATGAACTTTCAATCTAAAATGAATAAAATAACAATTTAACCACAGGTAACCAATTATTTCCCAAAGACTGCAGGGGAACAATAAGTATAGCTGCAAGAGGTTTAACCAAGAGCTATTTTACCTGCAGTTTAGCTTGTGCAGGGAAGCGAGATCGGTAAAATGTCTACCACCATACCTACTAATGATATCGACGGTGGAAAGGAAAAGCACTTGAAGCGACACTTTGGTCGAAAACGAGTTTTAAACATAATTGAAATCAGAGATTTTTACTGCGTCTATTGGTCTTGGTTTTGTGGCGATCTGACAACTTCGGTGTCGCTTCAAGTAATGGCACTTTTAGACTCAATTTTTTCAGACGCTAAATGAAGTGTAAAAGAATTATAGCAATTTTGGTCCAATTACCGCTTGAAGTACCGACTCTAATAGTTAGATTGTTATTTGATGTTTTTTTTCCTTTTTTGTTTCGGATATTATAGGTTACTTAAATAATTTTTCTCCGTCATAGGAAATACTATTTTAAACACTAAAGGTGTTTTTGCTTACTCCTATTCCCTTGGTGCCCAGTCGCTACATTCGTTTTTCCTTGCTTACCTTATATCTGTATGATCAATCGTTGTAAAAAGCAGTGGCGTCGATGAAAGTACACACAAAAAAAAAAACATAAATATTTAAATTAACCGACATGGTCTTTTATTTCCGAAACGTCGGTTCATTTAATTTCGCTGACTTCATAAATGAAGAAGATAGTCGGTTTGAGTAAGCATTGTTTACGACGTTGTGTATTTAAATTATGCATTGCTTGCTTGAACTATTCAAAACAAGCAATTAATTTCTGTCTCTTTTGTGTATTTGGCGTCACCTTTATAAGGAAACGATATGTGACGTGGTGTCCATCGGTGAACCGCCCGTCAAGGCACATCACGTTTCGTCGCATCGCGAACAGCGGCCACAGAGAGTGCGTGTTTTACTGAATGTACCTGTAAGTACTTAAGTGTTCGTGTAATAATGTAAATCAAAATCCAAAACCAATGTATAACGGAAGTGCCTAATCAATATTCAGGTAGAAACTTGTCACATTCTTAATGAGTAGCTATGTATTATTATTTGATCGCGCGATCTTTTATTGAGTGTGATTCTGTTATTTTCTGAGCTTCAAGGTGCGAAGGTGTTCTTTGTAGCTATTATTATTACCCTCATACTTTTTTGTTTTTTTTTTGTATTATAGTTTCACAATGTACAGGAAGATGTGTGAATGCTTGGGCGGACACCCCAAGCATGTTAAACGTAAATTGATATTTCAAGGACCACCGGAATGAAAATCTGGAAATAAAGAGTCTTCAGAAGATGCTCTCTATTGCAAAGAAGTGACAATGCAGAACATAACTTATCTTCAAGTGTCTTTGTTCAAGTGCGCAATAAGTTATAAATACTTTCGAGGAAACTTGACAAGAAATATAAGCAAATTGAGGATTGTCACTTTCAAAAAATTAAATTTCATAGTGATGGCAGTTAAATACACCATGTCACCTGATGCTGAAGAAGAAATTATACCTCTAAACGGAGCTAGTTGGAGCTCCGTTTAGAAAATATAAAACAGCTTCTCAAGAAGTCTATACCAATAACACAGAAGACATTATGAATATTTGACAAAACCTTGTTAAAGTTATGCCATACCAAGACTGTTCCACTATGAATATGTTACTTTACTTCACGTCGTTGGTGTTGGTTGATACGTTAGCAGAAACAGATGTTTGTAATTGATTTACTCGTATGTTACAAGAAGTATTGTTTAACATTGGAAACCTTTAATTTAGATAGTATGTGATTTTAATATTCCTATTAATCATTTAATTATGCTTAATTGTTTTGTTTCAAGATTTTACTTATAGTGTTAGCAATGTTGATTAAGTCATAGGACTGGCAAAGGTAGTGATTAAGAAAAATTTGATACAGAATGTATAGTTGTTAAAGTCTCTATTAATGAAAATGTGTTGGTTGTTTATAAATATTGTTTGATCGCTCATGAAGATAGTTATGTACCTACACTTCGTTTAAAGTTTGTGGTTTTTTTTTGGCCAAAATGTTGTACCAGTAAGCTATTAAAACAATAAAAGACACTGTTTTATCTCAATATACTTGTTTTTTTTGTATCTTTGGGAAACAAAGTAGGTAATTCAGTAAAAATATAACATTGAATTATTATATAGCTAGCGCTTATCGTGTTTTTCCTCTACTTAGCATACTATGGTTTTCTTAGTTAACTGGTTTTTCCACAACCTTGTATCTTATGCTCAATACGCTTCAGTTGTTTTTCCTCCTAGTTATATCATGCAAAGCTTGTCGCTAATGTTTTTTATCTTGCGTTTGTTAAAATACTCAAGTTGCATTTAATGTGTTTTTCTTTCCGCTGTATTAGCCATAAAATAATTAAGTGACGCATAAATCCTTTTATCATGCTAGCATATTTTTCTAAGTTTATTAGTAGATGTTGAAAAAAAAATAAAGAACCTGGTTTCTTCCTGTCGTCGCACTAACATCAAATTGTAATTTTATAATATGATTTTTTTTCGGAAAATAAAAACTTTGTTCGGCTCTCATGTAAAGTTCCAAAATTATCGTTTCAAGGGTTTTTCCTTTCCATCGTCGATTATTTAATGCGATTACTACAGATTGGAGAAGACAGCTAAAATGAAGGTGTAAATTTCGGTAGCTGACCATTATGCCCAATTGGATTTTGCTCCTAACAAACAAAAGAACGAACTACTATAACAAGTATATATAATATACACCTATCCATTTCCTATCAAATTTTCAGCTGTTTATAAGGTGTTTGCCATTTAATTAGTTTATGTACGTATGTACATAACCGTATGTCGTATTAAAGGTTTCAGCTACAAATAAAGTATATCATTATTTCTTTCTTTCTTACTTTAGGTGCTACGCATAACGCATAAAATAATAGGTAGGTACTAGTAAAATAACGAACTGCTTTACGCATAAAAATTTGAATTAATCACAAACTAACAAAGACAATTAATAGTACAATAGGTTTTATTGTGCACAAAGACAAAACCTGGAAACAGAAAAACTTAAAAGTCCTAAGTCTAAAATGAGTTATCTTCCAGAAAATCAAATGGCATTTTTCAGTGTCTCTTTATTTAAATAAACAAGCAGGTCAAATATGACACAACCCAAAATCAATTTCACTTTTACATTTAAATGCTAAAACCCAAAAAACAAACAAAGATTGTTCTGGCAAGTTATCTTTCAAATTCTTACAATATTCAGATTGAGTCGGATTGCAGAGTTTAACTTTTTCGAGTTATTATTCATAAATGCAAACGCGGTAGATATTAGACGAACTCAGTTAGAAACTTGAAGGTTGGATTTTGGATCGGATCTCAATGTAAGTACTTACCTACTTACTTTACGAGTAACTTATTGATCCTGGGGTCTTTAAAAAAAGCTTCTCCAGTAATGCGTTCTCTTAATGTCAAAAATAGTTCAACCAGACTGAAAAAATAGCACTTTAGTCTGGGCCTGTCAAATTAAAATAGCATTGACCCTGCATAGACCATGTATAGTTTGACACACACACACACAGAGTTTACACTTTGAAGGCATAACACGGTCTTGACCACTTGCGATTGAGTCAAATCGAGATCTTCAATTCAAATAAATAGTCACATCGAGTACCTACGTAGTTGTCTTAATGAGGTATCATGCCTTACATGCTGATAATATACCTCTATATACAATTTTCTCCGATCATTGGCTGCATTTTGCATACCCGCAGAAAATATCCAACAATCTAAGAAAATAGCATGACCTCATTCACTGAATGGCATCCATAGAGCAGCTGGCCGAATAACTTACATGCTCCTGAAAGTAGATCATCATCAGCTGTCTGTAACAAAAATCAAGCCATTCTCAAGGAAAAATGTTTTTAGTCAACACACAACACAAAGATTAAAATTCTCTTTTTGGTGTTTAGAAAGAGCGACCAGTAGTGCAAATTCTGTTTCAAGACACTGTATTTCTCGAAAGTAAATAAACAAACAATGATAGTACTTTTGCGTAGGAAGAAATTGTATTCTAATACATAATATCATAAAGGATTAGAATGAATTTAGGATTTTTCTGTTGTTGCTCTACAATTCCCCTAATTTTAGTGCAACATTTTTTACAAAGCTCGGCGGCGCTAAGCGAAGGGGCCATTTAGTTTTTACGAGTGTTTTTAAGTGCACCTGTCTTTGGTAGCTCATTTCCTGCCCGGTTTTAAATTAGCTCTGGATATCATTGTTATTCAATGTAAACTTAATACAAGCATGTGCCCTGTTTTGTACAATCTTTTGTTATATAAATTGACTAATCAATTGGCCATTGAAAGTAAGTAAGTACATCAGCTTCGTTTTGCCTTCTCTCATCTTTCTATGAGTGGTTTCATTGGGTATGTAACGGGAACAGACTTATACAGCAAATTCTAGAATATTTCTTTATCAAATGTGAGTGTTACTCCAAACGGTAATAAATACAAAAGCGACCGTAATAACACTAATAACAATCAAATCGCCGCGAGAAACTTGACCGTGGAAGCAGGAAGTCTGTTACTAATGTTAGTGCTTGTATAGAATTGTTTCTCCTAATCTCCTATTAGTTTTTGTGTAGATAAGAAACTAATAGCCTGGAAGAGATCGCCCAAAGCGACAAGGCCGCCTTTGTACTTCCTTGTTTCTCAGCATTTTCGTCGTATTATATTTTGTGTTTGTGTGGTACAATAAAGAGTTATCTATCTATCTAATAACTATCCGATTCGTATTGATTTCGATAATTTGAGCCACCTTTAGATTGTTCGCAGTAAATCTCAATTTTTTCGCAGACATACTTTGTAAATACGCAGAGGTTATACTTGTTAATTGGAACTAATAGGCGAATATCTTGTTCTAGGTGGTGCTTAGAGTGATGTGACATGGAGGAGAGTAAAAGGAAGCAGTGCTTTCGAGTAGCCATGACTTTACTATGGCTACTACTGGGCATCGGCGCGGTGGGGGCCATCAAGATTGTCATAGAACCGCTTCCCAAAGGTAAGTCGATTAACAATATAGAAAACTTTACTCTTGTTTCTAGTAACCAGGGATTAAAATATCCACGGGTAATAAACGTTGTATCACCTGTCGTCAAAAGTTTTCTAATGGAACAGCGAAGAAGAACGATATTTGAAACTCCTGGATGTTCAAAATATCGAACAGAAAAGTCTATACAAACCGGAACTGTGAGATTCATTAAAGTAGAAACATTACGGAATGCGTTTAAACAGTGTCCCGACCTGTCGCTCACAGCAAAGCAAATAGAATCTCTCTCCCGGTCTTAATTTAGTTTTTTTAAGACTTAAAGCGTCCCAAACTTCGCTCCCCAGATGTTGGCACGACCGACTTCGTTTTAGTTTCGTTTCATTTTCTATCTTTCTTCGCGTGACGTTTATTACCGAAGCGTTCTGAGGTCCGAAACCGGCGCTTTGTCACGGCCGCTAATAACCACGGAATAAAATTATTTCTTCGTCTATTTTCGGCAGGCTGTGGCTTATTGTTTTCGCATTAATTTACAGTCCAAAGCTGCTAACGCAGATTTCTGAGGACATTTTTTTTTTATCTTCGGCTTTATTTCTTTTGAAAGAGAGCTCCTAATAATATTAATTAAAAGTTTGAATAATTGGATGGCACAGGAATTGTCCCCGTTTGTTGGGAGCCACTGACAGTGAATCACGGCAATAATTAAAACTTCTGGCTTTCATTGTTTAAATATTTGTGAATGACAGATTTTTGTCATCAAGAACGAAATAAGTTATCACTTACTTGGTTTGATAAAGTGCATTGAATTACGTAATCGTTGACAACTTAATAAATTACGCGAAAAAATAAATAATTGAAAATATATGGAAATGAATCAAGTAGAATGACGCCAGGCAAGCTATTATTTATAAACAGTTGCAAGTCTTGCAACGCAAGTCACGAAGTCTAACTACAATTAAGAGCTCGCCAACGGCATATCAAGCACGGAGAGAAATTCTGACAGAATTGTTTAAGGTGAAATTGCAGTAAAAAAGGCACATGAATTGCCTTATTGATTGCGCTAATTTATTCAAGTTAGGGAGAAAATGAGGCATTAACCGCTTTGCTAAATAGCACCGTTTTAATTAGTCTAGGCTGAAAAGATTGAGGTTCTTTATACACGAAGTGTTATTTACCTAAGTCATTAAAACATATTGTAATATTGTGTACGATGGGGTACAAGGGCTCCTATCTTTGGTGACAAAATTAAGCCATTTTGACGACCGATGTGGCACGGCGGGCGAAAGTCCACCTGCTACGCAGGAGGGGTGGTTCGATTTCCGCCTTTGGACAAATGTTTGTACGATCTGCAAATATGTTTTCCGGGTGTTCTGGGTATTTTCTATGTAAAATAAAAAATATAATATTTATGTAATGTATTGTGTTAAGTGTATCAGTCATTTAGTACCAATAACGCAGGCTTTGCTTAACTTGTGGCTAGATAATGCTGTGTGTATTGTTCAGAATATTAATATTTATTATAAACTACCAAAATTATGAGGCGTTTTCCAAATAAATAAAATAACCCTATTTACCATAGAACTAATAGATAGCGTGGATTTTAAACGGGAGGAGCTAGGTTTTCAATGGGATGTCATGTCCCAAATATCTTATGACTATGTTCTCATGTCCAAATAAGCACGGTCTAAGCTATTTTCATTTGACAGCCACATTTAAAAAAGTGGCCCTCTTTTCGGTTTCGAACAATTTTTTGGCATTAACAAAACGCCTCATTTTATGCTAGAGTTGTGTGTTACGTCGGTCGAGTTACTACAATGGCTATTTGTGATGACTCGGCATACAATGACGGCAAGAACAAGACTATAAGCAATTTAAGGTTCATAACTCGGCAAATCTCGGGCAATATGTACCTAGCTGAACCATTACAACATCAAATTAGTAACCATACATTACAATAAAAGTTGCACAATTTTTCATCCCGTCAGTGCAGAACAAAACACATCAACATGTCTACCTGCGGGTAAATCTATTGCCAATTAAAAGTATAGATGGCAGTATGTAGAGAACGAATGGTCTTGTTCAGACGTGGGTGACGTTTTATGCACTCCATCCCCCAAATCTGCCTACAGGATGTTCAAATGCGGTGGCACAAAACGAATACGAAATTAGGAACGAGAATTGGAATTGGTTTGGTAGTGGCATTGGTTTCAGCTGAAATGTAAGGGAAGATTATGAAGCTGAGTGCTAAGTGCTAATGTTGAGTATTTTCAATGATATTAACATTTTAAACTTTGAACTAATCACCTATTCATATATCTAAGTATATTTATATAATAATATACATTTTAATATTCAGTTTCAGTTGACTGTGAAAGCGAATTTTTGTCAGCTCTCAAAAATTTGTAGTAGAATTTTTTTGCCAATTGGCAAAACTTATGAAAATAACGCTGCCCATATAATACGCACAACAGCAATTAGAAACACAAAATAAATTATTTTAAGTATGTACTTATATAGGGTTAAAGTATGAAATTGCCATTTTATTGTAATAGGTACTTCGAATTGACATAGAATCTTCATGGTTTGAAATTTTTGAGCGAAGTTTTTTCACATGACCTATGAGGTTCTTCTTTTAAAAAATGTGCAACATTTGATTATCGACTTTCAGTTGTTTTTTTTTATTCAGCTTAGACAAGAAAGATGAAGACTTCGAAAATTCGAGTGATTTTTGAATACGAGTTCCGACGCGGAGCTAACGCGGCAGAAACAGCTCGCAATATCAATGTTGCGTTTGGAGAGGGGACTGCTAATGATCGCACCGTGCTATTTTGGTTTAAACGCTTTCGTGATGGAAACTTTGATTTGAAGAACGAACCACGTGGAAGACCGCCCACACAGGTGAATAACAATGAATTGAAAAAGAATTGGAAGGTGGAAGCCGATCCGAGCCAAACTACCCAGGAATTAGTGGCATGGTTTAACGTTACCTTACCAACAATATTGACTCATTTGCGTCAAATCAATAAAATAAAAAAATATGAAAAATGGGTGCCTCATGATTTGACTGATCTGCAGAAAGAAACGCGTGTCGAAACTTGTGTTGCCTTGTTGAATGAATACAGAAATGAAGGAATATTGGATCGAATTGTGACATATGACGAAAAGTGGATTCTTTACGCTAACCGTAAGCGAAAAATGCAATGGCTGACCCCAGGTCAAACGCCGCAACAGTGTCCTAAAGCAAAGCTTACCAATAAAAAGGTAATGGTAACTGTTTGGTGGTCTCAGCATGGTTATTCACTATAGCTTTCTCCGATCTGGTCAAGCAATAACGGCAGATGTCTACTGCGCCAAACTCCGAACAATGATAGCAAAACTACCAGTGAAACGACTCATGAATCGATCTTCACCATTATTGCTCCATGATAACGTGAGACCACCTCATACAGCACGAGACACCGTTTTAACTATACAGGAACTGCAATTAGAAACCACTCGTCACCCTCCGTATTCGCCAGACCTTGCTCCAACGGACTACCATTTTTTTCGTGATTTGGACAATTTTCTACGTGATAAAAAGTTTTCTTCCCAGGAGGCAGTACAAAATGCTTTCACACAGTTTGTCGAATCTAGATCACCAGAGTTCTATCGCAAAGGCAATGACCTTCCTATTAGATGGCAGCAATGTATAGATAATAATGGTAATTATTTTGATTAAATAAATATATTAAATAAAAAAAAAACTAATTTCAAATTTTCAGTACTACAAATCGCCAATTTCATACTACCCCTAATATAATTTTTAAAAAAAATATTTGTACCCTCTGCTCTATTCTGATTTGGCCTCATAATTTTTGTATTTTCTAGCTGCTGAATTTCTTTACCAAAAAGTAGGTAATTTGGAGACACAATAAGAGGGACTGAATTCTGAAAGTCCTGAAATACACACAACAGCAAGTTAATAAATACACACAACAGCAAGTTAATAAATACACACAACAGCAAGTTAATAAATACACACAACAGCAAGTTAATAAATTAGGCCATTGTTATTCTGAATAAACACTTCGTAAAATAGTGACTTAAAAACGCTGGACACACAAAAGAAGCCATTAAGAATAGTCTTCATTGTGCGTCTTTTATCGTAAAGAAACCACAGAAAATACGTTTATCATTACCAAAGTTATTAAATTATTCTCGCTTTCGTTCTTCGTAAATCTAACAAAGATTCTGAGGAGCTTTTACTTAACTTTTACGACAATGCCTGAGTTTAACGGCAAGGTTTAATTGCATTTGTACTGTTTCAGGGTAATTTTATGCTTCTCATTCACATTTTGGCTACATTGTTTTAAGTTGATATCGAGTGTTACGTTATTTGAAAGATACAGCCACTCTTCTGAAAACTAATTTGGATGGCAGAACTCACGGCTCTTACAAAGTTCACTTTTAGTAGCGACTACTTAATTGTTGTAAGAACGACGGTAAAGTACGACTAGGTACATTGTTTAAGATTGAACACTATGCACCAACCTTTTAGGGACCTTTTCAGTACTTTCAACCATATTATGTACCCATAAATACAAGCTCTGCTTGAGGCTAGACGATGCAGTGTGATATGTATGTATGTCCGTCATTATTTATTTTAGTTTCATCTGTTCTAGAATAGATATCAAACACAGGACTTTCTCTTCATCCAGTAGATAATAGGTTTGTACGCTTTTATCTGAAACTAGCTGCAGCCCGCGGCTTCGCACGCTTTTTTCCGGAATAAATGGTAGCCTATGTCCGGCCCCGGGATACCATGTACCTCGCTGCTAAACTTCACCGAGATCCGTTCAGCCGTTCTTGAGTTATAAATAGTGTAACTAACACGACTTTCTTTTATATATATAGATATAGATAGAAGATAGATATATATCATTTAGCTTAGCAGTATTCTGACACACACATTAGATTACACACACACATTTGATTTGTGTGATTTGTAAAAATTATCTGTAGGTCCAAGGTACGTTAGAATATTATTATGCTCATGACGGTTTTAGAATTAAAGATCAGTAATAATTTTGATAACTTTATCAGTTATCTAGTGTCCATAACACAACGCTCTGCTTACTTGGCGAGGTGATAATGTGTGGATTGTCATGCATTATTATTATTACCTATTATTATTCACGTCATTTTATTAAATTCTCGTTATAGAGGTACAATACATTTTTTACTATAGAGAATAAAATATTAACAAACTATTATACAGTAAAAAATATGTCAAAACGGTGAATCACCGGCCGCTAAGCTAGCCTCAAGTGGCCGGTGACTAGGGCTGCAGAGAGAGGAACTTCCTGACGATGCGCGCCGAGTCCAGGAGTACCGCCTTTTGGATCTGACCCTTGATCCAACTTCCTAGCGAGAGTCTCTTGAGATGTTGATCGAGGCCCTTCGCTATCACGCCGTAAACCGAAACGACTACCGGGACAACGACGGTCGCTGAATCAACATGCTGGCAATCTCGCTAGCCTAGTCAAGATATTTGCTAAGTTTATCTTTCTCAGCTTTAAGGAGGTTAACATCATGTGGTATGGTGACATCAGCGAGCATCGCCCTACGTTCTAACTGACCTGTCAGTACAATATCAGGCTTATCCGCAAGAATAGTCCTGTCTGTAAGATAGAATTGTCCCAATAGAGCGTGGCACGGCCATTTTTGAGAACTGGCGCCGGTGTGTACTTATAGTACGGAACTTCAGGGCCAGTAAGGCCATATTGGAGAGCAAGTTGCTGGTATATAATTTTGGCTACTTGGTTTTGTCTGTGCAAGTACTGAGAGTTAGCAAGGTACAAACGACCCGAAAGTATATGACGGAGGGTCTCCCCAGGAAGATGACTCGACAAATATCGATCGTGCCATCTTACATTATATACTTTCGGTAATTGTTCGTCTTTACCACCTCATCCATAATTGGACAGACAAAGCCTTTGGTTTCCCCAAATAGGTCACCGAAGCGTAGCCAGTTTACGGAGCTTAGGAGATCTACATCAGGTCCTGTGAGGACCTTGTAGAATCTCCCTTGCAGCTCTTGGCTTTCCCATATAGCCTTCCTGTCCTGAATGCTCATCACCTTAGGTTTGCGCTAGTTCTCGTTAGCTAAGAAGAGAGGAGTAAGGTTCTTATCATCTGCAACCACATCACGATGTATGTGGTATTCGGTTTGATGGAAATAATTTCTGAGATTACATACCTCACGGTTGTGTAGGGTCTTGGCGTTTAAAAAGCCTCGACCACCACATTTCCGCGGGATATACAATCTCATTACCGAAGCTTGGGGGTGTCGCATGCGATGAGTGGTTAAAAGTTGACGAACCTTACAGTCCAAGGCGTCTAGATCAGTCTGAGTCCATCTTAGTATGCCAAAGGTATAAATGAGCAATGTCATAACCCGGCCGTTGAAGGCACGCACCTTATTGCCACCTTACAAAAGGCTATTTAGCACTTTTGTGAGGCGACAAAAGAAGCACTCCTTCACCGACTGCTTTATGTCCCTGTCTAATAAACCCATCGCTTCTGGCATACCAAGATATTTGTAAGTTTCACTCTATGAGAGATATTTGAGGGACATTCTCTCTGAAAGTTGTAAAATATTCGAATTCACGACTTTCCCTCGCTGTATTTGTATTATTATTATTATTAATGGGTTAAGATCTAATCTTCTCGGTTAAGAACCGGTAAAATACAATATTATTATTATATTCTAAAATATCCACAAAGCGACAAGTAGCTAAATAAAATTTTCAAAACACACAAACAACATTCACTAACCTACATTACAAAATATATCAGTACCTACACTTATTATTATTAACAGTCCTTCAAACTAAAACTTTGTAAAGCAAACAAAACAAAACTAACTAAAGTAACAAGGTGTTTGTTTTGAAACACTCTGTTTGTCGAGGGTTTGCCCGGTATGAGGGAGATTTGTGACACTAAAACAAATGACGCGCATCACACGCCCGATTGACGACAGGCAACACTGCAGATATTGGCCACTTGAATAAACATCGTAATTCTAGGTTAGATTGAACTATGATATGGTAAAGTCCAGGTTGACACTCCAAAAGGGATAAGAGCCCCACTTCCAAAAAACCCTGCTTCTGAACATTATAATCTAGTTTTGATTATGCTTATTATGAAGCCAGGAAAATAAGCTAAATATTTAGCATATCACAATACTTGATTATGATTTTCAGAAGTTCGGTTTTTTTGGTAGTGGGGCATGTATACCCAGTGAGGCAAATATCCCTACTTTACCCTACAATATACAGATAGGTTTGAGATAGGTACTCAAATGTCGTCCTGTATAGCGGTGGCGATACCTCTATATTGTTGTCCTCGATCACCACCATTACCAACTACCTACCTACAGTCCACTCTTGCATTCGAAACCCAATATCCACCTGCCATGATAAGCAAATTTTAAAGGATTGTAGAAGGAATAAAGCTTTTTTCCCTGCAGTTAGACAACTGTGGCTGATTTTAAAGTAAAAATAATATGCAATTATGTAGAACATATGCGATAAGTGCGCTATGTTCATTTGCCAATTTTACCGACATTTACACAGAAATAACGTTGATTGTCTTTTCTCATATTCCGGTTCGTATTCAAAGGTTCCGTAATCCAACACCTAAACAACTTATGTCCCGTATCCTTTGCCGATAAATTGCGAAGAATATAAAATAGGCCCAGGTAAATCGACTCTGCGACACGCTTGCGAAAACCTGTTTGCATAGCGATATTTAAACGTTTTATGCTCGCAAAATATCGCTACGACTTTTATATGATCCCGTTTGACGGTTTTTATTGAATATTGAAAGGTATTTGAGGGTTAAAATAGGATGTGTTTTGTTTTTACGTAGCGTTTTCTCCAAGATGCGGATAGAAAAGGAATATTTTATGACAATTTATTTGTTTTGTTATAATGAGATTGAATTGTTGCTTCAAACAAGCTAAATTCGTTTCCTTTTTTGAAAAGTCTGGCTTTATCTATTTGGTTTCATACGATTCCTTAGACATTTTCTCTTGATATCAGGAAAAATCTGCTATCCGATCACATAAGCTCACGGTAAGGGGCTCGCAGCGTTGGCGAACAAAGTATCTACAAAAGGAAGTATAACATACATAAGTAGCTAAGCTCCGACGTGTAGCACACGTGTGATACAACACCTGACTTATGATAATACAGAATTTAATCATACATGTCTCACATGGATTTCATCGCACGATACCTACTTTCGTGCTTAGTTAAGTTTTTCATACGTTCAAGTCACAGAAAAGGTAAAGTACATTCCAGATATCGAAATCGGTAACGCACTGTGAAAACCGTGTGTGTGTGTTAAATTATGGGTACTAGATAACATTAAATGAGATAGTATTTTTTTGTATGGATATAAAACACGCAGAACACCGGGAAATATATTCAGATTGTACAAAAAATCATTGCAAGGTGGGAATCGAAACCACAACCTACTATACAAGTACACATAATGCGTTTAGCATTATGAGAACCTACTTGTCTAGTCGTTATTACATTTTGTTGCTAAAGAAAGCATAATTACCGAAGTTTTGCAATTAGAGTCGTAGAAACTATGGCAATTATAGTTTCTAGCATAATAACTTTTGGAACGACAACCTTAACTTGAAATTACAATTACTGTTTTTACAAACTGCTGCCCTAGTTTTTTTATATGTTAACAGATGGCTTACGCGATGTTTAGTGGTAAACCGCCTTTAATTTTCAAAACACATTCCACCATTCTATCTGTAGGACAATTATGATAAGGTTCATTATATACTATTAATTATATATACTATAAATTATATATGATTTATTATATACATAGTACATAAAAACACCTTCGAAACAGTTTAATCAGTACGCTGTCAGTCAACCAAACGATTCCATTATCTGTGGTTATAGATATTTATTTCTCAAAGAACATTATCTAATATTAATGAAGCATCGAAGTAAGTATCTGTAAAAGCTGTTTATATTTTTCTTTTCCTGGAAGCTCGTATAATATTTTTAAGGAAGACTTATGAATTTTGTTGTTTGAGCATTCTCGATTACTGTGAAGTTTGTATTTATAGAAATGTGCTCGTAATTTATAAGTAAGTCCCTATAATAATTAATAACTGATACTTCTACCTAGCTGTTTATGAAAACTCTATTAATTGTTATAATTGACTGATAATCGAGGTTCAAATAATTACCAATTTTAGCCCCACCAAACATATGCTCAAGAAAGGCTCTTTTGTTCACAATACATTATTAGACACATTATTAGATATTTCTCTATTCTATTCATGCCTAGATCAACGTCCAGGGCGTTCGTGCTTTAGGGCTAGTTCCGGCCAACTTTCTATTCCAAGGTAATTCTTGGATCACCTGACCTGAATCACAAAAGAGACTTGCAGAAAAAGGAGCCGATTACCCGTATTTACTCACAAAATAAAGTTTTCCTGTCATTGGCCCGAGATAAAGCAGGCTGAGATTAAACCGGGGTTTGTTTGCAGTCGGGCCCGCGCGCCCATGTAAACGGCTCTAGGTGAAGAGACAAAATATCATTTGGCATAGCTTAATGGGTTCTGAAAGGTTACTTTACGACTTCTTATTTGCCGTCTTGTAATGAGTTTTGTAAGGGCGTTGCAACTTTTTCGTTTCTCTCTATGAAGGTAACTAAATTTTAAAGAGACAAGCTTTTTGGACTTCGTTACAAGGTCCAGGTATAAATTTAACTTTTTAATTAGCTGTGTTTTAACATAGAGCTCTTTGTTCTTTGGAACAAGTATAAAGTTTTTGTTATAGGTTTGGTATAGAGGCGATAGTTGTTTGTGAGAAAGTTTGAATGTTTGTGTGTTGGTACATATATAGTTTTTAAGGCAATGTGTTTCGTCAAAACCAATATCTATAGAAAAATATTGATATGCTACACAAACAAATATTTAAGTCTTAGATTCCTTTGACCTTTAAAGTAAACTTGATGGACAAGGTAAGAAATCCAGTTTATCGGGCCCGGTTCAAGAGCTAAACATTTTACGAAGTTTATTCTTATCAAGTTGGCAGAAGCTCCTGGCACAAAGCTTTTTCACGTCACCTGTACCTTACTCTCCAGAACCTTATGGCACAGCGTTCGCGTACTGGCAGTAAGAAAACTGTTTAAAAACTATAAATTCGCTTTCTATTCAAAAAATAGATTTGAGCCAGGTTTGAGCAATTAAATAATCATGGCATACTTCATCGGAAAGAATCGGTTTGACTTTGGAACTATAGGTAGTACAGATCAGCTTATACTATAATAATATAAATGCTGGATAATTCACACATCATCATCTAGCCCCAAAGTAAGCAGAGCTTGTGTTATGGGTACTATATACATAGCTATATAGGTATATACATACATATATTTGTATTATAACTATATAGAAAACACCCAGAACACCCGGAACAAATACTTACTATGAAGTACGCCTCTGTTAGTAAAGTAAAGTAAGTTGTTAATTACACCTTCTTCGCAGGTTCTGATCTGGCTCTGCTTATGACCGACCGTTTTAGTAACTGATTTATAGCACCTATACGAATGAATGATTATTTTGAGAACGCGCGAACGGTCAGAAAACATTAAAAGTGTCTTTACTGCTATCTTAAGACTTCTCTTTGGCACTGTGCTGCAGGTAATCTTGTCACCTTGAATTTGCTTTCACCAGGTTCAGATCCCTGTTACGTTTCTTACGTTGCTAGTGCTATGCTGGTTTTTCAATAATGCTAAAGGGCTTAGGTTTCATATACCTATCTAAACTGAATAACTAGACAATTTATACGACATGGTACCTAAATTTACCTAGGACACTTTTGTTCAGAAGCTGGTAGTGGAAACTGATTCTTGACAGGTCTAAACGGTAACTTTACCTATCTCGCGCAATATTTCCTTCAATAACTGTCACAAAAAATCTCCCTTTGTCCATTAAAATCTACCTATTAGACAGTATTATTCCACCTAATAATGTGTCTTGTGCGACCCTACGAAATTATTAATTCTGTCCAAGTTAAAAAATAATAATTGAATGAACTAATGATGATCCATTCATAACTTTTTTCAAGCACAATATGAACGGCTGACTGAACAATATGCAATCATGACAGACCGACATAATATGGGTGACTAATATTATATCGGTCTGCAATATTGCAATAGGTCATTCAAATCACCGGAGATGATGGTAGGTCGTAAATGAATGGACAAATTTATGTAGATAAGTTTTAGAGATATATTTTTTTAAAACAATTTTTTTTGTTTGTTTATATATAATTGTTCGTATAAAGGTCTGTTGATGTCTTTCTACTTGAATCAATTGAATTTGAAATTTAGGAAGATTGGATAGTTTAAGATGATGACTGGCCTTTATTAACAAAGAAAATAATAACCAAATAATAAAAATAAATTAAAAACTAGTCTTTACAATTAAAACACTTAAGCTAACTGCAGACTGTTGCAAACAATCTACAGGTAGCTCAACTGATAGTTTGATAACTTACAGACGAACATAAATCGAGCTTTAAATTTTTCGCATCATTTGTGATTTCATTCAATCGCCTCTGGCGAACACGATCGCCCTACGCAGCGTCTTCGGAGCATTATTTAAGGCGATAGCAACGATTGCACTCTTTACTTTTATAAACTTATCTAGGTGATATAGGGATGATACTTCAATGCCTAAGGCTAGTCTTGTTAAAATTTATCATCTTGCCATCTGACGATCATACACGTATCAGAAGGCGCAACGTGGGCAGACCCCCCCCCCCCCTCCTCCCCCACGAGGTGGACCTTTGTCCAGCCAGTGGACGACTGAAATGATAATAAATATGATCTAAATGGAGGTTTTATGGTGCAAATGATGACCATGAGTTCATTTTTTTTAACTGACTGCAAAAAGGAGAAAATTTTAAGTTCGTCTGTATTTTTTTTATGTTTGTATGTTACTTGATATCTCCGCCTATGGTCCGAATTTACTGATTATTTTACTATTGTATAGAAAATGATTTTGAGGTGGTTCCATAAAAAATGTGTTCCCGAGGGATTAGTATTTATCCCGTTAAACTAAAACGAAGTGGTGTAAAAAACGAAGTGAGCTATAAAACATAGGTTTGTAAAAATTAATTTCCATATGAATGATGATATTAATAGGGAGTAGCTCCATTTAAGCTTTAAGTTAGGTTAGTAAGTGTGTAATTGTGTTATGTTATTTATGTAATTCAAATTTAATCTAAAACCTGTTTAATTTAATTCATCATATTATTTAAGCTAAGATTTTATTTTAATTTTATTGTGACATTTTTGTATGTTTTATGGATGTATTATCTGAATTAAATGAATTAATAATATGATCATTTTACTATCACCATTTTGCATAACAACTAGTTTGGTTTGCATAACAACTAGTTTCCATAATAAGAAATTATTTTCTATACCGTTAAATTTTATGATAAATGCGGAGTAGTCTTCATAATACCTATTTGGTGATACCGAGCCCCTTAATCTGCGGTCCCGAGGTCCCGGTATGACCGTGTCTCGGGAGACCGCGACCCTAATTGGACGTGTCCTGCCTCCGCGATCAGTCGCCGATTATTTTAAAGTAAACATGACAGATTTGGTGGCGATATTGTAGCTATTCCAACTTCATTTGAACATTGTACGGCGTCATCAAAAATATAAACTTTCTTTTTTAGGCTCATAATAACTTAATTTCACGTGGAAAAGATATTCCAAACAATTACTCGTAACACTGTTGTAACTCTATGTTTTTAATACATCTAAGCAAAGAAAATGTTTCCTTGATTAGGTGTTTGTTCAAATGAACTTTTGTGCAAAAATCTGCTCAACGTTATTAGTTCTCTTCGACTACCACGTTCCACGTCGTCTTACTTAACAGCTTCTGCTAATAAGTGCTACCAAAACCAAACTCTAATATTTGCTACTACCGAGATTTACTAAAAATGCTAATCATTTTTAAAATACTGGTCATATGGTATAATGTAGCTTCTAAATACCTAGGTACTTGTATTCAATAGATACCTACTCATAGGTGAGGTCTTGCCTTGGGTTTTGCATCCGAATTGTTTATTATCTTTCTATTTAGGTCTCAGGATTTAAGCTTAGAGCTACAATTTTGCCCTGTGAGGTACACAGACCTATATCAACAATATCCATTACCTAAATGCCAAGGGAAAATGGGTTCTAATACTATACATGTACCCTCTAATATGTGCGGAGAAGCGACGTGAGTCGCCTAGAGATTCATCTTAGACGCCCACCTTGTCAATATTATGCCAAGTTTCACGTTTGCGATTTACTGGTGTCGTCCTCAAGATTGTCTTTTACTTTTTTACTTTAGGTAATTTTGTAACGAATTTACTAGAACCTAACTTTAACATTTCATTGCTTTGGGTTGTACATCGTGACTTGACATTACAACACATACTTTCGCCTTTGTTATTTATTATTGTGATATACGAGTACGTCGATGAAATACTCTTAAAAGTGAAAAAAAAAAATAATATACATACTTAGTTACCTAGTTACATCTTCGAATTGATAATAGATAGGAAGAGCAACAATTATGTGATTGTGATAAATAATTGTTGTCTTACAGTCTGTAAGGCAACAATTAAATTATCACATCACATAATTGTTGCTTGAACTCTACCTCTCTAAGTTCAATTAAAAGATGTAACTAAGTATGTATCATGTGTGTACTTAGTTAAATGATAACTTACTACCTACTGCATGTGCGCAAAAGCCTTTGATGTCGTTCATTCTACTTCTAAGAATACGGAGTCCTATGTGATGTTCAACCTCATTTACACAGAAAGCAAACGAAGTACTTGAAAAAATGTCCCTAGAATATTAACAAAGGTACGGGCTTCAGTAATTATTTGCAGAAGTGTTCAACAGCTTTAACTCTGAAAAAAATAATAATTAGATTAGGTATCAGTTGCAGTATTTTTCAAAGATTTTACATTATGTTAAGCGTAAGAGAAATAGTTAATTAGGGTAGGCTTTTCTTTACTACTATTTATCTACTTCTGTAAGTAGTATGTATGTGAATAAATAACTTGAATTTAAAAACAACATGCTTGTGATTACTTTTCTCTGAGAGGTGGTATAGGGCTCGTCGCGTCTGCTGCATGCCAAGAGAGCTGTGGGCAAAGGTAGCCACCGAGTGGCACCCTAACCTGGCGAGAAGGCAACGTGGTAGACATATTACAGACACGGGAAGAATTAGGCAAATTCACGGCAGATTGGATGGAGCATAGGGGTAAGCCTTTGCCCTTCAGTGGATTGCCCAGGGCTTAAAATAATAATAACGCCCCAGAATATAACTTGCATCAAACTTTAAACATGCTCCTATCTTTTATCGCTTATTGGCGCTAACCTTTTTAGCTTCGTACCGGCGAACAGTATAAAAAACCAGTTAGTTACCAGTAACTTAATTCCTTTGTCTGCCAATGAATAAGCAACGCGAGTTACAGGCAATTGTGCCAGAATAACTTGAAGTCAATTGTGGCATTGGATTAACTACTCAGCGCCAACCGACGAAACTTCCTCGCCAAGATCATTCCTCTAATATTCAATTTAACTTTGACACTTCGCCCGTTCAACAAAACCACTGTCAGCTTTTTGTTAGACGATATCACTCCGTAATATTAGAGGATTATGATTCCTAAGAGGGTAATTTTTCACTTACGATCCCCTGTCAAAGTTTAAATCTTTGTTAAGTTTTGCAAATTTTTAGGACGATTTAATTGGGAGTTGTCAGCTATCCGATTTTTTAAAATCGTACCTACTAAAGGATACTAAATGAGCGACCGATGAAGCAAGTGATCATGAATAAACAAAAAGTTTATAAGAGTTTCGTGAACCAATCTATCATCAAATTATTGGCCTGTCTACAAACGAGGATCAAAGTGGCATCAGTCCGGCTGGGAGTCCCCATCGGAAGCGACAGCTTCGGCCGCATTTAGTACATAATAATATAAAGGAACCCGTGGCTGGCAATGGCTTGTGAACCAATGATCATAAGTCATGTATGTATCAAATACCCTCATTCAAATACAATTATTTGCAATATTTAAAATAGTGTGGAATCAAATCTATTATTGGATTTTAAGTAGGCCGGAATGAAACAAGGCAATGGCAACTACTAAAAGCTATTTTAAGAATTAAATACGTATTTCTATTCCACTCTACACCAATAACAAAACACTAGCAATCAAAGGGCATTCTCTTTAGTCTAAAAGTGTTCAAGTATAACCATCGTTGCTTTAGGATGTCCATCTACTCAAAAGCAATTTCATTTAACCCAGCTGTACCTTAACATATAATTCGAACTTTACAAGAGAAATAATAATAAACTTACTAAGTAGAAACTGGGTGCCATTTCTAAGCGCAACTTTAACAGAGTAAGTTCTCTTTGAATGGGAGAGCAAGTCGATATAGATTATCGAAGAGACACTATTAACCTTGACATCTTGAATTTTGTAACGGTTAATTGAATAACTTTCATGTCGATAGATAAAGCGATATCGAATAGTTCCGAAGTTGAAACTCTATCATTTATGAAAACATTGGATGTGCTTAAATTTTGACAAATATTCAGATTGTATTTTTTTTATGCTTTTATTGATTTTATTTATTTATTTCTCTAACAATAGTTACAGTGGTGTCAATTCAGATGTCGCCAAAACTAATCTAAACTAATTTAAGAGGACTAAAAACGTTGTCATCCCTTTCATAACGATCATAACAAAAAGGATGGCTTAAGTTTTAGTGCTGTCAAATTAGTTTAGTTTTGACGACATCCGAATTGACACCATTGCATTATGTCGGTTTTTTTTAAAACAGGGGAGTAAAATCTCGTGCCAAAAAGTCTATGGAAAAATTTAATATATCCTGCGCTACGCTCCGTCGAGCCTGGCCGCCTGCGCGCCGTGGTCGAAATACGTCTAGGAGGACATTATCATCCTCATTATTGCATGGGACATTATACTATAAATAAATATTATATTATATATATATAATATATTCGTCTGTCGACCTATCCAACCCGTTGAACAAGTTCAACAAATCCCTTAGATCTACTCTATCCCATGAACATCTTGATCCATAATACTCGCTACCTATTTTTAGCATTATTCATCATCATCATCAACCTATCTTACTCCACTGCTGGACATAGGTCTCCCCTAATGAGCGCCATAGTGCCCTGTCTTCAGCTTGCTGCATCCAGCACTTGCCTGTAGTCTTTCGCAGATCGTTATCCCACCTGGCCGGAGGGCATCCTACACTACGTTTGCCATATTTTTAAAGCTTTTTGTTAGCATTATTACATTGCTTTACACCTACCTACTTGTACTTACCTTTTGCTATCCCTCTTATTACTTCGATTTCAATATTTTTATTTTTTTTCTTATCGACTCACGTGGGCTTTTATAGTAAATATAATTTAAATTCTTTTTAAAAATATTTTTTATGTTAGTTTATGATAATTTATGTATTATATTAGTTGAGTTGCCTTGATTTAAGCGCATGCTGCTGCCGACTATAAATTAGAGAGCACTAGGCCTAAGAACCCTATCAATGTTATTTAATTTATTTTTGTGCTGTCTCTAGTTGGTAGTCCTAATATATAAATAAAATAAGCATATCAACTTCGGGTAAGTTTTTCGGCAAAAAAAAAAATAAAAATTATTTGAATGCATGATTGTAAAAACCCTTCAGACCACTTCTTTCGAATTCCTTTTTATGATGGAAAAATTATCTCTATATCAAGACGGATCGATTGAGCGTAAAAACACACCTCGGTCATAGTTCTTTTCCGCAGAGTTAGGGTTATACATTTTATACTCATAAACATATATATATTCACCGTAGGAGCACAAGGCACACTTGGATACGTCAATTTACAATAAATTTGTTACAGTAAATGATGCTTAAATTAAAAGTTCAAAGCCATAAAACAGACAAGTAGATAAATAGTCAAGTAACTTAGGAATATAGGTACAAAAATAGGTAAATTTATAAATAGATCAGCTGCCAAAGTCATCGTTAAAGTCATGTAAAAAAATAATAGTTGCTGTAAAATGGCACTATGTCATAATTACTTGTTGTTTAAATTTGATTTTATTTGATCACAGAAAAACATCTCACATACAGATTAGTTGCACATTGTGATAATTATACGTGCAGAGTTAATCTACAAAAATTAATCTTAAAGTCATTTTAAATCTAAACTATGCATAGCGTTCGAAGGAGAAATTGATAGCGTTTTTGCCATCGGTACCATAAAAAGTTGTTTGGACAAGTAGTTCATAAAATTCCAAAATCTCAACCACTGTATCCGACTCAGGACAGTTTTGGTTTCGTGATTTCATTGCTATTAGGGCGGTCGAGCCGTTTCACATTTATTGTCGTAGATACGAGTGGATTTGTGGAAGCAATTTCCTTTATACATTTTGTTTTGTCCTTTTCCTGCAGTTTGATTGTCGAGTTGAATTGTGGACCTTCCCGGGCTTCGATTTAGCAAAACTCCCCCAATCAATAGTCTCGGGAAAGGGAAAATGTAATTATAGAAACTGAGCACGTTCTTGTATTGAACTGAAACTAATTTAAAGGTGAAGTTTTTTAAGTAAAGATACCGGTACTGCCGTCTTTGATTTCTGGGCTCGCGTTGTGAATTGTAATTTTTTGTAGATTTTATAGCATCTCAAAGTGTTTTCGGATGATGAAATTTAGTTTGTGTTCTATCTTCAAAACTACTCAGTCCAAAATTAGACCAAAATTATCATAATATATCAAAATAAAACATTTATAAAATACAAAATATGTAATTGAAAACGAAAGAGCTTTTGTTTGTTCAACTAAATCCTAAAAAAGCCGCTACAAAATCACAACAAAAAACAGATCATAGACAAGACGAAGAGAATTGCATTCTTTGTATTTCAAGTGTTCTTTCTTCAAGAGGAAATCTTTGGTAGATTATACTGAATAGTTCTCGTATCGATTTCTGGAAATTCCGGTTTTCAGCTATTCAGTGTACGCAGAAACTCGGTATTGACCGGAAGAACTTGCAGTATAAATCCAGTTCAAACGCCAACGGTAGTAGGTACACTTTGAATTTCAATTTCTTGTTTTAGCTTCCAGACTTCAATAAATCAAGAGATGCCAACAAACTTACAAACACTTTGGTGTTCGTAAGAATCTATAAATACTATACTACAAAATTACTACTCTGTATAAATTAATAAAAAAAGATAACCCCTTTGGTACATGGAAGCGCCCTATCGCAGAGTTTGTATAAAAACTTCTTCTTCCATGGTGAGATCAGTCGGTCATGTTTTTAGGTAAAGAGTTTTCCATACTCAATGGTTTTATGCTGTTTTGTTTAGAGTTTTGTGGTAGTTCTGATGTCAGTTGGTGTTTCGCCCGCTATGTTTTACGGTAGAATGGTTTAGGAGACGCAAATTTTCTAGTTAGGGCCCATCTTATATCATAGACTGTAGATCAATGGTATAAAGTGTGAAGATCTCTTTATTGTCCTCGTGTACGACTAAATTGTTGAACGGTGCGAGTTGAGCACATAAATATATCATATAGAAATATATTTTATTGAGCTTAGCTCAATAAAAAAGTTCAACTTTACTTACGATTTTACTATATTATCAATATTTATATTTATATATGTTCTGATATGGTTTCAAATACAGGGATAACTACGACACAAACTTGACATTCGTTATTAGTCTGTGAATATTTGCGTAATATATATCTGAAAACTCATCTCAAAAGTATAAAAACCTATGTTAAAATCCATCTAGTTAATGTAAAAAGGTTCCAAGCAATGCTACGTGAAAGTTTAAACTATTTACGTAAATCACCCCAAGAAACTCACGTCACTCCTCTTCAACGTCACATGCTTTTCAGAGATCGCATCTATAGTAAAGGAAAGTGTACCCTTTTTAAAGCAAATAAACACGACATCTTAGGTCTGAGGACGGTGGCCGTCACGATACCGTTTTATTCAAGACTGGCAGTTCTTTGCTCACCCTCGATAGTGTTGTGTCAGTTTGAATCAGCTTGTAGCGCAAAACGAGCTTTGTCATGATAGCTTTTGATTGAAATTGCTTCGGGCGGGATAAAACGCTTTGATGGTTTGCATTTCCACAAGTTATAGCACCTGAGTGATCATGTTATTTTTTTAAGAGTGCTCTTTTTCCTCATGGCTAAACGAGCTCTTGTCATTTTTCAGTGGAAGACTTGCGCTGGCTCGGGGCAAAAATGCTCCTAAGGCTACAAACAGTTTGTTCTTCAATTCCTGAAGATTATGAGTACAAATCCCACGTTTCAGAAACAAAGACACGTTTTGTTGTAAACGGAACTGAAATCGATACCTTTTTACATTTTAGGCACTTGTTTTATGTCGTTAGAAGATTGTTATCACGTTTGATTTTGTTTTGGTAAATAGATCTAAACCGATTTTAAACGTCCCTTCATTCCTTTCCTTTGTTTAGATGAAAAACAATGACCCAATTTCGATAAAATTACTTTTGTAATTAATTGCTTTCACCGTGTCAATTCACGTATTATAAGTAAAATTACTCAAAATAACAATCCCGATGAACAATTTGGATCGTAAATTAGCTTCAGTTAATAAAACTCAGTTTGTAAATAGGCCCCGCACTGTTTCACGACCGAGCTTCCACCCTATGTTCATCGAACTTTGTCGCCTTCACAAAACTTTGTCCTCCAATCAAGCCTATAAATAAATGTAGGTACAAGCTTCTAGTTGTTAATCAAGTCTATTTCCAAAACCAACAAAGCGGGCCTTTGAACTCAAAGAACAAACCCTTTTAATAAATCTATGAATTCAAACATTGAAAGGGAAATTCCAGCAAGCAGTTACCAGCCTTACGGCCTTATTGACGAACGTGGATTGATAGTATCATTGAAGGAACCAAAGTTACGGATACAATCGACATGCGTGAGCCAGACGAGCTAATCAAGGTAATGGCCACCAGAGGGCTCCACCACTAACAAATTATAATCACTCACAGAATATTCCCTACAACTACGACCTCTGTGGCGTAGTAGGCGAGGGTCTGCTTTAGACGCTTGAAGGTGCAATTTATGCAAATACATAATGTCTTTGAATTTATGTCGCGAAAAAAAGTCTTGCAATATAAATAACTTTATTTTAATAGATTTACAACTTTTTTTTTACGGGTAAGCTCATTAGTTTACGAAGCGTCGTCGTCGTCGCTTAGAGTTAAAAGTGAACGTAGCAAATATTTGTAAACTGAAGAACAACGTGTGAAATAATAAAACGCATGGAATACGAACTCTTCCTAAACAAAATTTTCCAGATCTTGCAAATAAACTAATTGCAAACTAATTGCAACTCAAGTGTTATAAAGTTCACATTCCTCTAAAACTCTGCTCTCAGTGATAAAGCCCTTTGCTCAGACCGAGCCGCAACAAACCAACAAATCAGAACAATAACATCGACTGATTGATTGATTACACTAACCGACAGACTCAATTCGCTTCTCCATTGACTGGTCCTTTATTACAGGTGTCTGGAATATTTAGATTTTGGTAACGTTAGGACTTATTACAAAGCTCAGTCCTAATGACTAAGTTTTCTTAGACTTTGTTCATAGAGGAATTAAAATTCTCTATTTTTAATGTACCTAGGTAGAAGTATAACAATTACGTGTTTGCTATGACTTCACGTATAAACATTTAAAAAGGATTTAAAAAAAATTGTTTATTTTTGACCGCCAGCATGAATTAACTCGCACTAAGAACTCGCAACTGGACTCATTTTTTTTAGTACAATTACTGTTTGCTACACTATAACAGTTGACGTGACGGCATCCCGTAGCTGTAAAAGAAAAAATAAGTTCCTTTTTTGGTCACTTCCCAGAAATCGTGGGCGCACTAGTTCTGTGCGCGGATGTCAAGCTAGCGTCAAGTTAGCGTCATAGCGCCATCCTTGCGCGATGTTCTCGGACGTTTATTAAGTAGGAAATACGAATTACTCGGACAGGTTTGTTTAACTATTTCTGTTCTATGAATTGTTCGCTATTTCTAAATTAAGTGCTCTTGTAAGGCAACTTTCAGTTTGCTTTAGTTTTTTTTCCTAGAAATATTTTTGTTAGTGACTGGTTTGTGAGGATCGTTTTTGTCTTGTTAAATACACTGTGTAATATAACAATAAACCAGGACTTGAACAATATAGAATTATTTAAATTAACCAAATTTACTCGATCGGCTATTTACTAGTAACAATCTCAATTTGACTACTGACTATCGAAAAACGATAAATAAAACAAAAGAATTGATCGTTGAAACAATAAATTCGTGGAACAAAGCGCTTACTGCAGCAACTTTAAAAGTCCGATTCTACAGAAAGAAGCGCAAAGTTACAAAACCGATAAGTGGTCGCACATTTTGAGCTAACAATGAAAGTGACACTTAGTATTCACCTGTCGAGCTGAAATAATACCGCGGGCTTACCATGGAGCACTCTGCTACGTGCATTCAACCTCGACTGGCCAGATGAATACAACACAGAGGCATTTTTTTGCTGGCCTAACATAAAATCCAAATCAATGGTTAGCCCAACTGACTTTTGTTATTACTCCTGGCTTCCATTATACGTACCGTGGACGTGGCACGCACTGTTGACTGGCCCTTACATTGGACTGGCCCGCTCGCCAATTGCTTGTCGCGGTTGTTGCATAAAAAATCATAGAGATGCGATTGTGTTATGCTATCACTCTTCTATTTTTGCATCAATGTTCGCCTCTTCCGCAAGATTATATAAATATTTTGCAGTACATACGGCTCTGTCCAGAAGGTCTACTTTGGAAAATGAACGACGTTGACGGATGACGTCGCATCGCACAAAACGAAGGATGGTCGATCCGTTATTTCTCTAACCTTACTATGAAAATGATTCTGTCATTTATTTCTCAGAGATCCGAAACGAAACGTGTCCATTGGTGACTTGCCCGAAGCAACTTGTTGGTAAGGTTATTCGTTTCGTACGATCAACGTCATCCGTTACCTTTGTTCGTTTTTAAAAGAAGACCTCTGCGCTCGACGAAAGCCCGCACAATGACGTTGAATACAATAGATAAGCACTAGATGCTACAAATTTGAGAATAGATGTCTTCGAAACTAATATTTCTTTTATCACAGTCGAGGCAGGTAACATCATCTTAAGGCAGATGGGCATCTTAGCTGCTTATTGTATCGCTGACAGATAAGGCGAGGTACGCTATTGTCGGGAGCCTCCGAAGAAATAAATAATGGCAACTTACTTGATCCATCGAAGCCACAATGCGTCGTCATTATTTCGCGCTTTAGAAGCCAGGAGTCTTCTTTACAAAGCCAGAGACCTCACTGCAACTCTACGTCAGCTTTGGTGAGAAATATTAACCGCCAAAACAATTTAATTGTTCCTATGAGTATACATTTCTTTGCAGTCAACGGTATCGTAAAATCAAGTTCTGCTCTCAAATTGTTACTATTATTCGAGCTCAGTACATATATTCTCAGTTAACGAGTTTCACAGTTTAGTAACGTATCAAACGCAAAAGGGAAAAACAATAAAATCGAGTTACTGAGCTCTCGGCCGCGGCGGCAGTAACTATTCCGTATGAAAATAAAATCATTGTTATGCTACCAGACTTCCTTTGTGTGCTTATCCTTGTGTAAAGATTTTCAAAATTCAGAGAATCTGTTAAAGCTGCCGGTTTTAGTTCTGTCTGGATTCAAATCTGCTGGTATTTGTTATTGAGTGCTCTTCAGACCCGGACTTCAGGTACTCGCGGAGTTAATGAAGTGTACCACGAATACCCGTGTCAAACTGTCAGACACACATCATGTTTTGCCCAGTTTTTTTGTTTTTGAATGCCAGAAACTGCGCCCTAAACGTACGTTAAAAACCAATAGGATCATGTTGTCCTAGTCAAGTTTTGATCAAAACACCAGCCGCATCGCCCTGTCGTTTAACATGATGTTTGACATAGGACAAAAAACAAAGGGTGTAAACATAATATTACCTACACTAATTTTTGTGTTACCTACACGAAAACAAAGTGTATATTGTGATATGATGTCGCGGTAGATTATCGTCAAGTCCAGCTCGGGCGGGCTCCAGTTTCCGAGAAGTGTTACGCTTGACGCTCTCGGATACTTGACAGGATTCTGGTGGTATTTTGATGGTGTCGAGTTTCGGGTCTTTAGAAATATTATTTTCTTATTTGTTCTTATGATTTTACGGCGTTGGGAACTTCGGAATAATTTGTTTGTCTTCTTGAGATGTTTAATTGACGGTTTAATATTTGAATTGATTATTTATATTTTTAAAGAATCCCGACAAAATCTTGAAACTGTTGGGAAATTTATCAAAACCATAGTGTAATAGTATCCTTCTTCTATTTTTATTTTACATACCTATACCCTACCTTTTTATTATACAATAGGTAAAAATTAAGAATCTGTATTTAATAAAATAAAAAAGTATAGGCAAGGACAATAATAGCAAGATTATACCAAGATTAATATCAAAAGAACAGGTTAAGGTAATGATGCATCATTTATGTCCCTAAGGTACAAAATCCTACATTCATAATAAGGCAGATGTCTTCATTGTACAAGATGGGCTATACAAAACGGGAATAAAAGGAACCATGCAAAAAACATCCGAATTTAGCACACGTTACTTGCACCGTACCTTGCTACTTTGTGACATCTTGACGTAGGTAGGTAGGGCTGCTACCTGTTTGCACTGAATCTTTTATTAGTAGTCCCCTTGTTGGCTCAGAATTCGCATTTTTGTAGTGTCTTCTGTTCTAAAAATGTTATCTTCATATATGGTTAACTCTTCTATTTTCTTTCAGCAGTCTATTTCTTCTAGCAGTACATACTGCTAGAAGAAATAGACATACTCAATGTACATTGTTTCGTTTGTCAGCAAGGCATCTGCATTGTCTACTGCGAACTGTATGACATTGTGACCCATATTTTTATATCATAATCGTTTCCGCTTGCGTAATAATCAGGTGATAACCCTAAAAAGCTTCATCTGCCACTTGAACGATCGAAAGGTACGACGACGCGGCGCACCAGTATCAGGAAGGAATGTACAGCGGGTGACTTGAACAGTTCCTGTCCCATTCCCTCGCAACCGGCTTTGCCTAAGCTAAATTTGTATTCTGTCTCTATCGTGCACACCAACATTTTCAATACTTACCTGCGTAAAATGATATACATCTGTTGAGGTTTTGTTTCTCTTTCCCGCATGACGCCACAGACGGATTGTTGATATTTGCCTCTCGCTCTCATGTTTCACGAACAAGGGGTAGACGGTGTTATTGCGTCTGTGTTGGTGTTCGTTTATTTAGTGAACTTGGAAGCTCGCTTCGTGTTTGTGCATAGGGTGTCGGGTACGATTGTGTGCGTGAGTTGTAGAGGCGCGACATAGCTTTGCCGTCTCCATGACTTAAAAGTTTTGGACAGAATGAGTAGAGAGAGGTAGTTAGTTCAGTTCTGCGCCGGCCGGCATGCTCGACGCACGCGTGTGTACCGTCACTGACTAACTTCTTCGTGAATATACGAATTCTAAAGCCTGTGCTTTTAGAACATTGTATTGACAGTTGGATTACTATTTGGATTTTTCATTATATTGCTTGCAAGAAAGTGTTTCTGAAACTTTATCTATAAGCTGTGTGTTGTTTATTATTTGTGAAACTGCAACGTGTTTGGTTCAACGGACTACGGAGGAGGTTGGTCGTGGTTTTCTTGTGTAGGCTATTGTGCATAACTCCGGCCTATCTCTCAAAAGAAACAAAAATTAAAAGAATGGAAAACCGATCTAGTTTAGATTTTTACAGGAACAACAATTCAAACAAGTTGTGTAAAATAGTAGTTATATTAAATGAAAGGCTAAACATTTCAAACATTTTGAAACCTCAAAAAATACTAAGTTTTTAAATTTTCAAAACTATGTGTTTTGCACTAAAATCCATATTATATCTTAACTAAAGAGCCCACGGTCCCACGGTTGGGCCAATGCTATCCTTTCCATCTTGCATTCAATTTTACTCACTCATATATTATTTATTTTGTGTAGCAGCGAAGTTTTGCTACATTAACTTTAATCCTAACGGTCATTTACTTCATTTGCCTCTACATAATTGTATTATGCACTAGCTTATATAATTAACCACTACTAATGAACGAACATCAACATTTTTTGCCCCATATATGTATGCTACTTTTTCTGTAGTTAGAAATCTGGCAGATGAGTTGAATAACCTTAGATATTAATAGACAAAATACAAACACTCCACAAAGAGAAATGCTGGCAGTCTCCCTTTACTACTTTCTGAACATCATGATTGGATTTGATTCAAAATATAAAACCAAACATTAGGTTCAATGATTTAAATATCGCTATCCAAGCTATAAATGATGATCTTTCTCGCTTACAGTCCTGGTCTTACCTGTTTGGCCTTAAAGTCAATCCAGATAAATGTCAGGCTATCGTCATCGGTGGTTCTCGACAACTTGCCAAAATCGCTACTCTTGACACCCTTCCCCAACTTTACTACAATGGACACAGACTTCCATTTACACCCACAGTCAAGAACTTTGCCATTATTTTCGATTCAAAGCCCAGCTGGATTCCCCATATTAAGGAAATTTCCCGAAAATTTTATGCTGCCCTTCACTCAATAATCCGCCTAAAAAAATTATTTCAACCCCTACAAAGATCACTCTAGTAAATTCTCTTCTCTTGCCAATCATAGACTATGCAGACGTAGCTTTCATTGATATTAATCAAGACTTACTAAATTAACTCGACCGTCTCCTTAATACTGGCATTCGATTCATCTTTTGTTTGAGCAAGTACGACCATATAAGCGAATATCGTGCTAAACTCAAGTGACTCCCTATTCGCGAACGTAGGAACGTTAGGATACTTTGTTTTCTCTTTTCTGCTCTTAAAAATCCTTCTGCTCCTGCCTATCTCAAAAATCGTCTTTCATTTCTGGCTGACTCACATGACAGACCACTCAGATCATCCAGCAATCTACTCCTAGAGATACCGGGACATAGCTCATCTTTTCGGGAAAAATCATTATCTATTGAGGCTGTTAGACTCTGGAACTCTCTTCACTATGATATCAGGAAAGTAGAATCAAAGGATAGTTTTAAAAAGTTGACACGTGAGCATTATATAAGGAATCTTTACCCGACTTCTAATTAGGTAACTCAACCATCTTTTTAACTTTTTGTGATTTTTGTTGCTACCTTTCTTCATTAGAACATTGTAAGTACCTATTATATTATATATTTATACATATATATAGATATTATATGTATTATTATATAGTGCAAGTTTTATTATTAATTGCTGTACTTAGTTTATTTAGCTTAGTTTAATTATAGCACGCCTTTTCGTTTTATTTCTACCATGTGTGGTTGGCAGGTAGAAAATGCCATCGGCATTAAGCCCACCTTTTGTATACTTTTGTTAAATGTGTGCAATAAAGTATTTAAATAAATAAATAAATTAGGTACCTAATACATATTTGTTATATGCCTGTTATAGGGAAGTTTTTTCATGCATGGGTTACAAAAATAATCAAATTATATAAAAAAAGAAGATCTAAAGTTCATAATAGCTAGGGTAGGTAGTTATAAATCTCAAAACAAAGAAAGGACAAAACAATTAAAAAAAACCTAAACATAGAACAGTGAACAAACTAGGAAGTTGATACAATTTACTTATTTTTTTTAAATTAGACTAATGTGAATAAAGCTTGTTGTTCCTTCGTAAGTTGGACTATAGGTAAATTAAAGTCATTTACAACGGGATATTTGCTAAGATTAGAGTTTCCGAAATTCTCAAATTATGGTAAATATGCCGTTGTAAGTGACATGAGTGTTATTTATTATGCATGATGGATTTAAATGTCATTGTATTCAAAATGTATTTGAATAGGAGTCTGAAAAAGCTCTACATTTGGTACCTATATCATAATTATTCCTTATGTTTACTGACTCATTATTGTTTTCAATTAGATTTTATTAATTCCAGATATTGAATAAGAATCAATTGATCAATGATTTATTACGAGAATGGAAAACAATTTTATATATTTTAATACAAAAGAAACACCTATGAGTTTCTTTTGTATTAAAACAAATAAAATTGCTATAACATAATTCGCAAAAAACTCCATAGATGTTAAATATTTTCAAATTTCTATTGTTTTTCGGAAAATTCTCAATGATATAATTATCTATCTATATATATAAAAGAAAGTCGTGTTAGTTACACTATTTATAACTCAAGAACGGCTGAACGGATCTCAGTGAAATTTGGCAGCGAGGTAGATGGTATCCCGGTGCCGGACATAAGCTATCTTTTATTCCGGAATAAAGCGTGCGAAGCCGCGGGCAGCAGCTAGTTTTGAATAAGAATCAGCAACGTTGACATTTCTAGCTAAGCTCTAATTACAAGAGTTTAGAATGCGTCAACTTTTAAAACGAAATGGTATGTAATACTAATAGGACATAAAGTATTTTCAATTCAAACTTTAAAAGCTAGATTAAGTATTAAAAGGAAGAAACAGAAACCTTTAGCTAGCTAGACCAATAATAACCCTGTCTGTCTGTCATAGTGAGCCTTCTCTACCCCTATTTACTAATAGAATACTAATTTGTTACAATATGTACTAACTTTATATTAAGTAAAAACAATCTATCTATATGCGATATATATATATAATAATAAACGTATGTCACCCATCCAATTAACCCTCAGCTCGCTTCCAAAACCCGTCCCATACATTGACCACAAATCAAATACGCTTGGACACCATCAAAGAGGTCAATAACATTACGACGGTCCCAAGTCCGTAAAAATCTCATTTCGTAATACACAAAACTATCGCCCCACAGACATAAGGCAGTAAAGGCCCCTAACATCGAGGAAAGAATTACTATCATTGCCACGCTGTTCTTCCTTGTCCTAAACAATTGATATCTCTATTTGTATCAATAATACGGCAGCGGACGTTTACGTGTATATTGTACGTGTTTGGAATCCACTGATCACCAACCCATCTACCCTGTCCGGTTGGCCGGTGGATTCACGCAAGATGCTGACGTAAATGCCTTTGTTGTCATATTTTTCGTATTTAAAAATTAAACAAAAATAACCAATTGGCTGCCATTACAACTATCGATCAAGAAACAGCCTACTGTAATTATGATTGACTTTATTAAAGCAATGGACAATAATGTACGTTTTAGATGCCCTATTTTGGCCTATTTGGTCTTATCTTATGGAACTATTTCCATAAGATAAGACCAAATAATAGGTCTATAGTGGTAGTGGTATAGGCGGGGTGTTATCTATATAACTTTGAGTTTTAAACTTCTGATAAAAAACATATAAACTCTGGTACTCTATACTCAAAACACTTATTTCAAAATGTTAGTAGAAAAAAACTTAAATCTAAGATAAAGCTAAATCTTACCTACCCAAATGAAAGTTTGTACTATTTTTTGTTTAAAACTTCATACTACTTGATGTAGGTACACATTTTTTTAATTTTAACCTCATAATCATTTTCAAAATTACCAAATTGTATAATTTTAAATAGGTAAGTTTTTAAAATCAAACGCTGTTAATTTACAAAAATTAATTTATATATTTAAAAATATCCAACATGAGATCTGAATTTAAAACATCTTTATCTGTAGAGCTATACAACTACAACACACCTACATAATATAGCTTAAAACCTTTTTATTAAACAATTTTAATCAAAAGCGAATCTAAGTCTAATAACAATTTTCACCAGTGTTGCGTCTTGCATTAGAAAGTTTATGCATCCCTTTGACTTCTCCACGAACATTTCTTGGGGCTGCGGTCTGAGATCCAATAACTCCCGTTAGTACCATTTAATTGATTTTGTACTACAGAAACTAATTAGACTTGAGGTTAATGTAACCGAACGGTATTAATAACTTATCGTGTTGGATCTCACATAATCTTGTCTAGCTAATCTGTTTTTACTTAATTAATTTAATATTCAGAATCAGCAACGGTAATTCTTGTTAGGCTAAAGTACTTTATATTATACTTACTTCGTAGTAGTGAGTAAATAATATAAGGTACGTAGTACTTCACACGTAGTACTACGTAATACTGGTCCGTGGATAGAGCATACTAAAAGATAAACACATGTTATTTTTAATAATATACATAGATTTTATTTCAAAATGTTGTAAACTTTGCATCAACCACTCGTAAGTAAGCTTCTTAACCCCTTTTGTAAACAGATTCTGAAATGTGCAAATCTTACTTATTTATATTTGGGTTCTCTAACTATCGGCCCAACGATATTTATTCAGTTCCCTTCGTAAGGAGCTTACAATTTGCTGCTGTTACAGTATTGTATTAATAATTCAAACCGAATTTGCTGGGATCTACCCGTATCTCTTCTGGGCAGCCAATTCATTATCTTGGATTACTTACCTCTTCATTTACGTAACTTCTGATTACGTAAAAATTTATTAAGAATCAGGATTTTTTCTATTTACTAATTACAACCAGCAAATCAAATTTTTGATTTTTTGTGGTGTCGACACAACATCAGTGACACAAGACTTATACAGGATACCATAAAATGTCTAATTACTCTGTGTCTTTAATTGTTACCTTCTCAAACGTTGCTCTATGGGTTATGTCAGGTTGAGTATTTTCCGAGCTATGCTCGGAAAATACTATAAAAAATGGTATCAATAATGGTATAAATAATGGTATCAAACGCTCAGCTACATCATTAAAAATTCTCACATAAACATAAATAAAATAAATGATTATCTAATTAAAAATAGGTAACTCCCCTATAGTCGCTAAAGTCTCGTATCATTTTAATGAAAGGGCAAGCAAATGTAAATTTTCTCAACATGTGTCGGCAGATATTTTTACGCGGTTTAATGATGTGTCATGGATACGGGTTGAAGAGGAAACATCAAGTATTATGTTTCGGAGCTCGCTGGTTTTATCGAGGCGAAATTTCATTATAATCGTACCCCCATTCCACCTACCCACCATTCAATCGGAACACCTTCGCACAATTGGAAGGGCTGCCTCAATGGGTTGTCGGATGAAATTTCTTAACATTCTTCGCTCATAATGAGTCGAGCCTGTCGGGCAATAGGCGGTAACGATGTAATTGTATTACGAAACGAGATCGGGAGATATTAAGAGAGATTAAAACCCGCTTAATGAACCCGTCTTATAAAATTGCAAATTATAATATTTCTGAAAATCTTGAGATTGAATTTGCTTTCGGTGAAATATTTTGATTCAAGGGCGAGTCTCAGCGAATATTCAATGCTTTTTCATCTAAGAGTTCTGTGAAATTAATATTAATCCGTGTTTAATAGTACTTCTTTATATCTGTTTTGATTAAACTTTTACTTATCTTTTTAATAATGCCTATATGTACCTAACTTAAAATATTATAGATATCAGGTAACTAAAGTGGTACCACTTCGTAGTGAATCATCGCGTGGTAATGAAGACATTACGGAACCGGTTGGTATGAGAATGACCGATCCACAACGACCTTCTTGTCGAGTTTTTTACCGTGCCTCATTCACTGACACAAAAACTCAGCGCATTTATTCCGTTATACCAGCCAGTCTTACCAAAACGTCAAAACGTTTTGAGGTTAGTTTCATGTATTTTATGAGACTTGACGTCTATTCCTGAGCCCCATAGGATTTGAATAGAATCAGTAGCTCTTTAAAATGTTAATACAGTGAATTTTGATGCAAAAAATGGGGGAGATTTAAAATATACACTTACTACAAAGAATTGGCAGCCTCTCCCATGCGTTTTGCCGAATCATTAATCATGAAAACGAAATTTTGATCTTTCTTTTTAAGTGCGGGTGATATCCCAGTTGCTTAAATAGATCATTATCATCTGAATAGACTCACTCTTTATGAAAACATCAATATTTCTCTGGATACTATAATAATTTATTATATTTTACAATAGGTTGATTTGGTTTTTTTTTCTTTGTGTTGTGTTGTTAGTTGATCCAACAGAATATTCACAAAAATCACATAAATATAAAATAAATCTTGTTTGAAATCTGGTTTAATAGTGTTTTTAAGATAAAAATATTGAGGTTACTAAGCTCCCATGTTTACTTGGTGCATAATAATCAAATTAATTAAAATAAAAATTAATAAAAAAAGTTTAAAATTTAGTAAACAGAATTAAATATAAAATATAAACAGAGATAAAATGGTACAAATACACCAAAATATATGATTAATCATAATAATCCTTCGATCTCTGTATACAATCTTCACCCTTTGCCGTTTCCTTTTTTGATGGGCTCTATCTATTTAATTCATCTCTGGCTGGACTCTTTCAAAAGGCGATCCCTGGCTGTATTCAGTGTAAGGTATCGGTCACATGTCGGATCGGAACCCTAAAGATTCAAGTTTAATTTAGTAGAAGACATTTATTTGCCTATTCCCTGATACAGGCTAATCACCGACGGTGACGTAGTCTAAAAGGCTGATAAGGTTTTAATGGATTAGTTTGAATAACGGATACCATATTTATTCGTGTAAAGGGTAAAATATTGAACCAATATTAGTACCCTATACGGCCATGCGGTTTCCATTAAGTCTATGAGGTTTGCTTATTATCATCGGGTCGCGTAATGTTCTCTGTTGCCATTAAGCTACCCCACATGGAACTTTTTAATTCAAAATCAACAAGGAAAAATTGAGATTATTATTGTCAAATAGGCGTTCGTATACGTGGTGTTTTTTTTATCCCTGTGTATTTTATTGGTTTTATTATATCGCCGTTCGTAACAATGCTTTGTGACATTTGGTACAAAATTGCCTTTTATATTTTTATGACCTTTTACGTTTTTGTCATCAATCAATCGTTCTGGCCCTGTTGTTAAAAGCACCTGAGAGACCCTAGCTTGTGTTTAATGAGAGATTTAGGTATCCATTAAAACCGATTGAATATCCTAAAATAAGCTAAAGTGAACCCTGACGTTTTCGTTGATGAAATTAGGACATTTCTTATAGACTTAAAGCTGTTATGCTATCATTCATTAGCTGCTTAGCTTTACTGAAGAGTTAATATTGAAACAATAAAGCTCATTGAACCGATAAAAGAATTAGCTATAGTTATTTCTAACTTTTGTCTTATAATGTCAACCTCGAAAAATAAAATTATACATACGACAAAATCAAATGGGCACTTACTTATTTTCTATATATATATTATAATTGATTGTTGTCTGAAATAATCGTTTTCAATTGAATAACATTAAAAACATTTGCCTCGAAACAATTATTTTATGTAGGCAAGGCCCATGCTATGGTTTTCATGTTGTTTTATTATCCGAGCCGCATCGCTCTGAGTACAAGCGGTCCGTAATTTAGGCCTAAAGCTAGCCTTATCTACTGAGCTCAGCTAAACTTTACTTTTACGATAGCCTAAAAACTTTTCGGTTTGCTTTCTATGTTATGTGAGAGTAAATTGAATGCCGGAGTTATTTACAAAAAAAACTTGTATTTTAGGTTTTAAGGTTTGTTCTTTTCAGAAAAATATGTTTTCTGGAGTTATTTAAAGTTATTTCGTTCTCGAGTGCTGCTGGTGAAGTGATATATAAACAATGTATCGGCTAAATGTCCGGACTATGGGTGCTCTGGTGGTTGTGGCACGGTGGTTGATGCTGCTTCTGGTGTGCCTGGGGTGGCAGGTTCGTTCCCAGACCGTGCAACAGACTGAAGTGGAGAATTCATATAACTTCTATTATGAACAACCCTGCTGCACAGCAACGACGATTAAAAGGAAATATCACGTACGACATAGAGGAGGTGAGTTTTAGTTTGTACGTACTTTTTACGTTTAGCAACGTACCAACAACGGGTAAAATCTATAGTGAATGGTTAGGGTAGAAATAATAATAATAATGCTGGACAATCCACACAGCATAGTATAAAGCTCTGTTGAATTGTTTGACCAAGTTTTATAAACCGATTTGTCTTAAAAACATTATTTGCAACAAAATCAGTTTTTCAAATGATATAATATGACTGTGCGTCCTAATCAGCATTTGTACAATGAAGCAAACACACACATTTATAAGCTAAAGTAGTACTTTACACAAACACATTCGCAGCTGAGACGCCTTTGATGCTACATGAATTCACATGAAACGGAAATATCAATGTCAACGAGGGTAAATGAGATAGAATACTCTTTTGTTTCATTGCCCTTCCAGTAATGATGCCGAGAGTGAAGATTTTAATACAGTTGTAGTCCAAATTTCTCTTGTATTGTGTTAGGTATCGTGTAATATAAATAGGGTGTCTTGTTTTATGAACCCAGCTAGATTGTCTTATGTATAGAGGGTAATGACTAACCTGACCTACCTCTATATTTTTAAAACCAAAAACCCATCCACGTCGTTTTATACAATTTTTATATATTTCCTGTTGTTGTTGTTGAAAATTTCAGACGGATAGTATTTTAAGGAGCTAATAAAAAATATAGATCTTTTCGGATTAATCAGCGATCAGACCTACCCTTATAAAGGTTTACATAAATAGCATTAACTACAGTTAATTTGGTTCTCTTTTGGTGAACTATATTAACAACGGTTAGGCAACGAAGGTCCCATCCTAGCCGACCCAGATTTAGGCGTAAATGCTTGAAGCAAATTACGGATTAAAGACCCAAGTTTAGTTTAGTGCCCAAATGCCCAATGGTTTCAGCTGAAGAAATATTATATCTACGCTATAATTTCTTTACCTTTTCTTTTGTTCAATATTTGACATGTACTACATACAATCTTTTGTTTACTTACTGGGATGGTCAGAATAATCAATTCGATTGCTTGTCTAAAATCATTTTCTAAAGATAGGCATTTTATTTACATATATCTTTTTCTTGTCATTTTTTATTCAGAGCTCCTACTTGGCTAGTATGAGCTTTATATCTTCAAACCTTAAAAATGAAGTCCACTACTTACACTTTGTATTTTACTTTGGTTTTTAAACCTGTATTATCCTGGAAAGTTTGTAGGATACCTTTGCCCAGTTGTCTCCTTCTACATTAACGTTATAATAAGATATATAAATAAAATATTGTATAAAAGTTTTTAATACATGTCTTGTCTAAACTTACATTTGCCTATACCGTAAACGTGTACTATATTCATCATTTATTTGCCCTCGGACCCTCATTAACGGCTATTCATTGCTCCACAGAGTCAAAGACTAACATACTACGAACAACTTTCCTGAAACGGCTTATTCCAGAGGCAACCGTAAAAGTAACATTCTTATTTAAAGAAATTGTTAGAACAACATTTAAATCAAATAAAAATACCTATATATACAATTAGCTTGCAATTAGCTGATACCAGAGATATTTGTTAGAACCCACAGGAATTAAAAGAGAAAACTAAATTATTTTCTATTCTATTCTAGGAATATTTTCAAATATAAAAAAAATAAATGATTCATTAATAGAATAGAATGGAATAGACAATATTTATTTACAAGGTATACATTATGTGTTTATCAATGAATTTAATTTGGAGTATTACTACATAGATTACTAAAACTTTTATGATTCTAGCTATTTAGTCCACTGACATCTAAAAGCTTCCATGGTAGTCATTTCGCAAACTTAAAGCTTATTTTATAAACCTTTGAAAATACTAAACAGATGTCTTTCTTGTTTCGCATACCTACTCATATCCGTCAAACTCACTTTTTTTAAAGAATCGGCTTTTTAGAGTTCCGTACCCGAATGGTAAAAAAGGGGACCATATTACTAAACCTCCGCTGTCTGTCCGTCTGTCAGCAGGCTGTATTTCATGAAACGTAATAGGTAGACTGTTAAAATTTTCACGGAGTGTGTATTTCTCTTGCCGCTATAACAACAAATAAAATAAATTAAGTAATTAAGGGAGGCAACGTATACCAAGTTGAACAACGATCACCGAAATTAAACAAGTTGGGCGCTGTCGGTGTGAGTACCTACTTGGATAGGTGACCCCGTCAAGTTGGCTTTTTGCTTTTTTGCCATCCATAAAAAAAAAACTGTATATAGGGTTTCTTTTGTTTCTTTTGAAAGTATAACAAGTATGGTTCCGTACCCTTCGTGTGCGAGTCGACTCGCACTTGGCTGGTTTATTATTTCATCAAACAATTTTTGTAACATAACAAACATGCTAGGTGCGCTTAGAAATAGGGCAAAACATCGCTTTTTAATAACAGGCTCCAGTTACTATCCATACCCTATAGATACTACTTACATTAAAGTAGAATCCCCTTTTGTTCATGCCTTTGGTCCAGCCCTCCAACCCTGACCAGTACTCAAATTTTAATCTTCGTAATTAGCAACTGTAGTCAGTAAACTATTTTTTTAAGTACGAGAGTCGATTAGAGATTTAGAACGGACGAATATTTATTTTCAGGCTCCTAACATAATATAACAAAACTAAGGTATTTGTGCTGGGGATCAGCTACTCATTTCTAACAAACCTATCAAACATTTTCCTCTTTACAATAATAAGTCAAAAGAAATCTACGAGTATAAAGGAAAGAAACATATTTTAAACTTCAATAATTTATTTTAGCAATGTTATGCAGCTGCCGCCAAAATATTGTATTTAATTTTGATCCCCAAAAGAATCCTCACAATGCAATTTATAGCGTTGCAAAATTGAAGAACTCAATAAACACTCGTTTGAAATTCGAGGTAGGTACGCGAGCAGTGTATGCAGCTGACGCCAAATATGACGTAGTATGATGTCCCTAATCTACTTCACGGTTGATCGGATGGGACGCCGCTGTCGATAACAATAACCTACTTAATACGCCCGATAATCGGTTTGCTATTCGAAAACATCCGTGATTGACACTTCTGATGACGCCCAAACCGAACCCGACGCCCCCGAGACGAGTGAACCGCACTCCCAATCGTTTTCCATTACCGAATAAGAGGGGATCTCTTTTTTGCACCAAGCTAAATATATAAAGAGAGTACTCCAAAATTTACCCAAGTTCACTCAACATTAGCCAACTTTTACAAGATTGAGTGACTTGAAAATAATTCAAAGCTAAAAATATGATGAACGCGAAAAAAACTACGGACTTGGTGGTTTCGTCAAACATTTTAACTAAAGTAGCGGAGTAAAGCTTAAGTGACCATGAACTGGGACACTCAAAGCGCTCTAAGAGAAGGTTGGATAAGTCTGAGAGGCAAATGTCCACGCTAGTGGTGAACAAACCAAACAATGCGCGAGCCGAGTCGAAAGAAAGAGACCACTCAGCTGGTAGGTAGAGTGAAAAAAGGTAAAAAAGGAACATAATAAGTCGTAGAGGCGGCCACGTCCGGGAAAGACGCGCCGAGTCGAATGGGCCCGCATTGACCGTTGACTCAGTGACCACAACTCCGACGGAAAGTCTCTTTTAGACTTTTTAATGTTGCTTTTAGAGACACTGTTTGAACTGCTTTTAATGAATGTATACAAGAGCATTCTTCAGGCCTGTTTCATTCAAAAATAGTCGAATCTATTCGAACCATTTCAAAAGTTTTTTCCTGATACTATCACAGTTTGTTTGACGTTCAATTTGATGTTGCGACCTAACCCTCGTTTTAGAGTATATACTCGATACGGACCTCTACAAAAGAGATGACATTACGTATTTCGGAAATACCGGTGAATACCGGTGTCCCGCAAAACGTATTGCACGAAATTTAGTCACGTAGGGTGTCCCATGTCGGTTCTCGAACCATCGCGACTGTCCATTGTATTCTCAAGAGACAAAGGGTTGGAGATACTAGAAGTACCTTTTGCTTAGCTTACCTTCGTCAAACCGCCTTATGGAATCGTCCAGGTTGGTTTGGAATATATCGGTGGCTGTTTCGTTTTATCTTGACCGGGCCCATGATACAATGATATTTCGAAGTTGTGTTCTACCCTTGTCTGTTTAACTTTTGCAGCTTAGATTTTATTTTACTCGGTTTGTTTATTTCGCTGGGGTTTAGATGTTGGCGCAAGTAAGTTATTATTGAAATAATTTAAGCCTGTGTCATCCCGTTCCACTGCAGGGCAAGGACCTAGTCCCCTTCCACACTTCACGGTCTAGTGCTGTTGACCTATCCTTGTCCAACAAATCTATCTAGTCCCGTTTTGCTTGGGCCTGCTGCGAAACTGTTTTCTGTAATTTGTCGCCCATTGCGTTGCATTGTTGGTTGAGTCATCATTAAGCATGACCTGCCTAGTTCCATTTCAGTCCAGCAGCTTTTTGATGTGTTTGTAGAAATCTCTGTTATTTTATACGAACAAAAATACAAGAGAACACTAAAAACTCCTTAAGGTAACAACCATGTCGTATCGTTTAGTGCCCAAAAACTGTGTAAAAAACATAACTCTCCTTGAGCAGTAGGGTACTAAGTCTTCTTACCAGACATTGCTGTCAGCAATACCAATTAATATAACCTCTATGAAATATTTTCGAGTCAGTCACTAACATTCGTTTTCATTATTGCTCCACGAGTGCATTGCTGAAGCACTTTTCCTGTAATGGGCATGTTATTGACGCACATTATAATTTACTTTTCGCTCGTATTAGCGATATTACCTATTTCATATTGGATTTTTTGCTGTGGAATATTTCATAATTAAAATTAACACAGGTTATAAAATATTGTAGCGTCGCTTTCAACGCCTTCATTGTTTTTTGAGAATTATCGTCTGTGAATCACAGCGAAAACTTTAAGAAGGATCGATAAACATCAAGGAAAATATTTTTTTTGAGAATCAGTAAATTTTGTTACTAATAATATTATGAAGAGGTATTAATTACTTAATTGGTTTGTAATCGCCGATAACGAAAAATCCATTTAAAAAATACGTTACTTAATGTTTTATTGTACCAGAGTGCTATTTACTACGTTTATCCAAAAACTTTGAAGCCTAGTTTCAATAATGTGGTAGACGAGACTTGAAACACTCTACAAGGTTTGTTAAATTAATAACGTAAATAAGGTTTTAGGCTCTCTCTATTTAAACTCCATAAAGGATTCAAATACCTAGGTGATTTTAATTATTTAAAAAGAGAGCAAAATGTTTTAATTTTAGTGATGCTAAATAGTACCCAATGCTAATTATATTACTAGGTACTAATATAATGGTAATTGGCTTGTTACTAAGTACATAATTGATAACAACTACATTATTAATTAATTAAGTAAATCACGAATAAACTTTTGGTTTATTAGTTATTATTTATACGTTGACTATCCACGCAATAAAATACCTGTAATACGTAGATTTTCAAATCAACGGCTGGTATTATCAGACCGGCAAAACAGCAAGTGCGGTGCGACAAAGCACATAAATATAGAACAAAAAATCCCCAATAATTCGCTCCAAAATTTGCCACATACCTGAGCAATAAATATCATGGTCAAGTTCGGTGGAAGAAAATTTAAAAGGGTTAAGATCGCACTTGTCAAGAAAATGGTACTATTATCCGGTTTTGTCAATTTAAAAAAAAAACAAAGAACTTCTCATTACGTAACAGACAGCAGGTACGCAAATCCTCAAAACATGTAGATCGTATATAATCTTAATCAGTTAGAAGAAAATATTTTGATTAACTATTAGTAAAACCTTATTCGCACTATTTTAATATATGACGATGGTTACTGAAATTCATTTTGATATAACTCACGGCCAGTACATATGCCTAGTTTTTTTGTTTAAACTAAATTGGGTTTCTATCGTGTACCTTCCGTTTTTAGTTTACATAATAACAATATCAATCCTGAGTTTGGGCGCTGGAAGGTGTGTCACAGATTTAAACTTATGCGTTTTCCAGTGTTCCATTGTATTTTAGTTGTATTATGGTTCTTGTTCATTTAAATAAACATAACAGACATAAAAAAACTGTAAAGAAATTAATCTTACCCAAAAGCGAATCGCTTTAGATATAAAGTAACATTAATATAAGTTGGCCTAGGCGGGTCGAATGTTTTACCACGGAGCAGGCTAACTACCAGGTGGCTGTTTGTATCGTTATGCGCTTCGACAATAATTACAGCATGACGGCCGCCCGTGGCGATAAGTCTAATTTACGCCAAATTGTATAGACTACTAATTAATAAAACTATTTTAATTTTACATCGGCAAACATTTCATGGAATAACAAGTTTGGTAATTTTAACAATATTAAGTAGCCTTATAGGTACTTATGTATGTACTTGATTTATCCAATGTAGAGTCAACATCAAAATACTTATAGACCATTATTATATTAATTTTGCGACTAGAATAATGATTTCGTTCGAACTATTTAGTGATGCTCAAAGTTCTCAAAAAGTACGTTAAAAATGTGAATGTCCTCTCAGATCTTTCACGCACATTTACAATAAAAGATTCTTTCGTCGTTATTTTTAGACGAAAACCCTTTTCCATTTAAAATAGGATTTGTTAGAATCAAAGCAAACATAACCTTCTAACGTTGTGAAACTAAGCTTTATTAAGACTAGGAACCTTTGCAGAACTAATTAAACTTATTTCATTATTCGTACAAACGAAATTTTGAGAGGACCGTCCAAGCTGCTGCAAAGATTCATTATTATTACCTTAGCGACGTCTTGTCGCTGTCATTTTTGTAACAACCTTATTTTATGGCTGTTAAGAGCTGAGCATCTCAAGGTTTTCCTTGCCTAATCTTTTGTGGAGGGAATTTTACCCCCTAACAAAATAAGACGGAATTTGTCAATACAAGAATATAAGTAAAAGGTAGTTTTTTTCATTCATATTCAGTCTAAGAAAGCTTGTGACCTTGTGAGGAAGAGAATATAGACTGTCGTAAGCCAAATAAAGGCCTCTTAAGAAGGGTGCCCTTTTTAAGAAGGGGGATAAACCCATCACACTCTTCAGCCCCGTCTATATAAGATGTTCTCACGAGTGGTCACCAATCGTCTCGCCAGGAGGCTAGACGAGTTCCAGCCACCGGAACAAGCCAGGTTCCGACAAGGATATGGCATTATTGACCACATTCACGCTGTAAGGCAGGTTTTACAGAAGTCCGAAGAGTATAACCAGCTCCTGTGTCTAGCTTTTGTGGACTATGAGAAGCTCTTCGACTCCGTCGAAACCTGGGCTGTTCTGGAGTCCTTACTTACAGCGTTGCCAAGTAGACTATCGTTATATCGAGGTGCTGATATGTCTATACGAGGCCGCCACCATGAATGTCCAAGAACAGGGCCAGCAGTCTAAACCATCCAATTGCGCAGAGGAGTGAGACAAGGGGACGTCATATCCTAAAACTGTTGACGATCGGATAACGATCTGCGAAAGACTGCAGGCAGATGCTGGATGCGGCAAGCTGAAGACAGGGCGCTATGGCGCTCATTAGGGGAGGCCTATGTCCAGCAGTGGACTAAGAGGTTGACGATGATGAAGCCAAATAAAGAGTCTTAAGAAAGCCGAGGCAGTTTTTTGATTGAGTCTATTCGACACACCCGTTCCTAATTACCAAATGGAACAGCTGATTTCTTTGAAAAAAAATATGACTTCAATCTAGATCATCCTGTAGATAATTCCTAGAGTTAAGCAAGTTGGAACCCTAAGTCAAAGGATTACGGCTTAAGTGCCTAGATGCTTGTTAATCACACAGTCCTTTGTACGAATGCAACCCGCTTTCGTCAAAGGTAATTCGATCCCCGAACCATGTTCGTTTTGTTTTCGCACTTAAGCATATTGTGCCCTTAGTTTCTTTTAGCCGGTAATTCGAAACTGGCGACGTTCGCACCCCTATTGACACATCAAATCAAAACATACAAGTCAGTGAAAGAAATCAACATAAAAAATCGATATTTGAGCCTTCTTTGAGTTCGCATAGAAAGAAATGATTGTGAATGATTTGTCGGAATCGGTTCAAGACACTTCCTGACTAAATGTTATTCACTATTATTTCTGTCGCTGACAAGCCGTCTCTTTTAGCGAACAGCCTAAGTGGGGCTTATTCTAAAAGTAGTCTCAAGCAAGACACTTATAGCCATAAGCAAAAAATAAAATACGTATTAAAAATAGTAAACATGCAGTAGCGGGGCAATGCTGCCAGCGTCTTGGGGACGCTTCCGATTGGTATTGTTTTGGATCAGTTGAGCTACCTTTGGATTATTTGCAAAAGTCTGCAGTTATCTCAAAAGTTTTAATTGTAAATTGTTCTAGTTGTAATTTGTTTCATTAAATTTAAAGATAAATAAATAAATAATGCTGGTCTGCACATTTCACTTCATCTAGCCCCAAAGTAAGCAAATCTTGTTTTGTGGGTAGGTATACCATATGACTGATAAACTACTGTCACCTCTTGAAAATTTTGGCTGGAGAAGAATTCTACCTCATGACGTCACACAGAAGTATCATTAGCGGGAACACACGAATCAAGAAGACATTTTTTGGCTGTGACTCGGACGTAGTGGATAGTGTAATTTAGTTTAGGATTTTCACTCTGATAATACATAAAATTAATTCAATAACTTTTTGGGTGTAATTTTCTGTATCTTTGATTTCTACTTATTACATCCCATATCTAGAACTAATCCTTATTTATTACATATAAATGCATACTCCAAACTCTTTTGTTTTTCTTTCCTCTATTTTGTTTTAATTATGTAGGTACTTATCATTGACAAACTATGGTACTAACTATAAATAAATCTACAACATCCTGTCGTTATAATGGACGTTTTGGACGTGTAATTATGATTTCATTTTGAGTACTAGAGTGTACCTTTGGGAAATCAGTGTTGTGATTCAATGTGTAAATAATTTTAACAAATATTTCGTACCATAATTTAACATGCTTATATTTTCAGTGAGTACCTTTTATAAATCTAGAAGCTAGCTAGTTACTTTTTCGGGGAAAATAAACCATGTTTGGTTAACGAAATACTGAACATTGTTAATTTACAAGCTCATATTAACATAAAACTTGTGTAGGTTATTTGACCAGCGACTTTCGTCATTAACTTAAAAAAATGTTTCAATTTTAAATACTAGTTCCAATTTGTTTCTATTGATTGATATTGTCATTTTCTATGTTAATAAAGAACATTAAAAAAAAACAAAATAGGGTTCTGAAATCAAATCAATAACTCTTAGACAAGTAAAATTTTCGTTCACTTAGATGCAAGGGCACATAGTTACTTTTTGAGTTCTATTTTGAGCTGTATCAAACACTCAAATTGACGAACCACCAATCAAAACTTAACTGTGCGACAGTAAATGATAGCTCAATAGTTAGCGATGATAAATCGAATCGATGCTTCGGCTTTGATTCGAATGAAACGAGATATCGTTTCATTCGCCGTAAAACAAACCACAAGATAATCGATTTAAATCGATATCGACGCAGTAAAAGGTAGGTAAATGGGAAGTAAGGGGGCTCTATAAATTAACGAGGCTAATTTACCTAATGACACTGTAAAAGCAAAATTTACGATTAACGGTTTTAGTGCTCTTGATTGCATAGTATTGGAGTTTATGGGGGAACAACGTTGACAAGGTTAAATAATCAGGAAGCTTGAGTATATTATCAGAATAATAATAATATTATTTTATGTCTACTTTGTTTTATATTATTTGAAACGAATTTGAGTTTGTATTATTACATATTCAAACAGAACCGACCTTTAAGCAATAGTTACTCCCAGTGGTGGCGAGTGTGCGGGGCTTGCGGAGCTCACCGGTCTACTTGTTGACTACCTTCTTTGTTGTACTTAGATTAAGATATTGAACGTTTAATTAAAAACTTGGAGTAACCGTACCCTATAGACATGAATTACCTAATTTAACCGACGACCGATGTGACGAAGGTCCGCCAGCGACGCACGAGGTTGCGGGTTCAATTCCCGCCTTGGGACAAATGTTTGTACGATCTGCATTCCGGGTGTTCTGGGTATTTTCTATGTATAATAAAATATATCTTTTTATTTAATGTATTGTATTAATTATATCAGTCATCTAGTACCATAAGTCCATAACACATGCTCTGTGCTTAGCTTTGGTCTAGTCTAGTCTTGATGATGCTTTGTGGATTGTCCAGCAATATAATACTATTATTATTCAAAGTCAAAGTCAAAAACTCTTTATTTCCATAAATACAATAAATGTACACTTAGAAAAGGTCAAAATCATAATAATTAAACACTGACACGTATATAAAGTGATATTTTTTATTTCAGTCGCTTCGGTATGTAGACTTAAGTAAAGAAGCAACAAAGAAACCTTTAGCCTGTTAGTTAGTTGTTATTTTTCGAGTTGGAGCAAATCCTGTCCCAAGCTTTTTTATCCTCTAGATATTCTGATATTTTATAGTAGGCCTTTTTACACAAGAAGGTTAATGTAGACTACCTCTCTGGTCATCATCATTCAAAAGTTATGATAATGTATTTTTCCTTCTACTATAGATACACTAAGCACCACTACTCGCTCTTATCGAAAAAAAATATAAATGTTTTTTTAAAATCCAGACAACATCCTAAGTGGACTTCAATCAACAGACAATACAGTATTACTCGAGGGATTGTTACAAAATTAATTATCAAGTGCCTGAATCAGGTGGCTCGCCGCCGGCTACGATGTTTCTATCTACTATCTTCGTTCAAGTCTTACTTGAAATTGATGTTTAATCAAAATGATTTTATTAATTTGTGATCTTCACAATTTTGGTTTTCTCAGTGATTTAGCATAATTTTTTTTATATGATTATGTATAGTCATGGATGTCATCAAAAGAAGTCGTTCGGGGCCTGAATTTATAAATTAAACCAAGAAATTGTATAAGTAGACTCTACATTCGGAAAACTAACGGTTCTGTCACTTCTATCAAATTCTAATTTGTTATTTGGAAATACCTTGAGAACAAGCAGATAAAAAGTAAGTTTGAAATTATAAAACGATCCGATTGGTCAATAGAATTTCAATTAGCCAATCCGCGACCGGTATAGAAGTGTGTTCACGGAATGAAGCGACAAGTAGGTACTAGAGGATGGACATACGGGCGGATCGAGAGCTCTCCTGTCCACTCGATAACTGATTCCGAGTCACGATTGATAACGATTATTTCGGTACTGCGGGACAAAAAGCCTTTGACGGGTAGAGCTGGATCCGATGTCATGTGCCAAGCCAACAGGTTAAGTGGTTTTGAATACGGACTAGAAGGAGCACAATCAAAATATATCTGTTTTTAAAAACCTACCAAAAATCAGCCAGAGCATGCTGCCGCATATGCGGAGTTTAATCTACCCCACAGAAGCAAATCATTTTCTTGTCATATGTATTCTCAAAATATTGCTACGGTTGTCTTGCTTTGCGCTTACAACATTTTTTTAATATGCCATCTTTGTATTTTTATACTGCTATATTTGTGCAGGTACATCTATATAAATGGTAAAAAAACTGAATATCTGCGCTCATCAACTGTAAAACCGTGCTAAAAACCAAAGCCGCAACGAAAACCCAAAACAATTTCGTCTAAATTAGTTCGAAATAATAACGGCAATGTAGCAAAAGGCTCATTTAGGTCCAAATAAAAGTAAACTCAACAATAAACCGTTATAAGGCTAACAAAACCAATCCAATAGCACAGTTTATGGTTATAGTGGCGTGATCCCAGGCCAATTTACGTTAGTTTGGGGGAACCGAGTAAAAAGTATAACAATAAAGTAATATAATTTGGGAATAGCGAGCGACGTTACGTATTTGAACGGAGGGATGGTTTAATTTGATGAAGGATCCATTTCGAAGATAGGAAAAAATAATATTATGTACTATTTAACAAATTTTTTTTTCTAATACTGCAAAATGCTGACTTAGGGACCCCTTTTTACCCATCCTATTAATGTACCTATTCACTTTTATTGTTATGTTCTTGTGTTTTTTTGGGTATATAAAATGTATTTTATCTTTTTTATATTTTTTTATTTGTAAAATTGGTTGGTAGATATAAAGCAGGCAGATAGATTATGCAAAGTGCTGCAATAAGAACAAAACAACTTGACCCATAGATTTTTATAATAAATGCAAGTCACAAAGTCAAAGATCAATCAGATCACTCGTGCAAAAAAAAAAAAAACATGACTCTTTGTTCGGGTTAGCGCGTTCACTGCCAAGCTTCCCCCGAGTCACCTCGCTGCTCTGCAAGCTTAAGACTACGATTGAGTCAGTTGCAGTCAAAGTGCTAACTAAATAATGTTGGATAATCTGGATATGTCCCACAGCACCACGTAGGCACAAAGCAAAAAAGCTTGTGTTATGGAAACTAAATGACTGATGAACTACATTATAGGTTTTTATTTGGTAATCAGGCGCTAGGGTTTCTTTAGCGAAGGTAGATTTACTTCATCGAAGGACATTTTGTTATACCCATCGTGTATTCCAATACCACTTAAAATCACTGGTATTGTTTGTATAATAATCGAACCGTCAGATTATGTAATCAAGTGATTTCATGCAAGAGACAGGTACAGCGTTTGATCATAGGTTAAGTCGTCAGAGTTAGAGTCAAGTACCTACTTATTAGGGATAAACGTAAGGGGTCTACTCCAGGAGTCTTACAGACAGTTCTCTTCTCTTCATCAAAATAACAAAGAAATAATGGCAAGCAACACCTACACATTATAGAATGTACAGAAAACCTAGAATTTTAAACGTGTTGCTTTGAATGCGAATAAATATATTTGGTATGAAGCGTCCTCCATGACTTTCTCTACAAAAAACGCTTAAACCGCTGTCAATTGTAAAAGCTTAAAAATATCAGTGGTATTTTCTTAATCTCAAAAAGGAAGGGTTTCTCAAGCCCTCAAATCCCACGGAATTTAAGATTCATTCACGTTAAATCAGTACCGAGTATTTTTTTTTATTACTCTGTATTTTTTGCAAGCTTACCGCTCTCTCTCAGAATATTTTAAAGATTTTGTTAATATCCTAATCCTCGTTTTTCGTCGAGAGAAGTCGGCATTCACCGTTAAACAGTTTCATGATTAATGGCTGAAAACTCTTTGATGGCTTTTTAATTAGAGCTAAAATAGGGGTGTAATACTCGTTGTGAGCCGAAGGTTGGAGCGGCCACAGCTATATTTCATAGCGCGCGGGAACACGAATTTGCAAGGCTAATAAATTGCAGAATACCTAGGCCTTATTGGCTCTCCATTTAATCGTTCGGGCCGCACTGGATTATTTTTCGCGAAGTTCCCTTCGCTTCTTTGTGTCTCAATGGAAAGTAGAATGCTAAACGTATTCTTACCTTTGTGCGGCACTCCCGTTAGAGTTTACTTTATCGGTAACACAGGAATGGAATTTCTAACTTTGCATTACAAATTTATTTCCTTAAACCTCTCGGCTTGCTTTCCGGTTTATTTGCCAGTGAAAATGGCGATTAATATTCAATAAGAACAGCTTATTTCAACAAAATTGCTGAAACAATTATAATATTGTAATCTAGGCCATGGATTCTAATTATTATGAATAAAAACATGGTACTTGAATTTGTTGTATACATCGAGTTTTTGTATTTTCTACGGTTTTGTTAACATTTAAATAAAATTTTTATTTTAATCAATTTTCGGGCGGGTATCTGGCGCAGCGCATCAGCATTGCCATAAAGCGGGGCAATGCAGCCAGCGTCTTGGGGACGCTTCCGACTGGTACTGATATGGATCAGTTGAGCTACCTGTAGATTGTTTGCAACAGTCTGCAGTTAGCTTAATTGTTTCAATTGTAAATACTAGTTCTAATTAATTTTTATTTTTGAGTTGTAATTTGTCAATAAAGGCTTTGTCAATAAACTCATAATAAAAAAATCAATTTTCTATTTATTTTATATCTATAAAACAAAATCCAATTATTTAGTATTCATAGTCTCTAACGGTAGCAAGTAATAACCTGCAGTAGTCGGTGGTTGTCGCCACCAGTCACATTTTTGAAAGTCACGAATACTTGGCAGGGGTGTTCCCAAAAATATTCGTATTACGCCGTGAGCACGTCGAAAACAATGACTGGCAAGTAACCGCTAAGCAGCCACTTTCAGCAATTAGGAAAAACAAAGAATTCTTATGTAACAAGAGTTTGCTGAACAATATCTAGGGTAAAAATATCACGATAAAAAATTACGACAGTGGAGAATTTTACCACAGATTTTGTAGTTCTATTCATACCTTATGAAAGATGTAACGACTTTAGGTCAAAAGATAATTTAGAAAGATGTAAACAAGTGATGTCTTAAAGGGATTTCTTCTTGCAAACTTCCTGTCTAATTTTTACTGTGATTAACCTTTATAGGTTAATAAGTGAGATATATGCCATTTAAGTTTTACCTATTATTTAGACTTAAGAAAAGTTATGTTAAATACCAAGTTTCGAGTAACTAAGCTGCCTCGGCCCCGTTATAACATAAACAATGTTTGCTAAACTGCTTACTGCTATGCAAACTGGTATCTAAGTACCGAAATCTATTTGTGATATGACCAAGGACTCAGATGTTTCGACAATCTCCCTTGATATATGGAGCTATTAGGACACAAACTTATAATTGCCGCTTTACCTGCACTCTACTGGTAATATTGTTTTTAAGCTTTGAAACTTCCGCATATTTTGAAAATTAATCATAAAGTTAAATCCTATTTGTAACTGTAGGTAAAGCTAGATTAGAAACAGTTCATAGCATTATCGTAAAATAAGTTATTTTTCATTTTGTTTTGTTTTTATTGAGGCCTGTGTTAAATTACCTAGGTAATATTATATAATAATAATTGCTTAGTAGCTAATCTTACTTAGGGCTGACGAGTAAGAACGTCTAGAACAATAAAAGGCAAAGAAATAGATAAGGATCTTGAGTCGTGTCGCTATTTGGATCCCCTAGGGTAGTATAACTGAATGTTACAACAACATCGTGAAAATTTAAAACAAACGTCTTAAGATTACACGTAGCGCTAAATGGTCGTCGAGCAGCAATTAAACTTCAATTTACATAATAAAATACCTATGAGCACGCCAGAAGTTCTGTAACGCAGAGAGTTCTGTTTAAGCGATTTGCCTAAGCTGCTGGCAAAACGTTTTCCTTTTCGAAACTCACACAAAACAATTTCTCACAGACTCGCTCTGTCCATTCCGTATCCGGAGTAAGTTCAACTCCAAACAATAGTTAAGCGCAACAAAGAAAGTTACTGGCGTGCTGTGGTCGAGTGTTGTGTGAGATCCGACTTATACGCAGACAGTTTGTATGCTTCGCGAGCTCTTGTAATCAGTGCAAACAACACTATATGCTTAGGTGGGCTTAGATGTTCACGCTTCAGTCAAATATTAGATTTGACCTTTCAGAGTTTCAGCCCTCTGGGATTTTTGTCTTCGAGCCGTTTTCATGATACAATTCCGTCGTATTTTACGGCTATGAAAATGTCTATCTTTATGACATCAGGGTCGTTAAGCTGCGTCTTTTATTACTTCTAATTCTGTAAATTTAATATGGGTTATCTGGATAAAACTCACATAATAATCTTTAAGAACCTAATGAGGTTTGTTCAGAAATGGCAAATGAACTAATATTGCAGTAGAGAATGAACGCCGTAGCTTCCTTTGTTCTAAATTAGTGTTCCTAATTTACCCGCGTATCTGTGTAACGCAGGACCCCTGATTTATTTGCGGGTATGAGGCGTGAAGCAAATGAACTACCATTGCGAGTGGATATATGAGGTGACCGTGCTACCTGGTGGCCCCGGGGTCTTATATAACTCGGAGCTACGATGTTGTCTTCCTTAAAACACGCCAGCCGTTGCGAAGTAAGGAAGTCTGAGGTGTTGTTTATGTACAAGGGGTTAGAACTTGATCTCTGCTAGATTTATGAGACAGAACTGATGAAAATGTTGTCAAGTTGTGTGTGGTTAGTAGTATATATGGATAGTCTGGAAACAACTCTACTTTCCAGAGACCTATGAGAGAAACCAAGACAAATAGAGTCGAGTACCGATTTATTCACCAGCAGTTTGTCACAGAACGCATTAAGCTCGGCTGAGTCTTGCGGTGGAATCCAGTCCGAATTCCTCTCAACTGTCATTGCCGACTGGCGATTAGTCAAGCTGCTAAGTGCTACTTTCCGATTGTTTTTCTCTTCTAGGACGCTAACTGTAATTTATGCGACTTTACAGTTGAACCGCACCGTCGAAATTTGCAATCGGCCACGATCCCGACAAAACCGAAGGTTTATTTATGGGTGTAGAGTTAACTTCCAACTTCTGCGGGTGCAGTTGTTGTTAGCTTTTTTTGTTTCCTGTTGTACTCTGAGGAATATAGTGGTTTGCATCCACATGTATCCAAGTCCCTTTTTATGTGTCTGCTTTATTTTGTTTGCTAGCGTCTAATTTAAATTTTGTGTGGTATTAAACTATATTCCCTTGTGGGTGATACAATAGTTAGCCGATGGTTAGTTATAAAAACAGTTTGATCAAAACACATTTTTTTAGTTGTATTGTTGACAAACTAAATAAATTCGAATGAATTCGTACAGTGAACGAAAAAGATAAATACAGTGTAGGTAATTTCGAAACGTGACATTTATTTCATTTTGCAAAGACAAATCAATAATCTGATTTCCTACTACATAGGTCTTGTGTTGGAAACAATCAGAGAGAGCGACAAAGGTGCAAAGCGAAAACAAAAATGTGACAAAATAAATTGTGAACATCCTTGTTCCTTTTCAGTGTGTTTGTTTAGTGTATTGACAAGAAATGTGTACAAAATTGTAGCGCCACTGCATTTTAGTAGCGGTCTGTATTTCTTTGAGCATAAGGTTCCGTTTTGTTGGATTTTGTTGGTCTCTACATAAAAATGGAAGGTGGCTTGATTACGCTAAGGCTTCTTTCACCTTATACTATCCACGAGCCTTTGATAAGCTACATCCATTTCGTTAAAAAAGGGGAAAAGGTTTTATTAGGTTACACGAAATTCCTGTCGATATTTTTGCTTTTAATTTTTCAACGAAAATGTTCATCCTAATTCTGATTGGGGGCTGTGGGTAGGTAAATATCGCAGAGAAAAATATTTCTAACATTATTATGGGTTGTGACTGTGTGGCGTTTAATAAATGAGTGAAAATATTTTTAAAAGAACAAAGTACACAAAAAGTATATTCATTTTAACACGCCCTTGCGTAACTTGTATCAGTTATCTGGACCCAAAGTTGTTTTTTATTTTTGTAACGACCCCGTGTTATTTCACCAGCGGGCGTTATTTTTGCACAGCGCCATCTCTATCAAGGAATTGCAATTACATGGATTTACCGGAGTTTTCAATTTATTGAGTAAATAAAAAGGGTTTATGTGCAAACAAATCCAGGAAGCCATTTTGTCATGAAATTGATAAATCTACACTGACTTGCGATTTGGTTACTGTATTCAAAAATATATTGACTGAAAGTTTTAAGTACATAAACAAACCTACCTAGGACATATCATGTCCTTGGTTTGTTGTTTTACTACTTAACTATCTACTTGATATCAAACATGGCTGCCAGAGTTTTTACATCAAATCGTATCCCACATCATTTGTGTTTCAAATATAAAAGGGTTGTGTTCTTGATCCTCCCACCTCTCAACAGCAACAATTAAACGGAGACGGGAAAACCGGTGAAGTGTGAGTAATGCATGTTGAGGTCCCAAGTCATTTATTTGCAGTCCACTCTCAACTGGTGTATAATCAACTAGAAAGTTTTGTCCATTGAAATCCATTTTCTTATTGAATTACAATTTCGTTTGAAAACTAATATAACTAAACAATTAAATGAGCATTCGCTCAAAAAAAAAAACCTAGTTAATCACAGGCATTTATAAAAAAAACGCAAATAAATATTTTCAATTCTATTCTATAAAATCTTTTCAACACATGAAGGCACCATTTCACAGAATGCAGACCTGATGTTTCAAAAATAATATCTAAATTAATAACATTCAACAGTTTCAGTATTCCAACCGTCTTTTTAGTTAGGTACTTCAACAAAGCTCTACGGATGAATTTCGAAATTCAAGCGTTACTTCAAGACAGCTCTACGGTGGCGCAGGGCTTCCTATTTTTTCCTACGGTACCCTAAAAAGAGGGTTGGAATACTGAAACTACTGAGTGAAAGCGATGACGAGTCCTCTTCCGGCAGTTTCTTGCACAACAGAAAAATACCTACTTGGGTAAATTATGGCGCGTCACGTTATAGCAACCCCTTTCTACTGCCATGAATATTTAGACGTCTGGGGAGAAAATTGTGATATTGGCAACAATTAGTAGGTAGGTAGCTGAAGTAACTAGGTAGTTTGCTTTTGCGTCAATGATGTTGAATAGGTAACGAAATAATTTTGAAATAAACCCATGATAAAAATTTCCATTACCTAATTGGGAATTGAACCAGCAACCAAACCTTAACAATATTAAGAACAAAATATCTACTATTAAGTAGGTATAACAATCTTAGATTTATTGAGCGAAGTCAACATGTCTACCCTCTGTCTTATACGAGTTCATTAAAAATAGAACAGCGTCTAGTTTTATTCGTGCCCATAAAAGATTCAGCTCGAAACTTCATGCTCTAAACGTCTAAAGCACAGGGGCGCATTTAGTCTATTTTCGTCTTCCTAACGTTCCGTTGTTGTTCCTATTTAGTACTGAGAGTCGGGACAAAAAAACTTTATCGTATGTTGGTATATACGACGCTACTAAAACAATGAAAGATGTACTCGTATGTAAGCTAAAAGGGGTGTCGCCGCAGTAGTTCTCATGACAACCCACCGAAGCGGAAGGAAGCCGCACTCGAGTACTTTTTACAAAATGGCGGCACGTCACACGTCATTCTGACGTGCGAAACAAGAAATCAAAATGGCCGCGACAAAGGGGTTAGGTGAGCATTGTTTTATCGAATTTTTAAGACAAAGCGTCGATGGAATTAAAGTTTGTAATAATGAAAGATAAATAAATTGATTAGATTGATTTATCAAACTACTTATCTTACAAGACTTAAAATAATATATCTCGGTACCTACTTACATAAATAATCAAACATCTAATTACCAAATTACTTTCAGATTAAAAGACAATTCAGAATTAAATACATAACAGTTTCTTTTCGCAGCTTCAGTTTCTCTCTAAACCTTTTAACTTCTCACATAGGGTACCTACCAGGTTTATTTCGGCTTTTATTCATCTAGCCAAGTAAATAGTTCTCTTTTAACTTTTAGTTTCCCTCCACGAGTGCTTGAAATAAATGGTCCAAATACATCTGCATTTAGCTTGAGTGCTTTTACATATTCTTTAGAGCTCATTCATCAAAGCGCTATGTGCTCGGAAAACTGACCTTGAATCTTTTTGGTTCGTTGAAAGGTCAGACCACTTTCACATTTTCATTCCACGTTATTTGGTGTTCCGGGAACCTTTAAAAGGACCAATGTCAAAACGACGACGACTTTTTCTCTTAAATCAAAGTGAAGTAGCACTCGGCAGCGGGCAAGGCAATATGAAACAGGTCGAGCCTAGTGATCCGCACTCCAAAGGGCCCGGCGTCTCAGATGTCACTCCAAGAGCCCATTCGCAGGGCCCGGCCACACCCTCCACTCGACGGCACATAAGCCCACGAACGGCCCGCTTTATTTATTATGTACAGCCATTAACGCCACTGCCATCATGGCGGCAAGTTTTTCAATTTTTAATTTCCCTCTTAAAGCGTCGGTGGCACTCTAAACGCTCCCTGGATTGATACTCGAGCTTGTAACCCATCGGGCCGGAGAGCCTACAGCACTAATGAGTTTCTGTTGCGACGCGAGCTTCTTATTACTCTCGTCAAATAGTGGAAATTCTTTTTATTCGTTGTCGAGCGTGGGTCTGGCCGCCATAAAACTTACCATTACGATCCCTCTTTTCCATTCACTGATCTCGATGACGGCAACGAGATATTTTTTAACATTTCAACACTATTTTTGCCTTATCCCGCTAAGTAATACATTAAGCAATTTCATGAAACCTTGACATGTATTAATTAATTTTCTACACACAGACAGAAGTTAATAAACGGATGTTTTGTCACTGGATTTCGATAGGGCTTCAGCCCGTCTACCCTATAAAATGAGCGCCCAAAACTCTTTATAAGGCTTCAAGGCTTACTGACTCAAAATGGCGTTCCGTTCTATGTAAAGCTGTCACCGTATACTTCATTCTAAAGCCAAACAATAAATCATTAGACGGTACACCTAAATACAACATTTTTCGAACCAAATGAATCAATAATTATTTATGATTATGATTAGCCATTAAATTCTTAAAGTAAATAAATTAATAGTAAGTAAATATGGGGAGAAACAAGTAGTTAGCATTAACCTTTTCGCCCTTGATGTGGCCGAATGTCAACAAACCTTAACAAATGTCCGCAAATACTATTAAAGCAATAAGACCTCCCTCAGCTCCGCAACTACCCCAATGTCCATCCCGCAACTTTGTCTGCCGATCCCTTGAATTTATTCCTAGAGAAATTCGGCAAACGAGTTTAAGTTCACGAACTACCTAGGCAAATTAATCTTAAGGGAGTTCGGTACTATCAGAGTTCGGACTTGAGTGCTCCAAGTTTGGACGTTATACGTAGATACGGTGATAGGGTAAATGTAAGCCGAAAATAAAAACCTTACTTTAAACAGTTTGAACCTTTGCAAATGAAACACATCAAAACGCAGGAACAACAGCAACAGCATGTTGCAACAGCATGCAACAGCATGTTTGTAGTTGTATTATGTTATAAATTTATATCCCTAAGGCCTATGTTTTTGTTTATTACGTAATTGTATTTTTTTTTTGTATTTCCCTTATTTTTATATAACATGTGTAAAGAATTTCTAAAGAATTTATTTATAGCCACCTATAAATACATTCTTTATTCTTTTTATTCAGGAGGTATTTTTTAGGTACGCGACGTACTGCCCAATCGTTGCAATCTTTCTTTGTGAAAATCAAACAGCCTCTCCATTTCCAATCTAAACCATGACTTACTTTGCCATGCTTGGTTTTATCCACTACGAATCGATATAAATCGCTCTGAATCACTAACTTAAACAAACTCTCATCTCGAACCGAGTAGCGAACGTTCGGCGAACCTGATCTTAAACCAAATTGTACAATTTTCGGCAATCCTGCCAAGCCGAATTTAAGTTCAAGGCGTTCGGTCCACCACTAGTTATAAATTAACAACCCTCGCCAGTAATTAAACGGAGGTGTGCACATCCAGTTTTACGAACAAAAATTCAATTAACCCAAATTGGGCTGAAGTAATTTTGTAAAACAGCCCGCTCTATTAAAATATAGCCATTTTTAGGCGGATAGACTTAAGCTCTTCGTTATAAAATGTACTGGTACTGACAAATCCTATTAAAAAATTATGATTTTTTAGATTTCTTTAAAGAATTTTAATGTTAGCTTCGTTTTAACATTCTAAGGAGAAAGAAAATGTTAAGTTTGTATTTCGAGACTACCTACTTGTTTTGAGATAGTGTACATAATTACTGTAAAAAGAATAGAAGTTTATAAATATTTACCCAAACTTGTAAGGAAAACTTTGTAAATGTTTTGAGTGGAAATAATCTATGTTTTTTTATTATAAAAAAAATGTTTTTGATTACAGGTAAGAGCTCTCAACTCTAACAACTGGAAGGTAACTATTACGTAAATGGTTTTAAGAGGAAAGCCTTGTTTAAATCTGGGCTCCGTAAATCTTTATTATAATAAGCACTAATGATAAAATCGTGTATTTTAACGGAATAATTTAGTTTCAAGCTACTCTACAATGTTTTACACTGAAAATGTTATGATAAGAGCAGATAATTATCAGCTGTACGCATTTAAAATTTCTGACACATAGTTAACTTTAACAAACTATGTAAATGCATCTCTACTATAAGTTAAAGTTACTATAACTTTGCTACAAATAAAGATTTTCTTATTCTTATTCTTGTCCTTGTGTTGTATTACACACAAGGACAAGAGTACTCAAGATATACTGCTACCCACGGTATTAATGCAAAGTTAAATAAACCCTGTAATTTAATGTCAACGAAAATTAGTTCAATTTAAGAGCCAGTTCGGATACGGCAGAAACAGCGTCCAATCACGTGGTCCATGATCCAATCCATGATGCACGGATCCAAGCGGTCTATTATTGGCGTCTAGTACGATCCCAACATAAATTATGGCCTTTTTCATATATTCAGTTTTTTCAGCCTACCGGTAAAAGTTGAATTATAAGGTCTAGGCACAGTCATACCGAAGCTAAGTTTTACTTACTGGACTATGTATACGTAGCGCAGCCGAGAATTCGCTTTTTTTTATTTTTGCTTGCAGTAGTCCAAGCGCGGGGATTATTTTCTAGGGTAGAATAGACAATAATGACATCGCATCGTTATACATTGCGTTGCTCATTGAAGTTGAAGGAATGAATCTAAAATAATTTAAGGATTCGATGACAAAGTGACGTACTTTTTCTCTATTCTACCCTAGACAACAATCCCCGTGCTTGGCCTACAGTATATGCAGCTTTCAGAGTCAGCATCACGTCAGCGTAGTTACTTTCAGAGTCAGCATCACGTCAGCGTAGTTACTTCTATGAAAAAACAAAACCCTATCTCACCAGCTTTGAAAGTCTGAGCTTATAGTGAGAACGATAATGGTATAGGTACCAAAATCTAAACAATTCAAACTTTTTTTTCAATGGAAAAAGAGTCATTTAAGGCTCCTTAGTTTTTGGTACCAACAGAATCGACACCAATGTCAATCCATTGGCGAGCTGATCGCACTGTGGCTTTCCAGAGTATTTATTCGTACCTTGCCCCAGCGCGGTCGTATACTTCCGCGATATGGATTTAAATACTGATTAATATCACTTTATAGGGCCCCGCAGCGAAGCTGTTGAAACCCGTTCAGGTGTTCAATTTAGAGCTACTTTGCAACTACAAACTAGTTGATAGTTGTAGCGTAACAGGGTTGCCAGCTGTGAGTCGTTAAGTGCAGAATGAGGTACGATAGGGTTCGTAAAATGTTATTGATTTATGTAGAATGTTTACCTTTGAATTTCGCATTAAATTAATATTAAAAGATTCTGTAGGTGAGTCATTTATCACTAGATTTTCCGAAAAACGATGTAACTTTGAATTTTTAAGAACGACTTAACATAATTACTTATGGGGTGTTGGATTAAATATTAGGTAGTAAATGAAAATGGCCGACAACTTTAAACTCTACTTCTCTTTTTTCTTAAATATTCACGATTGTTTTTTTGCTCGTAAATCAGGGCTTTACTAAAACTGAGGGCACATTTAATGCCTTTTACCGCTGCAGCAATCAAAAGCCCTATTTTACGAACTGTCAGATTACCAAAGGATCTTAATTTGCCATACTGAACTAATAAATAAATCCATTTTCGCGCTGCGTGCGCTTACATCGCTAGGGAATTGTTGTGGCTGCACTTTGAATAGATCATTGTAACTACGTAAAATTTACTAAAAAAAAAGGAACCTTGATAATATTAAGCTTCTTCTTTTTTGTTATCAGTAATAATATAATAATATATAATATAATATAACATTTTTTTAACAGTATAATATTTTCGGTTTAACGTTTCGTTTCGTTTTTTTATGTGCAAATTGGTACTCTAATTCAATTGTTGTATTAGAGTACACCAATTGGGCGAAACAAAACACGAAATTTCGTGTTAGCAAATTAAAATGGGCCCCCTTGTTTGTTTGTTTTTGACAAATTACGACAGTTTTATAGTACAATAGAGTTTTTGTTTGCTTGTAAAATGAATAATCTTAGAAACTATCATTATCTAATAAAAAAACTTACAGTTAGGTACCTCGCATTCTTCTCAAACAAATGTATATACGACTCCGGCCACCAAAGCTAAACGTAAACGTATTAGGTACTACTGGTAGAGTTCCTCTATATTACCCAAACATAAAACTTAGTACCTACGGCTTGATCCAGTTCAAAGTTACCATACTATTATTTATTCTATGCACTTACCCAAAGGGAGTTACTGTCAATCACAATGCACTCTCACAATAGAACCAATAAAATATTTACAAACCTAATACAGAGCGGCCAAAGCCATTATAAATGATCTTCACAAAGGTCCTCATCATATTACGTGGGACTTAAATATAGAAATAGATTTGATATTTGAGTAAAATATAAAAGTTTATGCTTACCAAATTGATTGTTAGTATTGTATCTTGATGTTCTAAAAGACAACCTGACACAGAGTTGCTATGAATAACGTTTTAATAAAATAAAATCCGTAGGCGAATATTAGCCAAGCAGCGTTTTTCTTTAAATAGATACCAGTCTTCGGTAACAACATATAACAGTACCTACTTCATAGAAAATAATGCGTTTTTATAATAAACTGCGCTGTTTCGATGGTCTATATTTTCTGAGTCGCCATTTATCCCATCAATATATACCTACCAAAATAGTTTAATTTGTTATAGTAAAAAATCTCGTATCGGTCCAGTCATATCACGTTAGTTGGATATGCTTTTATTTTCGTGATGAAATGTCCAAGCAAATGTTACTACTATAAGCCAGTATTTCTTTGCATCGTTTATTTATTGATAACTAACTACGTTTACCATGTCTAGACAAGTAGGTTCTAGTTTTCCAGTATTTGCCGTCACGAAACCATGAATTTATAAGTTGTTAGTGCAGTTTGAGGTCAGCACACGAAGGGTGAGCCTTACTTTAACGATCGTGATTATGTTGCCGATTCCAATTAGTTTAGGGAGGCGAATGGAAAATATTTTTTTCCCGGTTTACAGTTGGAAATTATCGAAGCTATAACGCTACAACCTTACAATGGTCGAGACCGCGTACTTACCGTAACTCTGCCAAAAGTTACAGGTGACTATTTCTTAAAATATGTGCATCTTAAATCAGTACTTTTCTCCACTACCATTCAAAGTCAAAGTCAAAGTACAAAACTCTTTATTTCCATAAATACAATAAATGTACAATTAGAAAAGGTCAAATTCTTAATAATTAAACACTGACACGGAAATAAAGTGATATTTTTGATTTCAGTCGCTTCGGTATGTAGACTAAAGTAAAGAAGCGACCAAGAAACCTTTAGCCTTTTAGTTAGTTGTTATTTTTCGAGTTGGAGCAAATCCCGTCCCAAGCTTTTTTATCCTCTAGATAATCTGATATTTATAGTAGGCCTTTTAACACAAGAAGGTTTTGACAATTTGTTTGAATTTATTTACTGATAATTTTACAAAGCCTCTGTAATTCAGATCCATACTAAGAATCTCCTCCATTCTTAAAAGTCGATTAATAAGCTCAGACTCTGCTCAGAACTTTCAGTAATGGCATAAAATCTATGTCATTACACATACGACTGATGTATGTGTGAATACCACATTAAAGTTTATGACAGGTTCTCAAGCATTATTGGATCCATTATTGAAAGGGCGTGAATGACAGTCAGATTAATTTCCACTTGGGAAGACTTGATAAATGACTGGTAATCGAAACTTATTACAAACTTTTAACAATAATTTAGTACCTAGCAAGCCATATAACATGAAAAATATATTAAAATTTCATCTTTTTTTCATAGAGTTCTCTGATTTTGTACATTCAATTGACAAAATGCTAAGCTAATTGAGCTTAAAATTTAAGTTCAATTAGTTTTGCATTGAGATGATCGAGCAAGAGCAAAAAGTACTTAAGTATTCATCTCAAATCAATTAAAACATTGCTAAATAATTGAAGTATCATAAAAAATCAAATTTGGTAAAGAAAAACGCTTAAGATTAAACTTTTCTCATTTCAGTATTTTTATCAAGATGACATTCAAGTTATTATCACTTGACTGTGTAATTTTCCAATTTAGGAAGCTTTTGTTAAATATGAAAGTATGACTTGCTTGATCTTCTTTAATAAAACGATATCTCGCATAAAGTCATTAATTCGTAAGATAAAACGTTATAATTTAAAATCTTATTTAAAAAAAATAAGTAAACAGGAAGAATATTAATATTAATTTTATTAATTCTTGGAGTAACTGAGTAATTATAATAATTGAACTAAAAAACTCCATAAAAACCCCAGTGATCTAAATTCTTACCCTTTACTTGCAAATAAATCTAGCGCACAATCTGATGTAATTACAGTCCATTCAGACATTATCAGGCGCAAATCTCGCAAAATAAACACGGAGAGGAGAAACGCACTCAAAAGTGCTATTTTCAATTTTCTTCTAAGCCCGCTAAGCCCCCCATCTTGGAGTGTTGGGAGCAAATGCCGCGCTATCAGCTCTCGTCAGAGTAAATAACGAGTTGAAAAATGACAGTAATAACTATCGGGTATAATGAATGGGGTGGAAATGCCCTGAGGAATACAAGGTCTGTGCGCACCAAATGTTGCACCGAGCGGGCCACGGCCGCAAGGTAAACAAACCATTGTCGGCAGGTTTTCGCCTCGTTCCGATGTAAAATAAACGTGTTTCAGATTTTTTTTATACGGAAACGGATTTTTTTTATCAGCGCTCACGTTAGCAGGTTCCAGTTGATTTACTCTATCTGCAGAGTAAACTAAAAATTACTAAAATGTGGAGATTTGACTATTATTTAACCACCAGTTTCTGCATGCAACATCGCTCATTTTGAGGGGCAGTAATGTACATAACCTCATCACCACACAAACGTTCACTGCTAAAAGTGTCTCTTCTAAACAAGGCAGCTTCCTTCTGCGATTTCAAACACCTTTACTGTGATCACCAATCCGCTAAGCGTGGTGATTATGGCAAATAATGTAAGACCTAGACTAAAAGTACACCGATGCAAAGTTTCAGCCCGATCAGATCAACGACGAGCTTTAACGTCGTCTTCGTCCAAACTGCGTTTTTAAAATAGGATCGCGTTAACAGTCGTTGTTTTCCTACGAATCTAGCAAAAGTAGTACCTTATTTGTAAACGTAATAAAATCTTTATAACACAGAAGATACCTCGCAACGACGATAAGTCGCACAAAGCATCCTTATCGGAACGGCTCATTTCCACCCAATCCTGCTCCACGTGCCATCTTCCGAAACATCTACTTTTTGAGGAAGGGGAACGAGGGTATATATCAAAACTCCCGTGTTCTTTCCATTAGTAACGTCTCAGATTGTCAGTTGTAAGCGTGTTGCTCGCATAATGACGCAATATACGAGCGCGGTGTAATGACGCCTTTTGATGACGCATACAGCTACCATTACATGTCACACCATTACAGTCACGCCGAAATAAGATACCACAGAAACACTCGCAATTGGAAACACTCGCAATTTAAAAGCGTGTAAACACAAAGAGATTTTCATTAAATTTTTTATTGCCTCTCAGATAATATTTTTCATTTTGATAACTAGAATCTTGAAAGAAACAAAGAGACACAAAACCTAAATTCTAATAAATTAATTATTTGTTATACGAACCCAACTAAAGAATTCATTTAAAGCATAATTTCCAGGTAAGCTTCTCAATTTAGGTTCATTATAAGATATTCTTATAGACGTTCCGGAAAAACGACAAAAGATGGTGAGACACGAACGGCTCGCTTTCAACTAAAATGTTAAATTACAAGAATCTGGAAGACTTATCCTTAACAGGGACAATGAACCTCTAGGAGATGCAACCGCTTTAATAAATAACTTATGTAATAATAAAATGGAAGACTAAACGTAATTCATAATAATTTTTGAGGAACATTCTTATTGTTTTGGTGAAAAACGAGAGGATTTGGGATTTGCCGTTTCAAAAAGCGAAGAAGGTATTCTTTCAACACAAACTAGTTTCGACGTTAACACAAAAAATAATATAAAATCAGTGAAGAAGTTGAAGTCATACCTACTGCCATAGGAGCTAATTTGCTCATCTGAATAGAATATTATAAGGACTGAAACAATGTAGAGTAGGGATCGTTATTGTAAACAAAGGGCAGATCAATCTGTTATTAATACGATGCAATATAATATCGAAGACGTTTAATAGTCGACCTTTAGCCATGAAAATCTTATCATTTGTCAGTCTCCCCCATTGGCTGTCGGAGAAACATATCAAATATCATTGGAAATTAATCAAGAACAAGACGGAACAGCTACGGGGTGCTGCGAAACTTTCCTTTGTAATGACAATTGCATTTCTTGGTTAACAGATACAGCTATTGGTTTTCCTTTATCTTGACTGCTTTGATCTTCTAATATTGTTTTTATTATTTATGTTTAGTTTACAAAAAGCTTTTTAAGAACTACCTTATAATAAAGAAGACTAATAAGTTTTTTTTTTAATGCTTATCTAAACCGTTTGGCCAATAACAATGTAATCTGTATTTTATAAAACGTTGCAATGCTACACATTTTATATAAATCATATCATAAAAGGTAGGTAGGCTGTAATTTAATTGTCGCCAAAAGTACATTTTTACAAAATTCAGACTGTAAATTATTTTTTTCTCCTTCGACTGTCCCTTGGGGTTTGCCTCAAATTACGGTACAAGTATACCACCTTTGGCTTACCACTTAGACGGCTTACTGAGTCTACCCGGATCATTTCATCCCCCACGTATTAATATAACTGCGGGGTAGCTTTATTTTGTACCTTCCCCTTAAAAGACAAAAGACGCATCACAGTCATAAGTCAGACAAACTAATCCATATCATTTGACAATAAAGTAAAAGTTACTTCAGAAGGTAATAGAAATTTATTATTAGGTACTGTGTCAGGGGAAAATTAATATTCTGCTGCCATACGCGACACACTCAGAAATTATAGCAAAATGTTTTGGTATTCTGTTGTAGAAGCGAAGTATTTTAGGTATTTATATTTAAAGAAAGATTTGTGGAGTGGGAATAGAAATAAAATTGCTGTGATTATGATACCGGGTCACAAGATTCACAAGATTATGATCAATATAAACAAATCTCAAGGGAGTGAGATTTGTTGAAAACTAAATAAATATCAGTTATGCCGACATTTAATTTACAGGTTGTGAGTTTATTTCCCAGCTATGTAGTTTTTAAGAAGGAAACATAAATACACAAAATATCATCAGATTTTTCAAACCTCAGAAAACGTCAAAGAATTTCAGATTCAGGTACAACTTACGTAATTTCTTCAACAACTCGAATAATTTTCCGCATCTCCACCTCCGATGCATCGCTTGTCGCATTTCAAACAAATTGGAAATCCATTTGATGAAGGGTCCCGAATGTTCAAAGAACTCGCGGTTTGTCAATATATTTACGAGTTGATTGTGGTGTGTTGAGTTCGACGATGCTTTTCGATAAATTTAATTTGAACCTGAAGAAGACTTAAAATTATTCGATCAAATTTCTGTCGTTTACTTATGTTTGATTTCCTGAAGTTTCACGCTACTGCCGTGGTCATAAAAAGACTGGAGTTTAACAGTTAAAAACCTAATTGACCCGTGAATAGTGCCTGCTTGCAACCTATCCAAAATAATTGGTAAAAGATGCTGAACAACACACACCTTTCCGGGCCTAACATAAAATGTGTAACGCAAAGTAACTGCGCGAGGAGCTCGGAGAGGCAATATCACTAGCAGAATTCTGACTGTTGTGCTTTGCACTCTCAGTGTCAAAGTCGAGTCTTGAGGTGCTCTGATCGTGTTTTCCTATGGATAGACTATTTGAAGACTTACTTTGGTAGATTTCTTATCAGAGAAGATTGATCGCGGAATTGTTACTAAATATTTTCATCATATAAGTTTATCCTGCTTCTTATTTTACAATACATGGAGGCATAGTATCACGTAAGGACATCTAAAGAAAATCTAACAACCTAACCTAAGGGGAAGAAAAGAGGGAAATACATCACGAGTAGGGAAGATTCATATCACACAGGAAATTCGAACCGCTCCTTCGCGAAGTACATTTTTGAAAGAACCCACCTCCTTTCGTTTTCACATATGGAGTCCTGATTCATGAGTTTTATCTACCATGAAATGTGTGCCTTTAAATTGAATATTGCCATCGTGTCTTCGCGCCAGAATGAACGGTTACGAATTTCGATTTCTATTGAAATTATGATTTTCCTTTTAAATGATTCTGTTTCTTTTACAATATGGTTGTTAGAATTCATATTTTTTTTTAATTATTTAAATTTAAGGGCTCCAAATATAAGACCTAATTTATAAAAAAATTACTTACTTAATCATAAAGTAATTAATCGTATTTTTGTTTCATAATATTTGCATAAATTTGGTTTCAAATCCCAACGGAGTGTGCTCTTAAGCAATTTAATAAATCGTTATTGTAAAACGTTACACAATAAATATCTTCCATGTTTCTCAGAATACGATGACTCCTAATACAAATATAAATAAACTTAGATAGATAGATAGATAACTCTTTATTGTACCACACAAATAAGATAATTCTGAGAAACAAGGAAGTACAAAGGGCGGCCTTATCGCTTTGAGCGATCTCTTCCAGGCAGCCTTGGGATGGACTGGACTTATGAGAACAATATAGACGGAACGGAATATGGACGGATATAACTTAATAAAATAAGAACAGAATAGATTTCTTACTGTTAAATTTTACTCAGATTTTATCGAAAATACTATACTATTGCAAACAAAATTGTATGCCATCCTCTCAATGAGTATAAATTTGTGCTATTGGGAACCCAATCGTAAAATTGCCAACCCTCACAATAAAGAAAAAACAATTTAGAAAACACAATTACTTTTCCGCCTCCAAATTCACGCATTGAAATCAGTGTCAATAAAAAAATGCATCAAAGTTAGAGGTGAATAATACTCCAGATGTAACTCAATTTTCCGTTCGAAAATTGGCATTCTTTTGTACTCCATTCGTTGATTCTCCCCATCACTACGATACAGCGATTATTATTACGTTCGAAAACCCATCAAAAGTTACAATTGAAAAGTTAAAGTATTCCGGGCGGGACCGTAAGCCTCCCCCGTCTATCTACAAATGAGTTCAGAGTAGAAATAATATTTTTTTTACTCTACTCACCCATGTCGTGAACTCGCCTTACTTAATTATGCCTAAGTTATTTTACTGTTTCGATCGTTAGAATACAATAAAAAGCTTATTTTCTTTTATCATGACAGAGGTACAACTTTTACTTTATACCAAACTAAAATTTTTTATAAGCAAGCATTTTGCAGCAACCAGTTTACTCACAACTGAAATACCTTGATCGTTTTGTGTTATTCTTTTGAAGTTAAAATCCTCTTTCTTCCCTAAGGAATAAAACTTCAACAAGCAAAGTGTTTGCTCTTATTGTTGGAATACAAGTAGGTACTATCGATGGTAGATTCCCGAACAAGCGGAACTTATCTCGTCTCGTACTGCATTCCAAAACAATTTTATTAAACTTTTCTCGCGCCCTGAAGTACGAAGATTGAAGTTCCCTAAATTCTTTTCGTCTAAAGCTTTTTTTACCAAAACAAATTACCTTGCTCCCCTGCAAACGCACCTTGGAACACGAAAGCACCACCCTGAATAATTAATACAATGGTAGGTTAAATTCGTCCAAGTGTCAACTCTCCCCCAACTTTTTAAAATACGACACCATCAAAAATGCGGTCTTAGTCGACGTCTAGACCTTTTATCTCCCTGAGGGTTGTTTATTTAATTTTGTTTATTTTATTTGGATCGACATTGATTTAGGGAAAGTCCTGCGACACAGCATGTCGATCTTAATTTGTATTTAGAAGTTCGGGAGTGTACCTTGGTAGGGTTCCTTTGATCCTGATTGAAGAATTTACCCGTCCAAGTAAATCAAACAGCGCTGTAGAAGTTTTTGGGAGCACCCAAGCTGCCAAAACTCATTTTGTTTGAGCGAAACAGGACGAAGTGAATTACTCATTCGAGTGCAAGGTGTTTTGTTGATTCGTGTGAAAGATAATATTTGTCATTGAAGTAGGTTTTATGGTAATTATACTTTTAATTGCTTTTGCGTCACAAACATCTTAATTATGCCTATGCTAACGTATTTGCTAACTTTTACAAAATGATTAAAATGCTTTTACATTCGTGATTTTTTTGATTTCCATTAAGGATTTTTATTATAATATTAAAAGCTCAGGTTAGACTTTATACGACAATAAATAAATTAGCAATGTTATCGATCACAATCCATCAATTAAACTTTCCTGTCGACGCATTCAATAACAGAAAAAGACCCAGTCGAAGATTGATAATAAATGGATTGAAAAAGTCACGTGCCCAGATCAAACTAACCAATACCAGAGCTATGCCAAGTTTTATTAAAGAATGTTGTTTTTTATACTTTTGCGTAAGCATTGCCCTTTAAATCCCGACAATAATTTCCCTGGGGGCTGCAGGCTGGCCTTTGACTGGGGTGGTCGTGGACAGCGGGGTGACCCGACTAAGAACTACGGAGGGTACTGCTAGGGTCACTCCTGAGTCGTTTATTGTTCCTTGACGTTTATGGTCACTGAAAGGGCACAGCAAAGTTCAGGGCGGACCAGTTCAGGTAATTTCTAAACAATTAATATTGAAAGCCTTTCGAAACTCACAGAATTTAACGCTTATCCAAATGCCAGGAAATTGGACGGCGAAGATTTATTTGCATATTTTGTGGCGTTTATAGTTTACAAAATGGCTTTCATTCGCAAGGATTTATAGATGGAATTTTGAATACAATAGCGTAATGGATTAGGGTCGAAAGTTGAAAGGCAGTAAATGATACAAACTTTTGCTTTGATGGTAGTTTCTAGTTTTTAGTAATGGGAGAAACTTGTTAGTTGAACTTGCCGGATTTCATGACTTTTCATGTAGTTTCAACTGATGAGTATTAATCTTGTGTTACAAAAATACTAACAATGACACTAGTGACTCTACCAAAAAAATATTATAAAGATCAAAAACCTACAGAAAATCAATTTATAAGTCGTAAAACATTTATGTTCTAAACAACGCCGTCTTTGAAAATTACAAACAATCTGACTTGGTAATCCTGAATTTAATGAGGGGCTCATCCCTGCATGCAACCAAGATCCCCACGGATCCAACATGAGACCTTGCGGCTTCTTACAAGCACGCAACCAATATTTCCCGACTTGTATGATATGCAAATACAATTTAAAAAGTTTGCACATATTTTCTTTGTGAAACTATAACGTCGCGCTCACGGCCCCACTTTGTATTACTGAAACAAAAGGCTAAATGTGGGGAGGTAATCTTCTTTACCATACCATTCTTGCATTTCCTTGGCTATATCACGCGAAGAACCGACAACCGCTGGGGTAAACATATTCTCGAGTGGACCGCGACTCGGCAAACGTGGTAGGTTGACGATCTGCGAAAGACTACAGGCAGATGCTGGATGCGGCAAGCTGAAGACAGGGCGCTATGACGCTGATTAGGGGAGGCCTATGTCCAGCAGTGGAATCTTCTTTTAAGAGGGAAGTATTTTGAGATATTTATGTTTTTTGTTTCTTTTACAGTATTATAGAGGTATAACCTAGAGTAGAGACAAACGCTTCTATTGTCTCGCTGTAGGTTTTAATAGGCATTTCTCACTAATGATTTAGACAAATCATTAGTGAGAAATTACACTTTAGTATTCTGATAATGGATATCAGGATACTAAAGTGCTAAAAACCTATCGAAATTAGTTTGAAATCCGCTCGCTCTCGTAACGAAATCAAAACGTGTACAAAAGCATCTATTATTCAGATATTACGAAGCTTTTCTCTTCGATAAATTCTACTTTGGCAGTGTCTCTTTGCCGAGTCACAAATTATATTACCGTGGCTAATACAGAAAAGTTATTCAACAAACTCTTTAGAAAGTTGAAAGTCAAAGCCTCTCGGAAAGTAATAATCCCTGGGCGTCGTTCTGTGCTAAGTTTAATACCAATAAAATAACCTTTGGAATATCATCTGATTCTTTGAAAGGCTCTACCTTGATAAATGTTTATTTTGTGTAATAGCCTGGTAATCTAGATCTAAAAGTTTTCATTGTGAGTTGAGCTATTAATTTTATAACATTGAAAACCAATGTATGCATTTTATTAGGGCAAATAAATATTGAAATTTATTTATAAATGTTTGATTTGAACTAAGTTCTAAACTCATGATAGAACTTAGAAGTTTTCAATGAAAATTATTTATTTACACCATAAAATTTGCTACGGTCAATGTAAAACCAACTTAGTGAGAACGGAGCATGAAATAAGGAATCATAATTCAAATCGAAAAAAGTTTGTCGGGTCCGGGTAATTTTTCCCATCTTACAGCAAGTTTTGCTTCAGGGGTCGACCCGCCTCAAGGAAATCTTGGAGGGTTCAAATTTTTAGCCTTTCGTCGTGTCTTCCTCCACACTTTTATATCGCCTTTTGATTACTCTCTCAACAAGTTATGCATATTGTAAAAGTCTTCGGCGTCGCGGTTACAAGAATTTTTGGCGTTGATATTTTTCGTGCCTTTTATCTTTTCGCTTTACTATGAATGAATTTCTTTTTTTATGATGATTATTTCTTCTACCTGGTACTGGAATTTACAAGATGGATAGTACAGGCAGCATCTGGGTCTCTAAAGTTGTAAAAATTTACATAAAAAGGAGTAAAACATTATGCAGCAGATGGCGACTGGGGATTTCTAATTAATGCAAAGAAAAATTCAAAAGCGCTGCGACCAAATTGCTTTTAAAGCAGTGCTAACTCTCTATGCGCTGTTAATTCCCCTTAAGATTCCAGATCCACCCTAATTGTTATCGGTGGTACGACCCTTAATGGTGTTTCTAATGCGTCTAATGTATTTTCGGGACATTTTGCAGCAGCTTGCCTGCTTGCCTAGGGGCCATTTTTCTGTTTGTATGAGCCCGTGTCCCTTGTCCCTAGTCACGGTAACTGTATTATCTGCAAATATGTTCCGAATTTCTATTGTCCATCTGAGTGGTGGTAGTGCAAAGCGAATGCAATGAACATAAATAAGATATATAGGAGATTGTTTCTAGTGTGTGCCTCGTGACACATCTCACTTTTATCTCTAAGGGTGGGTTAAGATGTTTTGACCACTTACATTGATAATTCATAATTTATCGTATACTTCCGATTGAAATACATTCATGAGCACTGCCGGTTTTTCGAATTCCGAATTACGTTACTCATCGCTGAATTATATTCGAATTCAACCGATGAGTTTTATTTTTGTAAATTTTTATAACTTTACCCATATTAGAGCGAGAAAATAAAAAAGTTAAGAAGGTATTGAGAGTAAACAATACACTGGAGTCAGCGGCACTCGTAAAACAGTTCCTATAAACGTAGCAAGCCGGTAAATTAGATTTTATTTTATTTCTTCAACAAATTGCGGCCGGACACAGACAAAGGGCAGGTTCGATGCCGTGGTCAGCAATTCAAAGGTTTATGCGGGTACTTTTATTACGGGCTTTCTGCACTAGGGATGTGTGTTGTCGATGATTATTGAGATTATGCTCTCGGCTTAAGTTCACTTACACCTCACATTATAAGGTAACTGCTATATAGAGTACTCTTCTTTTTTATATTGACTCTTCTTTGTCATTTACAATTTTAAACAGTTTAATAATTATAATTTTAAGTTTAAACAAACCCAAACAGTTAAAGTATCTTATAACCTAAGATTCAGTTATGTTACAATTAACATCGATGCTCAATGTTTGTATAATACCTCTCCCGAGTCCAACGCTACTCTAGCAGTTGACCATCAAGAGCGATATATAAAGATCTTTTGCCTTTTTCAGTAAATCAAACGGGTATTCAGTGTTTCTCGATTAATATCAATGCACTGTGTGAAGCTATTCAAAATATATAGATCTATCTTCTAGATAATATGTACTTAAGATTTTGTAGTTCTTTGCAATGTTATGTTAAAACCACCAAAACATGAAAAAACTCGGGCAAGTTCATTCAGTTCGAGCTGAGATCAAAATATAGATAGGTGCGAAGTTCCATAGGTTTTTCCCATATAAAGATAAACGCCATAGACACCAGTGAATAGGTAGGTGTAAAATAGATTGTTAATTTAATTTAATGATATCGAAGTTATGACGTGCGTTATCGATACGTTACGCATCACTAGTAAGTATTCGAGCACTGTGCGGTAAGTTCGACTGACCACTGTCCAGCGGACCCCAATCGTTCGCCATTGTCCATGTTCTTGTTCACATTAAAATGCCGTTAACCATTCTTTATTGTTTTATCCGCCGTTCCGCGCCAATAAATGTCGACTGGCGACTGCTCCTGGGAAATGTACCGATGCCATACCGCGATTTCGGTTACGCCGCCGATATAATTAAACTTGGCCCTTTATTACGGAATTTGTAGTACTTAAATCATTTTAATACGACCATGAGACCGTTCTAATTGTGCAGTTTACAATTAAATGGGAGATCAAATTTTATGTGACCCAGAGTTATGTTTGGGATCTTATTTCTCGATATTAATTCTCAGACAAAGGCAAAAGTTTTGGTACCTATTTCAAGTGAGATGTACCTTTCTGTCTGTCTGTATAAATTTAAAGTTACATTTTGGTAAACTTTGCAGACACTCGGTTTAGCCATGTTGGAATACAAACGTAACAAGCTAATCTGATTTCAAAGACACAGCCGTTTCATCGTATGAAAATCAAACTCCTCACCATTCAAAACAATCAACTTTAAATCAAAGCAGAGCTTAGCAACCCGTCCTACCCGCAGGAGTATAAACTCACGAGTAAACAAAGGAAAGATAATACGCAGACCACACGGCTATTAGAAGTGAGCGTAACGTGGATCCACAGGAACAATCTAATAAAACATTCAGAGACCAAAGCGAGGGAACCAAATCAGATTGTCTCAAAATCACACGACTGACAGCGCATCGCGGCTTCACTCGTGCTATCTATTATTCAGAGAGTGGAGTATACTTTGCCCGCTAAGTTATGGTTGGCTATTTTTGGCTGGGGTAGTTTGTTTTATATGCACTCGTTTGGGGAGTGCTCCCTCGTTCAAACCACTTTTCGACCTTGTAGGTAGGTAATCTCGATTCAATCATAAAATGTATATTCATATTCTTATCCCTTATCTACAGAATGTTTAGGATATGACACTGACTTTTAATACGGATAAGGTCCTTTGAATTCCGACCAAGCATCAAATACCTTGACTGCTTTGTCTGCAGTCACAGTCACCTTATTTTTTTTATCAGGTTGAAATCAGGTAGAAACTAAAAAACGTACCATAAAATCGAGCCTAGAGATATCCTAGTTCCAATTACTTAAAAGAAGACCTATGATTTTTTCTTACAAAACCGCAGAAACTGACATAAATATTCAAAACGTTCCCTTTTGACGTTCCCCATTTGCATAACCACGTATTCCTGCAATTACTTACAATAGAAAATTTGCAAGGTGCTCGTTAGATAATAGTGGGGCTGAACTTTGGTACGGTGCTAGAGAATCGACAGCCATTATCAGTAATTATCGACAATGCTGCTCTCTGTAGTAATGTTCAGCTGGAGAGCATTTCCAAGGTAGGGGTAGATTAGAAAAGGTGATATTTGATACGAAGAATAAACCTATATAATGTATAAACCTAGTCCATCCGACCTACTGCCCATATTTGGGATTGGGTGCCGTGTAAATTTTCCAGCAATTACTATTTCCCATTATTTATTTTATTGTGCAATTTTTACACTGTGCGTACAACGTTAAGGCCCACTGACAGAATTTAAATTAATCTTACTTACAACATGACACCATAGCCGAATGGCCTTATCGATAAAAGACCTGACATCAGGTGCTCATTTTTATAGCAGTTAATTGGGTAATCTCCAGCAAGTCAAGATTTCAACCATTCTAAAACAGCCCAAGTATCCTTATTAGCTAGTAATCTTACATGAAATAACCACTTACAGAACTGCTCCGTTCAGCCGTGTGTCATGAAATCGGCAACGATTCACAGTTCACACTCCAGCAATTATCGGAGGCAAAGTTTTCCACCACGAACGAAGACCCCGCTATTGCGACCACGGTAGGGTGAACCGAAAAGTCGATGTGCTCATTCTAACTTTCAGAGTTAGTGCTAAAATACCTTCTACTTTAACAGTTGCTTCACGGAACGTAATGAAGGAGAGGTTTTATGGCTAGATCGTTCAGTTGTTTTTCTTTTTGACGTGGAAAGTATTCTGATATGCTTTTTTTGAGACATTGCTCAAAACAAAGCATTTTCATGTAGGAATGGCATTTTTGACAAAACGAGAGAGCAAATAACCTGTTCTGTTATACTCTTTACACAAGGTCTGCTTACTTTGGGGCTAGCTAGATGACGTTGTGTGAAAAGTCTAGCATTATTTATACGTGTATTTAAATATTTATATATATATAATGTTAAATTAATTTTCGTTTTCGTGGTTTTTCTCATTAATAAGGATTTGCGGCATGGCTTCCCATCATTGGGGTTTTCATGCCGCAAGATGTCTGTCTCTAAAATCCATCCCCTTCAGAGCAAGTATGCCCCGCGCAGAATCAAACTTTTACTAATTAATTGCAAGATTTTAATCATGCTACTGACGTAAGAAATGATTATGGACCGCTTAATTTCCTCCCTTAGGCATCTTCTAATGCGTTGCGTTATTGCAAAATTTTAATCAAGGGTGTGAGTAACTTATTAAATTATGCAGGCTGTCGCTTGCACTCTATGGCATAAATTTCCTATGTTTGTTTAGGTACAAGTAATAGTCATAATTTTTGGTATTTGCCCGTTACTGCCTAGCAGTGAACATCCTGTATTAATTATGGGGGAATAATGAAACTACGATATTAAATGTTAGATCCCTTGCAAAGGCGTTCGTTTGCTATTTTGGAATTTACTCTATCAACGTATATACATTTCTCGCGATTAGGTACTTTATAATTTAGTATTAACTTGTAATAACTAAATGCAGACAGCGCCTTGGGGACGCTTCCGACTGGTATTGTTCTGGATCAGTTGAGCTACCTGTAGATTGTTTACAACAGTCTGCAGTTAGCTTAATTGTTTGAATTGTAAATACTAGTCCTAATTTGTTTTTATTTTTGAATTGTAATTTTCTTTGTCAATAAAGAATGAACTTATAATATTCAGATATTATATGGGAATCTATAGAACGTAGGTATTTACATAATTAATTTGACAACTTTATATGTATGTATAAACCTAGAGACATCTCCAGTGACGAAGTTTTAGGTACTTCGTCGTATGTATGTACACGAGACTGCACTTCAGTCAATTTACTGAACCATCCCTCAAGTTGGAAATTAAGACAGACAGACAGCAATAAACCCGTGTTTATGTAGTTAGTTTATCGCGAAACGAGTTTAACCCAAGAGTTTTCAACTAAAATCTTAATACAAAAAGGAAAATTAAAGTCAGCGATCTTAGGGAATGAATCGCTCTCAATGGCCCCGTGTTGGCCCAAGATCAAATAATTTTATGAAAATGAACCCCCGGCCCATTTAATTAACCCGATCTCCCCTTAAACTGTACAAGAGTTCCCCGTTCGCTAAACATTAGCATTCGTCGGCAGTTTGAAACGAAAAATATTTATTTACACATTTTAGCTATTTTAATTATGTTCATCTCACATGAGTCTGTTGGCGATAGGGACTGTTAATTAATTTTTATTGTGTTTTCTTTCCAGTACAAGTTTTAATTACGTGCGTGCCGGGTTTTATAAGCCAGGCGATGGCGTTCGTGCCTCGAACGCAAATTGCTCACTGGCGGTCGAAATATCACTCATATTTGCTCCCATACGCGTAAACTCGCCGATTTCGCTCACATTATTTATAGACGAACGCCTGATTCGCTCGCCCGCTCTAATACCGCTCCACTATTACCCGAAAGTTGGACACGAAAATTCACGTAAACTTTTTATCGGGCGAACTTAATCCATTTAGGTCGGCTGACTTGACGTGATCTACGAGAGATTTAATATGTAACAGACGGGTAGAAATTAAGCGGGTCGAATCTGAACTCATCAAACATTAAGCCTACCTGGGGCCTTCTAAATAAATAAGTCAAGTAAATGAAAAACATCCACGTTCTAGGTATTGAACGGTGCGAATTCGTTTGGGGCAATAATAAATATGCATAGCGCGTCTCCTCCTCATCCTTTGTGATTAGTCGTGTGGGGTCCCTCCGGTGATACGGATAGGTGAGTGATAGCGAGGGGGGCACTAAGGAACCCCCTAGCTAATAATGCTTGTATCTCTCCGTTGTATCGGCAGGATTCTTGGATATTGGCAATACAGCGTTCACGTGTGCCTTTGTTTCTATCGACGTGCGCTCGTGGGAAGAATTTCGGGAGCTGTCAAGGGGACATACGGCCACGTGTCATTCGCATATTGGGTACAAAATTTTACAATAAAAATACAATACCTTTAAGCTATATAGTGAACGCTACTAACGCACTAACTCTTTAGGGGTCTCATTCTAAAACAAAAACACTTCATAAACAAAACACAGTTTAATCCGTCGATGACCACCTGGATTCGTTTTACAATGAAATTCACTCTGTTCTAGAATGCAGCTCTAATAAGCACCATTTGTTTTGTAGATACTTAAGTACTCAGGCACAAACATGATTTTTTCGAGGACACCAGAACTTATTTGCAGCTCTGGAGAGACCCAAGTGTGAGAATTAATGCAAGGCCAAATGCTACGAAAGTTATTACGGCTAAGCACTAGGTAGGTCATACTTCAAGATGTACTAACCAAAGTAATGCTATGTTATTTCGTTGGAGGCTATAAATTTGGTGGATGTAGGCAGCGGGCATGCACTTTATTGCCACACTAGGATCAAGTCACACCGAAAACAGGTGCAAAACTGCTACACCGTATGACCATGCCTGTGCGAATATACCCATTGCGGTCATTCAAGCTGCCTCCTACCATAAGCTTCACGCAGGAAACTGCTTTCATTCTCACTGTTCATGGTTGGAGATGCATTATGTACAGAGTTATATGCTCCAAGGGATATGAAACACCGCAAAAGAATTGCTCCCAAGGTAAAGGGGGAACACCATACTGCTTTCACGTACCTCCGTGAGCAGTTTATGTCTATACCGTCATAATGTACGAGTATGTCGTAAATAGCGAGCATTTCGGAAATTATTTTAAAATAATGCTAGGATATATAAAATGCATGGAAACAAGTAAGAAATATGCTTTGGTTTTTACGGCATGAACTGGAATTATTGATGATGGAAGCAACAGTGACTTTTTAGCCACATAATTATTTTTTATGCTTCACTAGCTACGCCCCGCGGTGTTACCCGCGTTAGTTACAAAGATTTTTGAATGATTTTAATGATAAAATCATTCAAAAATCTTAGAAGAAGGGCATGATCCCATATGAATGGGATCAAAAGTAACCTATGTTTTAATCCAGGATATAAGCTATCTTCGCACCTACCAAATTTCATCAAATCCGAATCCGTTTAGTCGTTTCTGCGTGAAGAAGTAACAAACATACACATATAAACATTCGCCTTTATAAATATCATGCTTAAACGCTCGTCACATACAACCTCTTTTGACCTTACAAAGAGTACCGACGTATTTTCGTCCCTTCCTGTCTTACATCTAATAGATTTCGATGCTTCTCGATGCTCTTTAGTAAATTAATTCAATTCAGTGTCGCTCTCAAGTGGACGGACCGAACCAACAAGGGCAATGATTGCGGGATTAATCTAACCATCTCACCTCTAGGTTATATTTATTGTTATTGCCCTCCGATTGCGCGCGTGCCGTCGCCGAAATCAAATTACGGGTCCAGCTAGTCCTAAACAAATTTAAATTTTCAATTACGATCGTAGGAGTGGCTGCTCCCCGGAGGGTCTCGTGACTTATAGCACTGTATCGGCCCAACTAGATTCCTCAATAATATATTCAGAATTATTGCTAAAACGATCCAATCCCGCGGAGATACTTCTGATTTATTGAAACCCCACCCGCGAGCGGACGTGAGTGTGATTTTATGAGTCCTATTACATGAAACGGTCGTCGAAAACAGTTGCCGCGTCACGCTACTTATTGATTTCGTGGCAATAAAAGAATCGGCACCGACCTTAGCCTCCCCATATACTTTTTCCGGTTCAATGAGCATAAATTGCAATAGGATTCCTCGCGGTGGATGGGCCCGGATATTTCTCTTTGGAGTCCGCAGCGGCCGCGTGGAAAAGGTGCAAAGATTTACCTTTATCCCCACTGGGCTATCGGTTAACATTAAAATATTTATTTTCAATAAACCGATGTGAAGATGAGGGTGCGAAGTTTCCGAGGAAACTGTGGACAGTGATTTCGTTCTCGCGGTTCAGCGAGCGTAATCTCGATAACTCAGTTTTCTGGGGCAAATATAAAACCCGTCCCAATCTATTCCGGCCAAAGTGTGTCAAAAACGTAATTCACAAAATAAAAATCTGTCTTTGTCTGTTTCCATTATTTGAGAACCAGAAAACGTTATTTATTTACCTACTCTTTCCATTCGGAAGTTCCTTTTTTTCAAACCGTTTTGTAAGGGCATCTTCCAACTTATTTAAATCTCAATCAATATGCGAGTAAAAAAAAATACAATATACCTATCTCTTTTTAGCTAATTCAAACAAATACCCGCAATGCCGTGTCCCAGAAAGGTCAAAAACAAAAGAACAATATAGGTTTCAAGAACTTTATTTCTTATGAAGACTATACAGTTTATTTACAATCAGATAAACTTATATATACATATGAATTTAAAGTGTGTAACTTCTAAGATCTATAAATAGTAAATAATATATTAGGATAAAAATACATATGTAGCTACCTGATGCAAAACTTATAATTAGTCCTTTGAAGTAGCTGTAGGTGGTGTCATAGACTTATTTATAAAGGAAAAACACTTATGCCAAACTGCCAAACGTAATCAGAAAACATGGCAAACTTTGGACACTAATCTCATTCTGCTATTCGATTTTCAAGCACACGCAAACATGTCATTTCATATTTTCGTGGATTTTGTTTTCCCCCACTTATGCGAGCATACCTGCGCTCAAATCATTGGTCTATGAAAACAAACCAATTCAAGCCGACGACATATTGCGAAGAACCCCCTTCCAATGCCCATATGAAGCCAATAGTTGTATTGAGTGTTCCATTCCGATGAATGTTCAACGGGAAGGCAATAAGAAAAAGTGTTGGAACAGTGCGTCTTTATAACAGGTGCAAGACAAACAGTCGGCAATATCAGAAAATATATCCAATATCCATCGACGACCGGTAGGTATCTCGGGACAGAGGTTTATAAGGAAAGCTGATATCAGCTTTTTTATTTACCTACGCGCATTCGTGATTGTATCACGCATTCGATTATGCCGCTCATAGGCTGCATAATGCACAGGAAAAAGAACACACTCACATAGAATATAGAGGTTCTATAAAACTTTTGGATCAAAAATGAATTATAAAAGTAAAAAAAGACTTACGCGTGCCGTTGTATTTTTTTTGTTTCGTTGAGTACTAACAGATAACACCCACGGTACATACGGATGCGTTTTTACCAGTAAGGGGGTATAAACAATGTTAACACTCCGTTAAAGAATACAAACTTCAATTTGCTTTTAAAATCGATTGGAACTGATCAAACTGAGCATAAAGCCGTCAAGCTATTGTGCTAAGTATCAAGTTATAAACATTTTTAGAGCTTAATCTTCAAATGGTAAATATTTCAAAAGAAGTGCTACATAAAAGTACCTTTTAATAAGCTTCGCTCAGGTAACACTTTCTTTAAGAAAGATACCTACTTTAAGAGGCAAGGCAACATAAAAGTAAAATGTAAATAAAACCCATCCATGAACGAGGATACTCATACGAAATACAATTTTATCGTACTCATTTGCTCGTACTCGAGCTCACGTCGAGAGCGATGAAAATAAACACCTCATTTCGCTTCATAATGGAATGTTAAATTTACAGCTCAATGTATCTACGGTGTTAATAAAAAAATGGAATAAATTCAACAATAACTCAATCAGCAGTTGAAATGAAACTCAAACCCCAAACTGTATTGTAAGTAGGTACCTATTCAATTTCCCCAACATAGACCATTAGTGAATCGAAAGGAAATCCGCAATCTCTTGAGATTCGAAATCAAACAATGAAACGCGTAACATAAAACCATTCGTTATTAAGACACAAATGTGGCATTAGAGAGAAAGGTAAGGCAAAAGTTGCGTCCCATCTCACTGAAGGGGGAACAGAAAATGTTTATAGAGCGAGTAAGGGGGTAATGCGAGTAATAAAATTTTATACACCTTAATATTTCGGGGAACGATGAGTCGAGGCGTGTGTGAAATTATGTTCAAACGGCACGTTGCGAATTTATTTTACCGCTCCTTCAAGTTCATACAAAAAATATAATTTGCTCCGTTTTCTTTCAACGATTAAATTCACCCTTCCTTTGTTTAATTCTTGAAAGCTTCAAGTAAATTAATCCCAATGGGCGATCACGACGTGTTGCGTAAACAGAGCTCCCTTCACGTCGGCCGCGCTCCATTGCTGTTCTCTGATAGACACAATTTCACTCCGAGATAATTTATGTAAATGAAATTCGCATTACCCTGTGCCCTATTCGGAGGAATGTGCGCGCCCTGACGTGTTTCGAAAACATGTTTATTGCCACGTTTTATCTTTATTATCTTATCTCGTGTCACTACTTTCATCCTGGTGCCGCAGTCGTATATCATAATTTTTGTTTTTGCCTGGCGGTGGCATTTTATAACTCTCTAAAAGCAATCTAATATTAAAACACTCGTTGAAACAGCGACATTATTAGAATCTGCTCCGTAAATAGAAAAATAAACCAGCCCGTATTTTATGAATTCTACCGAGATTGAAAAACTTAATCAACTTCAAAAAGCCATAACACAAACTAGAGATCCGTTTTATAGCAGTTTAGGAAAACGCTTCAAAGACCGCAGAGCATTTTCCAAATTACCGACGCCAAGCTAATAAAGGCAAAAAAAGTTTAAGGAGAGCGTTTGGTAAAAATACGGTGTCGCAAAAGTTTTCTTTATTAGTTTCCCCCTTTAATCCAGCCAGGCGTGTTCCAATGTCTTTATGGCGAATTTTCAATCTGAGTCTGGGTGGAAGCCAATAAGAAATCAACTATTTTTCCCTGATTCTCGTGCATCGGTACGAGGGGAGATTCGTTTCTTTACGACATCTTTTACGATTGGAGGTGCATTCGGAATTAGTCCGCGCCATCGCGAGAGCCTTTTCGTGTCTGCAAAGACGAATGGTAAAAGGATTACAATGACAAACTTCCTCTTTTAGGTAGGCAAGGCTCTTCGGCGAACCTTTTTATTATTTTAATCGAAACTCGAAAGCGTATCCCTTTCGTTTGATTTTTTTACAGTTGCAATAAGCAAGCTGTATTCGTTCAGGCTGAAACGACTAACTACACTCAAAGTTACGTTGGAGCGTATAATTTCCTTTCAAATGACTGAAGTTTTCCCTAACGTTAGCGGTAAATGTTTACGATATGCTAAGCTTTTCACCCTGCATTTTTATCGTTCTGAAATACCATCAAGTTAATAACGGGATTCTCGAGCAGTTAAATTAAGTTATTTTTGCTGTACCTATTAAAATAATTATTTATGCATCAGTTCAATTATAAGTGCGTTGCGAATGTTGCGATGTTCGAGCAAAGGATTTAGAACCGCGTATTTGATATACATATGTCTACTTACTATGAATAAGCTAATCAACTGAACGAAGTTAATGAGCCACAAAGGGAGGAATTCAGGGTTTATGTCAGTCTTGTATCTTTTGGTGTGCAAAACGTAGACGACGTCTGTAGCACAGGAGGCGAAAAACCGATCGAGACAAAGGATATTTTTTCTATGACCTGCAACTTTAAAATTTGCAACTAAACTAATCGCATTGGCACTTATGCTAGGACCCATCCATGATAAGAACCTTCTGGAACAATTTATCACTTATGCGTTTCTTAGGCAAGCTCTATCACACGCACGTGGTTCACGCGCAACTTTAGACAAAATTAATTCCATTTTGCTGTGAAACGTCTACCACGTGTACGTCGGTGTTTTTGGAAAATAAACTAGGATCTTTAAGTTTGAAATCGGTATTGTATGATCATGGCAATGATAAATCGTCAAATTAAATTGTGTCGATAGAGAGTCAGGGTCTGATAACAGAGAGTTTCTTCGAGCTACCATCAGGAACAAGTAGTCAATCCAGCGCAAATATTAGTTCTACGAATCCACAAACCCTGTGGCTAAATATTCCATGCACCTTATAGCCATAAACTGTGTTACCACAGAACACAAGTTCAAATATACGTCCCGATATTCCCGTTAAACCTTTAGAAACCTTCTCTGGGTAGTATTCGATATGATTCCATGTACATAACGCACGTTTTATAGGAAAACGTGTCCATGAAGTATTTTACAAGAAAGTTGACGCGCGTTACTAATACGTAAAAAAACGCTTATTATTTATACGGGCCGTCCTAGTGCCACTATAAAGCTATTAAAAAAAGCAAGGCAAAAAAAGATATCGCCACGATAATAATAATAAGTTCGTGATGTCTAACAACGCTATAAATTGAAAATTAAAGAGCGTCACTCTAAACAAATCCGTAGCGATAGACATGACAGCAACAAATAGCAGCAAGCGTTGAATGCATTTCCAATCACACTAATAATATTATAAATGCGAAGGTTTTGATGGTAATTTATTATGTTAATTTATTCTTCACACTTAACACTTAACACCCTGAACGGATCGGGCCGAAAACAAGCATCAAAAAACAAACAAAATAGTTTATTTCTTTAACTTAATCTGTATATACATCTTCTTTAATTGCCTTGGGAACCTCCTTTTAAGTATAGAGATAACTGTGTTGGGGGGTTTCGCTCCAACCTTATGGAAAATCACTCTTACATATTAAGTAAATTTAATGTATTTAGGTATTATACATACATAACTTATGTTCTATAAAAACTAAAATCCAATAACCTAATGTTACCATAGATGTTGCTATAGACCTGGAATAACATAAAGGAAATTTTTATCTCATAAATAATTTTCCAGGGGATATAACTAGAAAAAAAGCATATGAAGCCGCGGACATAAACTAGTGTTGAATACTTCACAGATATCTTAGCCAAATTTCAACACGATCTCTCTACGTGTATGATACACTCAGCATCATATCCAGCTGATGCATGAATAAGGGCCCTGTTCCGAAGTATATTAACAAGATATGATATTTCAGTCACGTTTGAATACTCGCTCGCTTCGACTGCGAGTGTATTAGCGCTAATCGCGACACGTGTCCGTGAGTTTCTCGAATCAATTTAGTAGCTTAATCCTTCTGAGGAATGAAAGTCTTTATTTATTTATCAGCAGGTATTTGTTCCGGGTGTTTTGGGGGTCTCTATGTATAAAAAAATAGCTGTGTATGTAATATTTTGTTTTAATTAAAGCATTTATATAATGGGTCCTTCGGTTTACAATCGGCTGCCCGACTGGATCCGTGATGCAGCTTCCATACATATTTTTAAGAGAAAACTAAGAAAGTGGCTCATTGAACTAGTATTATATGACATCAATTAATTTTTTAATTTGCCAATATTATAATTTATATTTTTTTAATTTTTTATATTAAGTGAATGACATATAGTAATGGTATTACAAATAAATTCTGTATTCAGATATCTAGTTTCCATAACACAAGTTCTGCTTAGTTTGAGACTAGATAGTGCTGTGTGGATCGTTCAGTATTATTTATCAAATTTGAAATTTGTTAATTATATCCATATTTTTATTTGGCCCTATCACACCAATCAATTTGATGTCACTTCCTTCCTTTATTTTTCTCACCATTGTTTTGGTTGCCAGGAAGAAATCGCTTTAAGCGATAAGGCCGCCAGTTTCATTGCTGTTCCCTATAATATGTTTAATTAGTACTATCTGTTTTATAAGATGATGAATAAAAGTATTATCTGTCTATCTAACTTCTTCACGCACGCTAATTCTCAGCCTCAGCGATACGATCTGCAGACGAGCATGGGCACTCAATGTATTAAAAGCCACCGTTTTGTGGATGATGGTTCTTATAACTAATCTGTATCTAAGGCTTAATTTTCTAAGGTAAATACTAGATAACGTTGTCTGTCCAATTGATTCTTCAAATATAATCGAAAAATATTTACAATCAATATTAAAGTTTTGAGTGTCTGCAAAAGCTGAGTTCTTTGAACTTTCAAGCGATTAAAAGTATGTCATAAACGTATATATCTCAAGTGTAATAAACTACTAAAGCTTAGAGTCCACTGAAGCGTCATCGACATTCTTACAATACAATTTATACTTACATAACTCTTTATTGTACACCACAAAAATAAATTATTTAATAAAAACATAGACATTAACATAAAATAGAAAGGTACAATGGGCGGCCTTATCGCTTAGAAGTGATTTCTTCCAGGCAGTTTGTTATTTTCCTGTTAATTTTATTTGTGCAAGCGTCATTTGGTTCCGACTAACGCTGTGGTTATTTGCTATACATTATTATTGTAGGTATAATTTAAAAAAATCGAACCATCGAACATTTATGTTGTTAGCTGGTCAAACATAGGTCCAATAGGTATTGGTTTTCGGTAAGAAGACGAAATAAATTCATTCCCACCAGAAAGAATACGAAATGGGTCTTATTTCATTTTCAAAACACAGGTAACTGACAGACGACCGCTATGGCTGCACCACAGAGGTCGTCTGTGAGTTACCTGTGGTTTGAGTGAATGTTTACCTGAAAATCATAATGTTGAGGTTTTGTTTCCATAATGAAATCTTTGTGAATATTCAAACCGTGTTTTTTTTTTGAAAACCCAAGGATTTTCCCTATAAAATAGTTATGTAAAATAGAATAAAATTTCAGTCAGTGTTTATTGAACAAGCTTTGCTTACTTTGGGGCTAGATGATGCTGCGTGAAAATGAACAGCCAATTACCTATTTATTTAATTAACTCGTGTTTAGTGGAAAGTGGACTGAAAAGCGTAGAGTTCATCTTGAGATTTTATATCTGAGACCTGATCTTCTACAGACTAGCTGGCGGAGCTTAGAAGCCTATAAAGATGATATTAAAGCTCTAGGTACCAGCCATTTTTGATTTGATGTTCTAAAGCTCTTGGCTGTCTGTCTCACTTCTTGGGTATGAAGCTAAAATAATGATGTATGACGTTGTTTTTAAGATCAAGACTTAAACGATACTCAACCATAAAACCATTGACATGGTTGAGGTTTTATAGTTAAGTTAGTAAAGGAACTTTTAGTTCCTTTTGCAAAAGGATTAAAATTTTACACATAACACTATAGTTTATACGGTCTTAGTAAAGTTTTCTGATCCAAAACTACCTACTATTACTTATTTTTCTTCACTTTGGGTCACCAAGCCATGAGATGAATTAAATATTTCCCTACATATCGTCAAAAAATTATAGAAGTAAACATAAAGACAATTAATGAAACTGGATCCATCGACTTAATCGGCTGAATCTCGCGATCGATCAGAATATTAAATGCAAATAGCTCATCAGTCACATCCGTGACAATACGTAATTTAGTATGCTTCAAAGTACTAGCACAGCTTATTGAGAAATAGCTGAAAAACTAATCATTTATTTGATAGAAATCAAATAAATGATTAGTTTTTCAGCTATCACTTTACAGTATGGTAAAAATTACTCTACCAAAAAATGACGCAAATATCTAGGGTATGATTTCTCAAGAATTATGGTACAAACTGTAAAAAGATTGAACTAAAATAGCGTTCAATAAACTAAATAGATAAATAATGTTATGCTCCGAGAGCTACGCCTTTCGTAGCGTCGTAGCGTCTTCGTAGCACCTTTGTAGAACTTTCGTAGCTGATTATAGCAATCGTTATTTAGTTTTTTTAGGGTTCCATACCCAAAGGGTGGAAACGGAACCCTATTACTAAGCCTCCGCTGTCCGACCGTCCGTCCGTCTGTCACAGGGCTCTATCTCGTGAACCGTAAGAGGTAGACAGTTGAAATTTTCAGAGAATGTGTATTTCTCTTGCCGCTATAACAGCAAATAATCAAAATAAAATAAATATCCAAATTAAGGGCGGATTTCATACAAAAAACGTGTTTTTTTGTTTTATTTTTTGCTGTTGTCGTTACTAAAAATATAATAAAGATTGAAAATTGAAAGGGGTCTCTAAACAAGTGAAAATTTGATGTTCTTTTAAAATGTTGCCTGATTTGTACGGTACGGCACCTTTCTTGTGCGAGTCGACTAGAACTTAGCGGTTTATTGAAGACACGCAACGACTTCACAATTTTTTCGTGTAGCCTAACCCTTATTAAGATTATTATCACCCTCATCTGCAGCCTGACTTACCACATCCATTGCTGGGTTCTCGTTATTTGCAAAATGTATTCATGATTGATAAAAGTACAATAAGTATCTGAAGCAAGCGTTGGAAAAAAAACAATAAAATTTAAAACTGAAATCTAGCTGTTTCTTTATTTGCTACATACCTCGTTCCATTTGATGGATTATCCAGCGATTACGGGTAACAGGAAATACGCGTATTTTTCATTTGGCAATTGTAACGGTATTTCAAAATATCGTTCTACACGACACCGATTAGATTAACAACACACAATTGGCTTACATGGAAACTTTGTCCCAATAGCTTTCCTCGCATTGGTGGCAAACAGTGATCGATATCTCACGGCAGATTGTAAACGAGTGTAGTTTTATACTCACCTGCTTTATGTTTATTATTTCAACTTCTGTGGCCGAAAAATTGCCAGCAGTACCTATAGATGAATGTGGGTTTGGTTCCCGTTGTGTGGGCCGAAAGATTTATTTCAAGATCGGATGCGTTGTGAAGGCTTTGTGCAAAAAAATAGTAATGCTAAGCTGTTTTTACTGTGACATTTATATTCTTTTTTATGTGTTTTATGGATTGTAAATCTGAAATAAATTAGTTAATAATGGGATGATTACCCAATCATTAATTTTTTTTTCATCATTCATTAATTTTTTTTTATGTGAAAAATGTGCAGCACTTTTATTTAAAGAGTTTCTTTACAGAAAATAGACGTGTATTTTGTTCCTGTTCTTAGCAAATAAATTCAGATTAAATTATTTCATAAAAAGTTAAATGCTTTTTATACGGGAAACTTTATTGAACCTAACTTACGAAAATTATTATCGGTACCCATTTGTTTCATAGGTTGTATTAATTTGAAACGCAACCCCGGGTACCTGTACAGAGTACGTGTTCTATGCTTATCGTTCTTGTCCCCAACATCCAAAGGACTTAGGTATTCACGTAAGCACTGAATGTGGATCTATTGTGTACGCGAATTGAAATTGATTTGTTTTGAGCCTTTTTGGTCCAGTTAGCAATTTTGTTATCGTAAAATGTATGAGTTTTGTATAGAAGATTGTATAACGGAATTGTCATATTCATTTTTGTCAGTTTTTATTATTATCAGGCCTTTATTAACACTTACATGGGCCAAGACGCACACATTTCTCCGCAGCACCTCGTGGCGACGGTGCGCTCCTGCGTGTCGCACCGAGGCTGAGCAGTGAATGCGTTAAAAAAATTTTACCAATAGCTAGGAATTAATTTACATTTAAATTTATTAATTTATTTAATTTTATTGTAAACATAACAAAATATAATCCAAATAATACAGTAATAAATCGAATAAAGTTTAATAGTTCAAGTTAGTAGCTAGTGGGTTTAGCGCTGAAACCTACAGCATCATAATATTGCAAACAATTTAAAAAAATTAGATTATTTCAAACGATTTTGGAAGGTCTAATACAATATTTTCGTCAACTGTGTTTCAGCGTTTGGGAAAATAAAACATAGACACGGCAAGAAGCCACGTCCTATTGATTGTCCTATTACCCATGGATCATTTAACGTTCAAACCTCTAACTTTACCGCTAATCTAATCTTCATCGCGATAGCCTCCCACATCGAATCAAAAGTTGCCCGCTGCAGCCTCCGTAAGAGCACAACTCATGTTGTTTGCTAAACTGATCTTGACCAGAATAATTCCATGTGATAGGATCTAGAACGTGCACTGGTTTGTAAAGTGGCGATTACACGGTGTGAGGTTTCAGCCCGATGAATAATACCTACATGGGTACCTCCAGGTTGTCTGGCAGAGATCGCTCTTAAGCACTTTGTTATAATTGTTTCTTTTTGTTAATTGTTTCTTAGTTATAAGTGTGCAATAAAGTATGTTCTATCTATCTATCTATCTTCATGCTTTTGTTTTACTCACCTGGTGAGCACGTCGTCAATTGTTAAAACGAAGCGACGACCATTTAACCTTGAAGCGCATGGGCGCTTCAAGGTTAACGAGTATGGGCTCGTAATTATAAACTCGAAAATGGATCGGCTTTGCCACGCTGTCAAAACAAAGCCTGAAAACAAAACTAAAAAGGTGAGGCGATACCGTTACTAAGCGTAGATGATTCGTTTCCGTGTTAAAATAGGTGCAAAAACCGTTATGGCTTCGGCTTGGAAGTTTAGTTGGATGGAAGATTCGACCGTGTGCAGTTTTTTCTTCCTGTCCATCTGAACCCTCCACCCCCCAATTTTCCACCCTCACCTGACCAATGTAGCCCTGCTCATGCGATAAAACAATTACCCCAATGAAATCGTGTTTCTACACGTAACTTTGCAAGAACTGAAATAAATTATAGCACAAAATTATTTCAAAAGAAAATACCTTTGCAATCAAGAAACAACCAAATTTTGAAGGGCCGCATTTTAAACAAAAAAACAGCTGTTGGCATTATTCTTTTTAAACTAATAAATAAAATACAACATAAACAAAACACAGTTTGATCCGTCAATAATATTGGTCGTCTGTATTTTCTACTTTGTCTTGCTAACAAATCGTATTTACAAAAAACTTGCACGTAAAAATATCATTCGTATTTCAAATACAATTATCTAGTTGACTTTTTCTAGTCTGCAAAAATAAAATGTTATTATGTTAACAATGAGCTCTGTTTTATGTGTGTTAGGGTTATTTTTAAAGCAGCTTAAGGTATTACAGATAGATTTATTATTTGGCGTAAAGCTATGTAGTTGTATTCTCTGAATATATTGAGGTTTTATATGCGAAGAATGCTAGAACACTGAGTTTTGATAACCTGGGGATTTGGCAAGCGTTCATTTGAAAAGAAAATTCGTAGTAGGCTTTGTGATTAAGTCAGAATAAACGCATTATATTTAGGAATCCACGTTAGGTTAAATTTTACTGTCTATGAGTTTGTTTGTGAGTAGGTAATAACCTCTAGAGCTTCAGGTATGATTTTGAAAATTGTTTCACTAATTAACACTTTATTAACAAAGAAATTTTCAACCAAAGAATAGAAGAAAGCTACTTTACCCCAGGTCTTTTATCCAGGTATCGCGTGAGCGAAGCCGCAAGCTGCTGGTGGTATTAACTCGGTTGTTTGATTCTGCTGACAATTTGAGGGTAGTTTTACATAGCCGAGCCTTTGAGAAAATGTACGAATGGCTCAACACAACCGCTTTGCGCGCCAATGTGTGGAGGCGTTCTTTCTCTCGGCATTATCTGTATAAAGTTGTCATGACGTTATATCAACAATCTGTCAACCTTTGCTAGTAGTGCCCTTGAGTGTTGCGTGTGACTCCTTAACTGCTGGACCCAGGAGATACCTAATGTCCCGATTTATAGGTCGCGGCCTGCAATAGTACCAGGTAGGTGGTGTTTGCTTCCTCGACATTAGCAGAAAATTCCTTTTTTTTTCGATAGGACTATTATGCTGTTGGCCGTAGACCTCTCTTTACCATTATCTTATACTCGTATTTGCTTTCTTTTAATTTATCTAACAAGAAGCATATACCTCCAGAAAATTATCTAAAGATTGTTTATAATATGGCAATTACATGGCACTTATAATAATTGCCATTTTCAATCAATTGGCATCGGTTATTTAGCAAGTGTTTTCATTTCGACAATTCGTAGTAGGTTTTGTGTTTACCTTATATTATGTGGTAATAGTTCGGACATTTTTCAAATAAATAATATTGTACCGAAAACTCTGTTATATCAGATCTAAGTTACCCGGCTTGTCGTGTTACCGTCTAAACGAGTCGCGTGTAGTCCCACAAGGATCTTGATACGGCTGGCTCACTAATTATAGTTTTGCTTATTACCCGTGGCCTCAAATACCTGCCTTCTTGTAATGCTTTGGATTAATTTTCAGCTTTGTTGGTTTATAGGCCAGGTTTTAATTGGGATATCTTTGGAACAGATATTCATGAAAGCGAGGGTTGGAGTGTAGTTTACGGGACGCAAGGCATAAATTAGCATTTTTTGAAAACATACATATATTTTTTAAAGTGACTAAGGGGCAACTTTGGTTGGTTATATGAAACGTTGGTTTTATGTATAGGCTAAAAAAGGGTTTGCAAAAACTCAATTCCTGCCCAATTAGTAATTGTAAGGTCACTAGAAACAGTTAGTAATGTGAGATAAAAGATTAAACTATCTATATTCATATAAATTTTTAACGCCAACTTAATAATTTTAAAACAACAAGGCCTTTTCAAAAAGTGGGGCATCTATCCTGGGTTTACCCTATTTGAATTTTATTATCGTTGCAAAAAATCCCGCACAAATGTTTTACCCAGCAGCCCAGAGCAACACGGGCGAAAACTAGACCAAAACTGTAACACAACAAAGTTACAAATGCGTTTGAATAAAAGAACCGTTATCCGACAACAGCGCCCGCGACATAGTTACAAAACTGTGATTCGTAGGAGATTGAATGATGAAAAATGCATCGTCTCTAAATATGACATGTCGAAAGATCGTACGACAGCCGGCGGCGTTCACTAAAATATTTAGTGCTTTATAGTGTCAAACCCCTCAGAATGAAAAATATTCATTGCACTGGAAATATTTTTCAGTGAGCGGTTGCGGCTTTTCATGATGTACAGTCAACGATAAAACCTTGTAGCGATTTTCGAAGCTCAATCTTCCGAGGCGTTTCAGATGTAGGCTTCTACACCAGTGAGATGTCGAAACGAACTGGTCAAATGTCGGGTTGGGCTGAACCTGGCCAACTAACTAACCCGAACTTGTAGTTTTTTTTTATACAGGCGCTACCTTTTACAAAAAAAAAATGTTGAAAGTGCTGCAAATCACAGCTTCACAACTTAGGATAAGAATAAAGTGTTAACGAGATCTACAATCTTAGACGTTGACTGTACTTCGATTAGGTTTCAAATTGCCACCAATCCTCTTTTAACGCAACTCTGTTGCGGTCAGTTTCATGATTAAACCGTCAATACCAACATGATTTGTTTGCAATAAGCTGTCTAACTGTTTCACCATGAAATCGAGTGCAAAAGAATAGCTTCAAGGTTCTATTGGGGGTTTAAAACACATACCTCTCGTCTCTTCTCCGCTTTGGATGGGAACCATTTCGAACTGACACGCGCTGTTAGACATTTACATTGACAAGGTTCCATGCCACTTTGACAACTCGATTGTACAATAAATGTGGCGCAAAATACTTACTTTGTCAAAGTTCCGTTCCGTTCTATTCTGATCGAGTGGATTAAACTATTTATCAAAGGTAGTTAAGTTAAATAACAATATCATTTTCATTCTCATGTTTTATTCATAAGTCACTGTCAATGTAACAAAATAGTATGTATTGTCTGTGTCAAAGTTGTATCAGCTGTCAATGTCGTTCATGACTGAATAAATTACTTGTTCGTTGGAAACGTGTTGTTTTACTGGGTTACGTCCAATTTGTTGACAAGTTTAGAAAAAGCCGTTGAAAAGTTTACAAAATTATAATTCGTAATAATGGAGACGAATATCTGAATCAAAATTAACTAATAAATAAATAAAGCTAACAGCGTAGATATCAGTATGTTCAATATCAGAACGTCTCGTCAAACACATAAACGAACCCATAAAATAATATTATACGATAGTAAGTACATGCTGAGTCTGTCTAGCCTTTGTTCAAACAATATATTTAGTTTGCTCACATTTTTATATAAACATGACTTTATTCGTAATTCGTATAAAAAATATATTATTATAGGGTTGGTGTTTCGTCTTTTCTAATCCTTGTCAACAGAAACTAAATTATTGGAATTTGAAATATTGCAAAATTTTTGTCTTCCAAACTTTGGACGAGGCATAGCGAGCGTTGATTCCCTTATGTTTGTGCTGGCTGTCAAATCAAAAACATCACATATAAATGGACGTTTGTGATGTTCGTCTCTGTCACCTTGTAGACAGAACATCAGAACACCTGTGCATGCTGAAACTTCACAGTAAATCTTTATTTATAAAACAGAAGCACTATCGTAACATGCCATAGATGCAAGTAGCATACGAAATGCACAACATTGTAGCAACTTACGTATAGCAGTGTATGCAAATACAAAGCACAGTCCCAACGGCAGTGTCTGCGAGAAATACTGATTTCTGAATCCGTTCGCACCTGCCCAATTCCCTGCCGATATCTTTCAAATTCAAACTCTATTCTGGTACTGCGGAATGTTGCCGTTGTCCTATTGAATTACCATTTCGGACCGTGATACGAGCAACTGTTTCATTTCTATTATACTTTTACATCGGCACGGTTGTGACATTTTTGGTATTTGTCATAAAAGTGTTGTGCTGTACCTAGTAATTTAGTATCTAGTGCTAAAAAACAGCACGGTTTATAAAGATATTACATACAATGGTAAATTCCTGTTTTTCCAGCGTAAAAAATAAACAAACCACGTCAAATAGTCAGTACGATGTAAAACGGTCTGGCGTAAACAAAATAAAACTGAGCCACAGCATCCCATTTCAGGTTCTATATTCGTTTGGGAAAAGATCAAAACTTGCATATGCGAGCAGTGACGGCTGGCTTCGTGAAAAATGTATGCTCCGAAGTGATGGGCGCCGGAAGCTGCTGTAAAAATACTCTTAGTTGAGCAGTTTGAAAAGACTTCCAGTCGAGTTGATCGCGTAACGTTCTGCTACATTTTACTCTTTATAAGCATTTCGCATCGCATCCTACGAATTTGGATACATATTTGAAACACGCAATAAAAATAAAACTGTGTAATGCTACAGTCACGTTTTTGTTTGCAATTTTTGGGATTTCGCTGTATTGTGAAGTTGTGAATATTGAAGACTGGGAGCTGAAGCCCATTGAGAATACATGACATGCCTGAACTCAAAATAGAAGCACTTAAGATCATGTGGGCGGGCGGGGGACGAGATCTTATTTCAAGTGAATTAAGTAGATCTACGTTTTCGTAAATTTCTGAGTATATGTTTAAAATATGACTAGCTTTTACCCACTGCTTTGCATGCTATTTTCCTGGATAAAAATTTATCGCGTGTCCTTTATCGACATAGATAAACAATTCATTTTATTAAGACATTTCAGTAAATACGTTTCAAGAGGTAACAGACAGTGAAGAGTTATTCTGCATAGTATAGGTCATTTTCGTGATAATATAAATCGTTCACCTACTAATGCTAACTGGCTCCCAGTCTACTGAGTGCGTGACTCCACGTTTACCCTTTTCCAACCTTAAGATACAAAGACAAGACGCACGCAATGAACCTGTCCTGTGTGAGGTTTCACGTCGTATTACCAATTATGTCAGCATTTAAATAGACGCGTGGAATACACATTAAAAAAGAACACACAGATGTTATTTTTAAATTATTGAGTTCTGAAGATAATAAATAAATAATGCTGGACAATTCACACAGCATAATCTAACCCCAAGCTAAGCAGAGCCTGTGTTATAGGTATTAGATGACTGATACGTTGAATACAATACATACATAGATAGATATTTTTTATTAAACATATAAAATACCCAGAACACCGGGGACAAATATTTTCAGATCGTACAAACATTTGTTGGCAGGAATTGTGTTGGCAGGAATCGAACCCGCAACCTCCTGCTCCTCCTGGCAGACCTTCGCCCGCCGCGTCACCTCGGTCGCCTATCCGAAGATAAGATGCAGTTTTTCTTTTTGTGTGGGTAGAACGCGTTTAAGTTCAATTCAATCTTATCGTTCTCTCTTTTTTTTTTGTAAAGTAATTATTATTTTCTCTTACACTTTTAAGCTCTATCTTTAAAGGTATTTGGAAACATTACTGTCCAATGAGATCGATTTGTATCACGTCAGATTATTTTAAGAGCGTTTTTCAATTTAGGCTATTCCATCCTATAACATAAATTGATGTTTTAAGATTTTTGGATGTCACTAATAATATTTATTAGTAACCCACTTTCATTTGGGACAAATGTTTGTATGATCTGGAAATATTTGTTCCGAGTGTTCTGGGTATTTTCTATGTATAATAAAAATATCTATCTGTGTATGTATTGTATGAAGTATATAGTAATCTAGTACCCATAACACAAGCTGTTAGCATTAAAATAAATAAATAATGCTGGACAATCCACACAGCATCATCTAGCCCCAAACTAAGCTTAAAAAAATAAAAAAAAAGAATAAATAAGTAATAAAAATAAAAAAAATAAGTATTGTTAGTATTGTTAGTTGAAATAAGTATAATTTCAATAAAATGTAACGACAATGCACAATTGAAGTTTGGCGTTATGAAGATTCATGTATTCCGAGACTATTAACACTTTCATAGCCCAAGACACACATGTCGTTCTGCAGTACCCAGTGGCGGCGCGGGCGGCGCGTGCGTGGTCGCACCGCCCACGCTCGGCAGTAAATGCGTTAACTAGACTTTGATGCTCAAATATCCGTTTCTTTATTCTGATATCAGTTCTTCTCTGAAACTAGATTGTAACTCGATATATGTATTTTGATGAAAATAAATCTTAAAATTTTATTAGGATAGAAGCTAATTCTCCATCTCCATCTCCACAGCCTATATTGGTCCACTGCTGGACCCAGGCCTCCTCTGATAAGCTCCTTGTTGGCTTTTATGTCACGGGGGGTAATGCCCATAAAGAAGCAACTTAACAATTTTTTTTGTTATTATTTTAAGCCGTTAGATCAGCTTTTACAATCAAGGGCCATGTCGTAAATGCTAGTTCTAATTTGTTTCTATTCTTTAATTGCATATTTCTTTCATAATGAATGCATTGTTTAGCCTGAATCTTATCATTGCAGGGCAAATATCTCCCTCAAGATATTCATATTATATTCCCAGCGTCTTGGGGACGCTTCCGGCTGGTATTGATATGGATCAGTTAAGCTACCTGTAGATTATTTGCAACAGTCTGCAGTTAGCTGCTGAACTGCAGACTAGTTCTAATTTGATTTTATTATTGAATTGTAATTTTGTTTGTCAATAAAGAATATTTCATATTATGTGAAAGCATTTTAAATGAACCGATAATTTTATAAAAACCATCATATTGTATCGGTTTAAAATAAAATAGTGGATTTGTTTTGTACATTTCTACGATAATATAACATGTTTACTGAGACTTAATTGAAGTTTAACCATATTATTTTCTTGTTACAGAACATGTTCGCGAGTTTTCCTGCGGAACCCTATTCTACCGAACGTTCTTCGTCGACGCAAAGAGGGATGCTCTCTACGTGGGAGCCATGTAAGTTTTATTTATTTATTTATTTATACATATTTCAATTTATCTTCTTACAAAACTTGAATCAAATTTTATTTCCACGGTTATAATATACACCCCTTAGCTTAAATTTTTTCACTTACAACTAAGTTTAAAATAAATATTTAAATTTCCATAAGAATTAACCTACGAACCTTCATCAAGCAATAAAAAGAATAATGCGTATGTAAAAACATAATAAACCAAAGCCTCATCAACCATAACTATCGCTGATCAACTTTTGAGTGATATAACTGTCTGCCATAACATTATTATGACCAACTCCGACTCATTCTCCATACCTCATCAACCATGCAGGTCAGCCTAGACTGGTAGATTTAAACAAAAAGGTGATAGAGGTCAATTGAATGCGTCACGAAGGTAGCTAATTCCATTCCAGGAATAACAACCTTCCACATTTTGATCCATAAAACGATACTTCTATAAACATTATGGTAGCTTTATACAACTTTGTAGGAATCCTATACGGTCCGCAGTTTGACTCAACTTTTCTATTCAAATAGCGAAAGTTTGTAAGGTTTTATAGCCTGTTTTTTCTTATACTCGTCTTTTTCCAGGGATCGGCTGTATCGGCTCAATATGAATAACATCACAGCCACGCATTGTGAAGTGAGTTACAAGCTTATTTTCTTGCTCTACTTAAAATACCCCTTCAAGAAGTATGTAGGTGCCTAACTTATTATTTTGTTTACAGAGGGACTCGATAAATTTGGAGCCAAGCAATGTGGCGCAATGCGTATCCAAAGGCAAATCGGAGGTAACGAACTTTATGTTTGGTGGGAATATCTTGCAAGAAAACAGGGTGAAGGCCGCATAATCGCCGCTAATAAGAATACGTGCCCATAATTCACAAAATATTGCCAATAGACTTGACTGACATTTTCAGAAGATAAGTTATGTTACAATGTGGCGCGTTTTCTGCGTCGACTATCCAGACTTAACCCTAGTAGGTAGGTACAATTAAGATCCATTTTCGCAGAACTAGCACTATTTCCATCAAGAGTTAATCCCATTTTTAACAGTGAGCGGCGGGCGGCGAGCATATTTCATAGCGGGGGGCTTACAGCTTCGCTTGCTCCGCTATATTAAGGCCGTTAATTTTGATTTACAATCGCAACGTAAAAGCAATATTTGTTTTATTTCTCGGTGGTCTCAGGCTGTCTTAAGGATTGGGAAACGATTATTAGTGGCTTGGATTATCGAATAATGCTTTAATACCCAATAAGCGGGACGGTATTATCCGAGTTAGCTCGTAATAGGTTAACATTATTACGTTAAATACCATAATATCCGTAATAATTTACAAAGAAAATACCAATAAGTTTCATGCTGAGTTTCATCGGACTGCATATTTACCTGTGTCTTTGATGATTCCTTCAGACACGTTTATGTGTAATAAGAAAGTCATAAAGCTCGCTACCAGAAACGAAAACCTCATACGAAATGTATGAACCTTCAGAGTAAGCAGTAAACCTCGCCGAGTAAAAGGTACCTATACAAAACAAAAAGAACAGCTCCACAAGCAAAACTAGTTTAGTATCACCGAATATCACAGGGTCATTTTCGTATATTCGAATGTGTAAAAGGTCAAACTTCCGCAGTTGCGTAAAAAGAAAGGCAATAGTCCACATGCTACCCTTCAAACTCTTTCAAGAAAGTATATTTGTTTTATTAGTATCAAAAGTAGCCCATAAAAAAGAAATAACTTCTAGTCTATCACCTCGATCACGGGCGGAACGGGCTACTCGTGAAGGCTATAATCAAAGTTTCTCATTGTCAACGAGTTTTCTTTCCTCTAAACACGATGTCGTAACAAGAAAAAGGCTGGGAAACGCCGTCGGCAAATTCCTAAAGGCGTCCGCACCCGCTTGTTTTAAGTCCACTCTTTTGTGCCGCTATTAAGGAAAATTCACTGGCTTAGGTGAAACTGAACTCTCGAGATTTTTATTAAAATATGTGCTCAAACCATTTCTACGTATCTTTTTACGATGTGACCGCAATTTCACTTCATAATATTTTAAGTAAGGGATGAGCCCGGGAAGGCAAATGCTTGAGCCCAAAAATTAAATTACCTTCATTATGTATGGATATAACTGTGGTAATAAAGTATGTTATAAAATTCTCTGAGCCTTATCTGATTTCGAAAAAATATTACTGGTTACAATAATGAGTGAAGTTGTTGGATTTGTTGCTTGATTTTAACAAAAATATGTAACTGTTGCAATTATTTAAAATGAATTCATAGAAACAAAATACCAAATAATAGGACTCGTAATTCTACGAATTATAGAGGTAGTAGCTTGTAGCTATCGTGGCTAAAGCCATAAAATGTGCTGCATTGGGAATGCAAATCAACCCTCTTTGCTTAATTTCTCACAAAAACCTTGGGAAAAATAACCAGCGCGTGCTCACACAAGTTACTTGCATGAAGATAATTTTAAGTCAATTATATACAAAAATTAGGTACCTATCAATAGTGCTCAGCTATTCTCGATAAAATAAAAAAGAAAGGCTTATTGGCGCTTGTTGAATAATATGCGTTTATTACAACTGCCTTATTTATACAAACCACCGTAACCTGCCGTATTTTTTCAATTCTTCGAAAGCCATAGACGATAAAACGAAAAAACATCCTAATATAATATTATAAAGGCGAAAGTTTGTGATGATATGCAGTTGTGAGATAATTGTCCGAAGAGAACGCCAAAACTACTTATCGGTACTGCCTGAAATTTGACAAAGATATAGACCTGAAATAGACCTGGAATAACATACAGGCTACATTTTATCCTCTAAATGCAACGCCGCGGGCAGAAGGACTGACACCATAATAAAAGAACTGACTCGAGCGCTACAACACAATCCCTGCATAACCGCCTCGGGCAAATTCATTGGGAATATAGCTTGTGGAATAAATGATTGGCTCATTTTAAAAGCAGGCAACACTTATTCAATTAACGCGTGGCGAGGGAAACGTGAAGTACGAAGGAAAATAATTATGAAACCTTATTGAGCTAGGACTAGTTTTGTCTATTGTATGCATTGCCCTAATTAATGCCAACCGCGCATTTACGCCAATCAACAATTTTAGCGATAGTTTTATTATATTCAGTTCGCGATCACTTGTCACTCGGCACTCGCGTCTCACTATCATTTCTTTAGTAACTACAGTTTATCTTTAAATATATCAGTTAAAATTTTTCTCTTGGTTTTACTAATATATCTAGCTTAGTTACAATACGTGGTGTACGGACCGTACATCCACTTTAAACTTTTTAAGCAATCTGAGGTTAAAACCGTTATGGACAAAACTAGTCTCACAATTTTTTGTGAATAATTGTAAAACTAATGGGCTAAACTAGTTTTTTTATGCCGAGGAATGGGGCAAACATAGCTGATGTTTCGTAAAGCTGTGATAATAGTGATTTAAACAATACTTTTATACCTACCTACATATCTACGTAGGTACCTATGTGAGTGCTCACAGCCTGTGATTATGCAAATTTGCGTTCGACATAAATATTAAACGGCACATTAATATTCCGATCGGTGGAAATATGCATTGCTCGTTTAACTGAGTAAAACCGTATACTAGTCCATTTCAGTACATCAAAGCTCCATTAAAAATATTGGGAACTAGATATCAATTTGCATTATTTAAATCTAAAACCAGTTTTTGTTTGCATACAAACAATGCGGATTATTTTTAGTTGTAAATAAATTTTCACTCAGGTTTTTTGACGAATTAGGTTTTTTAACATTTTGACTACGGACCTTACCTATTCTTTTAAAATATAAATGATTTCTTAGTGAATTTATGGCGTGATTTATTATAAGACAAAACAATGATATTTAGTATAAAAACAATAAAATAATAAACATAGCAAAAACTTGAAATAAATTGAGAAACAAGTGTGTTTTAACAATAGATTGCTATGCGGTTTGCGCGGTCAAGCGCCGGTTGAAACTAATTTTCTGAACGTCACAGTGAGCCATACGAGATATTTCATCAGATTTTATAATGGGAATTACAAATGAAATAAAAAATGAAACTTCCGGTAAATAACAAATCGAAAATTGAGCAGATGAATCGAAACATCAATGTTAAAATAATTTATTGACATTGTTTGCAGTTAAAACACCATTACAAATGAATGACTGTGTGTGAGTCATGTTTTAAATACTTTCTGCGCATTTTGATTCATATATTATTTGACAGGTTTTAAATCCAACCTGATACTTTATGTAGACTTTGTTCCACCCACCTGACTTAGGCCCATTGCCCACCCACCTTGCTCATTCATAGGTCTATGCTTGAGTGACGTTTATGCCATTGAAAAGCGTTACCCAAGCATAGATTGATGACTGAGCAAACTTTCATAACACGAGCCTTAATGTGGTATGTGGAGTTATCTATCTGAAGTATATTTGACTATTTTCTATTACGGTGTTTTAGTAATTAAATAGGGCTCTGCTTTTGCTACTAGCAAAAGTACTACACACAAGTTATTTAGGCTCACAATAATCCTAATAAAGAACAGTATAATTCTTTTCCCAGGCTTTGCCTGTTGTTTCGCTACGAATAGGCACGTGTAGGCAAACAATTAACAGAGTGCTGTGTTTGTTCATAAAAAGTTAGGCAGTTTCTTTGACTCGCCCACGGACTAACTTTCGCAGATTGTTCTAAAGTAATTATAGGAGTAATATACTCGACAGTACTGACGTGAACGGTGAACTGTTTTGCACTCTGAAACAATCGGAATTAAGGAGGGTAGTATCGAAGAACTCGTTTATTGTGCAGGTGTGTTAGGGATGCCACGCCGCCACTGCGTCCCAAAATCGCTATAAAAGTATCTTCTATCTTTACCCAAAATAAATTCCAACGTGTATGTAACACGCAATTACTTAATTTGGTTAACCTGCTATATTAAGTTTAAATATTTGTTTAAAGTAAGGTATGCTATAAACGAGAGAAAGAGACGTGGTCGCTGACAATAGGCCACGTGCATAGGCTCAGAGTCGCTCAGCGAGCTATAGAGAAAGTTAAGCTCGTATTTTCTCTACGCGATAGGATCCGCAATACGGAAATCCGAAGAAGAACCAAAGTAACCAAGTAGTAAGTAAGTAGCTCTCAGAGTTAGCAGGCTGAAGTGGCGATGGGCAGGCCATATAGCTCGCAGAACCGATAACCGTTGGGGAGTAAAGGTTCTCAAGAGAGACCGCGATGCAATGCGAAACGGAGTGTGGAAAGACCTTCCACTCGATGGACCGACGACATTGTAGCGGTCGCAGGGAGTCGATAGATGGAAGCGGCTCAGGACCGCTATACGTGGCGTCATTTGGGGCAGGCCTATGTTCAGCAGTGGAAATATACGGGCTGATGATGATGATGATGATGCAATTAAACGACGTAGCTGTTATAACATCATGTAAGGTGTTTAACGGTGTTAATTACTACTCCTTGAAAATAAAAAACACAAACCCCTTAACGTTTAACCGTATTAATCCTCTAGATAAAGGCCAGACTGATGCCACTTGCATCACCTTCAGTAGACAATGATCAAAAAGCCAATGCACAAAATTAAGTTGCGTTGATAATTCATGTAAAATCATTTTGTTTATGTATGTATAACAAACTTTGCATATAACTTTTCGCAACAACCTTAAGCAAATAGAAGTATCTAGAAGTAGTTTCAACGTTATGGCAATACCAAGCGCCTTAAGCAAAAGAACAATCAGACTCAAGTTTCTTTTAACGGCACTTAGTCTGAGCTCTCGCATAACTTCAGAACTAATGCCTTCGATTGGTCCATTCCACTAATTATTCGCCACTTTGTACGTAAGTAGATTTACGGCGGCTGCTTTTTCCATTGTTCCACGGTAAATTACTGGTGGGAGTAGGTTCTACGAGGTACGAAGTGTTTTTTTTTTCATGTCTGCATAATTTTCTTATTGTGGAGAGGAGTTTGATTACCAGTAAGACCTCGATGCGATCAGCCCAAGACCGCTCACGAGTGGCACATAATTTGAAAAGCAATAAAATAATATGCCGACGACAGTAAGGTCAAAAAATGTTTAGGAAAGAATAGTCCTTAAAGAAAATTATATTTTCATTTATCTAATTCAATCAATAAAATCATTTTAAAATAAATATTTCTACTTATTAGCTAAGTATTGTACCATGCCGAAGACGTAAGATAAGAAAGGTAAAGTCAAAAAGTGTTTGAAAGAATCATTGATGAAAATAATTTGTTTTTTATTCATTCATTTATTACTTAGTTTTAAAGTACTATACACGTTATTTATAAAAAAATATATAATTTATACACTAGAACATAATTGTTTCAATAACGTTGTTTTTTTCAGCACTTTGATTGCCGCAACCACATCCGCGTCATCCAGCCAATGGGAGACGGCGGTCGACTCTACGTGTGCGGAACTAATGCGCATAGCCCAAAGGATTGGGTTTTATACGTAAGTACATAGCTCATTGAACATAACACGTTCACATGTTGGCCGTGGTGGTCGCGATGTAAGAATTATGCGAGGCGAAAAAAGAAAATTCAATTCAGCTTTGGATGTCGTAAGGTCGATTATAGAACTAGATTCGCTTGCCAAGCGTGGTGATTAAGGCAAGACCCTCCCTTGTTTTGGGAAGGTAAGTTCTGCAATGAACGGATGTGTGCTGATGAGGACAAGTTGCCCGAGTCATGGCATGGCAATCCTTGATCATTTTTAGTGAGTTTTTAGAACGCTGATTGGTTGACCAACGATTTGACATCCGTTTGGCCATAGAAAAATATCTAATTACCGTTCAAACCAAAAAAGTAATAGTTTGATTCTTTTGAAATAACAAAAAACCTGCTTCAAATCTCTTGTTTACAGTGATTTTTAAGTTTTTCAGGACACATACTAATCCCTCGGGAATAATAAGTTTATGGGACCATCTCGGAATCATTCTCCATAAAATAGCGATTTTTCCAAATCGGTCCTTATGTGACGGAGAAATCGACGAACATACATAAAAAAAGATACATACAGCCGAACATAGAACCTCCTTCTGTTTTTGAAGTCGGTTAAAAATTAATAATTTCAGACAAGTTCTCGTAATTTACTATTCGTCGCTAAGTTTTTCTACTCGAACAGATATTTGCTAGTTTTCAGCGATAGAGATAATCCACTAAATACTTCGGAAGTAGGTAGATACTCTAAATTGAAACAGTACCGACAATGCATCATCTAACAGACAAGATACATGACCTAAGAACCCAAGTTTATACGAGCATCAATTTCACTAACACTCGAATCTTGGCGCGTCGCTTCAACTCTGCCACTATCAGAGGACTGCTCAGACTGATCCGACATGAGCCTTGGACTCCGGCCAGAAGCAACAGATCTCAACAAGTTTGTAAAACTACATCCAAATTGTTATTAGTAGGTAGGGGTGGTGGCTGTTCGGGGATCTTTCGGTTCACTCGATGCACCATTAGGTTTATTGCCGTGCAGCTACCGATCTCTTGTCTATGATGTCGAATCTTTCCTCGTCATCATTTAAAGTACGGTCGTTATAGGGCATTTTTTTGACGGACGTAATGCGGTTGTTTGGTAGGCTGTGTTAACCTCCTCCCAAAGTTCAATTAAAAGTAGAATAAAAAAAATCATAAGTTGTGACAAAAAAAATCTAGACCAGCCGACTCAAACTAACTAATTAAGGACTACTACGATAAGTCATAGAATGCCCCGTAAAAATATCTTTACCCCAATAGTAATGAGAATACGAAAATGCAATGCTAAATTTCTAAAAATAATAATATTTAGCTCTCACGGAATAACCACCAGAAATATTTAATTGACTCGCGTTGTGGATTCCATACAGTCTAGACGTTTTTCAATTATTATATCTCTGAGTTACGATATTCCACTTTTTAAATAAAGCTAAATTTTATACGATAGCAAATTATAATTTACGCCACGCTAGACGACACTTCCACACATTTTGGCTATAAAAGCTACGTTTCATATGAAAAAAGTTAACTTTCTCTAACAATTTTTTTTGGAAAATTTTATTTTTATGTACCTACCAATTAGAATGTATAATAATAATATATAATTTTAACTTTATCTGATAATTTTTGAATATGGTTGTAATTTATTTAGAATAGACATATCACATTAGTGACGAATCTGCAGTGTGCCCTCTCCTATTTGCACGCCAGTAATGGCAAAACATTTAGGTCATAACTAATTTATATAATATATAATTGCATGCTCACACCATGTTAATACTCATGTTTTGCAAATAAATTATTCTTATTCTTTTTCTTTAAACCTGTCGTAATTTTCATAGCATTTCGACGTAGGTTTAGATAGGTATTATATTATAAACATGCAGACTCTTTCACGTTTCTCCTTTCACGGGCACTGCTTCTGAATGACGTCATAAGACGGTCAAGGATTTTTCCTATGCGGCTAAGAAATTTCTATCCGAACGACTTCGTAAAAACCATCCAATGCTGATTTTACTAATGTATTACCTCCGCAAAAGCTCGTATTTTGGAATTCGGGCGTACCATATATAATTTTATTTTAGTCGCAACTGGGACAGTATGAATTTCTAACATTAACATTTACAACGATAAAAATAATTGAAAAATCTCTATCAGAAATTTATTTTCAAAGCCACTTAAATTCTAAGCGTTCGATACCCGTAAATTGTGGTACGAACACGTTCGCATTTATCAATTCCTTTCAGTAGCAGGGGGCACTAAATACTCGCTCGAAAAATAGCCCTAGTGGGCTATTTTTGTTTCATGACAATTTAAGATTTATTATAAAAGGCTTGGAGTACCGTCTAGTGACCTAATATTTCTTATCACAAAAGCTTTATAAATCAAATCGCTATGAAGTTCGACAATACTTTTGTAAGAAACAGAGCTATTCAAACTTTAATACTAACTGTAGGTATATCGTTACCTGTTCTTTCTTCGTTTGAGTATTTGTAAGAATCAATTAGATATTAGTCGGGACCTGACCTTGCAGAAATTTCAAAAGCTTGTAAATTATATCATTTTTTTATCTTGTTTAAGATGTACTATAATGTTTAGTGTCACATCGTGATGTGCCGATAAGTCCCATTATTTCATACTTTATTTTTAAAGGCCATAAAATGAGCCTCACAATAGGTATCGAAAGCTACCCGCAATAAATTTCAACGTGCCCTGGTTCACCTCTTACTTTCCCTGGTCTTGACTTTCATATAATTTTATGATGTATTGGCGGTCGTTTTGACCCTTCATACGTTTTATCGCAGTTTTGACACAAAGTAGATATACCGTTGTAAATTTTCGATTTAATGTATGCAAAGACATGCACAGAAAGCATAAAAAGTGCATTTTTTATGCACAGTTTTTGATAACAGATGTTTAATATAAGCATCTTTTTCTATCGACAATTAAATCCCCATAAAATTATACCCTGCTCTTTGTGACTTGTTTGAATAATTTGTTTATGTTACAAGATAAAAACGAATATGTGCAATGCATTTTGATACGTGCATTCATTGAATAACAATTAAATGAACAAATCTTACTTCTAAAAGTTAATATTCATATTAGATTCAATAAATAAATATTAAATATTTTTTATTTATATTTGCAACATAATAACATTTAAAAAACGCCCGCCTGAAATATAAATCTAAATTCCAAAGCATTCAGCAACATAGCGAGGGTAGCACAGATAAATCCGTATGGTGATCCGAAAACTCATACTAATAGGGAGCAAAAATTGAAAATATATCATTCATACTTGCGAGGGGACGCGCCGTAAAGCGAGCCGGGGTTTTGTATGGCTTGCTGTGAAAACATTGATAGCTGCAAATAGTTTCAAGGGATTTAGGGTATTCGAAATTTGTGTTACCAATATTATCAATGCGTAGTATGGTTCCCTTTTATAACCCGCACCTAAAAGTCTTTTTTGTGTAGTTTCACCGTCCCAGTTTTTTTTTTCACGAAAACTTCTAGTTCGTGCACAATTTCTTGAAGTTTGTTTATAATTTTATTTGGGAGAAGGTTACAAATAGTTTTTTTCGAAGAATGAGACACCAGAATAGAATGAGATTTATTTTACCTAGCAGAAAGTTAAATGCTACCTCGAACCGTAACCGTAAGCTAATAAGCTAGGTGTACCTAGTAAATATAAAACGTCAAGTGCGAGTCGGACTCGCGCACCGAGGGTTCCGTATAATTATAAGACCCTGTTTCTTGCCAAATATCTAGGATTCGAGGTCAACGGAAAGTCCATGACGAGAATCAAAAATTTGTTTTTGTCAATTATCTACAAATAAACGGTTTTCGGATTTTTCCCTTTGCTTATGCTATAGGACCTTGCTTCTTATCAAATTGTATGGTTACAGGTCAACGGGAAGTAGTTGTGTGATTCCCTTGGAAACTTCAAAATATTCGGGCATAAACGGCTGTAACTTTTGATTGCGTTGACTTAGAAGTTTGATTTATATTAAACTATACGAGAATATAGTCTGGTCTATAGGTACATGACACAAAACCTATAGACCAGACTATATTCGATAGATTAAGATTTTTACCAACGAAAGATAGTCTACAAAACAATGTAACTAAGATTACTACAGAAAAAGCCTGAAAAAGCTACCTGGACATTTTATAGGTAACGTTGATCAATACCTACCAGTCGGAAGCGTCCCCAAGACGCTGGCTGCATTGCCCCGCTGTATGGCAATGCTGAATAAATAAAAATAAAATATAAATTTTACATAACGTATTTAAATATTCTATTGGTACCTACTACTAAATTCTATTATCATTTATTAAGTCGTTATCTATAGGCAGGCAGTTTTTTTCCGCTTTTCTGTTGAAAGTAGGTAGGTAGTTATGTACCTAAGTAGATAGATAGATAGATTATCACTTTATTGCACCATCAATACACTTATAAAACAAGAACTAAATACTAATTATATATAATGTGGCACAATCGGCGGCCTTATCGCTTATAAGTAAAATTACACATACCTATACCTTCCTTCTCTCACAGCTCCAACCACAACTGCACTCACCGATGCAGTAAAATGCTTTTATTGATACCTTTCGAATTGAAAGCGTAATATCTGATTTGAGTAATGCGTTCTGCCCTAGGGGGCGCGGGCGGTTAGGGCGCGTCACATTCAAAAATTGAGTGAAATCACATGTATGCGATTGATGAGGGATACATGTGGTCGTGCGAACGTATAGCTACCCACCCTTCCTATCAGTACCTTAGATATATAGATAGATGGTTTGGTTCACAAACAAGGACAGCACAAAACAAAATCAAACATAGACAATAAAGTTGGTAGTTATCGGCAAGAATGCAATAGGCAACTGTTAAAAGTACAAGTCTGATACATGTACAACAAACAGCCAATAAAAAAAACATATTACACAGTACACATTACAAAGTACACTTATGAATAAAAACTAATATTTAAACTTAAGAGTAAGTATAAATAATTATTTGATGTTAGGATAAGTGAGGGTACCTTAGCTACCTACCTATAAAAACACCTTACACTTCTTGGTGGAGTTACCCAGGTATTAGTACTGAGCTGTCTCTCTCCGGCATCGAGTTGATTCTTTAGATGTTCCTGTAAATACCTTAATAATGGAAGACAATCCGGGTATCTTAGAAGACCGTTAAACTGTCTGAAATGCAATAAAAAATGTAAAAACATTTCTATTAGATGCACATAATCTAGGACACATTTAAAACAAACAAATCATTGTGTCATTATGATTAACTACAGCTTAAGGCGTCCTCTGCACAGCGGGCGATGCGACCAGTAATGCCAAACTCGAAAATTTACAAAGATGAGTCAAAATCTAAAACCACTGTTAAGAAATATAAAAATAAAATCTTACCCGTACTGAAATGATGTATCGCAAACCAGAGTACTGAATTCTTATTCGTTGCAACCGCCAATTTATATCAATTCCGTGACAAATGGCCTTTGAAGCGCTGGTTATTTGAAACAAATGCTGGGTGTTGAGGGTTGCTTTTTTATATACAGGTATATATACATATATATGTATTTTTTATTTGAAACCAGTAGTGATTTAACACTGAAGCTTATGTCCAATTAAATTATTATCGTTTATATAACTTTAAGTCGAACAAAGTTTTGCTTCATGATGACTTCTAGTAGGTAACATGTAGGTGTTTAATGTCTATCAATTGTGTTTTGCCGCTTCGCACCTTCGTAAGCTTAGGGCATACTAATCAGCAGAGTAGTATTTTTTGTATGAACACCGTAATGGCCGATACACAGATTAATCGATCGGCCTATAACCGATTCATGGGGCAAACAAATGGTAGTGTATTTTCATTATACCTTTGCATTTTATCGCACTGTTTTTAGGCTACACAATACACTAATTGATAGGTGCTTTTCCCAAAGGTGTAGTCAGGTCCTAAAATAAAGTAAGCAAGTTTCTAGTGTTGTTCCGAAGTTTCAACTCGAACGTAAAGTTTGGGGATTCGTGTTTACCGTATGGAGTCTTACAAGTTCAATATTTGTCTTATCTCTTGTGTCTTTGAGGGATTTTATGATTTGGGGGTTGATTTTGTTAGCTAAAAGTGTAAGATGTATGATTGTTATAGTCCTTAAGCGAAAAATAGTCACCTCCGCATGCAAGCGGCGTAAAAAGATGAGTAAAAAAAAACTGGGAGATACCAAAACAACATTTCATTTCTCCTAATAATTATGTTACAGCTGCCAGTTTGTTTCCACTTCGTCTTCTTTCTCGCCGCATTTTACTACTACTAAATACTACAACCCATAAGAAACTTTATTATTACTTGTGACTATTTATAAACCCAGCTAAAATATTTAAAACCACTGAAAATATGTAAAAATCTCAAAATTTAGTTATGGGCATTGAATAAAGAATTATTAATTTTTTTATGCGTCACATACATAATCGTTTAAGTTATTTTAAAACTACTTAATTGTTTGCAACAGTCTGCAGCCAGGTGGGACGACGACCTGCGAAAGATTGCAGGCAGATGCTGGATGCGCCAAGCTGAAGACATGGCGCTATGGCGCTCATTAAGGCAAGCCTATGTCCAGCAGTAGACTAATATAGGTTGATGATGATGATGAACAGTCTGCAGCTAGCTTAATTGATTCAATTGTAAATACTAGTCCTAATTTGTTTCTTTTATTTGATTGTAAATTTCTTTTTTAATAAAGGCCAATTACTTAAAATAGTTTTACATTTTAGCACTCTCTAAACCGGCAGGGTTTTTGCAGAATGCTACCTTCCTTTGGTTAAAATATAAAGCAGAAATGTACGCACTTACGTGCAGAACAATTAATATGATTTTTCCCAGTGTACCTATCCAAATACAATGAATTCACCAGTTGTGCAACATTATCGCTCTAAACCTCCGTTTATGAAAGTTTCAATTATTCCAGCTATATCACAAACTAACACGTGTATTCGCTAGAGGGTGGGCAGGTGCAGGTGTTCGTTCCGAATTAGGAGCCAATATCGTTCAGGGTTTACGAGCGAGTGTCGCTTTGTTTGAATTCCTTTGCGTTATAAAATACCCAATAGGTTTTACTTTTTGTTTAAGAAGAAAAATATTGCCAAGTTTATTAGCCATAAGATGTTTATTCAAAGGAATGCTATATGATTTCCAGGGTTATTATATCTAAATACATCTAATTGTAAGTAAGCCATTCTTTGAGCTCGCTGTGTATTATATTTACTTATCACACCACCTACACAACCTACAAGCACACAGATCCCCTGGTACTGTCCAATGATCCTATCCATCCATGGTGGTCTGGTAGAGATCGCTCTTGAGCTATAAGACCGCCAATTGTCGCTTAGATTTTAAGTTGTCCTGTTGTAAATAGTTTATATTAGATTTAAGAGTGCAATAAAGTATATTATATCTATCAATCTATCTACATTAAACCACTCTTAAATATTTATTTACGGTATGATATCTTGCAGAAATACCCACTTCGTACTTTCTCAAACCCTGTATTTGTGCATAGTATTATTCTCTGAGCTTGTATGCAGTTCAAACAACATAAAACTAAGACTACGTTTTGCTACTTTATGAAAACATCAGTTTTAACAGCAAAGTTAGCACTAAAGTAGGTGTAGCATTTATTACCATAATAAAATACAATAGTACACTCGCCTACAAAACTAAAGTCCATTATAAAGTTTGCATATAACAATACCTAAGTTTGCATATAACACTACAATGCCGCGGATATGTAGGTGTGGCATAGTGCACGTAGCATTAAATATAATCTTCTAAAGTAAGGCCATACGAGGCAGGGTAAAATGAACACTACATTTTTGTTTTCCACCTCACGCTATTGTTTTTAGACTGGATAAAAGGTTAGGGTTATATCAGAATACACTACTACTCGGTGTTGTAGTTATTCTGGTTTGCTTTTTTTACAGTGGATCAGTAAACTAATAGGTACAATTAAAATTACCCATAACAGGGGGAAAGTTTTAATGTTTAGATGTTTGTCACTATTTCAAACTAATACTACTGATTGGACTTAAGTTATTTATATTCGCTTCATACTCGTATAAGACTCAAATTGGTCACCAAATCAGCAAAATTGTGGCCATGTTGTAATCAAACATCTAAGGCACTAGTTGCTATAAACAAGACCACAGCTTTACTCTAATTAATTATAATTTCCATTGCCCGCGTCAGCTTTCTATTTGCACCGAAGGCAACGCCTCTCCAAGCATGCAAGTAAACTCCTCATGCTTATTTCTATTTTAGGCATGCGAAATGAGCTCAAACACAAAGTGCACGAATAGAATACTCTGTCTAGAGAAGGTAACTCCTACTCAGAAAGCCGGACTGTTTTCGGAGTTTAAGTGAAAACTTTATTTATTGCTTGAAATTCAATGTATACATAAAAGTATGTAATATAAATAAAACCGGTCAAGTGCGAGTCCCCCCGCGCACGACGTTGATCGGTACTCAACGTGGTATGGACGTTGGCCTCCTTAATTATTAAATTTATTTTATTTTTATTACATGTTGTTATAGCGCCTAGAGAAATCACACACTCAGTGAAAATTTCAACTGTCCATCTTTTACGTTGCATGACATACAACCGCCCTCTGACAGACGGACGGACGGACAGACAACGGAGGCTTATTATTAGGATCCCGTTTTTTCCCTTCGGTTACGGAACCCTAAAAACAATACATTATGAAATACTGAGAATAGCGGTACAAAGTGTAGCCTTATCGCTGTGAGCGATTTCTTTCAGGCAACCTTAGGGTGGGCTAGCCACAAAATAATATACATAGATAGCCTTCGAAAAAATGTAATCGACTTAGGCTTAACGTTATGAAAACTTGTTCAGTCATCGATCTATGCTTGAGTAACGCTGTTCTATGGCATAAACGTCCCTCAAGCATAGATCATGACTGAGCAAGCTTCATAATACGGGCCTTAGAAAACAATAATATTTACAACCATCATATACTTGAAAAAATTCTCCCTTTTCGGGTTCTAATAAGCTTCTATAAAGAATGAAATTTTCACTTTGACGTCGTGCACTAGATACCGGTCCCTAGAGCGATATAATATTTCGTATGCCAGTGATATGTGGTCCCGCAAACTTGCAAACTTTAGTATACTGATTATGCAGACATCAGGAGAAGAGACTACCTGCAGTGAAACCCAGCTCAGGTTTGAGTAAAGTTTGGATTAAATACCTACAGAGAGTTCTTCACTTCTGAGTCGTGAAAAGATGTCTTCAGCGTTTATAACGGGTTCCGCTCCTTGGCTTGTTGAAAACGAATTCTCTATCTGTCTACAAAATAGATGTCAAAGCACAATGACATTTGACGCCATTTGCAAAACAAACACATTTACACTATGACATTACTTTTGCGCCACCCGGTACTTTCTGAAATGATCCCATAATTATTTATTACTCGCTGCTGCCCGCGGCTTTGCACGCGCTTTCTAAGTAGCCTTTGGCTAGATGATGTTGTGTGAATTGTCCAGCATTATTTATTTATTTATTTTATTTATGTATAATTTTATAAAACATCTATAACTCGAAAATATTTCGGAAATAGGTGTGGCCTCTGAAATGTTATTCAAAAAAATTAGCAAAGCAAAATCATGAAAGTGTTACACTTCGCACCTACAGATAGCGGGTATGTGATAAATGACAATAGCTTCCCGATACGTTGTGAACGAGCGAAATATCTGAATAGTGGGTAACTTTCGAGACGTTGTTGCCTTCATATTGTAATGCAATACGAAAATGATCGGTACATTTTCATTTTACCTTGGTGGAAATGTTTTTGGTATCTTCAACTACTGTGCATATTAACAATCAAACTTTTGCTTGCACCTGTACCTTATTTGTAGCGTTGCATATAACTACCTATAACATACCGCCTTTGCATAACTATACTTTTTAGCTTTTTATTTCCGACAGTAGGTGTGTTTCTATTGTTTCTTGGAAAAAATTGGAATCACTCACTTTATCAAACGAAATATTGATGTGCATATTATTAGTATCAGATGATAACGCCTTGTCTTCTAGGAATTTTAATATAAACGTTAATAGATTTCATCTCTAATTACGGAACTAATAGTATGTGTTAACATCAATCAAACTCACCATTTCCTTGATCTTTTCAGTTTACCTATATTTTTTTGAGTTGCTGGATAGCGACTTGCCTACCTAACTGTAAACATAAACTCACTAGATAGTTAAATTAATCTCGTTAACATCCTCAAAATCTTATTACCAGCGCGTGCGTACAACTTAGTAAACGTCTTTACGAATTCAGATCATCTTCTAATAACTGATAGTGACGTGATTGTCAAAACTTTGCACCCCAAAATCTCTCCTTCGCACAATTCGGCTCCCCAGTGCGTTTGAGAGTTACTCAACTCCTTCGACAAAGACGAGTTTCGAAATAATGTACCCAAGTTCTAATAGTAACACTTTCTGAAGTTTAACATCGTCGCTTTCCAAGTTTTGTAGGTGACGGTGATGTCAGATAATGTTGTGCGATGTATTGATATTTTTGTAGAACATGCAGATTGTATGAGCTTTTAGAGCAAGAACACATTAGGTGTTTTGAAGCGCGCGCTACTAGTTTTCAGAACAAAATCTGACGCGCGCTTGAATAGAAGCGCGCGTCGTGTGTTGTGTACGGATGTAGGGGACCAGGTAGTTTTTAAAACGCACGTTATCAAAGCGCGCGCTTTTAAACGCTTTACCTAACTATACCATACAAATATCATAAAAGCGAAGATAACTCTGTCTGTCAGTTACCTTTTCACGCCTAAACGCCTCAACGGATCGTAATGAAATTTGGCAGGGAGGTACACAATATCCCGGGGACATACATAGACTACCTGGAATTTGCGTGCGAAGCCGCGGGCAGAAGTTAGTGTATACCTATATACACAGAGACTGTTCATGGGTCTATATTCTCTGAAAGTTCGTTGTATATTGGTTTTGATTTGTGTAGGTTATAGTTCACGAAATAGATAGGTACTTTTAAAACACTCAATAAAACAAATGAATAAACTATACATCCAAACTAATTATAACAACCCTGGCGGCCCTTCCCTAGTTTGAAATAAATAATGAAAGGCCACGTCGAGGTCGCTTCATTGTATCATTATACTACTTGATGAAAGCTTTTTAGATGCTAATTTCGTAAACAAACAAAAGAGAGGCCTAATGAAGGGCCTTTTCGAGAAGAGCAACTTTCTCTTTCGTTAACGTGGACGAACTAAGATTTTATAATGCCTGGGCTTTACAAAGTCCTTTGAAATTTAAGGGTTTTCTGTAAAAGTTCATGTTGATTTCCAAGCAACACTTCCTATTGGCGCATTTAGGATACTAAGTACTTACCTATTATCTTAAATTTAAGGCGAAATTCATTAATATTAAAAAAAATGTCTACGTGACATTTTTTTTTGTACGTAGACATTTTTTGAAAAAATGTCTACGTACATTGGAACTGATTCTCCAGAAAACATATCAAAAATGTACATTTTCGATAGACAGCGCGAAGGAAAAATAAATTAAAAAAAAGTTTATATTCACTATCTCATTTACGTTACTCGAATAATTGGATAGTTTCGTTTATATTCTCAGTGCCCTTATTGCAACCCTGATCTTTGAAAAACGGCTCGTTCGTTCGGTCTATTTCCTTGTTTATCTACGGCTTATCGGATACAGGGACAAAATTATGTACGGTTAGATATTCTATAGAATTTCAACATCAGAAAAATATTTAAATCGAAGAAAACGGTTTCCAGTATTATTTACTTCATATAAATTACAATTCTGGAATAATAAACCGCCAAGTGCGAGTCGACTCGCACACGAAGGGCTCCGTACCGTAAAAATCAGGCAACTTTTTCAAAGAACATCAAATTTTCACTTTAATTTTTCAACTTTATTTTATTTTTAATATGTAATGTTATTATAATTGAAGTGATACTTATTTATAGAAAGCTTCATGTGCTATTGTAGTTCAAGAGATAAAGCCTTGACAAATTAAGATCAAAGATAGCCAAAAAAAAACACGTTTTTGTATGGGAGCCCCCTTTAATTTTGATATTTATTTTATTGTATTGTTCTTAAAATTTTAACTGTGTACTTCTTACGGTTCATGAGATAGAGCCCTGTGACAGACGGACGGACGGACGGACAGCGGAGGCTTAGTAATAGGGTTCCCTTTTCATCCTTCGGGTGCGGAACCCTAAAAAATTAAAAAATAAACAAATTAGAACTAGTATTTACAATTGAAACAGGTGAGCAATTGAAAAATTTAAACTTCTTAAAAAGATTAGTTTACAATAGAGATAAATTTTACTAAGAAGATATTCATGGTTGCATTCTAGAAAAAATACGTTTACAATAAAATATTCTAATTTAGGCTACTCTAACGTAAAAATAAATAAAATCGTGAGGCTTACAAGGAAGTATGAAGAAATCTCTTACTTAGGGTGGAGGCGGGCACGTCTCCGCATGCCTAATTTAATCCTCAGCTTATTGAAATAAAAACGACATAGGTTTTCGACAGGTGCCGCGGGCCACGCGGTCGGTAGGGGAGGCGCTGCACAGGTGGCCCCGATGGTCGCAGCGTCGTTAAAATTTACATAAAGTCTCAATCCACGACGGCGGCCGACAGTGCCCACCCCACGTTTATGCTACATTTAGTAATTTTATGATAATTTCGAAAACCGTACCGCCACCCATCGCATTATACTAATAGAGGAATTCTCCGAGGATGGTGTTGAAAAAATTCGAACCGCCTTCAAAATAAGTTCGACTAATAAATCGCGTAAAACGTGGAACGGACATAATTTTTTCGGAAATTAATAGCAGATGTGTTGTAGAGTTGCACGGGGCTCGTGGGGGCAGTGCGCTGTTGCTGACTTTGAAACGCATAAATTCACTCGTAACGTTTTGTTTTTGGAAATGTTTTGTGATTAATGGCTCATAAAATTGAAGTGGTCACGCGGAAATATTCTAATATTTGGGACCAAACGACCCTTTACGCCCTATGCTAATAATTCAAACCACCATTTTATGAATAAAAATTGTTTTACAATTTTCACGGACGATAAAAACGGAACGTAAAAACACACGCGGAACTTCATTCTACTGGAACTGTGGCCACAGTGGAGCAAAATAACCCGCACTGTACTTTTTTAAGTACCGAGTCTCATTTCCATTAAAAGCTTCATTGTGACTGTAAAATTAAACAAAACAAAACAGCGTCAAGTCTGCTGTTTATTTTTTATTAGGGAGAGGAATTTCGAGGAATGTCACTTTAGGGTGTAAGCGGCTAAAGCGGCGGCACTCTGAAAAATAAACACAGAATACTTGATGACCTCGGTGGCACAGTGGGTGATAAGCAGACCGAGATGCTGGAAGTTTTAGGTTCGAACCGCACTCAAGGACAAACAATTTTATTACCTGCTTTTAAAGTCGTTAAGCTGCTGGTGCTGCGCCTGACCTCTCACCGATCGTATCGGTCTGCCGTCTCATTGGATAATGAGAGTGAGGAAAAAGAGAGTGCACCTTTTTCGTACAAACAGTAGTGCACTATAATATTTGTTCTACGCACATTGCTAGTCTCCTTTGAGACTGGCTGACGTGGTCGCAATTCGGTGAGGAGATATCAATCTGCTTTTGTGCAAGTGTGCGAGTCGACTCGCACTTGGCGGTTTATTTATAGCTAGTAAGGCTGTGTCGAACGTTAACTGTCACGCACTATTTTTACTTATTTCCACCAGTTCTATGTTATGTGTTTTATGTTGTGCTTTATTTTGTTACAGTCAAACCTAACACACCTTCCTCGCCACGAGTTCGTCCCTGGCATCGGCATGGGCGTCGCCAAGTGCCCGTACGACCCTGCTGACAATTCCACTGCACTGTGGGTCGAACGCGGGAACCCTGGAAGCCTCCCAGCATTGTACTCTGGGACGAATGCGGAGTTTACTAAGGCTGACACGGTCATCTTTAGAACGGACTTGCACAACTTGACGACGGGACGACGCGAGTTTTCGTTCAAGAGAACGCTGAAGTACGACTCTAAGTGGCTGGACAGTGAGTATATTATGTTTATCATTTGAATTTTACTTATTATTCTGGGGTATTAGCCGTTTGGCATTTTATTTTTTGACATAGATCAAGAGCCCAACCCTTTCCACTTTCAACATGACAATTTATTTATGATAAGAGCCTTAGTTATTTTTGAAAATGACCCGTATATTTGTGTAGTAAAAAAGCAAAATTCATTTTCCTCCTTTCACTGTCGCTAAATAGGTGAAGCCAGTGAAGGTATTTTTAATGAATATCAGTATTATTACTCAGGAAATAAATTATCAAAACAAAATAATAGCCCAATTTGTATGCAATGAATAGTCGTAATTGAATTCTAAATTAATTTATTGTATGCGCTACTAATGTCCTGCCAACTCTTATTTACTCACTTCCGTTGCTTATTTGAGTACAAATTACAGTAACATAACATTTATATTACATGATTACAATAATATTAATAATGCGAAAATAATAAATAAACAACCTGTTCTTAAAAAACAATTTGACGAAGCACGTCATTTGCCTACACTAACAATGTTGACGGGTTCACGAAATCAGGGTTTGTGTGGATACTAGTCACATGCGATGGCGCCCATGTTGAATGAAATTTGATATTTGGACTCATTGTGGACTCATTCTAAAAACTACATGGTGATAATGATGTTGGTGCGATCAATACAAATAATCAGTCATCTAGTACCCATAACCCAAGCTCTGCTTAGCTTAGGGCTAGATGATGCTCTGTGGATTGTCTAGCATTATTTATTTATTTAATTTCACGGGACATATAAATAGTGGAGACGATATCATACGACCAGAACGCGTCTAAACTGTGTCAACAAATTGCTTTAAACAAGATAAATGCTCATAACCTGCGCCTAAGACAGGGATTGAGAATGACGTCATCTCTCATGCTATCCTGCTCAGTTCCTGATTCAGTCAGAAAAGAAAACATTAACCATTGCATAAAGACACGGAAAGATTCTTTCCGTTCAAGTTACGAGAATATTATTTACATATATCTGTCATCTAGTACCTACCCATAAAACAAGCTCTGCTCAGCTTGGGGCTGGATGATGCTGTGTGGATTGTCCAGCATTATTTACTTAATTTTTTATTATGTAATCAATCAATCTAAGTATCAATTTATTGGCCACGAGAGCACCATCGCTCGGTACAAAATCATAATGCATTCTGCACAATCAACGTATCCAATAACATCAATGAGCGGATAATCATTAGGAAAATGTTATAAACGCTACACGATTTACACTGAATGCTTCGTTTTCAATGCTCCGATTTGCGATTAAACAATGGAAAATCAAACTGTTTACGGTTTAACGAACGTTAATGCCGGATCTGTGGATTATTCGCGTTGTTTCTATAGAGCACCCAATTGAAAACCATCGTGTACTGAAACGGCAATTAGATTTGAATAGAACGCAATCAGGTTAAAATATTAATACAGGGTTTAGATTTTTAGAGGTTAGATTTTTTTGGCAATAGGGCAATAGGACGCGCGTTGATGACGTGTCACCAATGCAATGGTCTTACCCGGTTTAAAAAAAACTACAATTTTCCTTTTATGCATTCCTTAAAAAAAACTGAGGTTATGAATATTAAATTGAATGCCGTTCAATTCAAATTCATCATTATATTAATTGCACACAAAATATTTATCGACACATTTTCAAAATAAGGAAAATGGCCTAAACAATCAAAAGCAGGTTTGCAATAAAATTGAGCAAAGAGGTTTTGTAAAAGGATATACGAGTTAGTAAGCATTTTTTTTTACGATTTACTCTATATTTCAAATAAATTCTCAGCCAGCGCCTCTGTCACAGAAAAGTTTAGAGCACTGTCCCTGTCGAGTTTGTATATCCCTGCTTATTTTTTGGGAATTCGGATAAATGCTGACGTAAAATATTACGACAATGTTTTTATTACAAAAACAGTCTGAATAGAATTTTCTCAAGAATTTTCACGGAATTTTGTTTTATTTTAAGATTATTAGTTTTATGATTTTGTACTGGTGATATCTTGGGGTGTTATTTTATTTACGCAAAGTTACAACAACGGAATAAAACAGTTACAACTAGTATTTACACTTATATATATTTCTTAAAAATCTAAGCCGTCACCAGAAGGCATTGTGCCCTGAATGCTGGCAGCATTGCCACGTTGAATGGCAATGCTAACTGTTGATATGAGTTATGACTATTTCCCAATACAAAATAAACATTCTAATAGGGTACCTTACCCCAAAATTAAGAATAAATATATATAGGATCACTGGTGTATCTGTCGGTTTAAATAAAGAAAATTTTACCTGCGTTTTCAATTCGAAAATTACCTTACCCCAAAATTAAGAATAAATATATATAGGATCACTGGTGTATCTGTCGGTTTAAATAAAGAAAAGTTTACCTGCGTTTTCAATTCGAAAATGTTGGCTAAATTGACAAAAGGCCGCATAACGACCAAAAAATTAACCTATTTTTTTTTTCTTTTATTTAAATTCCTGAAAAATACATACATAACAATAAGGCCAAAATTCACAAATATTATTGTAAAAAAACAGCACCTACAAGTAAGTTTCTTAAAAAAAAAGCTAACAAGTGCGTTAGCTTTATTTTTATTTTTCGCAAAATCCTGAGTTGGTACCTACCCTATTTAGGATTTGAATGAGATTATTTCGGTACGGCCATAAAGCAGCGGATAACGATACCGATACCGTCTGTCCATTACCTGCTCATTGATAGTCCCATAACAATTCCACGTTCAACAAATACATCAACCGGCCGCTTTATCGACGATATTAATTATATCCAAAGCCGAATTTATAGCGGCAATAACTTTAAAAGACCCGGCCTTATTAAAGTTTCATATTTCTTATTTAGTACGGCTTTAGGAAAAGCTGGTTAAGTGCGAGTCGATCTCTGCACTAAGGGTTCCGTAAATCATCTTAAGTATATGCAAGTATTTATATTTATTCTCTATATTTGTTGCACTTTTAAAAACTTTTATTACTTATTTCTTACTAAGTCGCCATTGTAGCACGTACCTATTCAACAAAAGATGGATAAGCTACGAATCGCTATACGAGACTTATGACGTACGGATAGGCAAAGGAAGGTATAGTTAAACGAGACCTGTTGGCGCCCTTTAGGTACGGAACCCTAATTATTACAAAAGAACACGCTTGTACCTAATAAAGATATTGGTCGTGTGTCCTTTAATCCTATACGCGTGGCGATTTCATTTCGGGACCGACAAATAAGTAGAATGTTCATAATACCGGTATTATGTACGTACTATTGTTACTATATAAGTATGTGGAATATATTTTACACCCTGATCATCTAATATTTATTGCACATCAGAATTAACCGTTATATTTATTACCGTTATCGTTATTTTATAATAATATAGTGGAATTACCAACGATGCGGCGTTGTAAAGTCGTGAATATAAATGTATAATAATTCAGAAAATTATATTATTATACCGCTCGTTATTGTTATTTATACCAGTTATTAAAATAAGCCATTGTGCATTATTTTATAGAATGATTATAATAAAATAACTGTTTTTAGTTTTAAAACATTTAATATCTGGTATTTTGATATAGAAAACCTAATACAAAAGCAAGTGGTATTTATTAGTATTTGATTGCATTAACTAATCAATAAATTATTTCACAGAACCGAACTTCGTGGGTTCATTCGACGTTGGCGAGTACGTCCTCTTCTTCTTCCGAGAAACCGCAGTGGAGTACATCAACTGTGGCAAGGCAGTCTACTCCCGGGTGGCGAGGGTCTGCAAGCGCGACACTGGTGGGAAGAACATCCTGAGCCAGAACTGGGCTACTTATCTGAAGGCGAGGCTCAACTGCAGCATTCCCGGGGAGTTTCCGTTCTACTTCAATGAGATTCGTGAGTTTTTAGTTTTCTTTAAAAGTTACTTTATAAACGAAAAAACGCTATTCCCTTACTCCTCGCAACCAAACATTGACTATCAGTAAACATTTCCCAAATTCAAAAGTGCACAACAATTTGGACGCGTCTAGCCGATTTACGTTCAAGTCCCTCCAGTCTGGGCTCATCTAATATTGAAGCGCTCGGCTCGAGCTCGCCGCGGTTTTTCACGCCCCTGCTACCTGTTTTACATAACTTATGAGAGTGTTGTAGGGCCTAGAGTACTCAACATTTGCTAGTAGGAACTCAATAGCTACTATTTACTTACATTTTATCTCTTTGAGAAACATCCGACAATAGAATTGGAAATGTTCGGGCTTTTTCCTTTTGATTAAATACTTTAATGTGGTAAGTGTGTTGGTGATCATTTATTTGATTTTACCTCTACATTAAATTTTAACTAGCACTAGATACGTCATTTTTACCTCTATATTAAATTTTAACTAGCACTAGATACGTCATTTGTAAATGTTAAGGCAAACATGATGACCATTTCATTGGGAACTAACAAAAAATAAACGAAAATTCACATACTTGGACTCGACATAATGATATTAAAATTTTCAACAATATTTATTTAAGTAATAATCTCAACGTTTACTTACGTGCTTACTTACATACGCAAGTACCTAAAATTGTTTAAAAAGAATCAAGAACATATAATTTATTTATATGTGTATATTTCTGAACATTTATTTTAGGCCGGCAACTCGGGATTGTTTATTTTTTTTGCAGATAACTAAAAGATCGAGTATGACTTAAAATTTTACTGACTGTACCTTTACATTCTACTCTACATCAACCAGTCTACACAATTTATCAAGCGACAGCTTTTAATAACAATTTTCTATAGCGATGGCACTCAAATAAATCAAGGTTCTTAACATAAGCCACGAAAATGACAATCTTACTATTTTCCGGCAAATTAACTCAACAAATGACAGAACCTTTTAAAATCTGCTCGTCAAAATGATTGATGAGCGTAAAATATATCATTAATATACAGTTCCGACTTTCATTGCCCAAGGGAACAGTTTAATTGTTGCTCCAACTTTTGGTGACACCAAGATAAGTTGGGCGCCCACAATTATAACGATTTGATAGTCAACTTGCATAAGTTTTGACAATTTAGAAGCGATTAGACGTACTAAGTAAGCTTGATATATTCCGCCCCTAAGCTGTGACCACGGAAGCTGCAAGTGTCATAATAACCTTGCTTCTAGAACTTGTTACTCGGAAATAATTCCTTTATAAATTCGCTCACACATTTATTAAAAGATCTGTAGCCTCGAGATATATATTTTATAGGCAAAAGCACGCACCAAACCGTTCCGAATAGGTACAATCATGTAAATTACTTTTTATATCTCTTTGATATTTCACACGAGTGTCCAAAGCGACAATGAATCTTTCGCATTTTAAATTCCCTTAATTAAAGACCTTCGGAGAATAGACTCCTGAGTACATTTAAGGGAATACCGCAGCATTCATTTCACTATGAAAATATTTGAAGAGTTTATTATAATAATATTAACTAGGAGCTTTGAGAATTGAATACAGCCCGTGATTTTTAATTAACTTTGAGGATGGTATTCTGAAACCCGTTTTAAACTTAGCTTTGCTGCTTTGTTGTCTGGCGCTCTGTATCTGTCGACTATCTGTATACTCGTTTTGGTGATGATTTTCTTAATAAAAACATCAAACCTTTTTGTAACCTGTATCTTAGAATAGAAACAAATTATAACTAGAATTTTGTTAATGAACTATCCTAAACTAACTCTGGTAAGGTTGCAGCCCCTTCCATGTCGATCTAAATATAAAACGCAGTGATTAATTAATTTTATAGTTATCAATTTAAAAAGTTAAGTTATTTATGAATACTTAGGTACCTAACGCAATAACAAAACCGACACCATGCGCACAATCTTATCGTCACTAATCTTTTACTGTCCTCTTCCCAGTCGTGTCGGTCTGCCGTCCCATCGGATTATGAGAGTGAGGGATTAGAGAGTGCACCTGTGTTTGCACATACACTTGTGCACTATAATAAGTTCTGTGCACCTGGCTAAGCTCCATTGAGACTGGCCGCAGTGGTCGAAATTCGGCTAGGAGGACATCATTATCATCAGCCCGTATACGTCCACTGCTGAACATAGGCCTCCGCCAAACGGCGCCACAAATAGCGGTTCTGAGCCGCCTCCATCCATCGACTCCCTGCGAACGCTACAATGTTGTCGGTCCATCGAGTGGGAGGTCTTCCCACACTCCGTTTCGCATTGCATCGCGTTCACCACTTGAGAACATTTACTCCCCATCGCCACTTTCAGCCTGCTAGCTCTGGAGGCTAAGTCTGTGCTTTGGTTCTCCTACAGATTTCCGTATCCCGGATCCTATCGTGTAGAGTAAGCCCCTCATGCATTCATTTAATCATCAGCCCGGATCTACCCGCTATTGGGTGTAGGCCTCCTCTAGGTAATTTGAACCAATCATATCGGTCGTGGGCTGGTCGCATCAAAGTCTTGTTTGCAATCTGACGTCCTCTGTGGCGCAGTGAGGATCGGCTGCGACGCAGGAGGTTGCGGGTTAGATTCCCTCCTCAGGACACGATCTTCACGTTACACCTCGATCTACACGTACGATCTTCAGATTTCGTGAAGGTGTTCTCGGTGTTTTCTATGTAAAATAAAAAACTATATCTGTGTTATAATGTACTAGCTTCCCGCGGCCTCGCACGCAATTTACCGGTATAAAATGAATGTAAAAAGTAAAAGCCTATGTCCGTCCCTGAGATACCGTCTACTCAATGCCAATTTTCATTAAGAACCGTTCAGCCGCTAAGGCGCTAGGCGTGAAAAGGTAACATACAGACTGACAGAGTTACTTTTGAATTTATAATATTAGTATGAAATAAGAACCTATATCAGTTATCTAGTACACACAACATAAGCTCTGCTTAGCTTGAGGCTGGTTGGTGATGTGTGGACATCTCAGTCCAGATTTATTTATTGAATTTTTCTACTCATGCCATTTATCTACAAAATTTTATTTATCTCCCAACAGAGAGTATCTACAAAGTCCCCGGCGACGACAGCCGTTTCTACGGAGTCTTCACCACAGCATCCACCGGTCTCATGGGCTCAGCAATCTGCACCTTCACTATCGGAGACATCCAGAAGTCCTTCGAAGGGAAGTTCAAGGAACAAGCCACATCTTCTTCAGCCTGGCTACCCGTTATAACGAGTAAAGTTCCTGAGCCTAGACCGGGGACATGTGTGAATGATACTGCGTCTCTGCCGGATACAGTGCTGAATTTTATAAGGTGAAGTCTACAAATTAAATAATTTCAGATCATTTTCAATATAATTTCCTTTTTTATCATTTTTACGCGATGCCTAAATTCCCCATAGTTTGTTGTAGTTTTGGCGTTGTCTGGGAACAGAAGCACATCTTCACTTTTCATAAACATTCGCCATCAGCATCATCAGCCCACAAAACTTCACTGTTTGGCATAGGCCTCCCCTAATGAACGCGCTGTCTTCAGCTTGCAGCTGTCTTCAGCAGTAATTCTGAGGTTGTATGGATGCATACAACCTTAGAATTACTTACTATCGGCGAGATACATAAACACACAAAACAAGCACAGTTTCCTCAATCTTTTTCAACTATCGCATTGTTCTATGCTCTCATTCAAAAGAAATAATTTATTCAAAGCTGTGCACAGCAAAAGAAAAACACAGACTCGAGCACCGGACGCAAACAAAGTAGAAAATCGTCACTTAAAAAGGTTAAACACGGACCAACCGACAGGATCGCAGGTCTATTCCGATACCCAAGCTCCAGGATTCCGCACTCATTGAAATCCACAGGCACTTTTATCCGCGACACGTCCTGTTAATTATCCGACGCTCTCAACCTGAGAGCGTTCAATTATTTTTTTTCCCGCTTTTCCATGATCCTCACGTGAAACGTTGAGATTTTAACACTCCACCTGAACCAGTCTGCTGAAAATAGTATATTTTTTTGAATTCATAACGAGAGTGTAGATTTTAATTAAATGAATGAGTTATTTCGTTGTTGTAGCGCACCTACTCGGTGTTTCATTGTGTTTGTCGCGCGAGTTTATCGTGTCGTACGACAGGGGACTCTATAGACCGTTCATAATGTTTCCGATGTTTTGCTTCCATGACTCTTCCTTGTTGTGGTTACCCAACACTTTACCTGATTTCACTGTCATACAATATTGTGCATTGTGCCCTTGGTTATGAATAGAAGGCATTTAACCTCTTGATAACGGGAATTTTGCTCAATAGTTTTTAATGCACTATAGAGAAAATTATTTTAATTTTATTCATATAATTTAATAAATTTCCTTTATAATTTTTACAACACCCGTTCATTCGTAAAGAATGAATGAGAATATTTTATTCGTAACTCAATTAACAAAAACAAGTATGAAAAAAAATAAAATAAAGACAAAGCTTAGGTACTAGCTGTTCACATATTGTTTACTTGTATCATTTATTTCATTATAAGTCATTATTTTATAATTAAATGTTTCATTACAGAATAAGGTTATGAAATTAAAATGAAACATGGCTTATGTAAGTGACTTGTATGTAGTAGCCGCTTTTATGGCAGTTCGAGTGTGCTCTGAAAGTTGTTTCACGTTAAATTTTCGTAACAATCAGAAACTTTCAGTGGAAAGTGGTGCTGGGCAAATTACATTTTCGACTGTCCTGTATTCGTCCATGTAAGTATGAAGAGCATAGAGCACAAGAAATTCGAACCTTGTTTTAACTTAAGTTACCTAGGTTTCCTCTAGTTATGTGAAAATGGGGATTTTGTCGCCACCAGAATCCGAAAACTACATATCAGGTTGTTGGTAAACTTTGTTAATGTTCACAAAATGACCAATGTGTTTGTTAACAACAAGATGGCCGACTAATAGCGTGCTTAACCTTGTACAGAGTGGCTAGAATGAGTGTATCTACAATACCAAAACAGAATAGAGTTTTCGTTGTTTACCGCTGACTTATTAATAATAATAATACATTTATTTCAGACAAGGTCCATAGCTTAAATATATAAAATAAAATAGAATTGGTACATATACAATCAAAGAGTCACATTATCCTACAGAACACCTGACATTAATCAAATTGAACACAATAATACAATAATCAAAACAAAGAAAAAGAATATTTAAAATAATTATTATTACTATTAGTATAAGCGTGCATCCTTGAACTGTGATACATATAGATGCAGTCAAACCTATTAGCGAACACGCTCAGAATGCTGTTGGAGCTGGTCCGCACCCTGCGCACCAGAGATGCTCCTCGCTTGCGCATGGTGGTGTAGAAACAGTCCACGCGCGCCTCGGCGAACACCCCTGACACGCTGCAGCACCGGGGCAGCCCCATCAGCACCCTGAATGCGTTATTATACTGCACATGTAGGGCGCTGTACTGTTTTTGCTTATGGTTTACCCACAGGCTGCATGTGTAAAAACTAGAACAATATGCTTTAAATAGCGTTGTTTTTACCTCTCTTGAGCAGCGTAGTGAACCTGCGGGCTATCATGTTCGCTCTTACAGACAGCGCCCTCCATGTCTACATCGTCTTTCACGTCAGGGGTTGGGAGACGTCCCAAGTACTTAAATTCTCTAACTAGCTTTAATGGAGTTCCATATATTTATTATATTATTGTACTAAATATGGTACTGTTAAAATGCAACAAATTACTGAAATCTTACGAAAACTATAATCAAGATCGTAAGAAACTTTTGGACCACTGTCATACCACGAATCGTAGTTCCTCTCTGGTAGGGGCTCTGTAAGGCTCTAAATGTACGGAAAGAATCAAAACTTTTATAGTTTTCGTAAACTTTGCAAAACTCATCTGCTGGCTGATGGCTGTCAAAACTATCATCATAAAATACCTTAATTGATGACGTGGCAAGTTAGCCGAGTCATCGAAAACTTCTAGGTCCCTACCTGCTTTTTATTCTCGTATTTATGAATTTAAATTTTATACCTAAGTATAAGTTTATAATATAAATAAAACGAAAACTGTATCCATCTATCAAAAATCCCAATAAATCCGTCACTCAAGTCAGGTACCGTTCAAAACCTCTCACCCGCACAAATAAATCTCCAGTACCATTATGTTAATCAAGTGATTGTCCCTAGGTCCCATCCGCTCATGGACAGCGCTGTTTCGCACGAGAACGAAAAACCAATTTACTACAAACGGGACTTGTTTTTCACTCGACTGGTCGTGGACAAGGTCAAAGTGGATATGCTGGGGCATCAGCTTGAATACACCGTCTACTACGCGGGCACAAGTAAGTAAATATTTTTAAGGAAAACCTTTACCACACCCCGGACACTCGCCCATCCATACAAAAGTCGCGTCTCGGCACGTACTCTCGCAACGTGCAACGTGCAACGTGTTGCGCTATACGTGCAACTGTGTGTGTGACGTCTAGGGTCACTTCATGAATACTTATATCGTGCGAGTGAGACAGTTGCGAAAACTCAGAGACATTTTATTTTGTATTTTCCTCTCACAAAAAGTGAAATTAAACATCATTCGTATGTCCATGATCAAACAAACAAAAACATCGAACACTATCTGGCGTCGTCTGTCAAAATCATTACATGCCATCTGCGTCCCGTGACTGCACCGTACATCCCGTGCGTTTGGAATGCAAACTGAACTCGACTAGGATCCGGTGGCGGGGTGAGGGAGCTCGGTCAGGTGGGGCCGAAGAGTGTCCATTCTATACGTTAGTATTGTTATATAATCTCTGCCTCTACTGAAGAATCAGCGGCAAAACAATGGAATTCCTATCCGTGATAATATCAGGGCGATGGAAATAAAGGAATTTAAAATGTTTTGAACTTAAGCGATAAAACACATTACAATTTAACTACCCAATCACGATAGTTTCTCGTGATAATAATTAACCTAGATTTAATTTAAAAAATTGAACAATACGACAAGATCATAGTTGCTTTAGAGTAAAGTGGGATGAGAATAACGCAAACAAAATGAATAGACCGTGGAAATGATAGGTATAGATAGTGTAGAGTACCTATTAGTACCTACTTAAGTTCTTCAAGAGCATAGTCTTAAGACAGCATGGCAAACATCAAAAAATTACGATTAAATCATTTATAAAACTTTAACGACATAATTTCTCACCTCAAATCGTTTCATAAAATAACAGGACGACGATTAATTCATTTGCCTGAATTCCGTTTGCAGGCTTTCCAACCTTTCTACAAAAGTTTTCGGTCAGAACTCGTCGAACAAAGAAGCGTTCTCATAAAGATCACAAAACAATCAAACACGGTACAATCAGCAAATTCCAAAATTGGAAACAATCAGCAAACGGACACGGGAGGACATAAAATTTCATAAAACGTTCACGGATTAAAAAATGCCTTCCCACTGGGAAATTAAAAAGTGGCAGGAATGTCGGGGCTGGCGGGACAAGCGGTACTGGAGGTACTTTCGGGCCAGTGAAAGTGCCGCAGAGGCTATAATTCGTCTCACTCGTGACGTAGTTCGGACGTTTGGATTCCCGTCTAGATGGCAACGTAGTCTGGACTTAGGGTCGTTGCACACAAACGTTTTATTTCACGTTAACGCGCATGAATCGCACAAAAACTGCAAACGTACGGGCTTGCCACAACTTTTTGAATTGCATTTGCAAAAGGAAGACACAGAAATGGAAACGTTTGGCTTGCTTTAATCAATATTGCAAAAACACATTTTCTGATACATAGTCGCGACGTCGTTTAAGATACTCAAAGTCGTGAAACAGCATCCAATTCTACCTATCAATATCACTGCCAAAATTAGTAGGTATCTAGGCACACAGAATTTTATTTCACGTCGTTGCACGTAAATGCAACAAAAAAGCGCGAAATACCCGGACTTTTAACGCCTTTTCAATTTGCACGTAGGTAACGCATATTTCGTGTAACGTACCAACGTCAATCGCGTTCATAAGTCCCTATACACCTTTGAAACAACTGGATTAACTGAAAAAACATGGAAAACCGATTTATGCTTTCATTGTTTGCACCGAAATGCCTAGTTTTAAAAGCGATATAGTTTTAAACGCTTTTTGTATTGTTTTATTGACTCTTAACAATTTTGCCGAAGCTAAAGCCCCTAGGCAAATAAAAATATTCATAGCGGTTGTAGATTGGAAATTTACAGGCAACGAGATGATCGTTTTATAGATTAATGGAACAGATTTTGTTCACGTTACATTTAGGTTTCCAGGTATTTGTTATTTGTTCTTTTTACGTTCCACCTAGATCGAATAAATCAAAGCGTGGTTTTAAAAAGGATAGCGGGGGGATTTTAGATTACAGGGTAGGAGAGATGTTATTCACGTTAGACATTTGGGATTCTTGGAAAGATTTTGATATTCTCGAATAATAAGTAAAAATAAACTACGTAGGAAATAGTTATCTACATAGGTGTTTAGGTTTAAGTTTACGTACATTCTATTATACAACATTTCTAACCAATAGATTTTAATCTAACCTTCATACAAAATGTTTTTCAGAATACATACCTAAAGAAAGAAAAAAAAGGAAGAAAGAAAATACATTTATTAGTTCACTACATTATAAATGACCTAAAATTGTAAATAAAACATCAAATAATTATAAATGTTGCTCCACAGAAAGTAGAGCAAACTGGTTTTCTGACAGGACCTTTGGCACGTGTCAACACGGGTGGCAGACATAAGATAAAAAAAATATATAACAAAATTCTAACAGATTACAACTAAACACAATAACAACATACAAAAAAAAAAGGATTATACATAGTTTGAGCTAGCTGCCTACGGAACCTACGGATAAATAAATAAATAAATAAAATAAATAAATAATGCTGGACAATCCACACAGCATCATCTAGCCCCAAAGTAAGCAGAGCTTGTGTTATAGGTACTAGATGACTGATAAACTTAATACAATATATAACATATGTAGATAGAGTAGGTAGTATCTACCTACATCGTTATTCTGTCGAGTTTACTGACGTTTGGTGTAGAACTTGAACGTTATACTGTTAATATGTAAAAATGTAGCTGTTATGCCTTGGGTGCTAGTGCCAATAGGTATTTTAGGACTCTGTGGTTTATTCTCTCCAGACATGCAGGTCGGGACCGCGCATTATATCGTTGCAGTATAAACTTGCTGTCGCTTACGTCATAAACACCGCCATGCTAATTTTCACCCATGTTGTTGCAATTTTCACCAATTTGCCACGGAAATCGTTCCCTCCAACCATTCACACACAGGATTAAACTCACGTAGATATCTAACAAACGGGGTGTTCGAAAGTTTAGCCAAAGAAACATTTCGAGTTGCGTTTCAAATGCTTGTGTGTGGAATATTAAATTGTTGAAGCATTGCCCTTCGCCCCCGCCATAATTACTCAAACTTGATACAGTTTAATTTCGTTACTGTAATTAAACTTTGTAGGTAACATTGTACTGCACAACTAAAACTTTGGCACAATAAAGTGGTAGAACTGTCGGGCTCATGACAGTTTGCAATAAATGGTAACCGTAAGAGCGTATTCAAAACCGCAGACTAAAAGTGGAAGCGTCCGAAAATCCGGAGCTCTTAGTACATTATTATTTACACTCAAGTACGAAATAAGTTGCACGAAATTCCGCCCGACGCTTCAGGCGTTTCGTGAAAAAGGACAGTTTAGTCTTTCAATAAAGAGTGCGCCGGCGTCGCGATATTACCACCGTTTACCCCATTTTGGGAGCTAACCGCGTTATAATATGCATTAAGGTGCAACGGCAAGTAGCGAGCTGCGAGGCGTGCAGACAATGAGAAACGAGCGTGTGATGCTCCCGCAGTGCGGCCCGTCTCGACTCATTCCATTTGTTTTATCACGCCTAAATCACTGTTGCCATACAACTTTTGAGCGCCCGTGCCCTCGTGTTGATAAAAGTTAGACGGCTTGTCACGCGCACTCCCCGAGATCACGTCTGTCAATGAAAGGGAACCGAGGTATCAAAGACGTTAAGAGTATTTAGAAGTTAACGAAGTTAATTAAATTCAGCGAGTTAGACGCCGCTCTTTAGTATCAAGGGCGCTTTTGTAAACAAGCGAACATATTAATGTTACATCGCGCGTGTACAAACTTGAAACGTTGTTAACGCGCGGTTGTTGCGGAGACAAAAGAAAACGTCCTCGACGCGTGTTTTTAGCTGTAACAACATCGCGGTAGGATCTGTGTACGCGTCGCTTCGCCACACATGATCGCTCCGCTCTACCTCACTCTTTCTATCAATACATCATTGCAGTGAGTATCTTTGTACCTATCCATCTATTTAGTTGAAGTTTTAATTATTGTAAGTACATATAACACTTTATCTAACCTAAACCTAATAATTTACCTAATAGGTGTAAATTTATTTTGGCTTAATTTTAAGATTAATATGTATTACCATTATATTGATAAGCTACGCTGTTTATTTACCAATAAACAAAATACAAAAACCAATAAAAGATCACGCTAAAAGAATGTAGGTATTCATTTTACCGTATATTGGACTTATGTTTTATTTATTTATTTTATTTTATTTATTTATTTGGTACACAAAACACATAACAAGCAATAACAATAATAGAACACAAAAATCTGAGAAAATATGAACTGGCTTGACACGTAACACTATGTGCACTCAACAAATAATTAGGTATATTGAGTAGAAATGTAAACAAAAGTTTAGATTGGTTTGAAAAGGGTGATACAAAAATAAAACAATCAATAAAAATAAGACCAGATATGTAAAATAACACAAAACAGCAATACCTATGTATTTAATGGTGACTTCAGGATACAGTGGCTATGGTCAGCTATGAACCATAAGTCCAATATACGATAACGATTTAGTCCATTCCAATATTTGTATCGATGACGATATTTGTGCTGGAGCGGAGAGACTGCGTATTTCGTATTTCGCCCACCAGTATAGGAAATCAAATTGGAGACTTAGGGTCAGCTTTGACGTTGCGTATGCTATTAAAAACGATTTAAAATTTACAGAATGCTCAAATGCTGGACGGTTGAAACATCACAGCGGTCTGATGACGTAATTATGTAAACCCAGACTGGCAAAATGTTTCGTCCTTTGATGTTTTGAAATTCAGTTATGGATATGCTGGGTGCACTTGCTGAATATTTACTGAGTACGGGGACATAGAGCTTCAGAGATTTTATCACAAATGGACCCTAATCCTTGATGCCACGCCAAAGAAATAATGCTTTCTTACCTTTTAGAATCTAAAACAACATAAATCATTTATCTGCATGCTCGAGTGTAATGCGGAACGGCACAGTTTACAGAGGCATAGATATAAGCTTTATTTATGCTACGATCTGAATAATGCGAGTAATAATTTATAAACCTTCCTATCTTGCATAAAATGTATCGGCTTCGTATATCGCTCTTATAAGTATTGGAAAGCCATTTGCTTAAGTGCATGAAGTCCAAGTTTTGCCATAAACATGAAATGCGGTCCATGCAAAATGATATGTTAAGGTTCAGGTGAGCAATTGCACCGTTAGTTTTAGTGGTTTATGCACGAACCATCTGGGTAGCTCCAATCGTGAGCTATTTGTACCCAACGCGTATTTATGTTGAGAGCGAACAATCCCCAACGTGGCATAGCTTCATCGACGAACATTGCCCACAGGACGAAAATGAACAATATTTATTGCCGAGTTGCGATACGACAGAGTGGAATTTCTGAGGTAATTTATAGTTCGAAACACCTTCCCACCCGCAGCCGCCTCGATCTATAATCTCATTGAAAATGTGCATCGGTTTTATAACGAAGCTTACTTAATTAAAATACTTTCTTTTGAAAAACCGTATTGGGCTTATTTGCTGGCGCACACCCCTTGGGGACGGCCGAAGGGGATAAATCAATCGAAATTAAAAATTCATTACTCTACGAAAATATTCAGGATCTGGGGAAAAATTCAATCCGGTTTGATAGCGCGACGTCCGCGGTTGGGGCAAGCACCTTCACACATTCACAATGCAATTAGTTATACCTATAATAATTAGCATTCGAAACGCGTTCGTCGGGAATAAACATTGATTTTTTATTCCCCCAAAACTGGGGAGAGGCTACGTTTCCGGGCGAGATTTGGAATACTAATGTGTTCACTTTTGAACGGTTATTCGCGCCCTGCTAAAGGCGCCCCACGTTTTTTGCATAAAACATCTCATCAAAGGATTGCTTAGATCCCGCAGTATATTGAATATCAAAAGGTGGTTCTACTGGAAAGTTTAGGGAGGCGGCGCGGCCGCGGCATCCCTAATATCGGACAACGTGAAAGCCTTTTTAAAAATACACCTTTGGAACGTGTTGGGAATAACCGATCAGTTTGCTTCGATAGAGACAGGCTATAGTTTATGTTCTTCTGGATTTATGTTTTAAAATACTGCTGGCACAACTACTCATTTTACAATTCAATTTATCCGTAGACAAGTTTCGAAGCTATCGCTTGAATTAATAATTGTATGGCATGAATTTCTTACTATTTCCAAGGTAAAAGTGTTTAACACAATGGTAGTAACGATTAGAGAAAGGTATACTCGTAGTTTTTAACTATTGAACCCTATTGAAGTTATTATTCCTGAACTTGCCAAGGTTTATTGTTTCCGAATCATTATTCATATGGAATTCGAACGAAGGACACAGAAACGGGTCAGGGGCTGATTCTTTGATAGTCACATAAAAATCTCTTGCGTCGGATCTCATAAAAGTCAGTGAAGCGCCCGCGAGCAAACGTTAAAAAACCACGTTTTCCGATTTACAGCGCCTATAAAATACATATTGCGATCCGCGATAAAAGTGCTTCCTGAAATCTGTTCAAATGGGAAATAGAAGAATTCGTGTGAAATCTATCAAATAAAACAAACAAAGAAATCTACCTGAAAAAAAGCATAGCCAACCTTAGCCGCTATTTAGGCGAATAAATACAATTTATAGCTATAATACCGCGCCATGAAGGATATTTATAAATTTTCGCTCGCATAATATTTGTACAGGTAAACAAAATTTTCCGTATTATAATGAAACGTAGAAAATACGAAAGGTACAAAATGTCACGGGAGCGTTGAAATGGGGGAGGTCCCAGCCGACCTGAAACTGCCAAATATATAGGTACGTTAGCGGACTTTTTTATGAAAAGCAATAAAGACGTTAGAGCTACTTTGAGTTCGGGAATTTATACTACTTGGAGGAAAAACTTATATTGTTCGGGGATCGCGTAAAGTTTCACTCAGAATAAACGAATGAATGAACATTTTAGGCAAAATAATTGTAGACAAAAATATCACAAAAACATACTGAATGTAAAACAGTATTTTTATGCAATTATGAGTCATATCTGTTCAAGTAGTTAATATGTAGACTTTATCGCTTGAAGTAAGTTTTCCAGAAAACCTTTTGAAAGCCACTTCAAGTATGTGGTGTGTTATGTTCTTATCTCTTAAACGTTAAAAAATACACCTATTCTTTATTGCAAATGTTAATAACATATTATGTTATTATTCCTGGCCGTAGATTTGGCGTGATGAAGTAATAAACATCAATATATACCATACATTCAACATTTAACCTACTTTTCGACTGATGTGGCGCGGCGGGTGAAGGTCCGCCTGCGACGCAGAAGGTTGCGAGTTCGATTCCCGCCTTGGGATAAATGTTTGTACGATCTGCATTCTATTTGTTCCGGGTGTTCTGGGTATTTTGTATGTACAATAAAAATATCTATCTATGTAATGTATTATATTAAGTATATCAGTCATCTAGTACCCATAACACAAGCTCTGCATAGCTTGGGGCTAGATGATGCTGTGTGTATTGTCAAGCATATTTATTTATTTATTTATTTATTTTATAAATGAGAACTCATGCAAAGCCGCGGGAAGAATGTGGTATTCTATACCTATCTACCGAGGTTCCGCGTTTTCCTCCGAGATTAAATGAGCACAAACTAAGTTCCAGGAGCTTTCCTGAAACTAAGTTTACTTACTCTGACGTTTAACAGACAAATAATTTTATTAGGCCTCATGTGGGAATTCTGAGCAAAATAATTATCCACACATTAAATCCTCTGTGGAATCTCAAACTAACTCGCGTACACAACACGTCAGAATCTCATATGAAACGTCAAAGAACTAAAACTAGGTTATTTACTGTGCGTCTCTAGTGTCATAAGAGTTATTTACTGTGCGTCTCTAGTGTCATAAGAGTTAAAAGTATTTTTCTTTAACGCTGTGGTATTATTTGTATTGTATTCTAAACGGTTTTTTTCTTTAATTAAAGAATCGGGCGCGCGGTATTCCATTCCTGCACGACGATATAGTTTTATAAATTACTTGCTGCTGCCCGCGGCTCCGCACGGTCTTTTTCGAGATGAAAGTAGCTAGTCCGTCCCCGGGATACCATCTATCTTTATGCTAAATTTCAATAAGATCAGTTCAGCCGTTTAGGCGTGGTGACAGACAGTCAGACAGAGTTACCATCGCATTTATAATAATAGTATGGATTCGTGTATTCTGAAGTATTAACATCGTAGGTAACTTGAACTAAAAAACGAATTAGTGTCAAAAAATAGGTCGGAACTGAAAAGTGGGCGTTTTGTTTACGTGGGTCGCCAAATGAAAGTTAAAAAAAAGGTCAAATCAAAGTGTCATAGACCGTGCTTATTTGGACACGACATCCCACTCACCCAGCTCCTCTGCGTTAAAAATCAACGCCATCTATTATAATAAATTCTAAATAGGTTCTAAACGTCCAGATTAAGTATGAAATCAGATCGGATCAACATGGAATCATCCATACTGATTTTGTTATATAAACCGTCCACACTGATAAAACATGTTAAATAACTATGTTTTTTAATCATGTTTTGTTACTTAAACTGGACGCACCTTCGGGTAAATACATAGGTGTTTGGTTTTGATGACAAAGCCTAGGTTGGCCAACCTCAATCCTGCGAGCGCTGCTACATTTGAAGTAGATAACTTGACAGATGTCGTTTATTTCCATACTTTATCACAATTGTTTAGCGGGCTTAGGCTACATTACATTAAGGAAAAACGAGTTCGAAACCTCGGGTAATTTAATCTTTTATTATTTTGAATCAGTTTCCATCCAATCACATTTCAGCACATAATATAACCCACTACTGTTGCTAAAGTAGCGCAGAAACGCTAAGTAGGTACAGCACGCTGACGTGATTGCAAATTACACAACATTCTGTCACAACACAACCCACTCGCTGCCGAGGTACCAAATACCGATTACCTGCGGCACAAGACATGTCATATGCTAAAGCTTAAAACATGTTAGCGGTAAACGAGCCACACTGTTGTGTTGGATATAATTATTTCGGCAAGGGTACTGTGCTGTCAGCTGCAGATGAACGCAAATGTCGTCTTTCTCGATTTGGTCTGTCAGGTTTGCCATTTAGAAATGATTTCTAGATCGTTCCATTATGAAAGCGATAAATACGTATGGTAAAAAATTAACAAATTGTACAATGAAAACAAGTTGCGGCCACTTGATTTAAATGGATCTTAAAGTAATATTTTAATGAGTCACGTGACTGACTTTTCTAGATAGCCGGTGACAAATTCATTAAACTTATTCTAATATCTTTTTGCGTGTTCGCCAGACTAATACCTAAGTAGTACCTACCAACAGTAGCGAGTGTTCGAAACGGTTTCCCGTCTGCACCATCCCTAAAACTCTAAACATGTAACATGGTTCTTTAAGCAGATTCCAGACGAGCCCTGCTCACTGTAAGTTTGCTGAACGCTTTTCCATGTACCCTATTATAGTATCAAGACTCGCTGTCAAAATGTACGGAACCATTAGTGTGTCATCGTTGCCGTGACATGTGACATGGGAATTACACACAGGATTACTTGCTTGAGTTGCTTGTTAACTACTCGTATAGACCATACACCTTCACATTGATTAAAATTTTGTTATCCTCTGTGTAGTTATCGATACGTCAAACGCGATAAGTGATTGAAGTTAAAACTTAAATGACTAAATGGTCTGACCAAGATCAAAGAGCTGGTCATGATAAGAAAATAGCTTTATCTACTTTTTTTTGGAGGATTTACTTTATAGTAGGTATAAGTTCTTATCGAAGTCATAATTTATTTCATAATGCATATTATTTACTGTGATTTTATGTATACAGGTATCGTTTTTAGGTGTAGGTAGTCTTAGTGTGTACGCAATGCAGAAAAACCCTTTCAAAGCGCTACAATTATTTTGGGTTCGCTCTTGGTAGATTGATACTCGTAACTTTGATACTTCATATTTATAGAATTAATTAGAAATGTCATGTATAAATTAATGAGGAATGTCATGTTTAAAATAAGTATTCGTTATACAAGGCATGAATAAATAATAATTGTATTGAATAAGATTAAGTTTTCAATCTAATAAAACGATCGCAAATTAACGTCAGATGGTGAATAGTCAGATTATATCAATTTGATATATGTCTAGTGAGGTCATATTTTAAAGCTGTGTCATAAAAAGTAGATACCTATGCTTAGTGCGTACAAATTGATAATGACATCCATAAAACATCAAATAAATTCAAATAAAATAAAAAGGTCCTTGTCGTGATTAGGTAGGTACTTACCAACTTAATTTGTAGGTGATAGTATGTCTGTCAGCTAGTACACTTTGGTTATTTGTTTAAAACTATTATCGGATAAAATTTAATGGATTGAATAGTAGAATGTTTGTAATAATATAGTATACAGGTGTTTCATAAAAATATTAATATAATCATTCATTCCACCACAACATACCAAGTTTCCCTTTTACGATTAATCTTGAGATAATTGTAACAGCCTGTCCGTATTAATTTACCTACGGCAATACAATGCTACATCATTATGATAACTAAGTTCAATATTACTACTACGCGTACCTGCGCATCCCAGGCGAGTGCACGGCGAGCTCGCTGCGTGCTCGCGGCGGCATCGCGTCGTCGTCGCGGCGTGTTCGCTGTGCACTCGCCTTGAATTCGCTCGGAAATCGGCCAGTATGGTTAGGCTCTTTGGCACGTATTATGAAAGCCTGCGCAAACAAAAGTAACGCTTTTCTGTGACGTTTATGCCATAGAAAAGCGTTACTCAAGCAGAAATCGATGACTGAGTAAGCTTTCATAACACGGGCCATAGATAATCAAGACTACTAATACACTCCTAGAATATAAATTGACCGTTTTTGACCTGCTATGTAATTATTGCGATTAGTAGAGAACGGGACTGATTACGCGTAGAGTAACACTACTTAAGTTAAGTTCTATTTCTAGTATGGCCTTAGGGTAGTTGTTTGCTGTCGTGTATAATTACTAAATTGAATTATAACCCGACGACTGCGTTGTTTTAATAGATCGTAACTGAAAAGCAAAAAATCAGCGTTCTATACTTAAGTAAAATCGTAACTCCAAAAGCATATCCATACTTATATTATAAATTCGAAAGTAACTCTGTCTGTCAGTCTGTCTGTTACCTATTCACGCCTAAACGGTTAGACGGATCTTACTGAAATTTAGCAGGGAGGTAGACGATATCCCAGGGACGGACAAAGCCTACTTTTTAACCCGGAAAAATGCGTGCGCACCGCGGGCAGAAGCTTGTTCAACATAAACATACTTTTTAGAAAATGTAGTGCAGACAAACGAAATAGTTGTGATTGTCATATAAGCAAAGCCCCGTCTGCCATACATTTTCAAAAATGGAACTGCACAAAGGCTACTTTTTATCCCGTAAATCAATAAAAATAATTGTAATCCTGCGGTGGGTGCATGCATTAGAAACTATACTTACCTAGAGACTGAGGCTTACGGACAAACCAATTAACGGTTTATGTTAGCTATAGAATATGTATGTTAATAATGTTTTAAAATAAATCAATTAAAAAATAATAATAATATTGCTCATGGTATAGAAATGGGATACGCAAATAAAACACCCAGACCCTGAACAAATATGTGCAGATCGTACAAAAAATTATCCCGTGACAGGAATCGAATCCGTAACCTCCTGCGTCACGTGAGATTGTCTGAAATAAAAGATTCCATCCAAAAAGCTCATTTAGCCGCTGTGAGTGTGGTTCATCGGCCTTGTTCAAAGTGTATGACTTTGGCAAGACGTATGGAACGTCTCGTAGCAGTTGCTACGTTTTTCGTAGAAGTCTACGATTACGCCGCCGCGCCGTAGCGTCGTAGCAGCATAATAATACTCTTCGGCTTCCCTTCAAGATTATATTGCGCAATGCTACCGGGGTGGGCGGATTCGTAAAGCGCACGTATTAGTATGGTCTAAGAGTAAGACCTGGTCAATCGTTATTTATTTATTGCATCATATTAAAGTGCATACGTTTGTCAGGACTTATTAAATATATTAAGGAATACACACAATATGTTGTACCCATTGAGGGTGTTGCAATGGGAGACGGCCATACGTTAATACTATTTTTTTTAACATTCGTATAAACACTTTGTTGACAAAGAAAATTTATAATTACAATTCAATAATAAAACAAATTAGAACTAGTATTTACAATTGAAACAATTAAGCTAACTGCAGACTGTTGCAAACAGTCTACAGGTAGTTCAACTGATCCATACTAATTTAATAAAATGGTATGAAAAGTATGTTCCTAGGTCAAATAAAATTAAAGCAAGATTTCAATTAGAATTTACCAAAAGTATCACTTCAAAAATCATTTAGTTCGTAGTAGCATTTTTCCAAGAGCATTTTTTTAAACTAATTTCAGAAATGTTTTTATTAACTTGGCTTTTAATGTTGCCTGGAAGTTTATTATATATATAATATTATTTTTTCGTTAAGACTAGGATCGAAATCGAAAGAGTTAAAAGAAATCGTGCTATATGCATGCAAACTTTTCATAATCATATCTCTGTCAAATGAGTTTTTTTTTTCATATAACTAACTTAAACATAGACACGTTGATAATGCCATCGGTATTATGTCCACCTTTTGTATACTATTATTAACAGTGTGTTTAATGTTTTGCTGTGTGTGTTTGATGAAGTTTGGATGTTTAGATGGATGGATTTATTTATTTATTTATTTAAGAAACAAAATCCACAGCCCTTAAGAACTAAAAATTTACAAGCTTATTCGCAAAACATACAGCCAATAACGGATTTACTTTTTGTATAATTTAATACATATGGACTATCACTATATTTAAAATTTACTGAAAATTTAAGGCAAATTATAAAGTTTAAAAATTTACATGGACATTATAAAACAAAGAATACACACATATATATATTGTTCCTAAGTTAAGCTGTCCCAACCTATGGAAACCATTTTAACTTAAGATTCCAAACAATGTAATAAAAGCCGAAGATAACAAGAAATCAAAAAATCATATATAAAATACTAAAAACAAAACTCATAAATTTAGACTGCCCTAACCTATGTAAACTATTATAACCTTAACACTGACTGTAAACCATAAACATACTGCAATTACAAAATATATTGATGGACGGATAGATGAATTTTTGTTACCTCTTCACGCCAAAACTACTGAATGGATCGAGCTGCAATTTTGCAAATATGTACCTCTAAGCCTGGAATCAAACACAGCCTACTTTTTATCCTATAAAACTGTTCCAACGGGATAGAAATAACCTTTAAACGTTCCCATAGACACAACGCGTGCGAAGCCACAGGCAGAAACTAGTAAATAAATAAACTGCAAGGAATTAGTTCACAAATCCAAACTCCCATTGAAAGTACACCAGTACACCATCCAGCTATCACACCATCGAGCCGCTCTAATTACCGCGCTAGGAAACCTCACACGGCTTTCAGGAAGCATAATTGCTCGCACTTGTTTACGTCAATCACACCGGGACTAATGGGACGCTGTGTTGAGCCTTATCACATTCCTGCATACCTATCCTAATAAACTAAACTATAGTTTACCTAATGCGATGGCTGTAGATATGTTTGAAGTGGGTGTGATGGGAATTAATCTTAGCTAGGCTTTGCTGCTTTTCCGAATTAAATCTCAGAGTTATCATTACAAATAAGGAAATAAAAATAAATAAAGCTGGATAATTCACACAGCATGATCTAGCCTTAAGGTAAGCAGAGCTGTGTTCTGGGTACTAGATAACTGGATATTCTTAATTACAATCAATGTAATTAAGAATATCCGGTATAGTAGATAGTTTTTTTTTTATTATACAAATATCTGCAGATCGTACAAACGTTTCCACCTGAGGCGGGAATCCAACTCGCAACACCAACAACCTCCTGCGACGCAGGCGGATCTTCACCCGCTGTGCCAAAGAGTTAATAAGTTCCCTCTGAGAAAGCGCGCTCCATTTTAAACCGCATTTTCACTAATAACTCACCTAACCAAATGTTTGATCATTATAAAAAAATATTTAATATTCTTTATTTACAAATATGCTGTCTTAAATATAGGGTAAAAAGAAAAAGATTATGCAAGATACATAGATAGAAAATACTTTTATTGCTCAATTAAAACTAAGAAACAATTTACAAATTAAACAATCACAACATTAATAATTGACAATTGGCGGTCTTATCGCTCAAGAACGATCTCTGCCAGACTACCTGGTAGGTATATTTTAAAACCGTAAGTAAATACTAGTATGTCCGTTTGAATACAGTTCTGGATGGGTTGAGCCCACAGTGGTCTTTCTTAGAAATCTTCCCCTTTGTTCCACATAGCAAGTAAGAATAGTAGTCTGAAATCACAAACGATCTAAAAATCTAAATTCTAGAAATCTAATTCTATAATCTCTAGAAATCTAAATTCTGCCGTTCAGAAAGTCAGTTCGGCAGAATTTCGCTCAAAAAATAACCAACATAACTCATATTTAGGTACATCTTCCTTTAATTTAATTATGTAGCCTTTTGCACGCGGTCTAACACGCGTTTTTCGGATTAAATATAAAAAGTAGGGTATTTGATATTCCAGGTGTAGACCTGGATATCAAATCTATTCTAGAATTACATGAATAAAAAATCCCAATCTATTTTTCCAGTCGTTTATGCTTAACGAAGTAGCAAGCAATGGGATGCTTGCTACATCGCCTTCCAACATTTTAATAACCTCCATCTCTATCTCCACAGCCTATATTGGTCCACTGTTGGATTCAGGCCTCCCCCTGATAAGCGCCTTATTGGCTTTTATCTCACGGGGGGTAATGCCCATAGTGAATGCAAAATTCACCTATAAATATTATTAATCTTATAGAAAAGTAAGAGTCCTAAAAGACTTTCACAGATCCTCATTGGCGCGGCCTGTTCATTAGTAACAAAGGGCATAATATAATTACTGATTTATAGCAGTGCAATAACTTAACGAACACAATTATACGAGGTTATGCCGCCATTTCGACTAGGGTCGGGACACATCAAAGACGCCGGCAAATTCGGTTACGATGATGAAAGTGGTTTGCTAAAACAATACTAAAATATTGGAGCAATATTACAATATTGTAGGTAGGCCTCCCTCTATGGGTGGGATAGTAATTGATAGTATGAGATTTAATGCGTAGGTTTTGTGATGTCTCTATAAAGTTCACTTATAGCACTTATAGACTTGACAATGACAATGAATTCAAGAGTTTCTCAATGAGTGTTGGTAACGATGATAATTATAAAGGTTTATTATTTTCTTTTGTAGAACCATAATAAACCAGGTACTCATGTTCGGTAATCGTTAAAGGACCTTCAACTAAATCAAAAAAGGTAAATCATGATAAAATTAGTATTAAGTTCTTGTTTTATAAGTGTATTGATGGTGCAATAAAGTGATAATCTATCTATCTATCTATCTATCTAAAAATAATATTGGACAATTCACACATCATCATCTAGTTCCAAGTGGTAGTTGAATGAACGAACAGTTTTTTTACAGTTTGTTAGCCGTCAACTGTTAGACAGGTTCACAGTCCACTGATAAACTAGTTTATATGTGAACGAAATTTGCATCGCGCAGTCCAACGTCGAGCGTTGCCGAAACTGTTTTTCTAGCCAGCTAGCCACTCGTCTATCAAGCATTCCGTCCTTTGACCTTGCTGATTACTAAATTAGTTGTTCGTATATGATTTTATAAATAAATTAAATGTTCAAGAGACTTCTATATTTGTCTAATAATTCCCTTCAGCCAAAATAATGTAAGAGGTAAAGGGGATTTTTATACCATGCCCTTGTATCGCTAATATGACTATCTCTCTTTCGACATGCACGCGACTCTAAAACGATTTAGTGGGCAGTGTTTTGTAAAAATATACTGTATTGCAATGCATGTGCAATGTATTATAATATTAGTAGGCAAGCAAATTTTTGAATTTGGTTTGTTTACATAGTATTCATTAGTCTCGTTTGAAATGCGCTTTGCGTAGGACAAGGTTAATCACCTTTTCTAATTAGAGTGATTAGATAAATAACTAACTGATAAGGCACACTGACATAATTTTACGCATATTGACTGTAATATCCTAAACAGCTTATTCCAGTCGTCTTTTACCAATCACTGAATCCACGTTCGACGAACGATCATGTTCTGAACGGAATAAAGTATTCGAAAATCGAACTGTTTTATAAACTAATTGAGCGTGGACGAAAAACGGTCTCGTTTCGTTGACTGTAAAACAGTCGAAGACCCATTTCTAGTTCCAAGCTAGCGTTCCGAGCTTATGTTACTACATAACTGATATACTTAGTAAAATATATAACATCTTTATATAATTTTTATTATAAGTACATAGAAAACACCCAAAACACGCGGAATAACTAATCTGCAGATCTTACAAGCATTATTTTAGATATTTTTTTATATATTTTTTAATAACGTCCATCAGTTTGCTCTCACAGTAAAATTTTGTTTAATAACAATTTTGCATAAACTTCGTGGCTGACTAAAGCATTTTCCAAAACTTATGTCTCTGAATGCACACCGGCAGTGAAAATAGTCGAATGTATTATTAAAGTAGCTACACAGATATTTTTCTATTGCTTTACTAACATTAAATCTAAAATTTATTATAGTCTACGATACCTAGCATTTCTATGAATATTGAACCTCTCTTCTGACAGCTATTTGCTTCCTGATTCGACTGGACTACTGCAAGCCGAGGCCGGCTAAGTTGAAATATTAATAAGCGCGGCTTTTAGGCTCTCCAGTTTTCTCCGATTTGCACAATTTTCCATATAGAAAAGCTAACGTGCATCTCGATCCACGCGATTTCTCATAACCATAGAATTCAAACTTAGAACAAATAAAACACATGACAGTCATAACGGTATGAACCGTTATGATGACTGTCATGTATAAATGGTATGAACTATAAATTTAAAATTCGAACAAAACAAAGAATAACCAATGACAGGCAAGAAACTACAATCAAGATTTGAAATTGAATACGCTGGATACCGAAATTTAAAAAATGTGTAATTTGGATAACCCTCAATAGGGAACCCAGCGCTGCGACGATAAAATCAAGTAACCAAGTTCTTAAGGCTGTTTTTCAACTAAGCATGCGGAGCCAAGGCAACATACTAGTATTTCAATCCATAGAACCGTCTAAACACATTAAAGCCCGCTCATTGTGCCCCCTGCAATGGCACACTGCGACACGTACGTTATTGTACGTAACCCGGTTAGGTAATTTCGGTACATGCCTCTAATCCAATTAGCTATTAAGATCCGTGGGTGGAATATTAATTCGCCGATTTCCTTTGAAAGCCGGTGCCGTGACCTTTATTATAGGCTTTCGATGTGGACACAATCTTAATTTCCAATTCTGTTTCTGTTGTGCTCGTTTTGTTACGTTTCCTGCTTGAATTTTACCTTTTTGTAACTAACAAGATTTTTTTGACAATCTTTGAGATATAATTTTTCTGTGGCTAACATAATTTTGCGCCTACCCGAGGGACTTCAAGGAAACAGGCTACGGATCAAGTTGATTTGACGTGTTCAACAGCTAGACATCTAAAAACCTTTAGATCAAGTAAGGGTAGTAACACACTGTTTTGACTTCTTGCTCTTATGGATACTGCCATATGAAAAAATGAGACGAGTATAGTTATTTTTGTAGGTTTTACATGAACACAAATGTGGTCAGTTTCATTCCTTTCAACTAATTTCAAACTAGAGATGTGAAATGTACGGAAAAAAGTACGGAAACTTATCGATAATATTCGGTAGGGAGGTAGCTTGATATGTACTTTTTAACGTTCCGTACCCGAAGGATGAAAACGGGACCCTATTACTAAGCCTCCGCTGTCGGTCCGTCCGTCCGTCCGTCTGTCACGTGGCTATCTCATTATGTCTATATCTCATGAACCGTAAGAGGTAGACAGTTAAAATTTTCAGATAATGTGTCTCTTGCCGCTATAACAAAAATAATAAAAATAAAATAAATATCACAATTTAAGGGGACTCCCATCCAAAAAAGTGACTTTTTTGGCTATTTTTGCTCTTAATTTGTCAAGTCTCTTGAACTACATTAGGTAGACACATGAAACTTTCTATAATGAAATAATAACAAATACTAAACATACAATAAAGTTGAAAATTTAAAGGGGTCTCCGATCAAGTGAAACTTTGATGTTCTTTGAAAAAGTTGCCTGATTTTTACGGTACGGAACCCTTCGTGTGCGAGCCGACTCGCACTTGACGGTTTTTTCTTACATCCGTGAAATTTGTAGTTAATAGCTTCGGTAGGTAGTTCCTGAAATTCAAAAGGAAATAAAAGACGGACAGAGCGAGACCATAAGGGTTTCGTACACGAAACCAAAAAAGATATGACCATTTAAGGTGATCGCTTCGTGTTGGCGAGAGATTATTTTTCATGTGGTTTTGAAGTTATCTTCGTTCTAAGAGGAATAAAACTAGGGGAAAAGTAATCTGCCGCAAATCGTAAAACATTTTCTATGTGCTTATTTGATGACATCAGATTAGGGGTTGAGTTGAAAAATTATATTTGAATCTATATTTTATCAACCAATAGGTTGGTGTTAAGTATATAACATTAATCGACAATAAACTATCGACGACCTATGACGTTACTACCTGGCAGCAAAATGGTCTATGCAATGTCAATTTTCAATATGCTTATATAATTTCAGAATATTTTGCAAACATAAAGCTAATAAGCCTTAAATATACATGGACAAGTTTTTAAATTGATTGTACCTACTATTATCACTTTACCATTTTGCAACGAAACTAAAAGTAATATTGATAATAACCATACTTACTTATATATTTTTTATTTATTTTGTTTTTGTTTTTGTTTAACACAATGGAAATATATTTTTTGTTGCCTTCGCCTAATACACCCTTCCGGCTTTTGCGGCCTATAGCTACACACACCATTTTAAATAATACAATCAAATCTCATAATAAGAAAATAGATATAATAAAAAAAAAATCCTTTAACGGACATGATAAGATTACCTACTCGTATCAAAACAAACGTCAATGTTTTCTCTTTGCCTTTCAAGATGGCATTGACGGTAGGCTGCCGTCTCTTTTTAACAAAGACACTTTCGCAAGAAAATATGAGAGGTATGACAACTTTTTGTTCATCTTCTACTATTATTTTTATATATTATTAATTTTCTTTATCTTCTACTCATTTTTTTTTTATGCTACCTCTTAGTGAATACCTAATAAAATATCTTCTCTTATACCATCAAGGTTACATGACATACACAAATTTGATATTTCCGAGTAACGAGTTTAATATACCTATGAATTATTATAATCTGAAATCTTCAAAGGAACATCAGATTTATACTCGCTGAGAAATTCCGTAAAGTTACTCATCTTCGCAAATTCTACTAATAAACATGTTACGTTCTTCACATAATTACGCGAATTTAGGAATCATTAGCACTCAATTAAATTATTAATAACCATTGAGAGAAGACCCCGAAGGATGTCCTAATTGGTTCAACGCAATGAACTGAGGGAGTTTGCTTAACGTAGTGTAGGTACCTACATGTTTGTAGGTATATTGGTTGTATGTAATGTAAATCCCTGAGTATGTACATATTACAAGGATTTGAAACAGGTAGGTATAGGTACATACACACAGTAAGTGAATGGAGCCCACGAAACTGCCTATTAGGCCTTTCGGATTAGAAGCGATGTTGCCTAAAGATATTCGCTTATGAAAATCAAAATATGGTGCAACACTATACAATGGTTTTCTCTAGATACATGTTTGTATGTTTTAAATATGAAAATAGACAATCATGTTAAAAATAACAAAATATATCGCCTTGACATGTGCTAAAATCTAAGTTGCGTTTGAGTATTCGGCGGTAATAATGTACATACAAAATACAAAATCATTTATTTCAAAATTAAATCTACAATACGAGTGACAGGTATCCCTGGTTTCCGTATTAGTTTAATTTAAACTGTATTACAGAGAACCAGTCTTCCCTCCTACACATGGTTCCAACACACACACATATTGACAATTTTAAAGTAAATTTCTTTGTTACAGACGAAGGTAAAATCCACAAAATAGTGCAGTGGACTCGCAACGGAGACAGCCAATCAGCGCTGCTTGACATCTTTGACGTCACACCCGGAGAACCTATCCAGGTAAATTAATAAGCTCAAGGCGAAAATCTAAATGAATCATCATAGTATAGAAGAAGAAGATATAGAAGATTTTCATCCAGTATAAAGCTTGAGATGAAATCAGGCAGTTTGTTTTCCAGAGGCTAAGAAACATGATTTATGTATTTAGGAAATGAGTATCTAGACTTGTCAGTAACTGAATTAAAATCCAGTCGAATACCCTATTTTTAAATACTTTCCTGTGTCTGAGAATCAGCTATCAAGCACACTACTATACTTGGATTTAGAATTCAAGATATTTTATGTCAACAAAGACTTTGATGAATAAAAACTTAACAATAACTAATAACAATAGCAGATAACAACAAGGTAACAGGAACGTAATCACTAAAAACCAAAACACAAACTTCAACAACACATAATTGCACACGCCCAGCGAAAAATGTACAAATTCGAGCTAGAAAAGGAACAAGCTACTAATGAAATGATCAATGAAAGTTTTCATTACCAAAAAACCAAAAACTTTCGAGTTTCTGCTATTGCCTCCGATGATACCAGTGTTATAAAATATTTACCACCAATATTTCTTCGGTTTTGTAACGCCTTTGTTTACAAAAAAATATCTAGGATTCTAGAACCGAGTATACATTCTCGGAGGTGGAGCTTAAGAATTTTTTACGAGCTTTTCGTGCTATCTTTCCACCGATATAGCTACCCATTGCACGCTATTTTGCTATTGTAAACTGACTAATATCTGCACTCGCATCTCTCCCGTCAACCGACGAAACGCAACCAAACGGTTTTTGACACTAAACACAGACGATGGTTTCATTTAGAGTTCAAAAAGTAATAGGAACTACGTCCTTGGCTCGGAACGAGACGCGACTTTTTTAAATCCGAGTATACCTATAATATAATGCCACAATGCCAATTCGGACTCTTTCTGACTATCGAAGATCCAAAACCCTATTTACAATAGATAATGACATTTTAATTTCTCTCAGGCAATGGCGATATCCCGCATGCACGGATCCCTGTACGCTTCATCAGACAGGAGAGTGCTTCAACTGCGCTTGGCACTATGTGCGCGGCGCTACGACGCATGTGTGCGGTGCGCACGCGATCCCTACTGCGGGTGGGATCGAGATGCTGGCGTTTGCCGGGAGTATATGCCTGGGTAAGTGCAGTCCATCAGGCAATAGCTTCTATATCTTGTAGATATCTGTACGTGTCATCAGACAAGAAAGTGCTACACCTACGCTTGGCGCTGAGTGCGCGGCGCTACGACGCATGCGAACGGTGCGCGCGGGGTCCCTACTGCGGCTGGGATAAGGGCGCTAGTGTTTGCAGGGAGTAAATGCCTGGGTAAGTTCTATTCATCAGTCAATGGCTATATCTGGTAGATCTCTGTACGCGTCCTCAGAGAAGAGTGTGATGTGCTACAACTGCGCTTGGCACTATATGCGAGACGCTATGACGCATGTGTGCGGTGCGCACGCGATCCCTACTGCGGGATAGGGTTGCTGGCGTTTGCAGGAAGTACATGCCTGGGTAGATAGATACCTATTGGCCATCAGGGCATGCTGTTTTAAGCATCGTTGTGGTATCTAATACCCCTTATCATCAGAGAGTGCTACAGCTGCGATTCGCGCTGTGTTCGCGGTTCTACGAAATCATATTTTTATAAGTTATTTACTGGATATGGACCCCTAGTCTACCTCATTGACCCACAAAATTCAACACAAGTTTACTAATAAACTTGTGTTGAATTTAGTGTGAACAAAGAATTTCGTTTATCCGGAGAAAAACCGCTATTAAAATCACCACCATGGTTAGTCCCCCACACAGTGGAAACCTGACATTAAGCATGAAGATTTATTTAAACCGTAAAATGAAAGTCCCATAACAAATATATCGTTCAATAGATTAATCCAAGACGTGGCAAATGAAACAGCTGACATCTGCGATCCATCCATATCCCGGAAGGCGGTCTCAGCAACCTGGGGTCAGAGTCTGCATCTCGGCAGCTTCGTGAAGATGCCTGAGGTCCTGCATCCACGGGCGGTGACGTGGTACCACTACTCTAGGGAGAAGGGACGCCATCCAATCACATTCAAGTACGTAAATTTTATGAGACAGCGCAACCGAAGCGTATTTTGTGTTCGGTTACGCAGGGTATAGAGGTACAGAGGGTATACAGTCAGAGACTCAGCATCACGGCAGCGTATAGGTATTTTTTTAAAAGCTCGATTTCCTTTGGTTTTTCTTCTGTTGGAGACCTGGATTTGTGACGTCAGCGTGGATAATTGTACGTAAAAGCAAAAAACAATCTTTAAAAATGTATCTATTTAATCTTATCTATATGATACTCAATTCTTTATTGTACACCACAGATAAAATACAGCATAGACATTAATTGTAACTAACGGTACCTAGAATGTGAATTGCTTTGTAATCACTAACCAGCAGCAAGCGTGACACAAACCTTAAAATTTGGAAGGATCTGCAACAGTGGAATATTCTTGACATCTTTGAAATAAAACATAAAAGTAGGTAAAGGTTGCTGAAATATAAGCTTCATTTATAAAAAAACTTAAATGTACAATTTGCGTATTCTTTATTTCATTAACAAAACTATAACAGTTAACTATGTACTCGTATAAGTACGCCCGTTTAATAACTTACTTTTAATTGTGATTTTATGTAATTAGTTTTACTAAACCACGATTAAAAAAATAAAGCTCTAAGCTTCCATCTTGCTGTCAGACTCAGACCTAATTCCAAAATACTCACTAGACTTCAGGACTATTAATCGAAAACAATTAACTGGAAAACAAACAACAAATAAATCCCAGACAGAAAAACTCCAAACAAACTGAATTTAACTGCTAATTTATTTCAATTTTAGGAGATAATTGCTCCCAACAGCTTTGAAGTTTAGAAAACAGTCGAATAGACACGCATGCAACAACATTAATTAAAGGGTTCCAAATCTTCTGCTATCGCACTTCCGACTGGTGGCCACAGCTTAAACAAACTCTAGCTAGTGTCCTCCTTATTGGCAAACCTGTTTTCTGCATGATACTGTTTAAAAGAAGTTTTTTTATCCTTATTATCAAAGGAAATTTACATTTAAAGTATAGAAACAAATAAGAATTTACAATTGAAACAGTTCAGCTAACTCTAGACTGTTGCAAACAATCTAGAGGTAGCTCAACTTACACGCATCAATACTTAAGTTTCTCTTGATCACACAGCAGTTCGCTGCGCACTGCCCCTTACCGCTCACGCAGACTTCGACAGAACAAAATACCACTCTAGACGTTTTTCATACGATTATGTGTCTGGTACCACATATCACATAACGCAGCGTACTGCGTAGTGATCAAGAGACCAAGGCTTAATTGGAAGCGTCCCCAAGACGCTGGCTGACTACATTACCCCGCTGATGATACCCCGGTAATGCTGATTACCATACAGCGCATTCGTATCTTTTATAGAGAGACTTGAGTCGAAATCTAAAGATTAAGTTTACTTTATGTGAACAATTTGTTTATTAGTTCCACACAAGTTCCTTAAAGAATAATAAAGAAGCCTTTATGTTCATTAGAACTTGCAATTTCTAGGTTTTTGATGTGTTTCTAGAAATAATAAACATAAATTAAGTTATTTCCTATGCCGTTAAACCATTTCACCAGCTGTTTCTGATAGAGCTACTTTCCTGCTTCGGTACAATTAAAATGCAAGGGGAAACTTTAGAATTAACGCTTCGTTTTATCGCACTCCTGATGCTTTTAAAATGTGATATTTCTTTGTTCCTACTGCCGATTTAGTCGTCTAAAGCACAACTTAAACGACGTAGAGTAGGCGTTAAAGTTAGATAGCGAGGTCTAGTTACGTGTCATATAAGTAGTACCTAATCCCAAAACTTAGATTAAATGACTATTCTTTTAATAGTCCCAAGATTCCCAAGACATAATCTAGTTTATATCAGTTACAAATGGATTTTATACTGACACATAAACATTGGATAAACTTTAGCTAGCAGTAAATCACACAATAATATAAATACGAAAGTTTGGATAGATGGATGGTTCATTCCAAAACTACTGAAAGAATCGGGCTGCAATTCTGCATTCGTTTTAAACCCGGAGTAACATAAAGACTTCTTTTTATCCTGTTAAAACGCGTACGAAGCCGCCGCGAGCAGAAATAATAAGTTATAATGTAGGAGTTTGATCATAAGACCTTCCTCTCCAAAATTACTGCGCATTATTTTACCCGCCCCTCAGATAATGAATACAAATAGGTCCTGAAAAATAATCAGCACAACCAGTACTTATTAAAAGCTGAAATAATGTATAAACAAACCAATGCGTTATATCGCGCTGCAATAGCCTTGATCGTTGTTTTTATTTTCAGTAAACCAGAGAAATACATAGAGACATCGGAGCATGGTTTGCTGATTATTTCCGTGAACGAAGCTGATGCTGGGCGATACGACTGCTGGCTCGGTGGTTCTCTACTCTGCTCCTACAATATCACCGTAGATACACATAGGTAAGTTCCAAAACATCGTAAAATAAAAAATATTTACATAACAATACGGTGAATGTTAAATGAATTCCTTATTTCAGATGTTCACCACCAGAGAGAAGCAATGAATATCAGAAGATTTATTCGAATTGGTGCCATGAATTTGAGAAGTACAAAAGTGCGATGAAGACTTGGGAGCGAAAGCAAGAGGTACCTACTATTCTATTGTTTTCTTACCTACACGTATTTTTTTAACCATGGATACTTTTGATGACACTAATTTTGACTTTTTGTTTCAGCAATGTGCACGCCTAAATGAATCAAATCAGAACATACATCCAAACGAAATCGTGTAGTAGCTCCTACAAATCGCCTATCTCATGTTTCAATCCGTTAATTATTACGGCGGAGCTATTCCGATTCCATACGTATCAGAAGGTCTTCAGTACTTGAACATACTCTGAGATATATCAAATTAATAGCGACTCCATAGATGCACAATCTATTGAACTTCACCAATTGTGTCTCCCTCTAGTTTATAGAAGAAATAGTGATAATAGTGCGACAGAGACGTTTACATGAGAAGGTGATTGGACTTCGAATTTTTAAAAGACTCTTTTAGTGATAGTGAAATGATAAGTGCGTTGCTTGTGGAGAGAAAATGTGAATTAGAAGTACGGAAATGTCGTATTATAAGGACTTTTTGTTGGCTAAGGATAGAAAAAATTGTTAGTTATGGAATGGAATTTTATATTTGTATTTCTGAAAATGTATTTACTCCAGTAAACTTGCCATAATTATTTGAATAGGAACGCGTTTTTTTTTTGTGTTTGGACACGGAGATCAAAACGTGTTAGTCGTAGTATAAACGATTCAAACACAACGATAGGTATTGCTGTACACCGCGTAGTAATTTGAAATCTCCGAGGGTTGTGGGAGGGCTTACCTCATTATTTTCCCCTATTTGTGTAAATAGTTATCTAATTTCATTTTTAATTATAAGTGTATGTATAGTATGCACGTCCTATAACGTAATGAATATATTTTAAGCCTGTGATATATATAAAAACTCATTAAGGAAAATGTTTTTAAGTATTTGGACGTATGATTACAAAATTGTGATGAGAATTATTCACTGTCCAACTGATTCACTCCATTGATTGTAATTATTATAGAATAAAAATAGCGTAGTCACCATACTACTTATTATATGACTTTGTAGCATTTGGAGACAGATTAATTGCCTTCTAGTAATTTTCAAATACAACCAAAGTTTATTAATCATTATAGATAGAGAGGTAAAAGAGATAAGCACAACTGTTATTTGGTTCAGTATTCAATTTATGGGTAAAATAGCCAGTTTAAGTAGGTAATGGGTATTTTGCTTTGATATATAATATAACTCACACAAATTTAGATTCACACTCACACGTATCATCTCGTACCTTCTCAATTTTCATATCATGATTGTACTTAAGCTGTATATACCTTTTAATTTAAATAGAAACAACACAATTCGATTATTTACAAATTCAATATTAATGTAGACAATGGTACTTAATAAACATTTATAAGATTAGTAAGTCATAATCTATTTTTCTAGAATTTTATTAAATATGCAATTGGGATAGTTGCCACGTTACTAAGTTATGCCAATTTTTATTTAACATTGAAAATGCACGTCTAACAAATTATGTACTTAGAAATAGTCTCTGAATATTTAATTAAGAAAGTTTAATGTTATTTTTAAATTGGTTTGAAGTTTTTAAACAAAAATTACATGAATCACAAAGTTGCTCATTAGACAATTTAGTAGTTAAACATATACAAACAATTTGTTCCTTATCAACTTCACACATTGATAAGCAACAAATTAATTATTGCTAAATTTTACTATCATTCGTCGAACCTTCTCTGCCAGCTTTGAAAGTAGTGATGTAGTCTATAGGTGCTTTCGTAAGCTTTGATTTTGCAAATAAGATATTTTCCATACTCATATCACTGTAAATATATCGTAATAGATGTATATTCTAAGAAAATATCTGAGCTTCGACGTTTAAAATGTAACATCTAGTGTATTTTAGTAATAATCAGGTCATCCCTCCTTCTGGGACGACCTTGCGCAATAATTATAATTACTATTACTATACTTAATGAAATAGCTCTGTAAATTTCCCATGTTACTACAATAAGTAAAATTTCGAATGTAGTGTTAAGATTTTATATAATAAATTTATGAAATGTATCTTCGATTTCTGACATGACTTTTTATTTAAATCCTTACACAATTGAAACATTTAGTTTTGACAGAAAAAACAGAGCCTGTAAGGACATGAATTAAATGAAAATTTGATTGTAGTACACAACGGGTCGTCGTTTTGTGTTGTTTTAGTAATAGAGGCATCAAGCGCGAGCGAAAATGTTTAAAATAGTGTCGATTCATCAAGTCGCATACCGGGTTGACATTTTCGTCATAACACGCTCGGGGGCTGGCGCCCTCGGCAAAACTACCATTTATTCTACGTCGAAGGGACTGTTAGGGACCATAAAAAGTAAGGGCGCGTAATTATATAGTGCCACTAAACTAATTTCACGATACATTGCCGGCGAAATCTGTGCTTGGCACCGCCCCGCCCAAAGAAATGTGATTTTTCTTTCATAACCAAACTCATGATTACTATATTGTTATGTGTTATTTTGTATGAATTGCTAATAATGTGGCTACGTGTTTACGACAAAATTGCTCGCAATATTAATGAAAACCTGATGACGGCTCTTAAATTGTTATGACCTTCCGTTTTTCAAGGTTTTGTGTTGCGTGTCGAGTGAGCTCCGCTACTTTTATAATTATAGTTCTAATGTTACGGCAGTCATTTGCGATTCTGATGCTGCTATTATAAAATACGGATCGCCTTGTAACTGATTATTTGTTATTAAGTAGGCTCAACGCTCTTATGATAGCTCCATTCCACTCTGATCCACTAATGGATCAGTTTCCACATTTTTGTCCACTCTGATCCATAGTCCGGGTGGATCATTTTACACTGCTTAAATCTATTCCACTGTGATTTATATCATATGCCAAGGTGCATTAGATTTCACTGCATTTTTTTCTCTTGTTGTTGTATGTAGTCCTTCGAACTACTCCATAAATACTCGAACCGTAAAGTTTAAATATTTTAATACCCGATCAGAACAATAGATTCAGGTATAAAAAAACTGCATAGTCAAAATACATCGATTTTAGATTTTAAACTGTTTTCAATACCACCCAACATGTGCAAACTACGGAAATACTATTAAAATCTATTCACTAACGCTTTCGCTGCCCAAACCAGTCTCAAAGCGCGGTGCTCAGTCTTGCCCAGACATAACGCGACTAACAACACTACATCTACAAAGATAATGCCACAAGGTACTTGAGGATTAAACAGACTCGGATTGCCCGCACATGCATTGTAAGTGAGAAGCACGCTTGACAAGTTACAGGGTAGTTTGTCCCGGGAAGCGGTCCAGAGATTAGACTCGCAGATTGCGCTATAAACAGAGTTTCTCAGTGGTATATCTAAGTTATTCGAGTAAAAGACGGATCAAACTATCCCATATATGTATATACAAATTACACTGGCTATAAAAATGAAAGGCGATTCGAAATAAACGAGTGTGTAGCAATGACTCGTCATCATCAACCAAATTCCTGATGCAGTAGTGGCATGAAAATAGTAGGCCTGCATCAAAACAATCGCTTTACATTAAATAACGTAGATAATACACATTGATAATATGACTAGCTATTCTGAAAAAGGATTGCAACATAAACAACCCTAATAGACGTAGGTAGTGTAGGACGCCCTCCAGCCTGGTTGGATAATGATCTGCGAAGGACTGCGGGCAGATGCCGGGTGCGGCTAGCTGAAGATAGGCTAGTAAGTAATTGTGATGATGAATGCAACATTGATAGACATAATATGATGTGTCTGAGATAAAACCATAGTAGGATCCGTCAATATCAACGGACATCATTACCAATGTTCGTTAGAACATTTATAAAATTATAAATATATTCTGATAGAAATAAGTAAAATCTGTAGATTTGGTATGTTCTCCCAGCGCTTACTCAACAACTGGCCTGTGTTACAACTACACGCAAACATTCGCTCACAGTTCAAAATTCAAAAATTATAAAGTGCTTTATTTTCTTTAGACCTTACAGGACTCTTGAACACGTCACAAAATTCAAATTACATGAATAAAACTAGAAAATAAAGTGATCACTATGATTTTTGCTCACTTCAATATTTTTAAGGTAAAGCAAAGAAGCGAACAAGAAACCTTTACCTTGTTAGGTTGTTAGTTTTTGAGCTGGAGCAAAACTTGTCCCAAGCTTTTTTATCCTCTAGATCTAGATAATCTAATATTTTGTAGTAAGCCATTTTACAAAGTATATGTTTGACAATTTGTTTGAACTTTTTTATTGATAATTACAATAAAAAAGAATTTGAGAATTTCAACTCATTTTGTAATTTGTTGTAGAAGCGAAGTTACATTTCCAATCGTGTGCAATTATTATAATGAACAAATACGATGGCAATGCTGTAGTCATTTAGTCAATAAATCACACTAAAGTAGGTACGTCAAAGCAAGCACGCGTAACACGAACGCCGGTCCGACTACGACCGAGGTGGGTGGACCTAATTGCACCTAATTTGAGCTTTCCACTTTCGAGAAGCTAGCACCTCATCTTTTCTTTTTTACTTATATCGATCGATGAACAACAATTACTTACAATTCATAAAATCTCTTAACTATAAACTGGTTAAAATCAAGAACCAACAAAAATCATTAAAAAATCAACAAAGACCAGATCTGCACCCTATTTCCCAAAATAGGGGAGCAAAGCATCAAACTCATGATCACCAGCGCATGTAATGTCTCATTTCATGCCGCCACCGCCGGACTTCGTCTCCATTTAATAATTACTCATGGTGGAAAACTTGGTAAGAGGCTAATGGTTTTGTTGGGGACGAATTTTGACATGGCAAAAATATTTAACTTATATAAACAAATGATGTACGTAGATACAATCGCACAGCCGCTTTTTTATTACAGCCAAACGTAATGTAGGTAACATTTATATTATTTTTAGAAAATGAATCTCTAATGGGTGATTGTGATTATCTCTAGTTATTATCTCTCGTCTCTGTTTTTCGTTACTTGGTGTGAATTTTAGTGTAAATCAGGTACCATGTTTTAGGGAATCTCAAAACCATCATCTTAAATAAACAAAGTAATAATGAATGTACAGTAAGGTATTAGTAATTCATAGGTCAGTGTATTAGTTGATCTCGAAAGCACCATCAAAAAATTCCTCCCGAAAATTATGTGCTTCGTTACAGAAAATAAATCATAAGTTTCAGTTCCCCACATTTGCTGAAGATCGCTTAAAGGATAGCTTCGACTAGGTCGGACATAATCCTTTATTAGCTCGACACGGGCCACGGCGTGCCACTCTCGTAAGCGCATTTAAAATAGGGACGTGATTTAAACCGAGCTGAGAGATTTTTTTACACTAATGTGAAGTAAACTTTCTGTGTGATGCGGCAATAAAACTATTTAGGTTAGATTTAAGTGTTAAAATTGAAGACTTCCTTGAAGACGAGGGACACCAGTTTTTGGATGCTTTCTCGATTTATCGAAAGCATTCGACCTAGTGTCCTATTAGTTACTGTGGGACAAACTGCTAGCTACTGGGACTTCGCTGGAGGTTGTAAGTTTGCTTAGGTACTGGAATGTCCATCAAGACAACTGTGTAAGGTGGGCGGTTGAAGTATCGGACACGTACTGGCTGGAACGTGGGGTAATACAGGGAGGCATATCTTCGCCGAAGCTTTTCTTCCTGCACGTGAACGAGCTCAACGGCGAGCTCAGCAGCATGCATGCAGGGTGCTCCATCGATGGTCAGAGGATCAATAACATTAGGTGCTGCTGTGCCCGTCGGTGTGCGCCCTGAGGAGGCTGCTGCTTATGGTCATCACAATTTTTTGTCGAGAAAATCCTCGAACTTGTAGTACGAACTCTATCGAAAGGGCGGCGTACTACAAGTTCAAGGATTTTCTATGGCTCATCGGAGCCATATCTTAAGTATCGGGCAGCGCGTTCAGATATTATTATCAGATAGGTAATTGACTAAATTGAAACCTATTAATAAGGTTGATCGTTTCGTGTTGGCGCATGATTCAAATGCTTTTGTTGTTTTTAATTTTTTCTGCGTTCCACATGGAATAAAACTAACGGATAAATTGCTGCAAATCGTAAACCTATAACTATGAAACCATGATAAAACCAATTTTCCCAAATGCTCCAAAATACTAGTGAATCGAAGATAGTTGTGCTAACACAAAACAAGAAAAATAAGGTTTCATCTACTCAACATCGGCATATATAAGCGTATACATATATGTATATATATATATATTAACCTCCATTCCATCCATAAAATAAAGCTATACTTGGTTCCTGGCAGATATATTTCTGTATTCTTGGCACTATCCCGCTTCTGTCTCCGCTCCGCTCGTGTTAAACACAGCCTTATGTGAATTACTCTGTATTAACAATTAGTCACGCCTACGTCTGCCAACAAAGTTTGCACAAATTTACATAACAATATATGTAGCCCTTCTATGCGGATTCGTTGGTTATGGCGATTTTTAAATTAATTGGATCGGGAGCCGTGGCTAATTCCATTCCGATCCGCTTCCCCTAGCTGCGGTCAGCGGGGAGATAACGTGGAATTGTTTTTTTTTTCACCATAGGTTAAGATAATTGTTTCTTTGAGCCAACTTTAAAACCACGGTAGGAAGAAAATAACCTAGGTAGAGGCAGAAAATATATTATTATAAAAGACAAAGCTCATAGGTACACCCTGTGACGCTTCCGCACAGGACAAATATGGGCTTAAACTCGTACTTTTTAGATAGGTACATTTTACATTCACAGCATAGCATAGCAGTAAGGGCGCGGTACGCGAGCTTGCCGCGATCTAGCCTATGTCTTGTTAAAGCCGCCTGGAACACTTGCTTGAAGCAACTTGTACGATCTTATGGCTCTTCGCCGACAGTGTGTGGACAACGAACTTGCTGCTAGCCGTCGCGTCACCACAGCGCGTAGACGGCGGCGGGGAGTGCGCTCAACGCGATTCGAGGCCGAGACGTGCGGGGAGCGCTATGTCCTATGTATGATACACCTTAAAGGTGACATCTTCGCTTTTCCTGCTCCACTTAATTAAATTTTTTCTTGGTCCTTGTAACTAACAGACCCTTTTAAATAGAACTTGACTGCTCATTATTATTATGTTAGTATTCTGAATTTTGTTTGTGTACCTATTTTTAAGTGTCATTGTTTGTAATATGGACTTTTTTGTCCGAAATAAAAATATATTCATTCATTAATTCATTGATAGCTGCAGACAACAGCGCAATTAACAACAGCATTATTCATATTATGACTATTGATTATACACCATGTTTAGATTTCTATGCTATACACCATAAAAAATAATTAATTAATTAATAATGCTGGACAATCGACACATCATAAACAAATAAATAAAAAAGTAACATAGATTTTATGTTACTTAGACTTTTTTTTAATAGATCTTGACTAGCTGATATAGCTCATTGATAACTGAAGACAACTGCGCAATAAATCACATTCATATAAAAAGCCATAGAAATTTTGTCATTCGAGCAAACGTCATAAAACCAGAATTGATGACAGAAAGACAACCTATATACAAATATTGTTACTAAAAAACTTATTTTAATAGTTTATATTGATGTTATTTTGTTTAAATTTTTTTTGGTTTTATGTATTAAACTAACTAAATAAAGATTATTGAGGCGCAACGAGATAGAACAATGTTGTTTAATTTGCCCCATTGTGACACGTCGTCCAAAGAATAGAGTAATTTACTTCCTAACAGCATTAATGTCTGGGTTACGTCACATCACATATCAAAAAGCTGGTGTTCTTTTAGAAAAGAAGTATGTAACTACAAGTTAAAGTTGATAATTAACTAGAATTTCTTCTGGTCTTTGATTTTGTATCCAAGATCAGCAGAAATTCTACTTAATATACATTTCTTCCTAAGACTACGTCCGAAATTTATGTTTGTCCGTCTATCGTCATCGCCGTTATTTAATCATGCAGAATCGATAGTTTGGTTATGTTCTGTTTCGAATTGGCACCGATAGGCGGCCTCGGGCCATACGATTTACCAATCAGAAGGCTCTCCGGCATCATAGAGGCAGCCATATTACACGTAGCTGTAACCGCGCCGATGGTCAACGAGACACTTGCATCTCTGGAAGAAATCAAAAGAACTTTCCCTTCTCGAAATTAATTATAGATCTATCGATTCTAGTGTGTGTTTATAAAACTAATCATTAATCAAGCCTTGTGAAGGAAGTTTTGAACTGTGAATTAAGCTAACCAATGTCATCGCTGGATGGACGTCAATCGGCAGAGAACAGTCTAAGAGACTCCATTTGGTCAATTCGTATCTATCTAGAGGTAAGTCAATTTATTAAATCGAGTGTTATTTATTCGTAGAGTATAACTTAGTGATCGCTATAACCAAATAGAGTATAATAGTGACAATTCGAATAGGTACCTATCAACCTAAAGTCATTGCTCCCTGATGTGCGAGCACATTTCGATACAGAACCCTTGAAAAGTAACGACGATCTTCTCGCGGACGAGTTGTCCACTTCAGTTGGGGCTAGGGGTATAACTCGTCCAATTCTAAATTCAAGAGACTTTAGATTTGGAAGACATGTACCCCTACTCAAAAGTGAAGTGAACAACTCGCCCGCGGACGAGATTTATGGACGATATGTGTGGAAGTTAGGCAGGCCCTTCCTAATTACGCGTCAAAAATACATGGTAAATTGTGCACATATGTAGGTTGGTAGTACACACCTCCAAAATGCCGTGTACGGTCTTACGGAAATAAAGTACTGTAAATCAATTGGAATGGATCTAGCTGCTTATTCCTTGACTGCATTTGACCCTTATGCCATCAGTTTTTGTTTGTTAATCTACAGAAAAGGGCGTAACTCATTTTGTCAACTCGTAATTTAATTTTACTTGAACCCCAAGTCCTGCGGGCGAGTCGTGGACATGGGTTGTAGCAATTTGTTTGCTTAATTAATCGCCTGTTTTGGCCTTTATACAGATTTAAAGAATGTTTATTAATTCTCTTGAAGTTATAAGGTTCATTAGTCAATCATTGTTTCTATAATTCCATAACCTTTATTTTTTAGCAAAAATCTCTAGGTAGCTTAGAGATTTTGTCACATTCTAATTCCTTTAAAATAATGTCACATCGCTTTACTCACGTTTCTCTGATCTCGAATAAGGGAGTTTGATGAAATGTTGAAATACACGTAAAATGCAATTTTATTTCAGCACCTATACTTATGGCCCCCAAAAATGTAAAATGTTAACGTTTTATTGCAAGGCTTTATAAAAATACGAGGAACAAACAATAGGCCTGTATAGGGGATGTCAAGACATATTTGCTTTAAGAAGGGAAACATCGGTCGCTTTTAACCCAGGTAAATATTTTGCGTTGCGTACTTTTGAAACTTTTATTCTTTGTTGTTATTTCGTGATCTTGAGATTCAAATTGGGTACCATTAGGTACCCAAGGTTAGGTAGATTAACTTCACAAGGCAAAAAAAGAAAAAAATGCTCAAAAGATAACATCTATTTCAAAAAATAGTTTTTAAAAAGTATTTTCATTGATTATATTCTTGAATCTATATTGGAACCTATGTTTTATCTTATGAACCTAAAGCGAGAAGACATTTCCGTTAAAAAATTTCAATCCCAAAAACATTATTATTTAAAAAAACGTACAAAAGGCTTGATTATTTTCCCAGTCGGCCATCATCGGAAGAAAACAACAGTGACTATAATGTCACAGAAAGGACCCTTGAAATGAATTGGAGATTCAAATGAGCGATAAATTTGATTGCTCTTGACAAAGAGATTTCATTTTGATAAATCAACGCTCATTGTTGTATGGATTTATTATATTTGCTTTTGAGACGCGACGTTCTTTTCAACGAATTTAATATTCGACTAATCAAGTGGCAGAGCGTTGAAGATAATTTTGAGGACTCATTCAATAAAGTTCACTTATACTCGCCAAGGAAATAGCCATAGCATAATAAACCCCTCTAAAGCTGTAGGTATACTAAGTTTTTGGCAGGTTTTGGTTAGTCTGTCTTATGTTCAAAACTAAGTACAATATAAAAAAGTTTTAGTATAGTACGCCCTCTTTGAGACTAATTACAAAATTATGTTTTCTTAGAAACCCGTTGAATAATTAATATTTTCACAGCAAGTACTTACTGGCAGTTTATTTTTAGAGTGTCAACGAAACTTTACGGCTTTAATCCCAGCCTTGACAAAAAGAGACCCCCCTCTCTCATAACGGCAGGGGGCCGAGATTGGCCTGTTGAAAAATGTAAAATTTTAAGATGCAAAATTTTATAATAAGAGTAGCAGAGATTACACCTTGCTCCCATCTATTTTATAAACGAGAAGGCAAGTGGGACATTTTTATTACCACCAAGCTTTAGATTAGATTTGTTCTCCAAATTTGATGCATATAAAATGAGCACAATTATTCACAACCCCGCTACTCAGTTATTGTGTCTATGAATTTAAAATGCTAGGTATATGAATTGTCGCACCCTTTTTTTTGTTCTGAATCTTGATTTAAAATCTTGCTAGTGAGTTCATAGAAACTGATTTAAGATATTGTAAAGCTCAATCAGGTATTTTGGTAGGATGTAAGTTGTTTTGTTTTCCCTCATGTAAATGTTTGGCCATCATATCAATGTCTCTCCATTACTGAAAGTTGGCGGTCATCTGTTTGAACATTTCTATATTTAGACATTCTGCCATTTTTATGTCAGCTTATTGCCTAATATTGGGACATCATAAAAGTATTATAATAATTAAGACATCCTACTTTGATAAAAGCTTTCTTACTCACTCATATTCAAGTTTATTATTTCTGTTTACAAAACTCGACACACAAAACACGCCATTCCGTATCGAAACGGTAACAAAAGAGAGAATTTGAACATGTGCAAAAAATATCTGGCATATACGTTTGGGAATTTCGCGTGACAGAAAATTTAATACGAGGGGAGTCTAATATTAAACCTCGGGGACCCATCACTTTTAATATTTGGCCGTAGTCCTAGAGGGCTCCTAAATTATTTATCAAATGGAAAGGTAATGGTCGAGGAAGAGTGTGAATGAGCATGCAAATTTTATAAACTTTGTATTGACCATAAACATAAGAACCACTTCAAATCTGTGCATGATATTCTTGCACATTCAAGCACAAAAGGGACAATGTCCGGGCGCCGTCACCGCAAAAAGTGAATTCGGCCGTAACATACGCCATAATTGTTGTTTATAGGATCATAAAATAAACCACAAATTCTCATTGTCCTTACCCTTTCCCGTGTGAATGTACCTTGATAAATAATAACGGAATGTATTTTATTGAAACTAATATCCTTTTTCTGAATCTGAATATTTATTATCATAAAATCTGAAACTGAAACTGATTCTGAAATACTGAAGTGAAATATATATTTCCTTTCTCAATTTCGTTTGTACGAGAATACATTAACCTCTCGACAAAAAACTGGCCACAATCCGAATGACCCAAACACCGATTGAATTTGTGCGAGTAGGTAATATGAGTCAGAATTGAATTGTATAACAATCGGACCAGGACTTGGGTACGATTTATCGGAAAAAGTCAGCTAAGTCTGCCTCGAACTTACTCAATGGTTCCGTAGGTATTATTGAAGATTAGCTTTGCCTTATTTCTGACTCGTGTGCATTGATCAGAGAGAGGTACCTACTGTGCTTGAAGAGTATGTAGATGAAATATTTTTGAAATCATTTGAGTTTCATAAATTAGGAGGTTAGAGACAATGCGCTGTGGGTACTATGTACATATTATCAACCTCTAAGCCATCGGAACCATCCTGAGCCTAAAAAAGTGCCATAAAATCGCTCAAAAGCAACACAATCTATCTTTTAGTCAACGCAACCCGAAAAACCTGGTTTAATCCTTGCACGTGTCCGCGTTTAGGGTGAAGGGGTGAGAGGAGTCACGGGCCATAACGAGTCACGCATCGGGGCAGTCCGCTAATGACTGCCAGTTACTCCGTTACACTACGGAGAATTAGGAACTGCGAAGTAGAGGTGGCAATAAAAACTAGGTAAGCATTGGGAAATAAAGTTAAGTGGGAAACGTGAAAAATAAGATGAGCTATCTTATTTTTCATGTTTTCATAAATGCCTTTCCATAAATTTCACATATACGCCACAGTCATTATTTATCAGACTTAAAACAAAAACTAAAAACAGAACTGAGAACAGTACAAATTAAATTTGACTCCACTTCGTCCACAAACAATTTCCTACAAATCTGAAAATATCAACCAATTTCCTGAAAAGCAGGGAAAACCCTATACAATTGCAATATTCTGGTAAAAAAAGTCATCATAAACATATACAGTCATTGGCTATTTGCAGCAAGACAATAATTAAAACGTAATCCTGTTACCGCCGCCAGTGTAGGTACCTACTGTAGGAGAGGTTAATCAGCCAGGTTGGGGTGGAAAATTTTATTTATATGACTGGTGGACCAGATTTAGTAGGAAGGTGCCCACCAACCGAGACCGGGAATTGGTTTTCTCAGATTTGAAGGTGTTATAAAGTAAATTGCCTGGAACAGGTGGTTAGGTGGGAAAGTTAGCATCTATTTGATAATTTAAAAGTGATTTGTTGTAAATTTCTTTGGAAAGAATCTTCGTTTTATTATTGTTAATTTCAGCCTTATTGGTGATTAAAAAACTTGTCTGTCTTGTCTTGTGAAAATAGAGGTGTAGAATAGCCAATGTTTAATGATATTTACTTAATAATAATATATTCAGAATTTAACATTATATTCATATTCTAATGATGTCACAGTCCAATTATAGCCAATGGACCATGCTAGGCAGACATATCGTGGTTAGCTAATGGTCGTGATTTACATAATTGCAACAAATACGCCCTGCATGGATAGATTGGTATTACTAAGCCTCTGGTGCACTGGTGCGTAACAAACCCTACAGTGTTATTTTTTCTAAAATTGTACCTTTTCTTCCAAACCTTTTCGTCTTAACGGCATCGTCTCATATCGTCATGCAGCCTTCCAGCAATCCTTATTTATAATGTCAGCAACATGTTACTATGATTTCGAAAAAGATGGATGGAATCCGGCGAAATTCAATTTCGCTGTCACAATTTTTACGCCATAAAACAGCAGAATTGCACCTAATTCTGGCAACCCTTTCATGCATTCGATCAAAAAGCAGCAGCAAGACAAGTAATTTGTTCTGCTACATCCATCAAATGAGGGGGGTACAGACAACCCCTTAAATGAAACCATTCGGTGGATGTTTATAAGAGCTTCACGGTGTTGCACTTGGAGAAACTGGTTTGGAGTTTTATTGAGAAAGTTGTGTTCTGAAACAAAGGATCTGTTTATTTTTAGGAATTCGCAACTATGTTTAAATTTTTTAGGACCGCATTCTGTACGAATTCATAGTTGTAATTGTACTGACGCATCGATATAAACAGTTGTGTTTTGTGTATACTGTGTTTTGTCTTGATAACTGTTAAATTATTTCTAGTTATTATATTCCAATTTGAAATGTCTAATCACATTGGAACTGCATAGGTTCATGAAATAGAAATGCACATTTTGTTTTCGTAAAGCCACCTACTTTTCGCATTGCTCTGGGCCAAATTCTACTAACCAATCGCTTTACTATGACAACGGTATAGTCTCAGAGTCCTTAAAGATGAAACAAATTAAGAAAGAAAAATAAAGAGTAATTGATAGAATAGTTCAACTTTAACACTTTTGACACGAGTCTCATCTGTAGTTTCTTTCATCAAAGAAAAAATGCAATAATGCCTTTAGGATTTTTTATATTCTATGTTTTGCCATTTTTTAGGGTTCCGTACCTCAAAAGGAACTCTTATAGGATCACTTTGTTGTCTGTCTGTCCACCTTTCCGTCTGTCGACCCTCTTTTCACAGGAACGCGAGGAGATAATTATCGAGTTGAAATTAACATTTTCTTCATTCAAGTCCGTAATCTCTTGGAGCCGTGATATAAAAAAAACTTTTAAGTCAACGCAATCAAAAGTTACAGCCTTTTATGTCCGAATATTTTGAAATTTCCAAGAGCACACAAAACCTATCCCGTAGACCTAGAATCATGAAATTTGGCAAGAAGCAAGGTGTTAGAGCACAAGTAAAGGAAAAAATCCGAAAACCGTAAAATTCTAGTTTATACACAAAAAAAATGCTTTTGATTCTCGCCATCGACTAAAACCTATAGGGTACTTCCCGTCCGACACAGGAATTATCCTAGTGTAAAGTTTGTAACCATAATTGTTAAATTACATAAGTATATATATAAGATGGAATTTTATTGATTCGTGAATCAAACACAATTGAGTTTCTCTGTAATAAAAGTTTTATTATGTTAGTTTCACATTACAAATTCACCTAGTAAAAGCGGTTAGCAAACAATCTGTACCTGTAATAAAAGAAACGACATTTAATGTTATTATTCACATTATCGATTCCATAATCACAATTATTTTCCAAGAGATTTTCCCTCGTAATTTGATGACAGCTTTGACCACAGATTATTACGTAATTAGTATAGGTCTGTCAGTGTCACGATCTGACATTGACAGTTACACAACATGAAGCCCGATGGCGGGAACATTTAAATTTAAAGAAAATATATTTTCTTTACATCTCCCCCCCCTCCCAGAGAGAGAGATTATAAAACAATTGCATATTCTTCATAGATTTTCAATGCCGGGAACTGGAGTTAGTTTCGATATGTGGAAAAAGTTTGATTCTGTTTTCTTATGGCCAGTGTTTATCCTATAAATTGAGTCTGATATTTTTTCTATGATTTTGTAGGGCCCGATTCTCAATTCGTCGAGCTTTTTCCTGTTTAGTTTGTTTCCATTGTCTACAAAAACTGTATCACCAACTTTGAACTCTGCATGTAATCTATTTTTATCGTAAATTGTTTTATTGTAATTATGTGATATGATGGTATTCTCCAGAGCTTTTTGCCTGTCTTGGGTCAAATCATACTCGGTCTTCTTCAGTTTCAGCTCATTTGGCAAAATGTTAACATCTGTGCCATTTAATAGATACTTTGGAGCAAATCCAGTGACCGTGTGCTCTGTTTCATTATAGGCTTTTACACAATTTTGTGCTATAGTCGTCCATGCTACGTTGATGTTATTTTCGTTCATCCTGCATCGGATTTTATTAACCAACGTTTGATTTAGTCTTTCGGTTATGCCATTTAAGAAAGGAGAGTCCACTGCAGTAAAAACAATAGAAATATTTTTTTCATCCAAAAAACTCTTAAATTCTCTAGAATTAATACCTGGGTATTGGTCTGAGAGAATCATGCCAATGTCATAAGTTTCTGTACAGGTTTTCACTAGTTTGATGAAATCACTTGCATTTTGAGTACTTGAAGTTAAAATAGTTGCATACCTTGTAAAATGGTCTGATAGCAGATGCAAGTACCTTTTTGTTGACCTTGAGCCACCAAAGCCTCCAATGGTATCAATGGAACATATCTCAAAAGGTTTTGTGGCGGGGCCCAAGTGAGACATCAATCCATATTTCTTTTTTCCTCTTGATTTGTTTTTTATGCATATTATACAATTTTCACCAATTATTTTTATGTTTTTTGTCAAGTTTTCCGCAGTATACAATGAGCTGATCATTCTTTGCATTTGTTTGATTCCTATATGACCAAGGTCTGTATGTACCTTTTTTATGAATTCTATACTGAATTTCTCTGATAGAATAATCTTTTCTTTTTTTTTTACTTTCTTGTAATGAACATTGTCTTTTGTTATTAACTTGTCTTTTCTTTGCTGTATCTCTTCATTATTAATTTGATCTTCTAAAATATCTTGTAGTTTTATTATGTTGACTATTTTTAATTGTTCATCCAGGTTTTCATTTGCTTCTAGGACCGGGTTTCTGCTTAAGCAATCCGCTTCAATGTTGTATTTTCCTGGAGAATATTTAATTTGAAAATCATATTGTGATAAGTAGTATGTTAGTTCTCCTAAATCTTCATCCGTTCTTGACTTTATATTCATGTTTTCCAACGGTTTGTGGTCTGAGAAGACAGTAAACTTCCTACCTATCAGCAAATGCTGCCAATACTTTACATATTCTTTAATTGCTAGGCATTCTAGGTATATAGCTTTCTTTCGTTTCTGAACTTCATTCAACTTTTTTGAGAAGTATGCTACTGGTTTTTCTTCCTTGTTTTCTTGTGGTTGTTTTAAGACTGCTCCTACTCCCAGTATACTGGCATCTGTGTATATGTGAATGGGCAAGTTAGGATCAAAAATAGTCAATATTGGTTGAGAACATAATATTTTTTTCATCTCATCAAATGACTCTTGGCATGCCTCAGTCCAATTAAAGTTTTGTCTTTTTCTCAAAAGATTATGCAATGGTTCCAATTTTATTGCTATTTTTGGCACATACTTATGGTAAAAGTTTATTTTTCCTAAAAATTGTCTCACATTTTTTTGCGTTCTTGGAGTAGGAAAGTTTTTTATTGATATTAGGTTGTCTTTTCGAGGTCTAACTGCATTATTCTGTATAATGTGGCCCAGGTATTTAATGGAGTCAGCTGCAAACATGCATTTTGAAAATTTTAGTCTTAGACCTTCGCTTTTAATTGCTTGAAATAGCTGTTTTAGATGTCTGACATGGTCTTCAAATGACTTTGAGAATAATAGAATGTCATCAATGTAACTTACTGTGAACTCTCCGAGTTTGTATTTTCGTATTATATTACACATTATTCTCTGAAATATAGCAGGAGAAGTCTTCAAACCAAATGGTAGACATGTCCATTGATAGTGAGCTTCTTGTGTCACAAATGCCGTTTTGTGTCTGTCTGTGACACGCAAAGGTATTGACCAAAATGCTGAATTAAGATCAAGTGTTGAGAAAAATTTGCAGTCTCTTGTTTTTACTATTAGGTCCTCAATAAGTGGGAACGGCTGTGACTGAGGGACAACAATTTTATTGAGGTCTCTAAAATCTATGCACAATCTTGATTTTTTATTTTCATCTCTTTTGTAAGCCAACGTAACTGGAGCCGCAAATGGACTATAAGATTCTTCTATTATTATTTTTTTCCAATAATTTTGCAATCTGCTTTTCAATTTCCTTTTTATCATCAATTGTGCAACGATAAGGTCTTTTAGTGCAATATTTTTCTACTAACAGATCAATGTGTGCTTCATAATACGTTACTGTTCCGACATCATATTTGTCCTTTGCAAATACATATTTATTTTTCAATATTAGGTCATCAATTACTGCCTGTTTTTGACAGTCTAGATGATTAATTGATATTATGAACTTTTCTTCTCTGAAATTTTAATTGAAGTTTATTAAATTATCAGATTTTATTTCCTTAGAAATGTATGTATCTGGTTTATTTGTTTCATTAGAAACTAATTCACTTCTTTGTGTAGGTACTTTTTGATTTATTTCTAATTTTTCATTTTGAATCAAGTGAAAAATTTTTATACAATCTAGTCCAATTAAGAAGTCGTAATCAAAATTTTCTTGATCTATTACAAAAACATTAATTTTTTTCTCCATGTTTAAAATTGTAATATCAAGTGTTATCATGCCAGTAGCTTTTTTAACGCCATTAATTGTTTTTAAATTAGTATTGTTGGAATGACTCAATTCTTTATTGTTTATTTTCAATAACCTTGAATTTATCAATGACACGTTAGAGCCCGAGTCATAGATTCCAAATACTTCAACTTTTTTATTTAAAACTAATTTTACTTTAATTAATGGCGGCACTATTAGTTTTTTTGGTCTTCACATTGCAGTTCACATTCCAATTCTGAATTGTTGATGAGCTTTATTTGTTTCTTCTCTCTTTCTTTTTCATTATTTGTTTTTGTTTTGAACCAACAGGAATCTTCAGAATGATAGCGCACACCTTTCTTTAACTTGTCACAAATGCTACATTTTCCTTTTATAAGCTTGGTCTCATCTTTTTTTTTATAAACTTCCTCTTTGTAGCTAAATGTTCTAACTTGCCAAGTTCATTAAATAGGTCTCTTGTGTGAACCACTTCCTCTTTATTGATTCTATCTGTTATAAAGTCTGGTAAGCCGGCAGCAATAATATCAATTAAGGTCCCTTGATCAATAGTTTTCCTCATTTCCAATAAAAGTTTTTCTTTTCTAATAGCATATTCTAATAAAGATCCCGACTGATACTTAAAAGATAAAGCATACCTGCTAGTAGTCCAACCTTTATGAGCATAGGTTTGCAAAAAGTCTGATTTCCATTCTGACCACTCTGATTGCAAACTAAGCTTGATCATCATGGAAGAATACCAATCAATGCATGATTTTTCTAGAAATAATCTAAAGATTTCAATTTTTCCTTCATCTTTTACTAAATCAAACCTTGCACATTCTTTTTCAAATGTCTCCATCCAGTGGTATGCACTTGCATTTGTTCCATCAAATTTTTCAATCACAAACCTGTCGGTCAACTTTTTTATATTTTGGTTTCCGTTGCTTTGAACTTCAATTAATTTTTCCAAAAGTTTTATTAAGGAGTTTTCTGAGTCATATTTATTGACAATAGCCGCTTGTCGTTGGGTAATTTCCTCGAGAAATTGATCCTGAAAAATCAAGTTTCTATCCTCATCAAAGTATGTTTCCAACATGCCCTCGGTCATTTTTATCCAAATATTCCTAGATTGGTGTCTCTTTTTTAATGTATTTTTTACTGTGACAAAAGCTTTTGAGGCTTGGATATGGTGGTGAATTGACACTGCTTGATACTCCTCGGGAATCAGGAAAACTTTGTCTTCTTGTGTTGTAATTGAGGTTATGGCAATAAAGTTTGACTTCCCGTCGGATGTTGGTTTTATTTGAAAGGTAAATTTCAACTTTTCCTGCTTGCTCTCCATTTTATGACAATAAATGTCGTTTTATAAGATGGAATTTTATTGATTCGTGAATCAAACACAATTGAGTTTCTCTGTAATAAAAGTTTTATTATGTTAGTTTCACATTACAAATTCACCTAGTAAAAGCGGTTAGCAAACAATCTGTACCTGTAATAAAAGAAACGACATTTAATGTTATTATTCACATTATCGATTCCAAAATCACAATTATTTTCCAAGAGATTTTCCCTCGTAATTTGATGACAGCTTTGACCCCAGATTATTACGTAATTAGTATAGGTCTGTCAGTGTCACGATCTGACATTGACAGTTACACAACATGAAGCCCGATGGCGGGAGCATTTAAATTTAAAGAAAATATATTTTCTTTACATATATTATAATTAAATAAGTAACTAAAATTAAGTACATCGTATAATACCTTTCAGTTGAATAACGTCCTAATCTAGGCGGACCGACTTAGTGTGCTATAATTATTTAAGTAATTAACCTACCTCTTTTATGTAGGTATGTCTAAGCTCACTGTGAATTAAATAAATGAATTGTTATTGTTATTACCTAGAATCCTGAAATTTGGCAAAAAGCAAGGTCTTAGAGCGCAAGTAAAGGAAAAAGTCCGAAAACCGTAAATTAAAAAAAATACTTTTGATTCTCGCCATCGACGATAACCTATAGGTTTTGGTCGATGGCATAATCATGATATTTGGCCAGAAATAATTTCTTACAATTAAACGGAACCCTTGGTGCGCAAGGCCGACTCGCACTTGACGTTTCATTTTATAATCAATAGTCCTAAGTTTGACCACAATCTTACCGACAAGCGACGAAATGGCTAACGACCTCACACGATGGTCTAGAAGACATCTAATGTCCATTGTCACTTTGTCATTGTTTTGCCTATAGAATTTGTCGTAAGCTAAAGATATTGGTCGCAGTCTGCGTGTCGGTCGACAACGTCAGGCACACTGCGGTCGCGTCAGACAGGACTGCGGTCCCTGAACGATGCAGGGCTGCCTGCGTTCCACGCAGCTTGAATCAATGCCATTACGCTAGCCCGCAGCATTTCTCGACATCGGATTGTAGGGTTAAGGGTGGTTAATTCGCCAAAGGTATTTCGGTAAATGGTCTAGATCCGCTGGTTTAGTGGCTCGTCTCTGCGAAATTCGATGAAATCTTACTGATTTTCTGATTTGATGAAATCTTCAGCATTTATATTCTTCTTAAAAAAAAACGAAAAGAAGAATTAACACTGTAATCGTTGAATTTTTTTTGTTTTAAATTTTACTATTTATTTTAAAATGAGCTTGACCCATGAGCTTTTTTAGTAAACATAGAGAAATAAACGTAAATGATTTGTTGATCTGAGCTGTTTTCTGATAAACGTCTGTCGTTAGCTTTTTTGTGCGATTGTCATGCAATAATTATTATTTTCATACATACTTAGATAATAAAGATAGCAAAGAATACAGCGTTTTATCATGCTAACGAAATATTCCCTCGCCTCCATAAAACAAAAGAATGACGGCGTGGACTAAAAGCTTCGTACTTAGCCTGGCGATGGTGGTCAGAAGCATTTCGCGATGTTTGCTAATTCCCACACAGAATACAACAATGACTGCTGGTGCTTTATGTTGCGCTTGTTCATTACCCTGATTGTGGTCCAAAACACTAGCTTATAGTGTAAAAAACGTGATGATTAATTTTCCTCGGTTGCACCTCATCATCATCATCCGCAGTTGGATTTTACCCACTTCTGAGTATAAACCTTTCGAAAATTGCGCCATCCACCACGGTTCTATTAGTAGCACCCACTTATTGTTAATGATTTTATCCACGGGGGTTTTTCGCGTTTATTCATCGTTGACCTACGCTACTTACAATAAAACATGATATGAATTATAAATATAAAAAATATGACTTTCCCGACGTTTCAGCAGCGTTGGTGTTCGCCTACCTTTGAATATTTTAATTATTGTAATGTGTTGTTGGTTTGATCAAATATCTAATGAGTATTTCAATTCGAACCACATGAGCCCTAGTAGACGTTAGTCATCAATGTATTTATTTGGTGATAACAATATTAAAAGCAGAATTTGTAATATCTTTTTTCGCATCAGCTTCTAAGAGATTAGCGGAATTAATGCTTTCATTGTACCAACACGAAATGCGCTGTTTCTACTTTAATCTGAGTTTCTACATTAGTTCTCTTTTTCATATCTACACCTGCATTCTTAGAAAAGGCGCTCAGTCCAAAGCCATTACCGGATGAGGTTTTTAATTATTTTTAACAGTCCACGCCCGCCTAACTAGTTAATGTTTAGCACCTAGTATAATTAGACTCAGCAAGATTTTATTATTTTTGTGCTGTGTTTATTAAAAGCTTTTATAGAAGAAACAGTTAACGAAAGTTAGTTAATTATTAAAATCCAGAACATTGATAAAGGTGACTAAGGAAGGCCCTTAAATAAAAAATAGTTTTAATAGGTAGGTACCTACATCAATTTACATGCTTAAATTTTTTGAACGTAGATATTTAAAGCTATGTTCTTACATGTTTTTTTGCATTTACAGTATTTAACAAATTCAAGGCACTTGCTGCATAAAATATTAATAAATTCCCAAAATTGTTTTGGTCTTTCCATTTTACAACTTGAGCATTCCATAAAAACCAAAGTGCCCCAAACATAAGTTACCGATCCTTTAAGGAAATGCATCAGCAAAAATTCCTTGCAATAAATCTTTTAGGGAGAGCTATAAAATCAATACACGTTCGCAAGCTATTCTTAAAGATGGTGGAATCGAATTGGCGTTCCACTCGAGTGAGTAAACCAGTAACACCACTTAGTTTGGTATAATTTTCAATGAGTAATGACTGCATACAAGGCCGACCTAGGCCAACAAGAGGCCGAAGCATTACTGACCAAGCAGCCGCTTCCGCTAGGACAATAACGGTGTGGAGGTAACACCACACGCGATGGTACAAAGAACAAATTGCAGGTTTGTTGGCTGGGAAATTGATGGTTATGAATTCATACCTACACCTACCTAAGTAATAGGAGCGTTGTTGTCAATTGATCGATTTGTTGTGAGTCATTGGCCTTGTTGTGATCTTTTGACAGGATAATGAATTTTGCATAGGTACATTTATGTAATGGCCCGTCCACATGCTGGCCAGTTCATCACATACAACTTTTGACAGCCTGTACAAGCATAATAAACAAGTCCCATGTGGATGCGTCATAAAGATGAATTAGGAATAAACTCGACCAGAAGTCAATGTACCGGTCGATTTTATTCCTAAAGTTAAATTAATTTTATGACGCATCCACATGGGACCAAGTTTATTTCCTATCAATATCGCGGAATTATTCATATTCGTGGAAAACCGGGCTGAATATGCTTTTACTAACTCTTTATCTAAGTTTAATTATATTTATTGCTATGACAAAATAGCGCAGTAAAGAAAAGGTTTTCTTTACTGCGCTATTTTGTTATACCTGAGCATTGTGAGTTTTATGCAGTTTTTATTGTTCGTAAATTATAAACATATTAATTATATACATCACAATGCCACTCCAGGCATCTCCTGTCCTTCGCCTCGTTACATCCTGAAGGGCGCGCAGAGATCGGTCACGCTTATCTCTCTGTAAACATCGCGTTGTCACATGTCAAGAGCTAGGGCGGCCAGGGCCGGACATTACAAGCGTTGATTGAAATGGAAATTATCTATTTGTCTAGCTGAGTCATGTTTTGCTTTCTACAATTATATAGGTTCATTTTATCAGCACTTCACTTACGCATTCCTTAGCCTAACGCACCCAAAGAATCGGGGAAAACCTGACTACATAGGTTCTCAGATGCGTCATTGTTTCGTTAACCTAAGAAAACTCCTCTAAAGAATGAGTCATCTTTTGATAATACTGAACGTGCTTTTCACTGAATAATCTTTATTGACAAAGAAAACTACAATCAAATAATAAAAACAAATTAGAACTAGTATTTACAATTGAAACAATTAAGCTAACTGCAGACTGTTGCAAACAATCTACAGGTAGCTCAACTGATCCATATCGATACCAGTCGGACGCGTCCCCAAGACGCTGGCTGCATTGCCCCGCTGTAAGGCAATACTGATGCGCTGGGCCAGATACCCACCAACTCTTGGGTCACGCGTCGCGTCGACTCAAATAACTTTTTAGAAAACCGGAGAGCCGCGGTACCCCACGGACCTAAGATCTCGACCCCAAAGGGAGCTAATGTGTAGGCTCTGTCGAGACCTGAACGTGCTTGAAATGTAAATATGCGATATTACTCACTCTCTGGTTAAGGATCAAGGCACACCAGAAGAGCATCGAAGGAGCCATGTTAAACCTACCATATTTATTGACACACATCCACAAAACGTAATGCAATCATGATTTGACGACCGATGTGGTGCGGTTGCGAGTTCGATTCCCGCCTTTGAACAAAGTTAAATGTTGGTACGATCTGCAAATAATTGTCACGGGTGTTCTGGGTGTTTTCTATAAATAATAAAATATATCTATCTATGTAATGTATTGTATTAAGTATAATAATTATCAGTCAGTGAGCATGTATTATGGGTACTAGACCCATAATACATGCTCTGTTTGGCTTGACGCTTTATGATGGTGTGTGGATTGTCCAGCATTATTTATTTGTTTTAAAGAAATGTGTTTGACAACGGATTTTAGGTATGCTTTTACGAATTTACCCGTGTTTTGCGCTTGTCAATAGACTTCTTTTCTCGCATCAATTTTCCATTCATACGCAATCAAACCATGTCAACGACCATTTTCACTAACAAATAAAAATATATAAAATTAGTTTGAATATAACAACATTGTAAAGACAATTATGAAACTTTAAATTAACATAACATATTGCCCACGTTAATACATTGACATGGTAGTAAATGTAGTAGTATCTGATCTTCATCCATGTCAATGTGCAATACGTTGGCATGAATAATATTTTGGCGTGTTTTAAAAAACGGTAAATCGACTTCAATTCCGGCTTATAGATAACAGTCATCTATGTCTCGGACGAATGAAGTCAGCCCTCCCTTACTTTCCCTGACCGAAGGTCTATGTTCACGTGCAAAAAATTTAGTTAAACACTAGCGACATCTAGTTATAATTCAAGTCTAATTTAGTTTGATGACACATCAATGAAACTGTTGACACACCTTACCATGGAAACAATTAATGGCACCAAAAATAAAGAAGTTGAAGTTGAAGGTGATAATGAAATTATCATATTCTGAAGAGTTTTTACAAACCTACGTTTTATGGCGCACATAGCAAGCAATTCCTCGAGAAACATACTTATAGGGGACCACCTCAAAATATTTTTTTATACAACAACGAAACAATCATCAAAATCTATTAACAATTGGCGCAGATATCACCGAAACTGTTGTAGCTAGTCGTGATTCTCCAAAAATATTATGTTGCTTTTTATGTATAAATACTAACACCTGGGGAATAAAATTTTTATGCGAGCACCTCGGGATCATTCTATTATACAATAGTGAAAGAATCTGTATAATCGGTTATGGGTAACCGATTATACTGATTCTTTATTTTTTTTTTCTAGGCGGAGATATCAAGTATCAAACATACATACATAAAAATAAAAATTAAAAAAAAACATACAGACGAACTGAGAACCTCCTCCTGTTTGAAGTCGGTTAAAAATCAGTAGTATCATCACCATTTGATCACATACACCTCAAATACCTGACAGAACTATTTATCATCATTTATTTAAGCCCCTAGGGTCTGTAGGGGCCAAGATTAGAGAAGTGGTTAAGGGGTGCAACTTTGGGTGAGTTAGTATATAATTTTGTGGGGCTTTGAACTTACGTAGTTTGTTGAGTGGAGGTCTTGAAATTCTGAAAAATATCCCAAAGTTAACTAATATGAGAAGTCATGTCATTGTTTGCAAAACATCGGCGGTGCAAAATTTGCTCATTTATGAAATAACCATCGCTTTTGAATTACTTATCTAGGTACAATCAGGTGCGAAAATATATGCTTACACTGCCATGTTTTCAATTTGACTACATTATGTAGTAAGTATACCTATGGTAATTATTGTAACAATTTTTATACTGCTTCTGACATGTACGAAAACTACATTGTACGAAAAATGTGTGCCTGGACTTTTATTTGAAAAGTTCGGAGTACAATAAAAGTGAAAACTTGGAAGTGTTTACATAACTGAGCAGCTGAATGTTAATATTGTAAAAATAAGAAAATCAAAAGACTGAAATAAAAAAACGACATTAGAACTGACTGCGGCTAAGTGCGAAACGACACATCAATTTAATCGGTCTAGCCAGAAATTACCTACGAACAATAGGTATGTGTGCAGACATTAAATTCTTAAGGTGGAACACCGCTATACATATAGTCGGAGCACTTTCACTTCTTAAATAAACAGAAGAAATGGCTAAATTTCTAACGAATTAAAAAAACAAACGTTTTTTACGGTCGCGAAATTATTAAGTAAGACTCGTAACTATTATACAATACAGTCACACACTATTTAGCTATTTATTCTAACGAAAAAATAACAAGACAGAATAAAACAATTACAACTAGTATTTACACTTATCTATTTCTTAAAAATCTAAGCCGTCACCAGAAGGCAGTGTGCCCACAATGCTGGCAGCATTGTGCACAGCTGTTAAATTTTAATACATTGCGTGTGCCCCCAGAACTCCGACAAGGACCTAGGGTTTCCACTCAAACCTCTTTAGTCTTCTTATTTATCTAGTGCAGAGATTCTCTAGGCGGACTATAACTCTCCTACAGGAGGCCTACAGAGAGGCAGTAACGGGCACAGAGAATAAATGGGACAATGTGATTTCTAACTTTTGTTATGATATATTTATTTATTACGTGATAAAGGTGATGTTAGAAGGACACAGAAAAATAATTCGTATTCAAAGAGGGCGACAGACTTACAAAATTATTGAGCTTCTGACCTAAACATCCACGAAATAGAACAATAAGTATCGTTCCATCTTAAATATCGAAAGAGCTCAAGAAAGGATGCACCACCGAAGCCCGGGTTATTGGACAGATGAAGCGTCCCTTAGGACGCTCTGACCACTCTGTAATAGTTTGAGCCGCCCATTAGCGGAGTAAGGCCACGGTTGGACTTGCTTTGCTCGAGGGAAAAGGAATTAGAGGTTAATGTTTCAATGTTCTATTGAGACTTGATTAGATTCTTATTGATGGCTTGTTTCTACCAGCGGCCTTGCACGCTCTATTCAAGAAACGTATTGTTAACCGCCAACAAAACGTTTCCCACGGCCAACACCCCGCTACCCCACAACACAAAAATGAGCATTCAACTTTGGGCTTTAACTCGTTATATTTAGATGTATTTGTATTTATTTATTCCACCGTAGGTACACATATTACACTAGAAATTGTATTATTTTTTTATTTTCAAAGAAAATAAAAAATAAAATACAGACAGATTTGACTCTTGTACAAATTAAATAAAAATAATTGGTCAGAATAATTGGTAAAATGAATAATAAATAAATGAAAAGGTATGTCAAAATAAGTTGCCGTACAAGGGCAATGCCGAACTACCTATAAGTACTAAGATTAATGTACAAAATTACATAATAAACAAAAAAAAAATACTGAAATGAAAATAATGTAAAAGTAAAATTATTAAAATTCGTTATTGAATTGTAATTTTCTTTGTCAATAAAGATAATAAAAAAAATAATTAAAATTCATTTAAAATTTTTCAGATGGATTTATGATGTGATGACGGCATCAGATAACAATAAGCACGCTTGCTCGAATATAGCTTCTAGGAAGCTATTTTTTTACTGTAAAATGTATCTAAAGATAACGAGTTTAATAGGATATTTACCATGAGTAGTAGTGTAGGTTTTCCGATATTTGCACATTTGCGTGCGTCCTGATCGCGGTTTAACCACCATCACAAAGCATGGTAAATATTCATTTGTGCTTTTCACTAAAAGCACTAAATTACTACTAAAACACTGTGAAAAATAAAGCAAATTGAGAATATTAGAGCTACTTAACCTGCCTATTTTATAATTTTTCACACGGTAGAAACAATAAGTTCGATCGGTAGGTAATTCATATTGTAAGTTTGAATTCAATTCCTATTACCCACTACAAAGGTACAAACATCAGCCTAGCCAAGAAGTCCACTTCAGGACATACATGGGTCATCCATCACATCACAATGAGTGCAATTGGGGAGATTTGCTATGATTTTCCTATTTATTATAAAAATATTATAAAACTACCCCGTGCCGGTTTACCTTTTACTAAATAGGAAATAAATTAATGATTCACTTTTATTTATTTATTTATTAAAAGGTTTACCAACCACATACATGCATACATACAACAATCACTAAAAACAAACCTGTCCTGTTATGCATATTACTAAAACATTATCTCTATCCTTTTATCCCGTTCGGGCGGCAGACCGACACAACCGGAGAACGGATAGCTCTCCGGTGGTGTCGGTCAACCGGAGAGCGGATAGCTCTCCAGTGGTGTCGGTCTGCCGCCGTCCCTTCGGATTATGAGAGTGAGGGAATAGAGGGTGCACTTGTGTTTGCGCATACACTTGTGCACTTTAATATGTCCTGCGTACATGGCTAGAGACTGGCGACCAGTCTCCTTTGAGACTGGCCGCCGACCGGCTGTGGTCGAAATTCGGCTAGGAGGACATCATAAAAAACTAGACTCATTCAGTACCTACCTAAAATGAAAATTTTCCACTAAAGTAAAAAAACCGCATTATTCAGTTAATTGCCTTTCCGATTGTTAAACGTTCAACGGATAAGCGGCACTTAGCCATCTCGTCGAATTAAATTAATTAGGTAATCTGTTCGTTTTGTAAGCGGCCTAGCTATTCTACATATCGACATATCGATGGCGCTCTCGGCACTAAAGTTCCAATTAGGTCATATAAGTGTGTATATAATTCAGCCACTCGCACCGACAGAGTGGTTCTAACTTCCTCACTTCCTACGGCAACCGTGTTACCCGCCTAAATAGTTCTCTCTGAAAACTGGGTTGCCATCGTAAACAATTTACCGGACTTAGATGGACGGAGGCGGTATTGCACCAGTTTGCGGGTAGTTCGACAGTGACCGTCTTGCTTAACTTTTAGAAATTAACGAAGTTTTAAACTCACGTAGGTAAGTTGGGGTCTGAAGGTGAAGACATTTTGTTGAAGTTGTTGGTTTGGTAATTTTTTAGCTTATCAATAAACTTTTTTTAGGAAAGGAAAAATAAAAAATCCTGTTTAAAGAATTTTACGGGGCAAATATTGGAGTGTAGGTAAAAAGTAACATCTCAGTGCAGCCAACGATACTACTTTGATCACCCCAAATCCCAAATCCGTTTACTGTGGGGAAAACGCATCCGAAACAAAGCTTCTTCTGTTTTCATTTCATAAAATTCCAATCCTTTGAAATGAAAATCAGTTGCATTTATTTCATGAAATACACATGCGAAAACAATGGTTATTTTCCTCCAATCGAGTTAATTCGGGGTTAAATTAACGAGGGGATTGATTGGCTCATTTATCCTTTGTCAATTTATTGCACATAGATTTAAAGGTAGTTTATTGTTTGCGATATAATCATAACTGACCTAGGGTGTCGGTGGTTGTGAAGGGGACCTCATCATATTTTATTAGTACATATATAAGTTGTGTCTGACCAGCTGATATTGTTTTCACTGCTCATTGGCTACATTTTGAATATATGCAGAAACATAACCAGAAAAAATGGTATCAGCTAGTCAGTCAGTTTCATGCAAATCGGCTGCTTCTGCTGTTTGCTGCTCTCTGCATTTTGGAATTCGGTACTATGAAATAAATCGTCCAGTTCTTAAGGTCGCATTCTAAGACGGAGTTTTAACGGAGGCTAACACCAAACAAAGCTTTAAACAAAATAAGGATTGATCCGTGTATGCCTACAATATACAACTTCTGTCACACGTCCGGTCCAGCAGATATAAACCCGTTCACAACCGTGTAGATATCTGCTGGACCTTTATTTTTTGATTATATTTTATTTTTATTGTGTGTGACAACAGCTCTGTTCTAGAATACGGACTTAGACACAGAACTGTAACACAGGTGTGGTCCTCAGCGACCACAGACCTGTAAGGACCATGGACCTGTATTACAGTTCAATAAGTGTAATCCAGTGAATTGAGACCCAATTGAGTCTCAATTCACTTGATTATAAATAAATCTTACGAAAGGTAGGTACCGTAACAACCATTATGGTGACAGAAACCAGAAACTGCCCGATTATTTTTACTGCAGCAAGATCTGCATAAAATAATTTTTGCAATATCCCACTTTATTACGATGGCAAATCAATCAATCAACTTTTTATAGGTAGTTAAAGTAATGAAATATGCATAAAAATTGCATTTGCATTTTTTTTTGTTGTTGTTTTCATTTGATGAGAGAAGAAAATCGCACCAAATATTATTAAATAATTAGTGAAATGCGCCGAAACTTTTTAACATAAAAATCCTGCAGAAAATCCAGACGAATTTTTCGATCACTTGCATTTAACATTTTCGATGGGAATCGGACTTGTATGTATGTATAAAAAGCAACTTAAATATTTAAAACACGATCAAGTACAATGAAAAATAGACGTCAGTTATTCCTTTGCAAGCCCATTTGTGCACGCAATAAAAATTAAACAGGCAGATTCAAAAATCATCGGTCCAGTCTAGAGTGTCAGAGGGAACTTGATTGATGCTTTAAGCTTCAAACACACGGTCTTTTTCGCTGTTCCGGTTACATCAACAACAAAGATATTCTTTGCAAAACGGTCGTTTTATTTAAAATTTTCGTTCTCACTTCTCACATACCTCAACTCTCAAGTGCGTGAGCGTGTTTTGTCACTGTAGTCTCTAGTGATTCTGGGCAAAAAATTGTTTAATTTGAGCAATCACTGCAAGCAATCACAATCACACACTTCAGGAACTGAGCTGCGATTGCTGTCTCATTGTAAGTGACTTACAATGGGACTAAAATATTTTGGTACAATTACGACGTTAAACTAAATGTAAATTAACCCACCGAATGGTTTAAGGTATTTGGTGCTTTGTTTCTGCCAACAGCTGGCATATCAATCAGCTCTGATTACTGATTATCACAGTGATCGGAATGTTACAACCATGTATCCCATAAATTCTGTCGCCCGTCGCTAAATCCGGATGAAAACTTTAAAACGGGCCGACATTTTAACCGGCCAGCCATTTTGCCAGGGCCGGGCGTAATTGCAGTAACAAGGGTGCTCTAACGTTATTTAGTCCGTGGCATTAACGTCCCGCCGCTGTCACGTACCGAACACTTCGTGTTTAATTATATTCTATTTATCAATCTGCGCTCTTGACGCGTTTTATTATTGTTGGCTGGTTTTGAAGTTTATTGCGGGTTTTGGTGATATTTTTGCCTCTTTGTGCTAGTATCGAAATCCATATAAGCACTATTAATAATATTCTTCATGGTGTGTTAGTATCTATTGCCAGCGATACTCTCGCTCGTGCTTGTGAGTTGTGCATTTTACAACAATTAGGTATTATGCAATATAATAGGTTTTATAAGAATAGGCTGGTTATGGTTCGTCTGCATAGTCTGCATATAAATTTTCTTGTACCTACAAATTGTCCTTTGTCGAAAGCCGGTCACCTCATGCGGTATACGTGAGGTCGCAACTTACGAAAAACAAAATGTACGTCTTGGAGCGTTCATTTGTTTATCCTAAGCTTCTAGCATACTTGTTATGCATAGTGGGTAGCTCTTGTTCTTGTGCCTACTATAATAGGTGTTTAAGTCCATAATGAGCGTCGAACATCATTATCTAAATCCCCTGTCGCAATACCGATGCTGCAAACACATCTGCAAATAAGTGATCCGTGATTCCGACAACGATTTGGGCATATCACTAGACACATTTATCAGCAAACCAGCGCAGTTCGTGGTCGTTGTGATGACAGTTGACTCAATTTTAAAAGATATGTTGGTAGACAATTATAATTTTTATTGTATTCCTGCTCAAAGATGGAATCAATCGGAAGTATCTACGGAGTGTTTGTTATTGCAACCGACATAATTTTTTGGGGAGTTGAGGGGGTCATGACCCATGGGCTAAATAAATCAATGTTTTTAGGGTCACGATTGTTGATATCTGATTTTTTATTGGAAACCGTGACACTTAGGACATTGATTTTACCGGAGTTACACTCCCTAAAAATTTATGTCTGTCGCAATAACACATGCCCTATAACAGTTAATTAGTATTCATAATTCTTTATTGCACTAATAAAACAAATACATGTAAAACTTAAATCTAGAGAGGTTACGGCAAAGGCGAGCTTAACCCTAAAAAGAGTTCTCTTCCAGCATACCATAATGGGAGACAAATTTGTTATACTGGGTTCGTGTGCATATACAGAAAGAAGATTGAATCCTTAGCCTATAGTTAATAAACTACTACATATGTATAATAATATATTACACTACTTATAAAAATATATAACATACAATATAATAACAATTCTATAACTACATACGCATTTATAATAAGTACATAAACTACTTACCTACATCAAAGTCATGAAGATAGGTAATGCTAGTATAGATAGAGTTAACGACGAAAATATACACAACTCTATTTTTCATTGTTTAAAACTTAAAAGCCATCCATAGACATATTAATATCGACAATAAAGTGAGAGCAGCAGTTGCATAAAGGTTTCTATGGGACGTCGAGTTTTGAACTCTTACCAGAAATTCTCTTCTCGATACCAGAAACTCTCCTAACTGATATTCTCTTCCACTTCTGCTGCTCACCAAAAATGCACCCATTAAGCTCTGATTTCATAATTTTTCGCAAGCTAGACAGCAGACACTATAGATTTCCCCTGTGCCAAAGTAATCCACACAACTGTAGAACAATGTAGTCCCCCCGCTGTCAATCAAGCGATCGATCAGCTAGTTATGTGTAAACTGCAGCTAAGCCCGGCTCAACGCGCGCTGTAATCTTTCCGACGACAACAATGGCACGCGCCGCGTGCTGAGTACGGTTTCTGCGATCGTTGTTTGAAGTTTTGTCTTTTTAATTAGGTACAGCAGTGGGTCACAGAGAAAGGTACAAGGAGACGCCCCATCCTCTATATCCCTACGTCTCATTTGCTTGAAACTTATATCAATGTGCGTGGCCGCCATTTTATGTTATCAAGTAGGTACAAACACGCAAATTTTGGCGGTAGAGCCCATCCATGTGTTCTCCTGAATCAGAGCAATGGCTAAGCTGTCTGAAATACGTTTACAGAAGAAAACAATTGAATCTATTGTTTCAACTTACGTAGGTAAGGGAGGTGTACTACCTCGTGTAGATCTGCTATGAAACGGACACTTAACTTTGCAGTATTATTACTATTACATTCTGTAGTTAAAAACTTAGAAACTCGTTAATTGTCCGGCATTCAAGGTAAACAAATAATATTATATTACAAGTAGTATTTGAAAAAAAAATACCTTTATTAATTTTAATACTTTACGTTTATTTTACTATAAAAAGTATCGTAGTTTGACGAATTCATTACAGATGTAAGCAGGACGTTACGTTTATTTTATAATAACCGTTTTTTAAACACACCAATGTTCGTTTCATGCCATGCCACCACGCGCATTGAACAGGGCAGTGGGTGATTTAAAACGGACTAGGAACGAATGTACCACATAAATACTAATGGTTTTAAAAATTCTTTGTTTTAGCACAACACCTCTCCTCCCTCGCTCCTCTACAATAACTCTTATTAAATAAGCTAAACACTTTGAACACAAACAAATTGAGATCAAAAATTAAACAATCACAAAAGAAAACAATAAAATAATTAGATATTTCAATTGTTTATATATAAAAATGAGAGCTTGGCTTTTATTCATAGCCGAAAAAATATTCCAGAAATGTTGCGGCTATCTCCGCTGACCGCCACGCCGCCGTCTTAGCTAACTGCAAATACAAAATCACTAGATGAATTTTTGCCCGTTTTTTTTGTTGGTGGTTGCCCACATAGTTCCGGTTCCGGAGCGATGTGCCTCCATATTATGTAGGTTAGATACCTAATTCAAAGTATACTTACCTTGCAAACTTCAGCAGAGGAGCTCTGTCCCAATTACATTTTTACAGTCCATAAAAACATTCATTTCACCCGAATTTCACCTCGACCTATACGAAACCCAACATACCCGCATCTAATTATCTCTAATGTGGCTATTACCGCAAGAAACGAGATGAAATGTTTTAACCTCTTAATGGACCCACCCAACACATTAATAGGTTTAAAAATTCCTCCAAAGTGGTGGTAAGTGCACATTTATGCAAAATCTTCACCCTTGGGAGGCCTCTAGGGATGTAATACCTACACGACGTATATGCGACACAGTCTTCAATGTTTGCGTTAAGGGCTTGCGAAAAAGGACTTAGAATATTTTTTATAACACATTGTAACTGAAGTTGAGTTAGATACAAAAACTGAGTTTTAGGTTGTTACTATAGTATTAGGAATAGTTATTCTGAAGTTTATTAAGAGATGATGACAAAATGGCTAGATTCGGCAATGCATACAACGACCACTTAAACTCTTTGAAGGGAAATCAACACAAAACATAACACCCCACTGAATTCGTCATGTACCTACATTCATTTCTTCCTACTACCTAAACATTATTTCTGGTTACACGCCACTGTCTATACTTTTTCAATTACTTCTTGTCTATCCTAAGGTTGCCTGGAAGAGATCTCTCTTAGCGATAAGGCCGCCCATTGTACATTATCTTTATTTGTTTTTGTGTTTGTTTTATTATTTTGTGAGCAATAAAGAATATTTGTATTGTATTGTATTGTCCATACTTACTTGTACCTTAACAAGAAGTGAGTTTATTCACGATGTGTGGGTACACCTACTTACTATTAAATTAATTTCTATGCACTCAAAACCACCAGGCTAGGTACCTACTTACTTCTTATGTTGTATGTACTTTTCTTTAATATTAGTGTAATGTATGTTCCTTTATTTAGTTTTTATAAACTTATTTAAATAATTTAGTCGCACTATGTTGTTAAGTTTACTACTTATATTAACGTCTACCATTTGGGGGAGAGCAAGACTTTCTACCGTAATACAGTATTGACCAGTACGGAGGACAGTCACTCCACCACGGGTAACAACACAATCAAGTTATAAATACAAAAACTTACATAACTTACTAAACTTTAAATAGTGCCATTTTATTTTTGAAATAAACTGTTACTTTACTTTATTTTAACCTACCCTTAGTTAGTTCTATAGGCTCAGAATAGCTTATTTCTGTACAAAAATTGGTAAAGGTATCTATATCTATACTAGGTATACAGAGTTCTGAATACTTTCGCATTCATTATTTACCTTGGAACATTTTAACGGTTTTTGGAATAGTCGTCTCAGGCAATTTCAGTTCATTTTTTCCAACTAGAAATAAGCTCATGAAGAGAGCATTTTTGCTATTCTCGCCTTTTCACATCTTTTAACGACAGCTATGAAATTTTCGCCTGATGGTCCAAAAAAAGGAATTAAACCCGCCAAATTGTCATAAGCTCCATTGTTTAGCGTGTCTTTTCAGGATTTTTAATCTGTCTGCCGGATTGGTCTTTTTAATATTTCAGCATCAGCAGTTTATTTGTAGGAAGTCGAGAATGTCCTGGCGACTTCGTTTCGTTCGTTCGTTAATACTTAATTGTCCTTGGACACTCTGATCTAATGCCCAATTTCCATAAGAGATGTGTTAAAATGTTCCATAAATAGGCACATGTCATAATAGCTACTATGTGAGCCTTAGCTTTGTTTTTAATAACGCCGTCTTAAAATATAGACACGCAAGTATTCAATCATTCCAACCCGACCTATGCAATCAATTATTTGGACTTTGTAGATGATGAGTTTTTGGTAAGGCCAACAATAATTAAATCTTGTTTTTAGAACAAGATACGGTAGTGGTATTCCTTATTTAATGCTCTAAACCTTAGAATTACAACCGCCCAGATCTATGAAACCTTATCGAATAGCATTCCAATCGGCCCCAACCACGTTGTTCGTATTGAAAATGAAGTGAATGCCTCTGACGTTGAATTGCACTGATTGTCCGTTACGGCCCTTGACTCACTGCAATCACTTGAGTCAGACATCTAGACCATATCGTATATGGAACACTCAAGCGAAACTCGAGAGGCCTGCTGATGTGAACTAACGCATGCTTGATCGTCTGGCGAAGACCGAAATTCGATTAATGTTTGAGCCCGCCACTCACCCCGTTTCGAGTTCGTATCGACTAATCGAATCTCCGCTATTTTCACGTGTTTTGCTAGGATTTCCATACATGCAGTTCAAGTGATAGGTATTTGGTTCATCATGATGTTTTCATGAAAATTATCTTATTGCTGAATGTCAGTGCATTTCCACTACGTATTAACCTTCATAATTAATTACTTTAATCTCGGTCTGAGAATGATAAAAGGTAGCTTTACCAAATTACCTACGATCATATCTATGGCATTAGCGATAATTATAAAATAATTGAAGACTACGAAGATATTGCATTTTATCAAATTAAAAGATAAAAATTAAAAAAAGAAAGAGTAAATAACCTTGAGGAAACAATAAATATATGTAGTGCTAGCTGCTGCCCGCGGCTTTGCACGCGGTTTTTACATAGCCTATGTCCGTCCCCGGAATACCATTTACCTCCCTGCCAAATTTCATTGAGATCCGTTCAGCCGTTTAGGCGTAGAAAGGTAACAGACAGACAGAGTTACTTTCGAATGTATAATATTACGTATGGATTCATCATTTATTACCAATTCAAAATTAATCAGTTAGCTGTCAAGTGCATAGCGATTGATACTACCAACGAGTTTTGCCCTACTTCAGACAGCAGGGTTTCGTGCTAAGCACGTACCTACTTTGTAAAACTTGTCAGGGGACTTACCTATTAATGACACACCTTTATATCAAGGAAATTCGTTTGCATGATTTTACATCGATGGTATGCATAAGCAAAATCATGAGTGGCATACTAGTTTGAGAGCTACTTATTCAAAGGTATTCAAGCCTAACTAAATCATACCAACAGTTTATGATGCAAACAAGCAAAAGATATAGAGATAACGGAACTGACACGAGCGTATTCGAATTGAATCTGAATACAATGTCAGCATAACTAAAGAGTTTGACTTCAGCCTCAGACACGTACCAGTATAAGTTGGTCCATCCCGGCCCCAGTTGGTTTCGGTTACAGTCACAGGAGAGTAGAAGGTAGGAGCAGAAGGGCTCTGTACTAAATGGCTAGCTAATATCATTGGGTTGTTCCACGCGAGCGCTTGAGTGACAGTCCCCCGAGTGCGGCGCAGACCGAAAATTGTTTGTAAAAGGTAGTACTGCAAAGTTATTCTGGTAGAAGCGCATTTCAGAAAATAAGTTAATCGCGACTACTTGCTAGGAAAATACGTTTAGGTATTTATTAATCTTTGTGATAAACTTATTTTAAGTCAAGTTTTGTAGAAAACTCTTCATGATTCAGTTTTAAACAGTAGTATTTTATTTCAACAAAACGACAAATTCCTACTAATATTTATACCTATATCAATTTCCTAAAAATCTAAGCCGTCACCAGAAGGCAAAGTGCCCAGAATGCTGGCAGCATTGCCACGTTGAATCGCAATGCGAATTCGTTGACCGAAATAGAAGCCAGCATTTCTTTTTCTTTTTTATTCCGATTTATTTGTAAGGACTTTTGTTATATAAATTAAATTGTCAGTCCTATTGTATACACAACAAAATAGATTTTAAATATAAGCTTAACAAAAATGAAAACATAACGTTCAAAAATATACAATACATATATCAGATACATATATCAGATATCAGACAAAACAACTAATCTACTGCCTTCTTGTGATGGCTCACGGCCTTCGATCAATCATAATTGATCGAAGCTCACGGCCTTAAACAGCTGCATAGCTGATTCAGTTGTCGGGTGCGCTAAAACTTTGTGCAAAATTCCTGTGTCCAGTCTGTTTAAGCCGAAAGCCACCGCAAGCGATTGTCGCTCTCGATCACGGCAATCGCTTGCGGTGGCTTTCGGTTTAAGGCCGTGAGCTTCGATCAATTATGATTGATCGAAGGCCGTGAGCCATCACAAGAAGGCAGTAGATTAGTTGTTTTGTCTGATATCTGATATATGTATCTGATATATGTATTGTATATTTTTGAACGTTATGTTTTCATTTTTGTTAAGCTTATATTTAAAATATATTTTGTTGTGTATACAATAGGACTGATATGTTAATTTATATAACAAAAGTCCTTACAAATAAATCGGAATAAAAAAGAAAAAGAAATGCTGGCTTCTATTTCGGTCAACAAATTCGCATTGCGATTCAACGTGGCAATGCTGCCAGCATTCTGGGCACTTTGCCTTCTGGTGACGGCTTAGATTTTTAGGAAATTGATATAGGTATAAATATTAGTAGGAATTTGTCGTTTTGTTGAAATAAAATACTACTGTTTAAAACTGAATCATGAAGAGTTTTCTACAAAACTTGACTTAAAATAAGTTTATCACAAAGATTAATAAATACCTAAACGTATTTTCCTAGCAAGTAGTCGCGATTAACTTATCAGTAGAGACCGGATTATATACAATTGCATTTGCATATTTAGTACATTGTCATCTGTTATTGCATATAACAGCAACTTAACTAAAACTAAAATCACAATTAAACTTTAACTAAAATCTCGTGTCCGACCTATTTTCAGGGTAAGATAGATAATCATAATGATGAAAAATCTAAATATTACGTTTTATAGCTCAGTTACTGATAGCTGGCACGATCGTCTTTTGTGTTTCGTATACTGGAATGACTGGAGGCCTACCCCATTACGAAATTTTGTTTCGTTTCGTTCGATCGGAGTCGTTCTAATCGAACGGAAGCTGATCGAAATCGAAAAAGGCAATTTAACTGTTTGCTAGATTCGTACAAACAGCTATATTGCCTTTTCATTTTATTTGACACTGAATTTTCGGTCCTTAGAATGGTCTTTAAATAAACATGTATTAAAAAGTCAGAGTCATAAAATACGTCCGAAAACGGTCCTACGACAGGACCGTTTACACACATTGAGTTGGACACAATACACATTGTTTTTTGCGGCCGTACTTCGCAACTGCGGAAGAAAATAACTAGAGTAGGCTCTAGTAGTCGCCAGCTTTGTAGGCACAAAGTTGGCGACACTGGGTCGCCAAATTTGTGACGTCAGCATAGTTAATTGTATGAAAAACTATGACAATCGCGCTAGCTTTAAATAACCCAGCTTTAGCTGGCCATACCTGCCGTAATAGTATTTTTTTTTTTATTTCTTATTGCATACCTATTTTAACAAATTTCATCTAATTAAATGGATATTTTAAGCATTTTTCATGCATATTTCAAGCGTTTTATGTTGCTTATAAGCCGGTCTCTACTTATCAGTAATCACATTACTGCAATCACTAATCTATTCGGTATATAAATACGTGATTTTAATACCTTACTCAGTCTGAAATCATAAAAATGAAGGCTTTTATTGTGGTTCTTCTTGCGTTGACAAGTGTTGCTTGCGCTTATGAAGCGGGTCCAGGCAACACTGCCTATGGATATCTGGCCAATGTTGCCATTCCTAGGGCAGAGCAGATACGTCAAGCTGAAGAAAGGGCTTCTACCTCTAGAATCGTCGGTGGTGTCCCTGCTACTACAGGACAATACCCATACCAGGTTCGGGTTGTTTGCTTTTTTTAACTGACTATAAAAAAAATAGAGAAAGTTCTATGTTCGGCTATGTACCTATGTATGTTTTTTTTATATATGTTCGTCGATTATCCCGTTAATTGTGAACCGATTTGGATGATTATTTTGCTTCTCTGCGAGAATGATCTCAATCTTCCCATAAAAATAATATTTCGAGGGATTATTATTTGACCCGCTTAACTTGAAAACAGTGTAAATAATATTAAGAAAGGAGTTTGTAGATTTTGGCCCTAACATCGGTAGGTAACCATTTTGTTTATTTTTTTGTTCAAAATCGCTGCGCGCAATTAAAGTTATATATTCGGATAGGAGAAACTAAAACAAATATTTTATAAAATAATGTCCTAAAGCGTCAGGTTTCTGACAAATTCACAGATGAAAATAACTATATTTTTTCTTCTTAAGTGAATATCTGGACGGCTCCATACAAAAATCTTATATCTTTTATCTTATCCTATGCTCTAGCATAGGATAAGAGCATAGAATAAGGCATAGCATAGGATAAGGCATTTAGCATACAAACTATGGTAAAAACATTAGCTGCATTATATTTGATGGTGCGCATTTATATTTCAGAACACAATTTGAACACAAATTTCTAACACATTGTCCTAAACTCAAATTAAAAAAAAAATCGACTATATACTTACATACCTCATAACCCTCCGTTGGTAGTCGGGTAATAAATAAATTATCTCGTTCTAGGCTGGTCTCCTCAGCAGCATCATTGGCCTGAACGGCAATGGCGTATGCGGCGGTTCCCTCGTCAGCGCAAATCGCGTCATTACCGCTGCGCACTGCTGGTTCGATGGCATGAACCAGGCCTGGTTGTTCACCGTCGTTCTCGGTTCCACCACACTCTTCTCTGGCGGTACCAGGATGGACACTAGCGCTGTCGCTACCCACCCCAACTGGACGCCTCTCTTGGTCCGCAATGATGTTGCTGTTGTTTACCTGCCATCAGCTGTAATTATCTCAAGTAAGTTTTTATACAAATGTGAGATGCAAAATTCACTTTACTTGATATGAATCAGTTGAGCTACCTGTGTATTGATTGCAACAGTCTGCAATTAGCTCAATTTACTAGTTTTATTGTAATTTTCTGTGTTAGTATAGGTCTTTACAGGTTATGATATTATGAGTATAGTAACGAAGTGGCATAGTCACTGTGTGACAAAACTGCAGAATAAATAAAGATAATAAAAAAAATAGCCAGCTCTCATTACCTGCATTGGTAGGTTATGCCTTGGCATTGCGTGCACCATTTGTATTTGGTTATGTAGCATACAAAAAAAGAATTAATAAATCGATTCGAGGGCGTCGTCATTAGAACCACAACGATTTCAATTGATCTTATTGAATCGATTTTATTGACGATCGAAGTGGCGTGGTGGGCGAAGTTCCACCTGCGACGCAGGAGGATGCGGATTCGACTCCCGCCTTAGGACAAATGTTTGTATGATCGGCCAATATTTGTTACGGGTGTTCTGGGTGTTTTCTATGTATAATAAAAATGTATATTTATGTATTGTATTGCATTATTACCCATAACACAAGCTCTGCTTAGCTTGGGGCTAGATGATGCTGTGTGGATAGTCCTGCATTATTTATTTATTATTATAGATATTATCTTTACTTATGATAGTAATCATACTTATAAATGATTATCGTTCGCTACGCTCTGTATCCAACCTAGTCAAGCGAAAATTTTAATTGCTGCGATAAATGTTATTTCAGGTGCCACTGCCCCTATCGCCCTGCCTTCTGGTCATGAGCTTAACGAGAACTTCTCTGGTCAAACTGCTATTGCCTCTGGTTTTGGAATTACTAGTGATGGTAAGTAACACCACTTTTAAACCTTACACATATGGGTAAACTACATACGTTATCCACCACACCACACCAAGTTAAAACTGAACTTACCTACCCTTATTCACCCTAAACCTCTTATAAGAGAAGTCGCATTTTTTTCCAGTCCTGTGAAGTTTTACGCCAGTCCTCCGCTTGTAGCTCATCTAAACTTATACCATTTATTTCTCTATGTTCTTCTCGTCATTCGTAAATAAAATGTCCCTTCAAGTTGACCGCGTCATCATCGACTACGTTTGCTTTGTTTGATTTCACAGCCTATACTTTGTACAAGCCTAAGCTAGTCAAGGGTCGCCTGACAAAACTGCGCCAATGTCATGATTTATTTCATTTTAGGTAGTGGCGTCAGCCTCAACCAGTTCCTGAGCCACGTAAGCCTCAACGTGATAACAAACAGTGCTTGCAGCTGGGCGTTCCCTTTCATCCTACAGGACAGCAACATTTGCACCAGTGGAATTGGTGGCGTTGGAACTTGCGGCGGTGACTCCGGTGGTCCTCTCGTCGTTTCCAGAAACGGCTCGCCCCTCTTGGTAAGAATTTACGTTTTATATTTATTTACCTATTTTAATAGGATTTCACATAATATATCCAGCTAATAAAGCTTACAACACCTTTTATTGAACTAATTTGACATTTACATCAACCGAAATAACTATAGCACAACTTTTACAAACTACCCGATTTAATCAAAGAATGACCAGTCCTACAAGAGATCTGTTCCGAAGTGAAAGACATACATTGTGATTTTGAATAAAAATTGAATTAACCAGGCCATATTTGTCCTTGTCCTTTAGATCGGTGTCACCTCATTCGGTTCTGCTCTCGGATGCGAACAGAACTTGCCAGCTGCTTTCGCCCGTGTCACCTCTTATGTAGACTTCTTCAACCAGCACATTCAAACAGGGTCTGCATAAACGGTATTAGTAGGGTCAAGCTTCAATAAATTTAATTAAATTTTAGAGTAGTGGTGTTTAATTTTTGTTTTGTTTACTGTGATAATTCGATCTTCGCCTTTATCTTTGTTTAAAGTAAGTATCACGTAAAAAGTTCATAAAGAGTGTTAATTTGGTTCCTCAAAATAATGTATGAAAAAGTAAGCCAAGGAGACTCGAACTCAGAGATCTCATTAGATTTTTTAGTGTTTGGTAAAACTAATCTAAACGAAACTTTTTCAACTAACAGGGCTCACTTGCTTTCGGTTAGAATACATGACGTATAAAGTGCGTTTTACCACCATAGAGCGTGAAAAGGTTTCTATCCCATGAAAACTGATATGGAGTCAAAAGTAGCTTATGTTTTATTCCATGCTTGGAACTACCTATACGAAAAATTTTAGCATGATTGGTTCAGTAGTTTTGGCGTGAAGAAGTGACAAATATCCATTATAATGTAACTTTTTGGAAAATTATGGGTCTGTTAGTAGTTTTTTCCTAGCCAGGTCTAACAAGAATCAGTATCAGTAACACTACGGACTTTGGCTTCAGTCTAAAGACATTTCAATGTAGGACGCTACATTTCAGTACAATTATTTTTTATCAACGAATTCACAGCAATCATTACAAACCTGTCTGTTATCTGTTATTTACCTCGTAAAAATTTACAAAGCAAGTTCTTTTTCGGTTATAAAAAGAACTTAACAGTAAAAATTCTTATGTTAATATTAAGTTGTTGCAATGAAGACTTTTCAAGTGTTTGCAGTGCAAATTTTTTTGCATATAACACTCGCTCTAACTCTTTTTACACCAAATTATGTAATGGTACACAATGCTTATGGGTATTTTGAAAATATTGGTATACCCCGAGCTGAGAAACTGTCTATAGAAGAACATATGCGCGATTTGAAACCAAGGATAGTTGGAGGCGAGGCTGCAGATATAACTAGATTCATGTATCAGGTAAGCTAACATTTAAATTTATCTGAAAGGTCTAAAAAACATGAAAATGTTACGAAAAGTAAGAGTTAATCATTAACAAAATTATATGTACAAACAAAATTTATTTACGTAAATAGTAGATTCATTTTAACTCTGCTTAGCCCAAACTATAATGCTGGACAATTCGTCAAATTGTCCAGCATTATACTATATTTATTTATTCAATCTAGGTATATAATATTGTATAACTAAAATATTATATTTTATAATATTATAATTTATAATTATTAATAATAATAAAATTACTGAATACCTGCAATCATCATCAAGATCATGAGCCTATATTAGTAGTGGGGGCCTCCCCTAATGAGTGTCATAGCGCCTTTCTTCAGCTTGCCGCCTCCAGCATCTGCCTGCAGTCTTCCGCAGATCGTTATACCACCTGGCCGGAGGAAACCTGCAATAATAATTCCTTATTTACCTAATAATTTATTTTGTAGGCTGGACTTCTTATATCACTTATAAATTCAACAAGCATCGGTTTATGTGGTGGAACTCTCATCAACAAAAACAGAATAGTCACAGCAGCCCATTGCTGGTTCGATGGGGTGCACAAAGGGAAGTGCATGACCGTCATTCTAGGCTCTGCTGAATTATTCTCTGGTGGCACAAGAATAGAAACCTGTGAAGTACATATGCACCCCAAATGGGATCCAAGACAAGCTTCGAGTGATATAGCGGTTGTATATTTGCCTAATCATGTCGCATACTCTAGTAAGTGAATACATTTTTCAAACACTTTATTATTCAATAGGTACTCAATACTCAATCATTTATTGCATTCTGTAGGTGTACAGAGGTGTTTATAATCTAATTAAGTATACACTATAGACCCTGCTGGGCACACAATATGTATGGAGAGAGCGGAAGACGTCATTTTTAACATGTTAGGTATATTTTACTCGTTTGTATATTTTTTATTTTTCGTTTCAATATTCGTCAATCGTGTAATATGCTTTTGTAAATTAATAAAACCTTTGATTGTTTTATAAAAAAAAATACGTTTTTCTCATTTTTCAACGTGTCAGGTGTCGTGTCAGTTTATTATATAATTTAATTGTCATTACATAGGGGCTCGATGAGTGAAGTTTAAGTTTCGATTCTCCGAATATTCGAAATCGCCTTATTTTTTTTTATACTTACCTGATTCCTAAGTTTTACTAACAGGTCTATTATTAATTTTTTTAATGTTTTAGAAACGATTGCTCCTGTTGGTCTACCATCCAAACATGAGATAAATGAAAGTTTTGTGGGAGAAGTGGTGGTTGCTTCTGGATTTGGACGAATTTCTCAGCGTAAGTATATGAAATTTAAAAAATAAGAGATAGGAGATAGTTAAAAATAAACATTTCATAGGAAGTTATTAAAGGGCCGCATACAAGCACGCCACATAAGTCGTTATTGTTTGCATCTACTTATGAAGCCGTGTTTTGTCTTGATCTCCGTTGAATCTCAGGCTTAAAGTGCCACAAATTGAAAACAAAACTTTAATTCCTATACCACCTTGTTATATCTTCTTGACAAACGTGCAATTCCACAGAAACACCAATCACAAGTAACCAGAGCCTAAGTGAAGTCAAGCTGACAATAATTTCAAATGAGAAGTGCTCCCCGACTTACCCTGGGGTCATTACCGATAGCATTCTCTGCACCAGCGGGAACGGGACCCATGGATATGTGTCTATCTGCAGTGGTGATTCGGGAGGCCCACTCGTTCTCAGTAGGCATAAGAAGGACATTCTGGTAAAGTTAAAGTTCTTGGAACCTATGGTAAACATTGTTTCGAATGTAGGTACGAAAGATGGTTCGATGATTCAAATCAAATTTATGTCAGTGTGTGATAATTAATTTAAAAGCGAAGTGGTGCAATTATCAGTAAAAAAACCAGCCCAGTTACTGAAACCTGGCGCGATCGTCTTTTATTTTTCGTACTTATACTGGAGACCTACTTCAATAGTAAATGTAGTTGCGTTTCGTTCGATCGGTACTCTAATCAAACGAAAACTGAAGTGTACGATGTTGAGGTGCCCCTTCATTTTGTAATGATGGATGTATATTTTTCATTCTATTTAACAATGAAATTACAGTCCTTAGAATGGTTAATATATAAAAATCTATTAAAAAGTCAGAATAATAAAATTCGTCCGAAAACGGTCCTTTCGTAAATAAGCGAGAGTAGACGTTGACTTTTGCACCTGTACTTCGCAACTAGGGAAAAGAACTAGAGTAGGCTTCCACAAATTTCGTCGTCAAATTTGTGACGTCAGTGTGATTAATATATAAAAAACAAAAAACCAATTGCGCCGACTTTAAAAAATATTTGTTTTGATAACCCCTATTTATAATTTGACATTTCATATAACTATTACTTAGCACTTATAGAATATTAGACACTCATTTTGAATATGAAACTTGAGCCAAAATACTCTAGGAGTGATCTTTAAAGCAACCAAAACTTAAGATAAAGCACCTAAGATAGGTTGATGATGATCTTTAAAGCCGGGTACTGACCGGGGCGTGACTGGGCGTAGTGTAACATGTTTGACAGTGAGCGCTCGTGCAGTCAGTACGGGGAAAAAAAGCGCTCGCAACGAGCAACGAGACGGATTTTTGACATTACATGCTCGCTGCGAATGGTACGCCCCGTAAAACCAGTCCGTACCCGGCTTAACACCGTTTTTTTTTTCAGGTTGGCGTATCCTCCTTTGGATCACCACTTGGATGCGATGAAAACTTGCCGAGCGGATTTACCCGGGTCACTTCCTTTCTAAAGTTCTTAAAATCTCATATGATTGACAAATAAATCCATTTTTGAGGACTTTGTGTTTCCTCTACGTTTTTTCCTATCTATTTTTGTTACCAAGTACGAATACATAATCACCAGAGGTATTTAAAAAAAAATAATTCATTCTATGTGAATCAAAAACCCAATCAGCAGTAGGAGCAACCTATAGATTTGGATCAAGAGACAACCTCAGATTAGTATAAGGCTTATATGTACCTATTATAACAATGCCATCTCTTTATATATAACTAGCTGCTGCCCGCGGCTTCGCACGCTCTTTTTCGGAATAAAAAGTAGCCTATGTACGTCCCCGGGATACCAGCTACCTCCTTGCCAAAATTCATTAATATCCAGCCGTTTAGGCGTGAAAAGGTGACAGATATACAGACAGACAGTTTCTATTGAATTTATAATATTAGTATGGATTTAAGCGTTATGCATACAAGAAAGCATATTTTACGATACTGTAAACATTCGGGCAGCCACCAGTAAGATACGAGGTCCAAAATGAGGCTTGGCCGGTTACACGGACACGTTTTACGAAGGTTAAGAAATCGTTTGTTGTTAATTGCCTAAGAAAGTAAGGAAATAATGTTCAAAAACATTATTAAAAAGTCACTACAAGGAAAAGCATTCTGTATGACTTTCGGATAAATATGCTTGGAAACATATTATACAGTGTTAATTATTATTTAATATTTCTTTGTTTGTTTTGATATTTGACTATTCTAAGTGCATTATAAATGTATGACTATTGAATTGAATAAATAAATTTATATTGAATAGAACCTTTGTTATGAACTATGTATATACATGTGCATAATAATTTGGCGTGTTAAAAAAAACTAGAAACGAACTTCAAATTCCGGTAAATAGGATTAATTTATGTTCACGTGCAAAAAATAGGGTTTACACTTAGATAGCGCGATGTAATTTTCCTAGTGGCGACATCTAGTTACAGTTCAAGTATAATTTAGTTTGATGGCACATGGATGAAAACTGTTGACGCCATGGAAACCATTAGGTTGATTTATTTTTGCTTTTTGGATATTGTCGAGGTGTCCGTGACCTAAATAGAGTCCCTAGCAGAATACCAGCGCTACAGCATGGCGACATGCTGGAGCATCAAGCTGAGCTATGGGCCATTTCTCTGCCACAATAATATACCTGTTACATATCTAATGTACTATATTTAAGCTACTTAGTAATTAAGAATTTAAAAATTTCATCAGTACCTCTTGTTTTATTCTTTGTTATAAATAGATTTAATTTAATTTTTTTGGACTGATTCGTATTGTGGTTTATGAGAAATAAATAATTTTAATTTTATTTTAGGTGATAGTGAAACTATCATGTGATGATATTTTACAAATTTTTCTCGACAATCAAACATAAAGGGGACCACCTCAAAATCAGTCTTGATACAACAACGAAATAATCATCAAAATCTAATAACAATTGGCGCAGATATCACCAATATTGTTGTAGCTAGCCGTGATTCTTCCAAACAATATGTTGTTTTAAGTTTACGGGATAAATACTAATCCCTCGGGAATACAATTTTTATAGGACCACCACGGGATCATTCTTTATACAAATAGTAAAAGAGGCAGCAAAATCAGTTAACCATTGGCGGAGATATCAAGTAACATATGTACATTAAAAAAAACATACAGACGAATTACGAAGTAATTCCTCCTCCTTTTTGAAGTCGATTAGAAAACATTTTTCATCTTGTATGTATGTACTCGTATGTTACTTGGTATCTCCGCCAATAGTAGGCAGCCGACGACCGGTGTTTTCTCAACTTGTTGCAGACTCGCCGTCTGGTTGTAAGTAGACTTTAAACCACGCTATGCACCTTTTCATGCCTTGGCTACATTACATTTAGGTCCTACCTACCTAACTAGGCGCCGCGGCTGCACGCTGGCTTCTCGACTGGTCGGTGGTACGCGCGCGTGTGTTGGGTAGTGTGTTGGCTGTAGCACCCATGCAATTTAGGGTGTGGTTGGGTTAGTAGTATAGCATTATGTTATCTGTACCTAAGGTTTTTCATTTATCTTGAGTAGGAAGCCAAATATGACCTCAATGCCAAATATAGCCTCTTTCAAGACCAAATATGGCCATAAACGATTTATGGGTAAATAAAATAAATCTTGACCTAAATCTAGGGCTATAAAGGAACTGACCTTTGTTGCCAAAGTTATCAGATATCACTAGGTAAGTAATCAAAGATGGCATTGGCCGTGAATTATTCTTTACTATTTGTTATTTGTCTTCTTTTATTATTGTTTACGCATGTTTATGGGAAAATACAAGAGTAAGGAAAGTTTCTATGTGAATAATACTAATGGTTGCGACAGAAAGTCGCAATCAGAATCTCTTGGACAAACTCATAATAAACGGTAAGCAATTGGTGAACGGATGAAAAAAAATAATAGTACCTACCTATCTTATAATTATTAGCTTTAGTATGTTATATTGTTACCCATTTATGGATTGACTCATGAAATCGACTGATCTATCTTCAATCTGACTCTAATGGGGTAGTAGACAAGAGGCGCTCAAAATGTTGCTTATTGCTTAGACATAAATAGTTAAGTTATTATTAATGTTTAATTACGTACTATCTGTTTTATAAGGTGATGAATAAAAGTATTATCTATCTATCTATCTGATTTGACACAACCTCTTGCCAATTTTCGTGAGGAGACTGAAAGTCGCGTCCTAATGATTTTATATTTTGTTATAGGGGTTTACTGATAACATGCCTTCAGCATTATAAATAGACACTCATCTTTTTTCAGAACAACCATAACTTAGATATACTCTCACAATGAAGATCCTAGGAGTTCTCTCTTTGGTAGCAGTGGCTTGTGCAAGCACCATTGAATTAAGGTCGAATAACCCTGTATACGGATACATCAGGAATACTGGTATACCATTGGCTGATAAAATATTAAAAGCGGAAACTAAAGCTAAGAATAATGGATCGGGCAAAATCATTGGCGGTAGTTATGCAACTCTTGCGAAAATCCCATACCAGGTAACTACTAGGAGCAGGGCAACTCTTGTAATCCAGAACTCATAATCACAAAATACGTCAAAATCCAGCAGAACTGCAGTACCCAAAGGTGATCCACAGTACGATTTCAGGCGGCATCAAAAGATTTTGTGCTTATATTTTCTGATGAAGTATTTAAAATAATTCCAGCTTCTGTCCGTAGCTCCAAATTCGTATATAATAAACAATCTATTTTTCCTTCCTGGTTCCTCATCAGGAATTAAAAATAGATTATAGATACTCAGGCATAATTTCAATAAGATCAATTCATTTTGACTTGAAAAAGCATCAATCTAAACTTTCACCTATTAAATATTTGTGTGGTTCTGTTTAATTTTACCTAAATGTTCTTTTATTTCTAGGCAGGTCTTCTTGGAAGCTACGATGGCAACAATGGTAGAGGTATTTGCGGTGGTTCTTTGGTGAAAGCCAATCGCGTGATCACAGCCGCCCATTGCTGGTTCGATGGGCAGAGTCAAGCCAATCAGTTCGAAGTGGTTCTCGGTTCTATCACTTTGTTCTCTGGTGGCACTAGGGTGACAACTAATAATGTCGTCGTACATCCCAATTGGTCTCCTTCTGAAATACGCAACGATGTCGCTGTCGTCTTCTTGCCATCCTCTGTTTCTTTCTCGGGTAATTATACAAGATTATTTATTTTGAGACATTGAGCACTTTTATTCGCTAGTTTTTTGTCTAGAGGTGTTAGAAAGATAAAGTTGTTTGGCAAAATTGGACCTCAATATCAAGATCACAAACCCATCCTTAAAATTTTTAATTTAGTTTGTATTATAGTTTTCTTTCTGCATTATTACAGACACCATAGTGCCCGTATCACTACCATCAGGATCGGAGCTTACAGAGACTTTTGCTGGAGAGAAAGCCATTGCATCTGGATTCGGCCTAACATCACAAAGTGAGTGTATAATATTGCTTTTATTTTTATTATTCGGACACTTCGTTGGTATCATATGCAGCCTAATTATCAGTCTTAAATATGTGCTTGCTAGACGCAATTATGCGACCTATGCAATTTACCTATACAAATGTGTTTTGTTGATCAAAGTAAGGTTAGTACGCCAACTAATACGTCAAAAGCCTGCATGCCTTGGTAAACTTACATAGGCACATCATTATTATAAACATTGTAATAAAATGTTTCTTTTGCATTCAGGAAAAATTATATTGACTGAGAACCGCCGTTATACGTTGGCTGCTTCTCATAGATGTTTCAAGTATATAATTTCTTCACAGATGGGGACATCCCTACTAATCAAAGCCTGAGTTACGTCCAATTGTCCACCATCAGCAACCGCATTTGCTATTTGGCTTTCCCCTTCGTCCTTTCAAGCTCCAACATCTGCACCAGCAGTTTTGGCAACGTCAGCACTTGCAGAGGTGATTCGGGTGGTCCTTTAGTGGTCTATAGGAATAACAGGACAATTTTGGTGAGAATTAAGTTAAACCGCCAAGTGTGAGTCGACTCGCACACGAAGGGTTCCGTACCGTAAAAATCAGGGAACTTTTTCAAAGAACATCAAATTTTCACTTGTTTGGAGACACCTTTAAATTTTAATTTTTTTTATATATATAGTATTTTTCGTTACTACAGTTGACGTGTTACTTATGTATAGAAAGTTTTATGTGTCTACCTATTGTGTTTCAAGACAAACGAAGAGCAAAAATAGCGAACAAATCACGTCTTTTGTATGGAAACCTCCTTTAATTTGGATGGTTTTTTATTTTTATTATTTGTTGTTATAGCGGCAAGAGAAATAAACATTCTCTAAAAATTTCAACTGTCTACCTCTTACGGTTCATGAGATAGAGCCCCGTGACAGACGGACGGACAGACGGACAGCGGAGGGTTAGTAATAGGTTTCCGTTTTCACCCTTCGGATACGAAACCCTAAAAAAGAAAGGAAAAAGAAAATAATTCATATTATATCGTTATGACAACCACGTTAGCTGAGACTTGACAAACCTTTTTTTTTTAGTTTAATTTCATTATAGAAGCCTAATAGCCAGTATTTTGCCAGTTGCTCGCGGTTATCTCTCGATTTAGCTAACCATTAAATCTCTTGTCAACATCAATTCGGCAAGAAAAAGAAGTATAGACAAGAGATTTGATCAATTTGATCATTGATTAGTAATAGGAATAGCGATAATAAGCGTACAACCGGCTGTAAGTGAGTCAAAGTTCGTCATGTTTCAGCTAACTTGTGGATATGATATTAAGTTAAACTGAACGTTGTAGATAAAAACAGGCCAAGGAAGGTGAATAAATCAGATTGACAAATTCTGACAACCCTTCAGACTTGACACGGGTTCGCAGGTTCATGCAATTCCATACAACGGCTTCTGAAGGCTTCTAAAATATAATGATTTGTTCAGCTCGCCCGACACGATGCGTTCGGCTTTAATTTGACGATTGGAAAAATACTTCTTATTGACTTTTTTTAACTGCTTTTGTATTTTTTTTTTTACTCTTCAGATTGGTATCACCTCATTCGGTTCCGGTTTTGGATGTGAGTCTTGGTTACCCGCTGCCTATTCGCGAATATCTTCTTTCATCAACTTTTTTAACGAGAATCTATAAATGAAATAAAATGTGCAGCTATTATTTTTGTTTTATTTTTCAAATGTCTTATATCTTTCCTACTCAAAGTACGGGAAACTTAAAACTTAAGGTTGTCGCAGATCAAAAGCGCACCGCTACAGCACAGCACAACAATGTGCATTCAAGTATGGGCTTTAACTCGTAACATTTAGATGTATTTTACATAATATGTAGGCTGGTGTATGCCCAACGGCGTTGAAAACACAAAATAATTATCTGTAGCCATAAAAATAATTTGTTTGATTCGTGAAATATTTTCAAGCATAGACCAGCCTTAACTCGTAACATTTAGATGCATTTCATATTGACGGCATCAGATTACAGACAGCTCACGGGCCACTCCTTTGAAGCTTGTGGGAAACCATTTTGTCACTGTAAAATATATCTAAAGATAACGAGTTGAGGCCCATATTTAAATGCATATTTATTTTGTTGCTGCGCGGTAGCGGTTTTGGATTAATAAGCGCAGAACTTTAACCGGAGCGACTTAAATTTTCTTCGTGTTTTTTTTATAGTCAACGAGCTGATGCCCACGGCTTCGCACGCGCTGTTTAATATCCGTCCCCGGGACACCATTTACCTCCTTGCCATATTTAATTGAGATCAGTTCAGCCGTTAAGGCGTGAAAAGAAAACAGACACACAGACAGGCAGACAGATTTACTTTCGAATGTATAATACTAGCTGCTGTCCGCGGCTTCACACGCGCTTTTTAAGTATGTAGCCTATATCCGTCCCCGGGATACCTTACCTCCCTGCGCGGCGGTTTAGGCGTGAAAAGGTAACAGACAGACAGGCAGGGTTACTTTCGAATATAAAATTTTAGTATGGATAGACCTTCGATTGACCACAATCTCACCAGATGGAAGTTCAAGTTAGTGTCACGACTTGTGGAACGAGCTTATTACCTACCCGGAGTATGGGAACCTGTGTCACAGTTAGAATTCGAGACGCGAAAATGTTTAAGAATAAGAATAAGAAAATAATAATTTTATTGTAAAATTGTGTTGATCATAGTTACATGAAGGTCTTAAATTATAGTAAGTATCAACAATTTTATCCTATTCGGACATACAATCTTAGTCTAGGCAGATAATCATCTAATGTCAAAAAATTCTCTCAAATTGTAATGAACGTTATTAACAAGCCACTTCCTTAACTTAAGTTTAAACATGTTTCCATCAAGTTATTTTAGTTCTACTGGTAAATTATTGAAGACTTTGATAGCTGTTACATATGTGCTTTTGTGGAACATTGAATTGTTGATTTGAGGTATACATAGGTTAAACTTATATTTATTTCGCAAGCTATCAGATCTAATAGATTTTATGTTGAAGAATGTTGAGTTATTTTTTACGAATAAGCAAATCTCTAAAATGAATATCCCAGTTAATGTTAGGATCATTGTCTTTGAAAACATCCCGCAAGGACTGAGTACTCTCTAAATTATATATGGCTCTAATGCATTTTTTTTGCATAGCAAAAACTGATTGGACTTCAACTGAGTTTCCCCAAAAAATCACCCCGTAGCTTAATTGAGGGAAAACGTGTCCATAGTACGCGTTTTTTGCTACCTGTTTTGACGAAATATTACTTAAAATATGTAGAGCATAACAGTACTTAGATATTTTGCTATTTACTTTATTAATATGACATTTCCAATTTAAATAGGTGTCAATTCCTATCCCGAGAAAGTTTATTTCACTGACTTCTTCTACCGTATTTCCTTGGTTACAAATTTTTAGGTTTACTGTAGGTGTTTTGTAGTTTTTAAATCTAAGATATTTTGTTATCTTATTTAAAGATCTTGTAAAACATGACCATTAGTACCGGCTCTGTGATGATCTTTCAACAGATATCATATAGGTGTTTCATGGAGCTGGCCTTTTCAATTGACAGGCAGCAGCAGTTGTTAAGAGACAAATGGACTGAACCACACTTCATGAGTGACAGAAAACCAGATGCCTTGGTCTTGTGATAACACAGTTAATATGAATTTGATGATCATGCTGATGGAACAAAGCTTGTAATGGTTAAAAATCAGCCACGTCGGCAGCGCGTTTGTTTATTACGTAGGTGCATTTGAATCGGGGAAATACAATTTATGAGATTGTCTATCAGGCTTCCATCAGAATTAAATGATAAATATTACCTACTTAGATAGGTAGGTACTTGTACTTAGGTACTTATCTTTAATTAAGCACACAATTTAATATTTTAATTTGGAATACCTGACTTGTCCAAGTGTCCTATTGTACAGGGTGACTTTTTGAGATGGGAGTGTATGGCCAAACCCGAAACCCATGAGAGTTCGTGAATGACTACTTAGTTGTTAGTTTACTTTTTACGTTAGTTTATAGATATAGGTAGATTTTTGAGTGAACTTTTTATAATTCATACTGAAAACATGTTTTATCGAGGATAATACTTATTTTAATACAGGCTTCGTATCCTGGCCAGCGGCAAGTACCTTCACCAGTTACTGTTGTTTTAAATTATTATTTCATATTTTCACAAAGGCTTGGTCGCAGTTGTATTCAAACTAAAAAAGTAAAATAGCCATTACCTTTCAATTTAAATAATGCATTCTTTTGTAAAGATTGATCTTAATAAGCAACAAAATACGTTTTTGCAAAAATACAGGGTCATATTTTTTTAATAATTAATCGGTTCGATATCCTACAAAATTAAAAGATGTATAAGAAAACTAGCTAGTACCCGCAACTTCGTTAGCATGTAATGGATTCTACTCTACACAATCATTGCCCAAGACGCACATGTCCTTCAAAACCTCCATGTGTCTAACACTCCTACGCCCGCCCGGGTTGCACCGCCGAGGCTGGCAGTAAATGCGTTAAATAATTTTTAATGTCAAGTTAAGCCTACCCATCATCTAACTTTCCTATATCTTGCGTAGGCCAGTTAAAAAAGTTTAATGAGGCACTACAAAACAAAACCAGAATTAATTAAAAGCAAGAGGTACATGTATAGTAATACAATATAAGTATGTATAGTAAAAGAGAGAGTTTCAGTCGGTATTTTGTATGACCGAGTTGATTAGGTCGTGTTCAGCTTTATAGAAGTTGTATTTCGCAATAGGACGTCTTACCATAGGTTGGGAGATATGATTGAAGTTACTACAGAGCGCTAAGAACGGGGGTGTGCGGGATCCACGACTACTAGGGAGTTGCCCGCTTGGTAGTGAATAATGGCGGGAAAATTAGAGATGTAGAGATCAAGTATGTTACCATTTACATTCACAAGGCCATTGAACTGCTTCGCATCAAATAAAGACAGAAAGTTTAGGAGAACGAAACACTGGAACTGAAGAACCAAAGCCAACCAAATATTTATCTTGGTTCATAGTGTGAGGCAACTGCCAGTACATGGCTGGGATATAAAAGTCACCAAGAACGCAGAATAAGTTGGTAGTTGTGTTTATGAGTATACCATGTACTAAGTCAAAGTGTTCCTCGTATGTCGTGGTCCCGCTAGCAGGCGGTATGTAAACAGCGCTAAATATATTTTTGTAAGTGCGATCCGCAGTAGGAATTTCAATAAGAATATGTTCGATTAAATTAGACTGTTTAATATTAGTTAGATCCGAAATATCTACTAGTGATGAATGCAATCCCCGTAAAACAGCTACAAAGACACCACCATATTTCGTTAGTGGCAGTACGATCTCGGTCGCAACGATAAACTATGTAGCGGTTATCAATGAATTCATTGTTGTTAATTTCAGGAGTGAGCCACGTTTCAGTTAGCACAATAATATCGTAGGTATGAGATAATATGCTTAAATAAAGTGTATGTAACATGCTTAAATAAAGTGTATGTAATTTAGTACTAAGACCTCAATAGATAGATAGATAGATAGATAGACAATGCTTTATTCATCACCTTATAAAACAGATAGTACTTATTAAATATAATGTAGGGAACAGCAATGGAACTGGCGGCCTTATCGCTTAAAGCGATTTCTTCCAGGCAACCAAATATCAATATTGATAGTAAATTGACAAATTATTTGATCTACGAGTGATGGTTGCCTTGCTTAGTTTGTTTGTAAAGTTTCTCGAGGTCCCGCTCCGTCCGGATGATGATACTCGTAAGTGGGCTGTCATCTTCTTCTCTGATAAAGATGGCAGAGTTCCTGACCCATGCGTGCTTGTAGTGAGCTCCTTGGTGACCTTACGACATTTCCGAAATAAATGCTTTTTCTTTAGAGTAAGGTGCTCGTTTATATATACTTTCGAAGACTGACCAGGAATATTGAGGCCTTCCGTAGTGATGGTGTTTTTAACCTTTCGAAAAGCACTTAGCAAGTTGTCTCTCTGTATACGTGTCGCGAACTTTGCTATGATGTTTTTCGGTCTATCGCCCCCTTGCTGGACTTGAGGAACTCTATGAATAGATACTATATCATTGGGCGAACGTGACCTTAAGTACTGATCCAAGAGCTTCCATCATATCCATCAGTTTTTGGCCGTGTCGCTCGGTTACATTACAAATCTCTATGTTGCACTGTCTGGCTTGCTGTTCTAGGTAGTCTATATTTGACCCAAGATCGGAGTATGCAGGGTTATGTTGATCAAGTGTAGTGGCTATATCTTCTATATCCTCCACACGTTTTTTCAACAAAACATTTTCAGATGATTGGTTCTGGACGGTGTTTTGGAGAAACTTTAACTCAAACGTGAAATATCTTGTTTCATGGCGGTCTGTTCCAAGTGTAAAGACCTGATATCGGCTTGAATTTCAGCGAGGGTCCCTTATTGTCATCTCTAATATTCGTCACATTTCTGTTCATATCGACGCGCCACCTGTTGATAGCTTGCAGTAATTGGTTGAATTGTTATAATATATTAAAAGTAATAGGGACATGTATAGTAACACAATACAAGTATATATAGTAATACAAGTCTTTTTAAACGAAGTAATTATTATTTGGTGGTGACTCCACATGGTGGTTTGTACTGGCGGGCTGGAAGTTCTTTTTGGGAGCAACCACTGGCGGATAACCAAAATTGTCCTTTTGCGATTACCCCTTGTAATGGTGGCCTGGAAGTGCTTTTTGGGAGCAACCATTGGCCGATACCAAAAAACTGTCCTCTTGCAGTTACCCCTTGTAGTGATCTGCCCCCAACACCCGTTTTTATTTCTTACAGGGTCTATGCCCTCCAAAGCCCCTGATTGCTAGCTGACCTCTCTAATCTTCAACTATTTTTCCTAACTTAGAGCCTGTTGTAAATGTTGACGGATGTGGCCCAAGTAAACCCAAGTAAAAAAAACGAATAACCAAACACGTGGCACATCAAACATAAGTTCTGCACTGTAGATCACCGAAATATCACCTAAAACACTTGGAATCGAAAACTAACTTCGAATGGACGGACCAAAGTAGACCATGAGCGGGATAGAATCGCGCGTAAACACACAATCCTATCCCACTTCTGATATTACGAAACCATTGCGAAAGAGGTCTAAATAAAAGAACATGATCCTGCTTACAAAGCTTACAACACCTTTTATTGAACAAATTTCACTTTTACATCAACTGAACTAACTTTAGCACAACTTTTACAAATTAAATCCGAATCCTACCAAAAATAACTCTGAACCTATGGAATTACTAGTTCTACAAGACGTCTATTCCGTCTGAATATCGCGAGCAAAGTAAAGTGAAAGACAGCGCTGCGTGCAGAGCGTGCCCAAAGCGTGCCTATATATATAGCGCGGTTAGGGTTGCCCGCTTGGTTTTGGTATGCTGCCGTTGCGTAATTGAGAAGGTACTTTTATTTTAGGGTTTAGCCACAATATTTGTACATGTCATTGTTATCAAGCTAGTACAAAAGTGCTAGTAATTATGTTTTTAATAGATAATGAAGATCGATGTATTAAATCCTTTGCAGGAGTATTAATTCCTGATTAAAACTGGCTGATTCATCGAATATTTATCAACATGATCTCGGTATATATATCGGGCCGTTTCAGTTCACCTTCAGCTAGTATCACAATGAAATTCGCACTGACCCTCCTCGCTATCGTGGCCGTGGCCCAGGCTAAGAACATTCTAGCGGGCCTTGAGGACATCACCGCCTATAACTATCTGGAGAAGTATGGCGTACCGCTGGCCGAGAAAATCCGCATAGCTGAGGAGGCCGAGGATGCCCAAAGCAGGATTGTTGGAGGGTCTATTTCTTCTGATCGTCAATTCCCCTACCAGGTGAGTCTTATATCCATAAGATTCTAGCTCTCAAGCTACTAAAGAACTAAATGACTTCTTTCCTCCAAATGACCATTTTTTTCCTTCAGCAGTAGAAAAAGAAATATGTGCTTCCTGCTGATTCATGACAGAACTAACTTTTAAAAATCTAAGTAAAATAATACTCATATCTCGTCTGCAACCCTTAGCACGTTATCCATAACGCTGCATACTTTGGAGCTTGATTATGTTCAGCATTATTTATTTATAAATAGCTCTGTATTTTCTTTTGTCAGTTAGAAAATTAATGAATCAGATACACCTTATTGGATTTTTTTTCTAGGCTGGTCTGCTAGCGCGAATCGGTGCAGGTCAAGCTGCTTGCGGCGGTACTGTCATCCGCGCGACCAAGATCCTCACCGCAGCCCACTGCTGGTTCGACGGCAACAACCAAGCCTCGGAAATCACTGTCGTCCTCGGCTCAAATCTCCTCTACTCGGGCGGCACCAGGCAGGTTTCCACGCATGTTGTGATGCACGACAGCTGGAACCCAACTCTTATTCGCAACGATATCGCAATGATTACGATCAGCAGTATTACAATTTCCAGTAAGTATTTTATTTTATTATGTTTGGATTGAATTGAAATCGACAAAAACAAATCAAAGTCCACCAAAATTGTATCTGTAATATGTAATATAATGTAAAATAATAGATTAATTGACATAGATAATCATATCAAAAAAAATATTTCTAGCCTGAGTCGCTCGAAAATTTTATTTGGTTGGATGTGACAACGCTGACGTCGCCAATTTTACGCTACAGTATACGAAAACAAACGAGGATCGCTCAGTAACCGAGCTATATCCGTCGTCGACCGGATTTCCAAACAATAATTATGATGTAAGAATACACGTTTAGTTTCAAAAAATTGTTCGGTATTCAATAAATTTTAGTACAAAAGTTGATCCCCTTTCTCGGTTTAGTACACATGTTTCGTGGCACCCTGTATAGTTATTCTGTAAACATATATACCTAAATTTTGTAACCATTTTTTTCCAGCTTATATTGCTCCTATTGCCTTACCCGCCAATGCTAACGAGCTCTACACTAATGAGTGGGCTACTGCCTCTGGCTTCGGTCTCACGAATGATGGTAAGCTAAGTTAAATCACCTGATCGATAACTGGGCTTTAAAACAATTTTATACAAGTATTTAAACTCCACAATCGTTTTCGGAAAAGCAGGCATAATGCAAGACCCATGAAAAGGAAAAATCCGCGCACACACTCGCCAAAGTCTGTCTAGCCCAAAATAACCTCACCTCACCATAACAGCCTATATTGGTCCACTGCTGGACGCAGGCCTCCCTATAATAAGCGCCTTATTGGCTTGTATCTCTTAGGGGGTAATCCCCCTAAGAGATGCTTGGCATGCGGGTGGGGGATCGCAGTTCGGTGGTAGAATTGTTCTACGGGGGGGGGGTACTGCTGCCCACCCCCGATGGATATCCCTTAGTCGCCTCCTACGACACCCGCGGGAAGATTTGGGGTGGTGCAAATTTTAAGCCGGCCGCACAGCGCCCAAAAGCCCAAAATCAACCCAAGTTTCAGTCGTATTCAATCTAGCCTTTGTCCCTAATGTGTGGAAAGTGACACTGAAGAGCTCCTATGAAAGATATGTTCAAAATTATTTGACAGTTCATTACTATTTTGATCTGGTAGCTTGTAATATACTGTGGAAGAAGCTGGAAAGCATACACTTACCACCTGAGCTAATTAACATCTTTAAATATTGGTACAGGCACCAGATCCACAGTCCACAGAGTACAGTGGGGAGGAGCAATGTCGGAGCCTTATAGGCTTGGGTGAGGGGTGAGACAGGGGGGGTTGACATCACCCACCCTTTTCAATCTCTACTTGAATGCGCGGTTGGAGCGCTCAGCAGTCGCCATATCGGATGTCATATAGATGATGTTTGCGTTAATAACCTCAGTTATGCTGATGATATGGTGCTGCTGAGCGCCTCGGTTTGTGGACTAAGAGAGCTGATAAGAATCTATGAGGAATACGCCTGCGGTCACGGACTGGTGTACAACTCAAAAATTACTCAATTCATGGTCTTTGAGGCCGGTTCAAAAAGGTTGGGAAACATCCCTCTCGTTCGACTGAACGGAGTTAACCTAGAGACTCATTCAAGTACTTAGACTACGTGGTCACTACCGACCTCAAGGACAATGAAGACATCAAACGGGAGCGGAGGGCGCTGTCTGTGCGAGCGAATATGGTTCCCCGCAGATTAGCGCGTAGCTCAGAGAAAGTAAAGCTAACATTGTTTCGCACATACTGCACCTCTCATACGTGCAGCCTGTGGGCGAAGTATACGCTCGCAACGTGCAGCGCCATCGCGTCCAGTATAACAATACGCTCAGAGCGGTGTTGGGGCTGCCCCGCTTCTGCAGCGCGTCAGGAATGTTTGCAGCGGCGCGAGTCGACTGTTTCCATACCACCATGCGCGAGCGCGCCTCGTCCCTGGTGCGCCGATTGCAGGCTAGCTCCAACATCGTCTTGGCAATGATAGCCACTAGGGTAGACTGCCCGTACACTAGGCACTGCTCTCACAGCAGTGCCTAGTGTACGGGCAGTCTACGGACAGGACACCTGCCCTGTCCAGCTGTCTGCTCGAAATAAATGATTTGTATCTTATTTTATTCATTATTTTTTTTTATTATTTATTACATGTTTACATGCTTGTATTATGTATTTATTAATACCTTCAGCCCGCGGCTTCTCACGCGTTTTTGGAATAAAAAGTAGCCTATGTGTTCTTTCAGGTCTAGATATTTATGTGTGCAAGATATCAGCCTGATCCAACAACAGAGATTCAGTTAAATCCCGGAAAATTGAAGATTTGTTTTTCGCATTGCTGAAAGAACCGGGACATTTGTAAAATTCTAAGCTGTTTTAGGCAAATGGTAAAAACAACCAGTAAAGTAGTAAAGCACTATTTTGGCCTTTTGTCAGAAAAATTCTAAAATAAATTGATCATATTAGCATATTCGGGGATTTTACCGAATCTCTAGGGATCTGGTGAAATTACTGATTGTACCATTTCTCTAAGACATATACAGTAACCTACCTGGTATACCTTGTAACTTCTCCATTCTTTGTGATTGAAATATTGCACATGGTCATATTCTATTTTTTTTAGGTGGCTCAATCACTTCCTCACAGGTGCTTAGCCACGTCTCTCTGCAAGTCATCACCAATAACGTCTGCTCCACCTCCTTCCCTGGATTCATCCACGATTCAAACATCTGCACTAGCGGAGCCGGTGGCAGCAGCACCTGCCATGGAGACTCCGGTGGACCCCTCGTTGTTAGCAGGCACGGCCTGCCTCTTCTGGTATGATCATCATCAGCATATACTAGTCCTGGAGAGACCTCCAATAATGAGCGCCATACCGTCCTGTGTTCAGCTTGCTCCATCCAGCAGCTGCCTGCAGTTTTTCGCAGATCGTCTAGTACTATTTACGTCTGAGGGAAGTCAGGTTGCAAAATGGTGATAAAAACTGAGATAGAAACGTTTTAACTTATTAAAGACCCAGGTACCTTACAATAAATATCACAACAGTCCTGTATTTTGATAAGAAATTAATTAAGTGTAAGGGGTTACGCACTAAAATAACAAAGTACCTTAGTATTTTGGTACTAGAAACACTGGACTGCCTCGTTGGTGGTGGTGGTAGCAGTCAGCTTGTTCAACCGCTAAAAACGAAATCTCGAGTGTAAATCCCGGGTCGGGCCAAAAGTTGTTATCAGGGTTTTTCTAACTGAAAAAATCACAGTAGCAGCCCGGAGTCAAGAAGTTGGCGGTGTTACACCCCCTCACCTCGGAAAGCACGTTAAGCCGTTGGTCCTGCGCCTGACCTCTCTCCGGTCATGTCGGTATTCGATCCCATCGGATTATGAGAGTGAGGGAAAAAAGAGTGCACATATGTTTTCACGAGTGATCGTTCGATCTCCCTCGAGATTACTTGTGCCACACGTAACCACGCGTGCCGATTGTGCTAAGTGCTAACGTATCATAACAAACGTCGCGTCCAACACGGCTTGCTCGCAATGACCTTGCTAGATCATCAATTTAGACATGTTTACCGACGCCATCACATATTATTTTTAAGGCGAAGCTAATTGCACGCCGTAACAATGAATGCACAGCAAAAAATTTATATCACGATTAAAACGGAAACAGAACGACTCCTGGCCGAAGAAAATAACAAAGTGTTACAACGCTACCAAGAAGAAAACAAGAGAGAGAAACTTGATAGCCTAGTTGGAGACCTCAAGAACCAAATAAGTATCCTACAGCAGCAGCTGAAATATGTTGTAGATACCACCACCATAATAAATCCGTCGAAATCACCATGCATGGAGACCTCTAACGCGTGTATTGAATACAGCACGGACGAGGGGGAGCTAGCCCGAGAAATTGAATGGTTGAGAGCCAAGTCTAGGAAGTCTACGAAAAAAAGGAAATTGAACGCGTCGCCTGAACTCTCACCTGAAGCTAAAACACGAACAATTGAAAAAGAAAAGAAAGTTTCTTTACCCCCACCGATCATAGTAGATGGTGTGGAGAACTTCCAGAACTTCTATGACTTCCTGTCCATGGAACATGCTGCTGGAACCTTTACTCTAAAAATGTTAAATGGTAAAAGCATAAAAGTGAATGCCTGTAATGGTGAAAACTATCGAACCATAACCAAGGCATTGAGCGAAAATAACTGCCTTTCGCACTCCTATGGAAACAAACAGGAGAGACCCATAAGGGTAATGGAAAAGAAACTGCCCTCTACCTGCCAAATAGAGAGAATAATTGAAGACTTTAAAAACAAAGGTTCAAGTTTGAAGCAGTAGTGATAAAGAAAATACCAATTCAATAATAAAAACAAATTAGAACGAGTATTTACAATTGAAACAATTAAGCTAACTGCAGACTGTTGCAAACAATCTACTGGTAGCTCAACTGATCCATATCAATACCAGTCGGAAGCGTCCCCAAGACGCTGGCTGTATTGCCCAGTAGTGGATGTTGAGCTGGAAAACTAAGGAGCCACTTAACATGTTCACGCTATCTTTCAGTGACGAAGAAGACATAAAAAAGATCTACGGAATCAAATATACACTGGGATGTGTGGTTGAGATTCAGCCTCTTTGGACCACAAATCTAATTCCCCAGTGTAAACGAGGCTAGGGGTATGGACATACACAAAAGTACTGCGCTAAGAAGCCAAGGTAACAGGCCAGGTAACACCTTACTACGAACTGCACAAAACCAATGCAAAAACCGAAATGCGTGCATTGTGTAAAGTATTTGCTGAACATTTAGAAAACATCTTTAAGCCAAATGAAAGCCAAGAAAACTGTAACCCTAATGCAACTGAAATCTGCGATGAAAACCTAGATATAAAGCTTATTTCACTTAAAGAAGTTTGGCGGGAAAAAAAAAAAATATTTACAAGAAAATCTCCTGGGTTTGAGCTTATTTCTGGAGAAGTATTAAATAATCTACCAAAGAAAGCATAAGTTAAAGTAACATATCTAATTAAGGCTTTATTTCGACTGAACCAGATGATGTACCAGATTTATGAGAAATTGCGGAAGTAATCATGTTGCAAAGCTAGGAAAACCACCTCAAAGCAGAATACATCCTACAGACCAATCTCTCTGCTACCAATCATGTCAAAGCTATTTGAAAAGCTGTTCTTAAAAAGGCTTAAACTAATACTAGACAGAACGAAACTCATTCCAGAGCATCAATTTGGATTCAGAGAACAACATTCTATACTAGATCAAGTCCACAGAATAACGAATATAGTTGAGAAAACACTGGAAAATAAAGAAGTCTATACAACAATCTTCCTCGATGTTGCCTTCGACAAAGTATGGCATACAGGCATAATAATAAGGCTAAATAGTATAATACTAATAGAATACGTAGAAATAATTAAATCATAATTAGCTAGAAGAGCCTTCAGAATAAGGCAAGAGGATTCTTACTAGAACACATGAACAAAGTGTCTTCACCTTAAGTATAGAGACAATAAGAAAAGTGCCAATGGACACGTTCTTAGTAATATGTTGTTATAAAAATAAATTAAAACTAAATTGCTAGATTGGCTAGATTGTAATTATACTCTAGTGTATTTAACATTAATTTAAAATGTGATTAATAGACCATAATAAAAAAAAATCTGTTTGCTCACACTTGTGCACTATAATATGTCGTAAGTACCTGACTAGTCTCTATTGAGACTGGCCGCTGTGGTGGTCAAAATTCGGCTAGGGGGACACACACACACGCACACTTAGAAACAACTCTACCATCGTTTTTTTTTCTTACCCTCAGATCGGAGTCACCTCCTTCAGATCAGCAAGTGGTTGCCAACAAGGTCACCCAGCTGCTTTTACCAGAGTTACCTCCTACATTGCTTGGATCATCACGCAATTGTAAAATGGACATCAGAAACGTCCAAATAAATTTGGGAACAAATATTTTAAGTTTTTTAAATCTTACTCGCTCACTACTAGCTCACTACTTTTCCTTACTTATCGTATAGATATTTTTATAACAGCTGGTGCTATTGTCTTATGTTTTTCCTTTATTGGAGTCCTGGATTTGTGACGTCAGCGTGGATAATTGTATGTAACAAAAGACAATCACGTCATCTTTTAAAAATGTCTAAACCCTCAAAGTTTAGTTCCTTCTTACCTATGACGTTGCATTTCGATCGTAGAGGGCAGTTATGTGCCTAAAGAACCTCATCAGCTCACAGACTTCCACTGTTGAACGTAGGTACCACCACCGCCAAACACGAGCTTTGCTGCGCTGTAATAATAGATAATCACTACGCTGACAGGCGGATTGATAGCAGTGTTGTTGTTAAAGATACAAAGAATGAAGCTTGTTGCCTCTTTAGTATATGGCATCATAATAATTACAATTTGGCTGACTTGCTGTGATATTTATGTAGATGTAAAGAGAAGTAGAAAATGCGTACCTTATTATTTCCAACATGGCGTGTAATGTTGTTTTGTACAAACGTCGAGATAGATAGATAACTTTTTATTGTACCACACAAACACAAAATATAATACAAAAGAAAATGCTGAGAATCAAGGAAGTACAAAGGGCGGCCTTATCGCTCTGAGCGATTTCTTCCAGGCAGCCTGGATATACTAGACATAAAAGAACAATATAGACGGTGGCGTTTGAAAAACTTAAATTAAAACAATTACATGGAACTACACTACATACTATAATAACTAACATGCCTTAAACTACCTACTTATAGTAAACTAACATAGGTACACATAAAAATAAAGTTGTTAAAATTTTTACACGGATAAATAATGCTGATGAAGCAGTATTTTGAAGATAGAGCACTCCCTATCATGCTATGCGAAATCTTTATTTCGCACGTCTGATGTCCAGGGGAAGAGCATACCATAGACGGATAGCTTGTACAGTAAAGGATTTTTCATAGAGAGTAGTAGTAGAGTGAGCAGGAACTTTTAAGACGACGTTTTCAGAAAAACGAAAAGAGAGAGTGAGAGTTGGACGGGAATTCAAAGCGCTCCTTGAGATAAGATGGGCTGGGAGGATAGACATGAGGTGAGGTACGGGGGAGGTGAGTTCCTTTAGCCGGCAGCTCTTACGTCATCTACGGGTTTTGATGGAGGGGTCGATACGTAACAACGCGACCGCCACTGCAAACACCAATCTCCATAGCCTAAATTGGACTACTGCTGGATCCAGGCCTCCCCCTGATAAGCGCCTTGTTGGCTTTTATCTCATAGGGGGGTAATGCCCATAATTCCCACGCTGGGCATCCGGGTTGGGGATCGCAGTTTAGTGGTAGAATAGTTCTGCAGGGGGCGCTGCTGCCCACCCCCGGTGGATATCCCTTAGTCGCCTCTTACGACACCCGCGGGAAGAGTTGGGGTGGTGCAAATTCTAAGCCGGCACCACACAGCACACATACAATGCTGAGTAGAGGCCATATTTATCCTAAGCCCTACTGCGCACGGAAATAATAAGCCCTCTAGTAGGTGGGTACTTTACTAGTTAGTTTCTTACTTCGATCAATTATATAATTGATCGAAGGTTTCTTATGTTAGTTTGCTGTGTAGTAGATTTAAGGTTTAGGATAAATAAAATATTTTCATTTCATATAAATCTTTATATGTAAATATATACAGCATTTAAGGTAGGTAGGTTAGTGATTTTTGACAGACGAAAGGGTGCTGAAGGACTTATAAAACCCCTTCGATAAAATAAGTATTACATATTTTTTTCTTATATAATGTTTAAAAAAGAAAAAGTTCCGAAAAATCTTTCAATACTTTAAAAAAAAAGGTTGACGTCATGGCGATGATCAGACTCTTTTTTAATCCCGCACCTGCGGGCAGGAACTAGTAATTCTATAAGTAATTAATTAAATTAGAAAACTCCCATAATATCTCTTTAACGGTATAATATCTGTGGTTGCGGATCCCACCATTGTTGTGCAGATCTATATAATTTATGCTCATGTATAGGTATTCGTGAATTATATTATATATTGGCTCTCTTTTTCTTGTACCCATATCTCACTTTTCCCTACCCCTTTCTCTTTTTCATCCATGTAGATAAACATAATTATCTTTTGATAGAACTTCGTAGCGGGTGCTACGATGCTACGCCGCCGGACCCGCCTGGCGTACAAAAGACTTAACGCGTTTATGTTCATTTCGTACGAACTCTTTATTTCGGACACGAGTAGACTTACTGAGTCGTGGTTTTCACTATTTGCTGAGGTGAAATATTCTTCTTTTTTAGGAACTTTTCCTTATCGTTTTAAAACACAATATCGCGGGCATGCCCGTGCGGCAAGCGTGGCGTGCCGTATTGCGTTAGAAATCAAGGGTGTACCTCTAGAGTACTAAAATGAGGTGATTTTCAAAATCAAAGATATAACATATTAATGATTATTTATCGGGTATTTATCGCGTACCTTTTGTTTTGTTTTACCCTACGTTAAAGATACAACATACAAGATTTAAAAGGACAGAAATTTTTAAAAAAATGTTGACATAGGAGTATCGTAGTAGGATCGTTTTCGACTAACTAGAGAGCGTAGATTAAAAATACGAAATGATTTTTTTAATCCAAGATGGCAGACTAGTTTGTCTACATACTGGCCTGGTAAGCATAATGCTGGACAATTCACAGAGCATGATCTAGCCCCAAGCTAAGCAGAGATTGTGTTATGGGTACTAGATAACTGATATACCTACTTATTACATTATATTACATAGATAGATATTTTTTTCCTATACATGGAAAACACTCAGAACAACCGGAACTAATATCTACAGATCGTACAAATATTTGGCCCGAGGCGGGTATCGAACCCGCAACCTCCGGCGTCGCAAGCGAACCTTCGCCCGCTGTGCCACAGAGGTTGTCTATAGAGGTCGATAATCCAGTCACTCAAGATGATTCTGTCTGACCTAATAACCGTACCTACGTACGTACCTATGTACCTAAACTACTAGGGCATAACAAATGTAACTGCAGCTTTATAAAATTTTTATTCAGTATGATCTAGTCAGCGTAGTAGGAAATCGTGGCGTAGACCGCTGGAGGGCCAGCCTGGCATAAGGGTGCTCCGAAAGAAAAGGTAAGGGAACTGTAATGTAGGTACCTACATTATATCTTTAGACCAATCGATATATGATAATGTACTTATATCGTATCGATGTCTAGACCTAAGATAATACATAATACGCTCCAGAGGTGTCTGTGGCTGTCATCTGACAAAGATGCAGACGGTTGCGGGTTCGATTCTCACCTCAGGAGGTTGTTTGTATGTTCTTCATTTTTATCGGGTCTGGGTGATTTTAACTACAGTTGTAAACTTATTTAGCACCTAGGCTAGGGCACCATTTTAGCCAAATTAATAATTTGTTTAATTTGCATAATTTGTACCTACCTATCATAACACAAATTTAACAGCGCTAAGGAACATTAGGCTAAATTATTCAATGCGACAAAGAAAAATATTACATAACATATTTTACGTGGCTTTGCTAGCGTTTTTTTGGTATAAACTGGTCATCAACTGGTAACCCTATATCGGTAGAAGTTTAAACGTTATAGGAGTTACCAAATGATGTTGCTCTTTGATCTATGACATTTAAACATAACTAAAAGCAGGTGATTGAGTATTTGGCGGTATATTGGTTGCTATACCGTACGTTTACCTAGCCTACTGACTGAGCTTTTCGTAACGGAACCTTAATAACTGATTAAAAGTAAACAATAAAGAAAACCCGACTCATTTGTCGCCGCATCTCGTCGCAGCTCAGAACTTCGGTATACTCCAAAGTCAAAGTGCTTTTTTTCCTATAGACCTTACAGGACTCTTGGACACGTCACAAAATTCAAATTATATAAGTAACACTAGAAAATAAGGTGATACTTTGATTTTTGTTCACTTCAATCTTTTTATGGTAATGTAATGTAAAGAAGCGAACAAGACCTTTACCTTGTTACCTACCTTTACTTTGTCCAGTCATCCCGTGACCACAACAGTGAGTAGGTATATGTACATACTCGTGAATAGTACTCGTGAAATATACTCGTGAATAGTTTTATAATGGCATCTACGAATAAATAATAAGTCAATGGCATGTAGTTTTACTAATTAATAGTGTTTAATCACTTGATACTATTGTAAAGCTGCCTGCCTGCTGCCAGGGACCAGCAACAGGACTTAGTTAAATTTAAAGTCAAAATAGGAACATTTTGACTTTAACTTCGATCCGGCTTCGATCCTGCCCAACTCTCAGTCAAGGAGTAAACCAAATCTGGCCTACCCTCTCGAAAACGCTTCCGTTTCACCGCTCTTCGCCATCCACACCCCATCTGAAATCCAACTCCTAGCTCATGCATTGCTCAACGCGGGCCAACAAAGCGGTGCCAATTAAAATCAAAAAAAAAAAAAAAAAAATAAAGCCAGAATCAAGACAATAGCTAAACTACCCAATTATATTTTATACCTTAGCTCGTTGCACTCGCCTCGCTTTGAACTCGCTCACAAATCACCTGTGTGCTATGATAAGTGATGATAAGGCTCTAAGGCCCGTATTATAAAGATTCCTCTGTCTACAATCTATGATTGAGTAACGATTTTCTATAGCATAAACGTCACTGAAGCATAGATCGATGACTGAGTAAGCTTTCATAATATGAGCCTAAGTATGCGCCACCCTCTACTTACCTAATGAGTATTATTTAGGTACCTACCTAGATTTGCATTGAGTTCTTCTCGCAGAGAGCGTGATAAGTAGAGTAAGTATTCTCCTCGCTGATAAAGTTGTCTTCGTCTTGTGTGTGGCTTAAGCCCCATTCACACTCAGGACTCGGGTACCTAGGTGCCTGCCTCGCTTCGCTCCTGAGCTTTTTCTAAAATCCTGAGTTAAAAATGTATTCTCATGTAAAACAAAATATCTACTTACAAAGAAAATTTTTAAAAATGATAGGCATAGGATTTCGGGTTCATAGGGGTGGGAAGCATAGTACTTTTTTGGAACGGCGTAAGCGCAAAAATCATGTTTTTGCTTATTTACAAGAAAACTACACAACCTTATGAAGAAACTGGTTCAAGGAATCGAATAATTACTAATATAACCTACGAATCAAAACATAAGTAATTTCAATAGCCCGATGGATTCCTGATATCTCGACCAAATTATGTGCGAGACAGTGCACATTCACGATTTTTTTAATCGTATTTTTTTTCTCAATTGTGTTTTTACATTAAAGAGACCAAAAAAAATTTTTGAATTCCACGGGGATTCCATGAGTACCTACTGAGATTATAGGCCTTGTTTGACGGCCAAACCTGTAAGGTTCGCCCCTTAAGGTTATCTGTAACTTTTGCATTCTTGCTTGAAACAGGTAAAAAATAACTTCAGTAGGTAGGTACCTACATATCGAGAGGCAACCACGTTCCGGAAGCTTTGAACCGGAAAGCGCAACATGGGCTTTCATCTAATAAGGCGTGGGCACATGACCTCGTGACGGTCGCAAGAAACAGCTGGATGCTGGTAACGCAGACCTGTTGTGTGTAAGAATTTTTTATACTAGGTAAGAGACAAATACATGTTATTATTAGTATTTTATTTATTTAAAATTTAAATTAAATTCATTTATTGATACAGACAACACAATGATCCATAGATTAGAGTACCTAGTTTAAGTCACAGTTTCAAATAAACAAAAAGGTACACTAACAGAATTAATTTATATAATAAATTTGTTTGGCAAAAAGGTTGATCAGGTTTGACATCTAGTGCCTTTGCAGTTTGCTGCAATGTCTGTAAGCCAGAACCCCTATCAAACTTTTGGTGCTGCCCAGCATCCTGCGTTATATAGATGTTATTTTATTGCAAATCACAGCGTAAGTCCTTTAAGTGTGCGTCAGCAAACATGCCCGACGCACTACAGTATCTGGGCAGCCCCACCATTGCTCTAAACAAATTATTATAAAGGACGCGTAGGGCACTAATGGACGCTTTGATGTAAGTAACCCACAGGCCGCTGGTGTAAAAAGATTGACAGTAGGATTTAAATAAAGAGACTTTAACATCTACTAAACAATAAGCGAATCTGCGGATCAGCATGTTTCCTCGTACCACCAGCGCCCCACGCTCCCTTTCTATGTCACAATTATCACATAGATCAGCAGTGACCCAATGTCCTAAATATTTAAATTAACAATTTTAATGAATAATGCCTTCCTTTGTCCAGCAGTGGACAGAATAGCATAGAAAGACATTTATTTATAACAACAATAAAACAAAACACACTTAAAGGATAGGTACCTGCATAAAGTTGTAAAAAGGCCCAATTCAGCATAATGCTAACTAAGCTCCCATAGGAGGCCAAGCCTTCCTGCTACTGCGCTGGTCTTCTATTAGAACCCGTATATAAGTCACAAACGGACTACGATATGTAAAGACTACCTCTATTATTATCTAAAATTATATAAAAAGAACTAAATTAAAACCACAAGAAATTAATCCAATCCATCAATAGAAACAAATTAGAACTATTATTTACAATTGAAACAATTCAGATAACGGCAGACTGTTCCAAACAATCTACAGGTAGCTCAACTGATCCATACCAATACCAGTCGGAAGCGTCCTCAAGACGCATTGCCCCGCTGCATGGCAATGCTGATGCGCAGCGCCACATACTCACCAGCTCTCGGGTCACGCGTCGCTTCAACCACAGACACTCAGATATTTTTTTAAACTTGGAGATTGTCGTTACCCCAGGAGTCTCGACTTCAATAGGATCAAATGTGTAGGCTCTGTCGAGACCTGCATATTCGCGCCTCTTGAGATCCTCGGCCAAATCTGCCGCCGCACCAGCCCTCACGGATGTCCTCGGAAGATGGGAAGCCGCAACTGTGTCGCATGTAGCTTCCCCCACAATGGGCCTCCCATGGGAATAGTGGCATACCGTCGGGTCTTTTACCATCATCACGCAACCTACCATTCGGTTCGAGAATAGCTGGTACGTTAGCGATGACAAGGCGCGCCGTATGATGTCTCCGGCTGGCGGCAGCCGTAGTACACGATAATCCGTGATGTGATGACCAAGCTGTTCGACATCACTACCGCACTGGCATTGATGAGGCGCGCAACATGGTTATGTTGCGATACGGAAAGTTACGGGATCCAACAAGGTGCCGGTGTTATATGAAGGAAATGCTTGCAACCAATGTCCTGACTTCAATTTAGAAACAGCCTGGAGACAGGCACGATCCGCAAAGGCATCGGGGCAAGGACTACGTCAAGCCGAGCTTCGTCTAAAAAATAAATTTTGTATGATATTCCAGGTCCTTTGGTCTCCAAACCAAAGGAGAAGGCTTCAAAAAAGAACGCTGGTAGACGGAAGAACGCTGGTAGGGCGTAAAATAAAATACAGTTTACAAAAAAAAACATACACTATCATGGATGGGATTTATTAACGTGGTCTAAACCAACATCATGCCATCATCTAAGCCAACATGAAAGTAAACAAAAAACGACTTATAATATAACCCTAATATGAAACATATTACTTCCGGCTATAGTGCTTAGTACTATCTGCTAAGGTAATTAATTAATTAATTTTTTCAACTTTTTATCTCTATTTTTTATATGTATCTTATTTTATCTGATAAGGAGAGATAACGATTGTGTGCGTGAGTGTATGTGTGTTGTAAAGTACTGAGGCACCGGTTTCATTTTACACTTTTTCGTAGGTAGGTATTAATTTGTAAAAACCCATACATAAATAATTATAGGTAATTACCTAATTAATTAATATCGGTCATCTATTACCCATAACACAAGCTCTGCTTAGCTTGGGGCTAGATGATGCTGTGTGGATTGACCAGCATTATTTATTTTTTATTATTAATAACTTTTTTATCTTATTGATACAATTGCACCTTATTTTAGATAGGTGGGTAGATACAGTCAGCAACAATCACATATTTCGCAACGCGAAAGTCATGACGACAAATTTATCACCGTATGTACCGTAACTAACAACGGTTAGCATGATCGTCAGAACCACAAACTTGAAAATATTAATGACCGGAAAATAGGTACTTAAATTTGTCATCTTAGTAAAACTACATGCCATTTAATCAGCCCATAGGTGTTGTGAGAGCTAACTTATGGAACCTACCACAAAAAGGGCAGCAGCTTCTTTCTGTGTATTTTTTAAACATCTATAATGCGATAACCAATCTGCTTGCCAATCGTGGTGATTATGGCAAAACCCCCCTTGTTTTTGGAGAGGCACGCTTAGCCCACTGTCAAGCATGCCCCGTACCTACATAGATCTTATTAAAATCTATAGATATGATACGTTCTCGCAGCGCTTACTCAACAACTGTGTGTCTACCATGAGTTTTAACAATCTATACTCGCTAGCGACTGTAGTTAAAAAAATGTATGAAAACTTGAACAGCGCCTCTAGCGGATAGTTGGGTACTAAAATGCGCGGTACTAATATTTACGTAACTACTGTAGTAATGTCAGGTGATCTATCTGTGACAACTCATGGTAGACATACTGGCCTGTGTTACAACTACACGCAGTCGCAAACACACGCTCGCAGTTAAATTTCCAATCTTGCGCAATAATTATAATGATCAAACACGAGCATTGCTGTAGTCTTTTAGTCAATAAATTACACAAAAGTACGTCGTAGCAAGCACGCGTAACACGAACGCCGCTGGTCCGACTATGAGGACTATGAGGTGGGTGGACCTAATTGAACCTAATTCAAGCCTCGACTTTCTAGACGCTAATACCTCTTCTCCCTTTTTTTACTTAGATCGGTACGTACGTACCGATAAGTGCTGATGAGGAAGGGATAATTAAAATTATTATATGTCACAAAAGTCGCCAAATAGTTAAGTACCTATTTCAAAGATTGCTGAATAATCTCATTTTAAATCAATTCGTTTATGTTCCTTCCCATAAGTACCTACCTACCTTTAATCAGCAACAAAACGATGGAAGTACTTACCTACAGCGGCGTTTGTTGTTTACTTACTTTAGTTAATCCGTAGTTAGATAATGACACCTGAAACATTACCTATAAAAAGAGTCGTCACAATGGTTTATTTATCAATTCGACCAGCCATGAAGTTCGCGCTAACTCTCCTGGTCCTCGTGGCCGCGGCTCAGGCCAGAACCATTAAGGACATAGACCTGGAAGACATCACTGCCTACAACTACCTGGCCAAGTATGGTCTGCCGCTAGCCGAGAAGATCCGAGCTGCTGAGCAACCCAACAGCAGGGTTGTCGGAGGGCAACATGCAAGCACGAACCAAATCATTTACCAGGTACAAGTAGTTTTTTTTTAAATCTTTATTGAATTATAGAGGGCTTAATCCACATGATTATGGCGCCCTCAAAAGTATACTTTATTAACTTAGTTTCTACGCTTAATGCCTAATTTAACAAATTTTTACATCAATGATAACAATGTTTTAGAGAGAGAGAGAAAGATATATAATTTATTTTACCCAAAAATAAAACACTAAGATATACCTAATACTAATCATAACATTACATTAAAACAGTTTCATTATCTAGGTTCTTAATATTAACATAAAACAAGATCCCTCAAGTGCGAGTGTGACTCGCGCGCCGAGGGTTTCGAACGGTTGTCAAGTATACCAATATGTACCACAGATACTAAAGACTTTGCTATTGATGAATACCAAAAAATAAAGGTTAAATTAAATTACATTTCAGATGTATCGGTTTGCAATCTTCGGAGTAGGTACAGAGGATAATAGTAAAATATTCTAGTTTATTCAAAATATTTCAAAAAGTATAAAACCTAGAGAAATTTAAAAAACTTTTTTGAAATGTACAAACCGATACCTTTTATTTGATACCCCACTCGGTGAGGTAGCCCCCCCCCCCTTTTGAAAAATATCTGACCATTTTTCAAAAAGTGGTCTACTTACAGACTTCACTATATTTTTCCTGTAAATATAGATCTATACCTACAAACGTTACATACATTTTAGATGGATCGCTCTGCAAACTTCGGAGATAGGGCGGGGGATGGGTAATTTTTCGACGAAATTTGAAAAAACTGTTTTGAGATCGACTTACAGACTTCTCTATATTTTTTCTGTATACTATAGATCCATCTCAGCAAACGCTACTCACATTTCAGATGGATCGCTCGGCGAACTTCGGAGATAGGGGGGGGTGGGTAGGCTTTTTTCAAAATATTTCAAAAAGTATGAAACCTACCTAACAAACTTTTGAAAAAATTTATTTGATAAATTGACACCTTTCATTTGATACCCTCTTGACATTGTAGGCAAAATTTCGACATCACAATTGAAACCGATACATCTGAAATGTATTAATTTTTTGGTATTCATAAATTGCAAAATCTTTAACCAGTACATATAAATAAAAAGTACCCTATGTCCGTCCCCGGGACACCGTCCACCTCTCTGCCAAATTTCATCAAGATCCATTCAGCCGTGAATATGTATCAGACAGACGGACAATTATTTTCGTATTTATAATATCAGTAACATAAGTAAGTAATAAGTATGGATGTGTCTTATTTAGAAATTCCGACTAAAATATGAATTAGAGTTACAAAAAAACTCTAATTTCAATTTATTTCCTGGTTATATTATAATAACGTGATTATATTTTCTGCCCAGGCTGGTCTTTTGGCAGAATTCGGCCAGGGCGAGAGTGTCTGCGGAGCGTCCCTTATCACTGTAAACAGGTTGTTGACTGCTGCTCATTGCTGGTTCGATGGAGTGCACCAAGCCTCTTCCTTCACTGTTGTACTCGGTTCCAACGCTTTGTACTCCGGTGGAACAAGGATAACCACTTCTAAAGTCATAATGCACGAACAGTGGATGCCAAACCTAGTCCGTAACGATGTCGCCATCATCTTCTTGAATGAACACGTTACTCTATCGGGTAAGAGCAAGCCCATTTACTAACTGCTTAGTTCAATTTTAATTTTTACAACTAGTTCATGCTGAGATAGAGACCGTTCTGTGACTCAATGCAAAAACTAGTACTAAGCTTTGTTTTTTATTTTTGATATATGATTGTTTTTGTTTTTGTTGATTGAGTTACAAATAAAATATTCTCATTGTCATTAATTCTCTCATTCTCAATTTTGCAATGCAATGCAGCCAGCGTCTTTGGGAAGCTGCTGCTTCCGATTGGTATTGATATGGATCAGTTCAGCTACCTCTACATTTTTTGCGACCGACAGTCTGCAGTCAGCTCAACTGTTTCAATTAATTACTAGGAAGTTCTAATTTGTTTTTAATATTTAATAAATCTTTATTGACAAAGAAAATTACAATTCAATAATAAAAACAAATTAGAACTAGTATTTACAATTGAAACAATTAAGCTAACTGCAGACTATTGCAAACAATCTACAGGTAGCTCAACTGATCCATATCAATACCAGTCAGAAGCGTCCCCAAGACGCTGGATTATATTTAATTGTAATTTTCTATAATAAATTGTTTATTGTGTCTTGAGATAGGCAATGGCATATCACCATTATATCACAAAACTCCTATCAGATACCGTGTTACCTGATGTGTAAGAACTGACAACGTTTAGTTCAGGTACATTATTCTGATTCATTAATTCCATGAAATTAATTCTACGCAGTACGTTAGTATTATTATACCTACATATATTCTCTGGCAGTAACTAGGTGTAATGGCCAATGATCATGACCGTGTTACTCCGCATTGGCCATTTCAATGGGAATTAACAAATCAGCAATTTTGTATGAAGTGTTAACAAAATATTATATATTATAATTTTTCATATAATTTTGTAAAACTTATGTATCATTAAATTTTTACTGTTTAGTTAGGTAGGTACCAGCTGGGGTGTATGCCCGGGATTTCTCGTCCCGAGAATTCCCGTGAAATCCATAGTTGGTCGAACCAGAGCAATTTAGGTTGTAATTTCATTGTCGGGAAATGTTGTCAGCAGAATAAGAAGCCGGCTATCCGAATAATTTCTAATGCTTTGATTTTTCTTAACGCATATTTTATCAGTCTTGAATCAAAACTTTAGGTGACGACTTTTGTGCTTTGTTTGTCGACCTAGATTTATTACAACATAGTATAACATAGCCTAATCGAATTGACTTTTTAGTTTCTATGAAAGTTTTTTTTATTTAATCAGAGTTTAACACAGAGAAGGAAGCCGTAAAAGTTTAAAAAATATTGATTTTACTCAAAGTTTTCGTGGCAGTTTGGGTTATTTGGTGAAATAGTCTTTTCGAGCATAACTGTCCAACCGTTGATCCGATTTGCGTGAAATTTGATAGGTGTAAGTCCCTACAGATAAGACATGTAAAATATGCTGGTACCTAACTTAATGAGACCAAATCCGTTGAGGGGTTTTTGAGATAAGGTGTTCCAAACTGTTAACACGAAATTCGACGATGTGAATAATGCAATCTCAAAAGTAGTCCATTGGTTTAGTGTCAATAATCTTTTGCTTAACGAAACCAAAACGAAATTTATTAGATTTATTCTACCTAATGTTAAACAAGTTAAGGCTGATGTAAATTTAAAAGGAGAAACGTTAGAAATTGTAGAAAGTACCGTTTTCTTAGGAATCAATGGGGCCCACACAAGATAAGCTATCGAAGAGACTTAGTTCTGCAGCGTATGCTGTCAAAAAAATCCGTCATCTTACAGACGTGGATACATCTAGACTTGTTTATTTCAGCTACTTCCATAGTATTATGTCTAATGGTATACTACTGTGGGGGAACGCTGCAGATATTAACACCGTATTTGTGTTGCAGAAGAGGGCTGTTCGTGCTATCTATAGTATGGGTCCCAGAGAATCCCTGCGTGATAAATTGAAAGAAATAAACATAATGACAGTACCATGTCAATATATTTATGAAATCCTATTGTACACTCATAGAAATATCAATCGGTTCCCTAAAAATTGCGATGTACATAATTTGAATACAAGAAATAAACATAAACTCGCTGTGCCCACAACTATACTACACAAAATTAATGTATCTTCTAATGTATACGCTTCTACAAAAAAACTCCTAGTGAGTTGCAAAAATTATCAGTAAATAAATTCAAACAAATTCTGTAAACCTTCTTGTGTAAAAAGGCCTACTATAAAATATCAGATTATCTAGAGGATAAAAAAGCTTGGACGGAATTTGCTCCAACTCGAAAAATAACAACTTACTAACAGGCTAAAGGTTTCTTCGTCGCTGCTTTACTTTAGTCTACAGACCGAAGCGACTGAAATCAAAAGTATCACTTTATTTCCGTGTCAGTATTTAATTATTAAGAATTTGACCTTTTCTAAGTGTACATATATTGTATTTATGGAAATAAAGAGTTTTTTACATTGACTTTGACCAAAAGGGGGTGAAATTAATCAATTAAATCAAGTAGGATTTCATAAGAAACAGACATACAAAACCGCGCCTGTACACGTTAAACCTACAAAAAATGCACGTGATTTCAAATACCTATAAAAAGGTTCGGTTTCGGCTTCGGCTGAAAATCCAGGTTTGGTCGGACACAATAACTTTAAATTAGTCTCATAAAAAATTACCACAAAACTTCATAAATAATAATATTAAAAAAAAAAGTTACCTAAGATTTGAGTTAGAAAAAATAGTTCAACCAAATAAATCAATTAATGTGGTCTCGTAAGAAAAGGCTACTCGTGTGTATTTCTGAATGTTTTATTTTATTCCAGCAACGACACTTTATGAGATAATAGGAGAAAATAAAACAGCATGTAAGAAGAATTCTCATTTTGTAGATACCTATTTTGTGGCTACAAAGTCATTTTATATTTTACCCTTTTAATTTAAAAACTAATCAGCCGATTGGGCCTCACTAAGTTACCAGTGCTCGAATTGACTATTGCGCCATACAGCCAAATCGCTCGTTTGATCTCATTGGCAGAATGAGATCTTCGTCCGCTTGGCTCATTCCGATTAATTACCTACAAATAGAAAAATGAACTAGAAACTTAAACGCTCATGAGCATGACGATTGTTAGGGGCTAATTACTACTTTAAAATTGTTTTTTTAAGTAAATAGATTAAATGTTTTTCATTGGAGGAATAAATGTTTTCTAAATCAATGTTAGTAGGTATGTCTATGTTTATTCGTACCTAAACATTATAATTTGACAACACTTTTGTACTTTTGCAGCTTCCATCGGCGTCATCTCCTTGGCTAGTAACTCTGCGGAATTCTATACTGGAAGGATTGCTAGGGTTTCTGGCTTTGGCGTAACCTCTGACGGTAAGTCTAAGTACCTACCTATTTCTTAATATCGGCATATCCCAAACCTACCGATATAAAACACACACATACATAATAATTATCCTTCCTTTTTTGGGATAGGTCATCAAACCCCTCAAAAATATAGTCAGTAGTACACGTGATCGTTCGATAAAACCTTTGACAAGATACCTAGGTATCCAATATAAAACTTGTAGGGGTTCATTGAAGGGGTACGACTTTATCTAGACTGGTCGGGAAGGATGTGTCCGTAAAAACACTTTAGAACAAAGTCGGTTTATTAAACCGTGTGGGACAAATGTTCCGGAGTTTTGCCTACGTCTATGTGTCGAATAATGGTTTATACATACAAGAGTATCTCGTTACATTATTATTCATTTTTGTATTTTATACTATACTAACTACATTATTGAATTAACTTTACTGGATGTTTTCTTTTTTTGTGTCTATTTTATTAGTGTAATACTTACCATAAATTTTCATTGTAATACCTACCTACCTATTTATACACCCTTAACATTTGCATATGCATCATTTACTCACCCCGTTTTCAAATATCCAGTGTTGCCACCTTTTTTTGTTTTTATTTTTCTATTTTGTGTCTTGTGTGCGCTGGATTTGAGATCGTGTCTGTCCACGGAGCAGATACAGAGTATCTGTATCTGCTGCGTGTGTTTGTCACTTACTCTACGGTTCTGACTGAAAACCAGCGCTCTTTCACAAATGACCCCAGGTTTCTGTGTTAGAGCAACAAGCTGAATCAGGACCTGTTAGACCTGCACACACGCGCTCGTCTGCTTGCTGGGTGGACTACTTGATACCTATTAACCCAATGTTTGTATTAGTATACTACTTACTTAGTTCTCATGTGTTTGTCTTTACTGTTTGTTATCTAGTACCTACTAAGAAGTCTCTTTTATTTTACTTTAATGTCTCAAAGTTTTTTTTGTGTGTAGTGTGTAATATATAATTTTCTTTCTTTCTATAAATGTTTTTACGATCTGCAAATATTTGTTCCGAGTGTTCTGGATATTTTCTATATTATAATAAAAATATCTGTCTATATGTAATGTGTTGTATTACGTATATCAATCATTTAGTACCCATAACACAAGCTCTGCTTAGCTTGGGGCTAGATTATGCTGTGTGTATTGTCAAGCATATGTATAGCATATGGGACGCTACATGCGTCGACACACTTGCGGCTTCCCATCTTCCGAGGACATCCGTGAGGGCTGGTGCAGCGGCAGATTTGGCCGAGAATCTCAAGAGACGCAAATATGCAGGTCTCGACAGAGCCTACACATTTGCTCCCTTTGGGGTCGAAACCCTGGGTCCGTGGGTTACCGAGGCTCTCCGGGTTTTTAAAAAGTTATCTGAGCGTCTGGTCGACGCGACGCGTCACCCGAGAGCTGGTGGGTATCTGGCGCAGCGCATCAGCATTGCCATACAGCGGGGCAATGCAGCCAGCGTCTTGGGGACGCTTCCGACTGGTATTGATATAGATCAGTTGAGCTACCTGTAGATTCTGTTAGATTGTAGTAGAGTCTGCAGTTAGCTTAATTGTTTTAATTGTAAAAACTTATAGTTCTAATTTGTTTTTATTATTGAATTGTAATTTTCTTTGTCAGCATATGTATATGTATGTATGTATACACACAACTACGTACATAATACAAAAAGTTAGGTACTGCACAGCAGTTTACAATTCAGTTTCGTAATTTCACTTAGATCGCTTAGAACTGAAGGAATAAACGGCCGAAAACCTCGGGTTTTATACCTATGTCCTTCGACTATTGGTACCTACATGCATAACGAGGTAGGTAAATAGGTACATACATGTTTGGTCGCTAACAACTATTGCATAATCCATGGTGTATTGTTGTCGGAGACAAGCTATTCTGTAGCTATGTCCTGCATAATTTTGAGCCTTAATTAGTCTTCAAAACGTCGTCGTCGCTAACAAAACTCTTGGGAATAATGACCATGCTCCTAAGGGTTACCAGAATGAGATCTTTTTTGAAATTCGAACTAACCTCTGCCTCTAAAGAGGCAGAATAAAAACTAAAGCCGCGAAACACGATTTTTACTATTTTCTCGCAGAAAATGTGAAAAGTAGAGTATTCTCCTCATGCATTGTCTTCGTCTTCGGCGTGATTAAAACCCTCTCGCACTCAGGATTCTAAAATAACTCACCAGCGAAGCGAAGGAGTTACCTACAAGTAAGTAACTCCTCATCAAGAGGAGTTGCAATTGGGATTCAATAGCGCCCGTGCGTGACGTAAGACTCTACTTTACGTACTCGATGCATAATCTACTATTACTAAGTCTCACTGAATAAAACCGTGACCAATCTTGACAGTTAGGCCCCCAAAAACCAAAGACAAAACCAAATACCTCTGCTGGTCAATTCAGATGTATTCGCATATCACTCATACTATTTTCGCACTGCATTTTGATTAGGTAAAAATAAAATACAAGATCCATCAAGTGCCATCAAGAGTGTAACTCGCGCGCCGAGGGTTTCGAACGTTTGTCAATTATCCAAATAATATGTACCTACTATAGGCACCGGTTAGAGACTTCGCTATTTTATGAATACCTACCTAAAAATAGTAGATACTTACCTACCTACGAGTACATTTCAGATGGATCGCTCAGCAAACTTCAGGGATGGGCTAATGGTACAATTTTCAACTTTATTCGACATATTTCAAACAGTATGTAACCTATAAAAGTTTCAAAAACAGTTTTGAGATAAACAGCCCAATACCTTTGATTTGATAACCCACACAGTGACGTAGCCTCCTTTTGAAAATGATTGGTAATTTTTCGACTTTTTTCAATATTTCAAAATTAATAAAACCTTAAGAATTTCCATACCTAAACTATTTTGATATGCACAAACTGATAACTATTATTTAAGACCCCACTTGACTTTGTAGGTCTCTTAAAATTTCGACATCACAAAATTCGACGGCAAGTTCGACGGCAGTGATGATGTAACAGAAGTAGTAGCTTACATACCATTATCTGATCACGATTCAACAGACCAGGGACTCATATTATGTGTAGACAACGTTTGGGAATAGTTAAATAGTGTACCAAAGTGTAGAACCAAATTTGTAGAAAGTTTTATCAGCTTTCATTATGTATTTTATGTCGTATAACAAAATTTCCTATGATGCATCGCTGACGAGATGTAAGCAAAAAACTAAAAAACAGGTTCTTCATTGTGCCCCCACTCTTAGGGCTCACGTCACATGGGTAGAGACTTTTAATATGTTTGTCTTTGTATGGAAGCTAGTTAGTTAGGTCTAATTCCACCCAACCTCCTCTTTTGAGTACTTACTCATTGACTAGACTAAAGCCGCGTACATATTTGCGAAACGTAGTGAAAGGAGCATTTCATAAGTGTGGACGCAGGGCGCGCATGAACCGAGCATGTACGTACTCACATCTGTTTCCGTCATGCGCGCGGCGAACATAGCTCGAACATAGTCGAGAATTGTTTTATCCATGGTTCGCGCGCGTTCCGCAGTACAGACACACACAACCCGTCCACACTGACGCTCCGTGCACACTGCGCCCCCCTATGTGTTCGGCGAAAAAACCGACAAATGGCGCATCGCGGCGCCCACAACTCGAACAGCTCGAAATGCTGTGTTCGTGTGCGTATTGAACACGGTTCGTGCGCGCATGCCGTCCGACTATTTGAATTCTGTTACATTGCATAATACATTGCCACAATGTGGACGGCAATTTGATACGTTTCACCAGTCTGTACGCGGCTTAAAAGAAAATAAACCAATAAGTGGCAAACTCACTACATCTAAATTGACCAGCTGGTATTAGCTAATTAATAATTAGGTTTATCGGTTTATCCTAAGATTGCTCTCACATTCTTAATTTTTCAGATGGCTCCATCACCACTTCTCAAGTCATAAGCTACGTCGACACTAATGTGATTAGCAACATCGTCTGTTTCTGGTACTACCCCTACAATATTCAGTTCAGCAACGTCTGCACAAGTGGTAATGATGGTAAAAGCAGCTGCAGCGGAGACTCCGGCGGCCCACTTGTCGTTTTCGAAAATGGAATCCCTGTTCAGGTGAGCAAAACCAACAGCTTCATGTATTATGTAGAGGTACTATACCTTGGCCAAACTCGATGTAGAATGTTTGTTTACAAACCGCCCATACTTAACCTAAAATTTACTCTGTTGCCGAGTCTTTTTTACGCAATTTACATTACTTGTTGATTTGAGATCCTTCATTTAATAAATATCGCTTACAATTATATTTAAAACTCGACGCCAAGCAAGTGAGTTTTAGTTATTTGTATCTTGGTTTATTTACAAAGATTCTACAAAGATTTTGGATGTGATATAGTTACCAACACTTTATTCCCTTTGCTTTATTGCGACCATGCCGCTGCTGGGCCCCCAATCCTATCAGACATCACGGTTCTTAGCCGCGTCCAGCCAATCGGCTAGGAATTTGTTTAAAACGTCCCGCCATGCCATCTCCGTAAACAAAAACTTTTACTTTATGTCTATCTACATAATTTAATTTTTATTTTAGCTTATGTGGAAAACCGTAAATTGGAAGATATAAATATATAATGCATTTTCCATCAGATTGGCGTGTCTTCCTTCGTCTCAGCACGCGGTTGCGAGGCTGGTTATCCAGCTGCCTACGCCAGGGTAACCTCCTACGTCTCATGGATCCACCAGAACGCTAGTAACGCCCCCCCTCGTTCGCCTCTTACCCGTCACTACTTTTTTTTTCTCTCTAACCTGCTGCTGCTTGCTAATACGTGATGCTATCGTTCTTAACTTCCTAATGTAATGTTAATGAAAAGTTTGGCCAACTGATCGTCTAGTTAGTGGTAGGATTCTTGGTTGTGATGTAATAACTCGATTCTTTTAGGTGATAAGGACAAACGAACTAATCTAACCGATAACTTAATCCCTTACATTTATAGTACCTATTAACTTATTATCATACCTAAAGTTTCGCAGGTTTGAAGTATTTATGTACTAAGATTATACGATAAACATGGAATAACTGTGATGTTCAGACGGGTAGTTTTCTTTAATTTCGGAGTCTAGGATATTAGTAGCTTAATAGTTTTGTAGATAGCGAGATAAGCATTCTTCGTTCTGATTTACTGAATTTAATATGACATAGGGCAGCAGCCCCTCCTCCGCTGCTGCCGGTGGTCTCGACTCCAGACGGGATAACCTCCCTCGTATGGTCCACATATTGATAGGCTAATCTACCAATATGAGACAAGGGGACATGTCACAAATAGACATAGTCGTCAGGTCAGGCCGTCAGTTGGGGACAAGAGGACATTATCTTTTATCAAAATTCCTAAGTCCAGTCATAGTCAGTTGAAATTTAATAGCATTCATGGGCAATATTACTTTGTGACATTTAATTCAAAACAATCATTTCATCATCTTTCACATTAAGTAATCAGTTCTCTAGTTCTCTGTGGAACCTAACTCTACTAAGCACCCCAGCTTAGTACCGAAAGGTCCCTAATTTGCGCACTCGGAGTGCATACAAAAGTTCTATCCACAGCCTATCTATCGGCTATTTCAAGACTAGTGCCCCAATTCGTTATAGAATTGATAATGGACTTAAGTCCTATAGGAATTATTTCCTATAAATTACTGGGCCTCTGTATTAAGAGCTTTTGCCCGAAAAGACCACAGCTTTTCATAGTAATAAACATCTCCTCTCATGGGAGTTTAAACTTAAGAATTCAACAACTTCCAATTTTCAGATTAATCTGTAAAACATAATTTTATGATAATGAGATATAATGATTCATTCAACCGAGATTACTTCTCATAGCTTATAAAGGACTATCTCATTACCAGAGGTATATCCAGGGTGACATTCGCACCAAGCTATAGTTAGATATAATTTAGTGGGCCTCTGTACTAAGAGTCTTGCCCGAAAAGACTTCAGCTTTTCATAGTAACAAACACCTCCTCTCGTGGGAGTTTAAATTTAAGAATCCAAGAGCTTTTAATAGTAGGGTATTTCCAATTTTCAGATTAATTTGTAAAACATAATTTTATGATAATGAGATATAATGATTTATCCAACCGAGATTACTTCTCATAGCTCACAAAGGACTCTCTCATTACCAGAGGTATATCCAGGGTGACATCCGCACCAAGCTATAGTTAGATTTATCAGAATATAAATAATCTCTCTACTGGAGATACCAAGAATACAGTTAAATTAGCACTGTAAACATTAGATCATAATGATACCTGAAACCAAAATAACCCACTATGCGAGCTTCAAACGGCTTTAGTAATTATTCAATTAGGCTTTTTACAACCTGTGGTAAATTAGTCAATCTTTAGACTCTGTAATGGAAATTTTCCTATAATTTTAAGGGAAAACACAGTGAGATACAGTTTCGCACAGCTCTATTCCTAGGAGGTATTACGACAATCAGTATAAAGCAAACACAATGTAATATATCAATATTATATGGATTAATTAGTCTCCTGACTCTGGGGCGAACCGATGAAGATTTCCTAAGGATCCGACACAATGAAATGCAGTACATGGACGATACTTAGTAAGCAGGCATAATAAAATCATGCAACTTAGCTTGTCTGGAGACAGGTCAGCTCTCGTACCCTGTAACACTGACTTTAGTTGTACACTCTGTAGGCTCCACGGGCTAGCGCCATGGACCGCAACACTGAATCTATCTTCAACAATAGGTTTTAATTATTATTTTCCGCTAAAGCCCGCGCCGCGATCCTGACTTTCATTAGAGAACGGTCTCAATTCGTAGCCAGCCGTGAACTCCCGCGTCGGGATTCTGAATTTAATTAGAGAACGTTATTCTTTCGTAGTCAACCGCGAACTCTCACGTAGAGATTCTGAATTTAATTAGAGAACGTTATTCTTTCGTAGTCAACCGCGAACTCTCGCGTAGAGATTCTGAATTTAATTAGAGAACGTTATTCTTTCGTAGTCAACCGCGAACTTCCCTCTCCAGCCCCCCAAATATCTATATATACCATCTCTCCCCAAGCATCCCTGACCTACAACTCCCCCCCCCATCCTTCCAGAAGTTAAATGCTCGACGCGTATTGGTGGACCCACCATTTTTTTGGATTGGTTTGAATCTTGTTTCGCAACGCTACTCCACGAGATGGCGTTAGCGGTTATTTACATCAATAGACGACATCAATATGATGATTACATAGTCATTATATACATTATATACGATACGTAATGTCACCTGTATTAGGAGCGATTACTATTATCGTAATCATCATTATAAAACCTAGTTTGTTAGAATATCACATATACTATCCAATCTTTAAGGTTCAAATTAGCACCAAATTCTGGTATGAACCGTTCACACGGTTCTCGCGACAGGCTTCCAACGCAAAAAACCCCAACGGCGCCATGAACTGAAGTCCCACTCGAGTTAAACCAAGAAACTCGTTACTCATGTCTTCAACACATAGATTAATATTTCGAGTGTCTAACAACCCAACTTTTGTGCTGTATTTCAATGGCTGTAAAAAACTTCTCTCATAAATTAGATTATTTATTACGGCAAATTTCTAGAACTTGTTCAAACGTCGATAATTCTCCCATGAACTGGCTTGGTTTTAAGATAACGCTCGCTCCATTCCCACGTTCCGGTGAAATATTTAATATTCCTGCTTATTAGACGAGTGTTTCTATGAAGGCGTCTCGACTAATCTATTACCAACCTCTCATATTATTGATAGCCAAAACTTTTAGTGTTGAATTCCTATGACTGTAAAAAAATGTCATAAATCCGGTCATTTTATTATGGGGAAAAGATCTGCTTCAGATATGTAGCAATTTTTTCAAGTCTTTGGTAGTTTTTTTTTTACGTAGACGAATTGCTTCCATCCTGTGAATGCTAAATCTAAATTGTTGACTGATATTTAACTAGCCCTATTAAGGGACCGAATCTGTCAACTCTATCTCCAATCCTTCACCCTATAAAGTTTATGACTATCTGATTAATTTTATATTTGCAATTAACAGCCAGATTGAGATCTGTGCTGTTACACACTCAATAGATCAAATAAAGTTTATCTTAAATAAGTTTTTTTTTTTTATTTGTAAATACTTCGTATCCTAGCTACCTACTTACCAAAAGGCTTGGACATGATTTTCCCGGGGAACTAAGGGATTGGACACAGTGTACACGGAATGAAGCGATCTCTTTGTTCCTGCCCAAACCACAGATAAGTTGCAGCTGCAGTTGTGTCAGATGTGGGTGTGTAGGAAGGTCTCTATGCTGGTTTCTACTATTGGCCACAATTGCTATGGAAGTTTGCATATGTAAATGGCATCCCCGTGATATAGGCCAACGACGTCGACGATGACGGCGGTGATGATGTAACAGAAGTAGTAGCTCTCGTACCATCATCTGATCACGATTTGTTTGGTTTGAGAATAGTTAAAAAGTGTACCAAAGTATAGAACCAAATTTGTAGATAATTTTATTAGCTTTCATTATGTATTTTAAGTATAACAAAATTTCCAATGATGCATCGCTTACGAGATTTAAGCAAAAAACTAAAAAACGGGACCTGTTTTGTGCCGCCACTCTTAGGGCTCACGTCACAAGGGTGGAGACTAGTTAAGACCACAGAAATCTGACTGAATAATAAGTGCCTTATTATTCAGATTTCTGTGGTTAGGACTAATTTTCCACCCAACCCCCTTTTTTGAGTACTCATTGACTAGACTAATAAAGTTACTCGCTGATAAAGTTGTCTTCGTCTTGTGTGTGGCTTAAGCCCCATTCACACTCAGGACTCGGGTACCTAGGTGCCTGCCTCGCTTCGCTCGTGAGCTTTTTCTAAAATCCTGAGTTAAAAATGTATTCTCATGTAAAACAAAATATCTACTTACAAAGAAAATTTTTAAAAATGATAGGCATAGGATTTCGGGTTCATAGGGGTGGGAAGCATAGTACTTTTTTGGAACGGCGTAAGCGCAAAAATCATGTTTTTGCTTATTTACAAGAAAACTACACAACCTTATGAAGAAACTGGTTCAAGGAATCGAATAAATACTAATATAACCTACGAATCAAAACATAAGTAATTTCAATAGCCCGATGGATTCCTGATATCTCGACCAAATTATGTGCGAGACAGTGCACATTCATGATTTTTTTAATCGTATTTTTTTTCTCAATTGTGTTTTTACATTAAAGAGACCAAAAAAAATTTTTGAATTCCACGGGGATTCCATGAGTACCTACTGAGATTATAGGCCTTGTTTGACGGCCAAACCTGTAAGGTTCGCCCCTTAAGGTTATCTGTAACTTTTGCATTCTTGCTTGAAACAGGTAAAAAATAACTTCAGTAGGTAGGTACCTACATATCGAGAGGCAACCACGTTCCGGAAGCTTTGAACCGGAAAGCGCAACATGGGCTTTCATCTAATAAGGCGTGGGCACATGACCTCGTGACGGTCGCAAGAAACAGCTGGATGCTGGTAACGCAGACCTGTTGTGTGTAAGAATTTTTTATACTAAATAAATATACGAATTTTTTATAATAATTTTAATTAATAATGCCTTCCTTTGTCCAGCAGTGGACAGAATAGCATAGAAAGACATTTATTTATAACAACAATAAAACAAAACACACTTAAAGGATAGGTACCTGCATAAAGTTGTAAAAAGGCCCAATTCAGCATAATGCTAACTAAGCTCCCATAGGAGGCCAAGCCTTCCTGCTACTGCGCTGGTCTTCTATTAGAACCCGTATATAAGTCACAAACGGACTACGTTATGTAGAGACTATTATTATCTAAAATTATATAAAAAGAACTAAATTAAAACCACATGAAATTAATCCAATCCATCAATAGAAACAAATTAGAACTATTATTTACAATTGAAACAATTCAGATAACGGCAGACTGTTCCAAACAATCTACAGGTAGCTCAACTGATCCATACCAATACCAGTCGGAAGCGTCCTCAAGACGCATTGCCCCGCTGCATGGCAATGCTGATGCGCAGCGCCACATACTCACCAGCTCTCGGGTCACGCGTCGCTTCAACCACAGACACTCAGATATTTTTTTAAACTTGGAGATTGTCGTTACCCCAGGAGTCTCGACTTCAATAGGATCAAATGTGTAGGCTCTGTCGAGACCTGCATATTCGCGCCTCTTGAGATCCTCGGCCAAATCTGCCGCCGCACCAGCCCTCACGGATGTCCTCGGAAGATGGGAAGCCGCAACTGTGTCGCATGTAGCTTCCCCCACAATGGGCCTCCCATGGGAATAGTGGCATACCGTCGGGTCTTTTACCATCATCACGCAACCTACCATTCGGTTCGAGAATAGCTGGTACGTTAGCGATGACAAGGCGCGCCGTATGATGTCTCCGGCTGGCGGCAGCCGTAGTACACGATAATCCGTGATGTGATGACCAAGCTGTTCGACATCACTACCGCACTGGCATTGATGAGGCGCGCAACATGGTTATGTTGCGATACGGAAAGTTACGGGATCCAACAAGGTGCCGGTGTTATATGAAGGAAATGCTTGCAACCAATGTCCTGACTTCAATTTAGAAACAGCCTGGAGACAGGCACGATCCGCAAAGGCATCGGGGCAAGGACTACGTCAAGCCGAGCTTCGTCTAAAAAATAAATTTTGTATGATATTCCAGGTCCTTTGGTCTCCAAACCAAAGGAGAAGGCTTCAAAAAAGAACGCTGGTAGACGGAAGAACGCTGGTAGGGCGTAAAATAAAATACAGTTTACAAAAAAAAACATACACTATCATGGATGGGATTTATTAACGTGGTCTAAACCAACATCATGCCATCATCTAAGCCAACATGAAAGTAAACAAAAAACGACTTATAATATAACCCTAATATGAAACATATTACTTCCGGCTATAGTGCTTAGTACTATCTGCTAAGGTAATTAATTAATTAATTTTTTCAACTTTTTATCTCTATTTTTTATATGTATCTTATTTTATCTGATAAGGAGAGATAACGATTGTGTGCGTGAGTGTATGTGTGTTGTAAAGTACTGAGGCACCGGTTTCATTTTACACTTTTTCGTAGGTAGGTATTAATTTGTAAAAACCCATACATAAATAATTATAGGTAATTACCTAATTAATTAATATCGGTCATCTATTACCCATAACACAAGCTCTGCTTAGCTTGGGGCTAGATGATGCTGTGTGGATTGACCAGCATTATTTATTTTTTATTATTAATAACTTTTTTATCTTATTGATACAATTGCACCTTATTTTAGATAGGTGGGTAGATACAGTCAGCAACAATCACATATTTCGCAACGCGAAAGTCATGACGACAAATTTATCACCGTATGTACCGTAACTAACAACGGTTAGCATGATCGTCAGAACCACAAACTTGAAAATATTAATGACCGGAAAATAGGTACTTAAATTTGTCATCTTAGTAAAACTACATGCCATTTAATCAGCCCATAGGTGTTGTGAGAGCTAACTTATGGAACCTACCACAAAAAGGGCAGCAGCTTCTTTCTGTGTATTTTTTAAACATCTATAATGCGATAACCAATCTGCTTGCCAATCGTGGTGATTATGGCAAAACCCCCCTTGTTTTTGGAGAGGCACGCTTAGCCCACTGTCAAGCGTGCCCCGTACCTACATAGATCTTATTAAAATCTATAGATATGATACGTTCTCGCAGCGCTTACTCAACAACTGTGTGTCTACCATGAGTTTTAACAATCTATACTCGCTAGCGACTGTAGTTAAAAAAATGTATGAAAACTTGAACAGCGCCTCTAGCGGATAGTTGGGTACTAAAATGCGCGGTACTAATATTTACGTAACTACTGTAGTAATGTCAGGTGATCTATCTGTGACAACTCATGGTAGACATACTGGCCTGTGTTACAACTACACGCAGTCGCAAACACACGCTCGCAGTTAAATTTCCAATCTTGCGCAATAATTATAATGATCAAACACGAGCATTGCTGTAGTCTTTTAGTCAATAAATTACACAAAAGTACGTCGTAGCAAGCACGCGTAACACGAACGCCGCTGGTCCGACTATGAGGACTATGAGGTGGGTGGACCTAATTGAACCTAATTCAAGCCTCGACTTTCTAGACGCTAATACCTCTTCTCCCTTTTTTTACTTAGATCGGTACGTACGTACCGATAAGTGCTGATGAGGAAGGGATAATTAAAATTATTATATGTCACAAAAGTCGCCAAATAGTTAAGTACCTATTTCAAAGATTGCTGAATAATCTCATTTTAAATCAATTCGTTTATGTTCCTTCCCATAAGTACCTACCTACCTTTAATCAGCAACAAAACGATGGAAGTACTTACCTACAGCGGCGTTTGTTGTTTACTTACTTTAGTTAATCCGTAGTTAGATAATGACACCTGAAACATTACCTATAAAAAGAGTCGTCACAATGGTTTATTTATCAATTCGACCAGCCATGAAGTTCGCGCTAACTCTCCTGGTCCTCGTGGCCGCGGCTCAGGCCAGAACCATTAAGGACATAGACCTGGAAGACATCACTGCCTACAACTACCTGGCCAAGTATGGTCTGCCGCTAGCCGAGAAGATCCGAGCTGCTGAGCAACCCAACAGCAGGGTTGTCGGAGGGCAACATGCAAGCACGAACCAAATCATTTACCAGGTACAAGTAGTTTTTTTTTAAATCTTTATTGAATTATAGAGGGCTTAATCCACATGATTATGGCGCCCTCAAAAGTATACTTTATTAACTTAGTTTCTACGCTTAATGCCTAATTTAACAAATTTTTACATCAATGATAACAATGTTTTAGAGAGAGAGAGAAAGATATATAATTTATTTTACCCAAAAATAAAACACTAAGATATACCTAATACTAATCATAACATTACATTAAAACAGTTTCATTATCTAGGTTCTTAATATTAACATAAAACAAGATCCCTCAAGTGCGAGTGTGACTCGCGCGCCGAGGGTTTCGAACGGTTGTCAAGTATACCAATATGTACCACAGATACTAAAGACTTTGCTATTGATGAATACCAAAAAATAAAGGTTAAATTAAATTACATTTCAGATGTATCGGTTTGCAATCTTCGGAGTAGGTACAGAGGATAATAGTAAAATATTCTAGTTTATTCAAAATATTTCAAAAAGTATAAAACCTAGAGAAATTTAAAAAACTTTTTTGAAATGTACAAACCGATACCTTTTATTTGATACCCCACTCGGTGAGGTAGCCCCCCCCCCCTTTTGAAAAATATCTGACCATTTTTCAAAAAGTGGTCTACTTACAGACTTCACTATATTTTTCCTGTAAATATAGATCTATACCTACAAACGTTACATACATTTTAGATGGATCGCTCTGCAAACTTCGGAGATAGGGCGGGGGATGGGTAATTTTTCGACGAAATTTGAAAAAACTGTTTTGAGATCGACTTACAGACTTCTCTATATTTTTTCTGTATACTATAGATCCATCTCAGCAAACGCTACTCACATTTCAGATGGATCGCTCGGCGAACTTCGGAGATAGGGGGGGAAAATTTATTTGATAAATTGACACCTTTCATTTGATACCCTCTTGACATTGTAGGCAAAATTTCGACATCACAATTGAAACCGATACATCTGAAATGTATTCATTTTTTGGTATTCATAAATAGCAAAGTCTTTAACCAGTACATATAAATAAAAAGTACCCTATGTCCGTCCCCGGGACACCGTCCACCTCTCTGCCAAATTTCATCAAGATCCATTCAGCCGTGAATATGTATCAGACAGACGGACAATTATTTTCGTATTTATAATATCAGTAAGATAAGTAAGTAATAAGTATGGATGTGTCTTATTTAGAAATTCCAACTAAAATATGAATTAGAGTTACAAAAAAACTCTAATTTCAATTTATTTCCTGGTTATATTATAATAACGTGATTATATTTTCTGCCCAGGCTGGTCTTTTGGCAGAATTCGGCCAGGGCGAGGGTGTCTGCGGAGCGTCCCTTATCACTGTAAACAGGTTGTTGACTGCTGCTCATTGCTGGTTCGATGGAGTGCACCAAGCCTCTTCCTTCACTGTTGTACTCGGTTCCAACGCTTTGTACTCCGGTGGAACAAGGATAACCACTTCTAAAGTCATAATGCACGAACAGTGGATGCCAAACCTAGTCCGTAACGATGTCGCCATCATCTTCTTGAATGAACACGTTACTCTATCAGGTAAGAGCCAGCCCATTTACTAACTGCTTTGTTCAATTTTAATTTTTACAATTAGTTCATGCTGAGACAGAGACCGTTCTGTGACTCAATGCAAAAACTAGTACTAAGCTTTGTCTTTTATTTTTGATTTATGATTGTTTTTGTTTTTGTTGATTGAGTTACAAATAAAATATTCTCATTGTCATTAATTCTCTCATTCTCAATTTTGCAATGCAATGCAGCCAGCGTCTTTGGGAAGCTGCTGCTTCCGATTGGTATTGATATGGATCAGTTCAGCTACCTCTACATTTTTTGCGACCGACAGTCTGCAGTCAGCTCAACTGTTTCAATTAATTACTAGGAAGTTCTAATTTGTTTTTAATATTTAATAAATCTTTATTGACAAAGAAAATTACAATTCAATAATAAAAACAAATTAGAACTAGTATTTACAATTGAAACAATTAAGCTAACTGCAGACTATTGCAAACAATCTACAGGTAGCTCAACTGATCCATATCAATACCAGTCAGAAGCGTCCCCAAGACGCTGGATTATATTTAATTGTAATTTTCTATAATAAATTGTTTATTGTGTCTTGAGATAGGCAATGGCATATCACCATTATATCACAAAACTCCTATCAGATACCGTGTCACCTGATGTGTAAGAACTGACAACGTTTAGTTCAGGTACATTATTCTGATTCATTAATTCCATGAAATTAATTCTACGCAGTACGTTAGTATTATTATACCTATATTCTCTGGCAGTAACTAGGTGTAATGGCCAATGATCATGACCGTGTTACTCCGCATTGGCCATTTCAATGGGAATTAACAAATCAGCAATTTTGTATGAAGTGTTAACAAAATATTATATATTATAATTTTTCATATAATTTTGTAAAACTTATGTATCATTAAATTTTTACTGTTTAGTTAGGTAGGTACCAGCTGGGGTGTATGCCCGGGATTTCTCGTCCCGAGAATTCCCATGAAATCCATAGTTGGTCGAACCAGAGCAATTCAGGTTGTATTTTCATTGTCGGGAAATGTTGTCAGCAGAATAAGAAGCCGGCTATCCGAATAATTTCTAATGCTTTGATTTTTCTTAACGCATATTTTATCAGTCTTGAATCAAAACTTTAGGTGAAGACTTTTGTGCTTTGTTTGTCGACCTAGATTTATTACAACATAGTATAACATAGCCTAATAGAATTGTGTTCCTTTTTAGTTTCTATGAAAGTTTTTTTTATTTAATCAGAGTTTAACACAGAGAAGGAAGCCGTAAAAGTTTAAAAAATATTGATTTTACTCAAAGTTTTCGTGGCAGTTTGGGTTATTTGGTGAAATAGTCTCTTCGAGCATAACTGTCCAACCGTTGATCCGATTTGCGTGAAATTTGATAGGTGTAAGTCCCTACAGATAAGACATGTAAAATATGCTGGTACCTAACTTAGTGAGACCAAATCCGTTGAGGGGTTTTTGAGATAAGGGGTTCCAAACTGTTAACACGAAATTCGACGATGTGAATAATGCAATCTCAAAAGTAGTCCATTGGTTTAGTGTCAATAATCTTTTGCTTAACGAAACCAAAACGAAATTTATTAGATTTATTCTACCTAATGTTAAACAAGTTAAGGCTGATGTAAATTTAAAAGGAGAAACGTTAGAAATTGTAGAAAGTACCGTTTTCTTAGGAATCACCTTAGATAATAAACAACAATGGGGCCCACACAAGATAAGCTATCGAAGAGACTTAGTTCTGCAGCGTATGCTGTCAAAAAAATCCGTCATCTTACAGACGTGGATACATCTAGACTTGTTTATTTCAGATACTTCCATAGTATTATGTCTAATGGTATACTACTGTGGGGGAACGCTGCAGATATTAACACCGTATTTGTGTTGCAGAAGAGGGCTGTTCGTGCTATCTATAGTATGGGTCCCAGAGAATCCCTGCGTGATAAATTCAAAGAAATAAACATAATGACATTACCATGTCAATATATTTATGAAATCCTATTGTACACTCATAGAAATATCAATCGGTTCCCTAAAAATTGCCATGTACATAATTTGAATACAAGAAATAAACATAAACTCGCTGTGCCCACAACTATACTACACAAAATTAATGTATCTTTTAATGTATACGCTTCTACAAAAAAACTCCTAGTGAGTTGCAAAAATTATCAGTAAATAAATTCAAACAAATTTTGTAAACCTTCTTGTGTAAAAAGGCCTACTATAAAATATCAGATTATCTAGAGGATAAAAAAGCTTGGACGGAATTTGCTCCAACTCGAAAAATAACAACTTACTAACAGGCTAAAGGTTTCTTCGTCGCTGCTTTACTTTAGTCTACATACCGAAGCGACTGAAATCAAAAGTATCACTTTATTTCCGTGTCAGTGTTTAATTATTAAGAATTTGACCTTTTCTAAGTGTACATTTATTGTATTTATGGAAATAAAGAGTTTTTTACATTGACTTTGACCAAAAGGGGGTGAAATTAATCAATTAAATCAAGTAGGATTTCATAAGAAACAGACATACAAAACCGCGCCTGTACACGTTAAACCTACAAAAAATGCACGTGATTTCAAATACCTATAAAAAGGTTCGGTTTCGGCTTCGGCTGAAAATCCAGGTTTGGTCGGACACAATAACTTTAAATTAGTCTCATAAAAAATTACCACAAAACTTCATAAATAAAAATATTAAAAAAAAAAAGTTACCTAAGATTTGAGTTAGAAAAAATAGTTCAACCAAATAAATCAATTAATGTGGTCTCCTCGTAAGAAAAGGCTACTCGTGTGTATTTCTGAATGTTTTATTTTATTCCAGCAACGACACTTTATGAGATAATAGGAGAAAATAAAACAGCATGTAAGAAGAATTCTCATTTTGTAGATACCTATTTTGTGGCTACAAAGTCATTTTATATTTTACCCTTTTAATTTAAAAACTAATCAGCCGATTGGGCCTCACTAAGTTACCAGTGCTCGAATTGACTATTGCGCCATACAGCCAAATCGCTCGTTTGATCTCATTGGCAGAATGAGATCTTCGTCCGCTTGGCTCATTCCGATTAATTACCTACAAATAGAAAAATGAACTAGAAACTTAAACGCTCATGAGCATGACGATTGTTAGGGGCTAATTACTACTTTAAAATTGTTTTTTTAAGTAAATAAATTAAATGTTTTTCATTGGAGGAATAAATGTTTTCTAAATCAATGTTAGTAGGTATGTCTATGTTTATTCGTACCTAAACATTATAATTTGACAACACTTTTGTACTTTTGCAGCTTCCATCGGCGTCATCTCCTTGGCTAGTAACTCTGCGGAATTCTATACTGGAAGGATTGCTAGGGTTTCTGGCTTTGGCGTAACCTCTGACGGTAAGTCTAAGTACCTACCTATTTCTTAATATCGGCATATCCCAAACCTACCGATATAAAACACACACATACATAATAATTATCCTTCCTTTTTTGGGATAGGTCATCAAACCCCTCAAAAATATAGTCAGTAGTACACGTGATCGTTCGATAAAACCTTTGACAAGATACCTAGGTATCCAATATAAAACTTGTAGGGGTTCATTAAAGGGGTACGACTTTATCTAGAGCTGGTCGGGAAGGATGTGTCCGTAAAAACACTTTAGAACAAAGTCGGTTTATTAAACCGTGTGGGACAAATGTTCCGGAGTTTTGCCTACGTCTATGTGTCGAATAATGGTTTATACATACAAGAGTATCTCGTTACATTATTATTCATTTTTGTATTTTATACTATACTAACTACATTATTGAATTAACTTTACTGGATGTTTTCTTTTTTTGTGTCTATTTTATTAGTGTAATACTTACCATAAATTTTCATTGTAATACCTACCTACCTATTTATACACCCTTAACATTTGCATATGCATCATTTACTCACCCCGTTTTCAAATATCCAGTGTTGCCACCTTTTTTTGTTTTTATTTTTCTATTTTGTGTCTTGTGTGCGCTGGATTTGAGATCGTGTCTGTCCACGGAGCAGATACAGAGTATCTGTATCTGCTGCGTGTGTTTGTCACTTACTCTACGGTTCTGACTGAAAACCAGCGCTCTTTCACAAATGACCCCAGGTTTCTGTGTTAGAGCAACAAGCTGAGTCAGGACCTGTTAGACCTGCACACACGCGCTCGTCTGCTTGCTGGGTGGACTACTTGATACCTATTAACCCAATGTTTGTATTAGTATACTACTTACTTAGTTCTCATGTGTTTGTCTTTACTGTTTGTTATCTAGTACCTACTAAGAAGTCTCTTTTATTTTACTTTAATGTCTCAAAGTTTTTTTTGTGTGTAGTGTGTAATATATAATTTTCTTTCTTTCTATAAATGTTTTTACGATCTGCAAATATTTGTTCCGGGTGTTCTGGATATTTTCTATATTATAATAAAAATATCTGTCTATATGTAATGTGTTGTATTACGTATATCAATCATTTAGTACCCATAACACAAGCTCTGCTTAGCTTGGGGCTAGATTATGCTGTGTGTATTGTCAAGCATATGTATAGCATATGGGACGCTACATGCGTCGACACACTTGCGGCTTCCCATCTTCCGAGGACATCCGTGAGGGCTGGTGCAGCGGCAGATTTGGCCGAGAATCTCAAGAGACGCAAATATGCAGGTCTCGACAGAGCCTACACATTTGCTCCCTTTGGGGTCGAAACCCTGGGTCCGTGGGTTACCGAGGCTCTCCGGGTTTTTAAAAAGTTATCTGAGTGTCTGGTCGACGCGACGCGTCACCCGAGAGCTGGTGGGTATCTGGCGCAGCGCATCAGCATTGCCATACAGCGGGGCAATGCAGCCAGCGTTTTGGGGACGCTTCCGACTGGTATTGATATAGATCAGTTGAGCTACCTGTAGATTCTGTTAGATTGTAGTAGAGTCTGCAGTTAGCTTAATTGTTTTAATTGTAAAAACTTATAGTTCTAATTTGTTTTTATTATTGAATTGTAATTTTCTTTGTCAGCATATGTATATGTATGTATGTATACACACAACTACGTACATAATACAAAAAGTTAGGTACTGCACAGCAGTTTACAATTCAGTTTCGTAATTTCACTTAGATCGCTTAGAACTGAAGGAATAAACGGCCGAAAACCTCGGGTTTTATACCTATGTCCTTCGACTATTGGTACCTACATGCATAACGAGGTAGGTAAATAGGTACATATACATGTTTGGTCGCTAACAACTATTGCATAATCCATGGTGTATTGTTGTCGGAGACAAGCTATTCTGTAGCTATGTCCTGCATAATTTTGAGCCTTAATTAGTCTTCAAAACGTCGTCGTCGCTAACAAAACTCTTGGGAATAATGACCATACTCCTAAGGGTTACCAGAATGAGATCTTTTTTGAAATTCGAACTAACCTCTGCCTCTAAAGAGGCAGAATAAAAACTAAAGCCGCGAAACACGATTTTTACTATTTTCTCGCAGAAAATGTGAAAAGTAGAGTATTCTCCTCATGCATTGTCTTCGTCTTCGGCGTGATTAAAACCCTCTCGCACTCAGGATTCTAAAATAACTCACCAGCGAAGCGAAGGAGTTACCTACAAGTAAGTAACTCCTCATCAAGAGGAGTTGCAATTGGGATTCAATAGCGCCCGTGCGTGACGTAAGACTCTACTTTACGTACTCGGTGCATAATCTACTATTACTAAGTCTCACTGAATAAAACCGTGACCAATCTTGACAGTTAGGCCCCCAAAAACCAAAGACAAAACCAAATACCTCTGCTGGTCAATTCAGATGTATTCGCATATCACTCATACTATTTTCGCACTGCATTTTGATTAGGTAAAAATAAAATACAAGATCCATCAAGTGCCATCAAGAGTGTAACTCGCGCGCCGAGGGTTTCGAACGTTTGTCAATTATCCAAATAATATGTACCTACTATAGGCACCGGTTAGAGACTTCGCTATTTTATGAATACCTACCTAAAAATAGTAGATACTTACCTACCTACGAGTACATTTCAGATGGATCGCTCAGCAAACTTCAGGGATGGGCTAATGGTACAATTTTCAACTTTATTCGAAATATTTCAAACAGTATGTAACCTATAAAAGTTTCAAAAACAGTTTTGAGATAAACAGCCCAATGCCTTTGATTTGATAACCCACACAGTGACGTAGCCTCCTTTTGAAAATGATTGGTAATTTTTCGACTTTTTTCATAATATTTCAAAAATAATAAAACCTTAAGAATTTCCATACCTAAATTATTTTGATATGCACAAACTGATAACTATTATTTAAGACCCCACTTGACTTTGTAGGTCTCTTAAAATTTCGACATCACAAAATTCGACGGCAAGTTCGACGGCAGTGATGATGTAACAGAAGTAGTAGCTTACATACCATCATCTGATCACGATTCAACAGACCAGGGACTCATATTATGTGTAGACAACGTTTGGGAATAGTTAAATAGTGTACCAAAGTGTAGAACCAAATTTGTAGAAAGTTTTATCAGCTTTCATTATGTATTTTATGTCGTATAACAAAATTTCCTATGATGCATCGCTGACGAGATGTAAGCAAAAAACTAAAAAACAGGTTCTTCTTTGTGCCCCCACTCTTAGGGCTCACGTCACATGGGTAGAGACTTTTAATATGTTTGTCTTTGTATGGAAGCTAGTTAGTTAGGTCTAATTCCACCCAACCTCCTCTTTTGAGTACTTACTCATTGACTAGACTAAAGCCGCGTACATATTTGCGAAACGTAGTGAAAGGAGCATTTCATAAGTGTGGACGCAGGGCGCGCATGAACCGAGCATGTACGTACTCACATTTGTTTCCGTCATGCGCGCGGCGAACATAGCTCGAACATAGTCGAGAATTGTTTTATCCATGGTTCGCGCGCGTTCCGCAGTACAGACACACACAACCCGTCCACACTGACGCTCCGTGCACACTGCGCCCCCCTATGTGTTCGGCGAAAAAACCGACAAATGGCGCATCGCGGCGCCCACAACTCGAACAACTCGAAATGCTGTGTTCGTGTGCGTATTGAGCACGGTTCGTGCGCGCATGCCGTCCGACTATTTGAATTCTGTTACATTGCATAATACATTGCCACAATGTGGACGGCAATTTGATACGTTTCACCAGTCTGTACGCGGCTTAAAAGAAAATAAACCAATAAGTGGCGAACTCACTACATCTAAATTGACAAGCTGGTATTAGCTAATTAATAATTAGGTTTATCGGTTTATCCTAAGATTGCTCTCACATTCTTAATTTTTCAGATGGCTCCATCACCACTTCTCAAGTCATAAGCTACGTCGACACTAATGTGATTAGCAACATCGTCTGTTTCTGGTACTACCCCTACAATATTCAGTTCAGCAACGTCTGCACAAGTGGTAATGATGGTAAAAGCAGCTGCAGCGGAGACTCCGGCGGCCCACTTGTCGTTTTCGAAAATGGAATCCCTGTTCAGGTGAGCAAAACCAACAGCTTCATGTATTATGTAGAGGTACTATACCTTGGCCAAACTCGATGTAGAATGTTTGTTTACAAACCGCCCATACTTAACCTAAAATTTACTCTGTTGCCGAGTCTTTTTTACGCAATTTACATTACTTGTTGATTTGAGATCCTTCATTTAATAAATATCGCTTACAATTATATTTAAAACTCGACGCCAAGCAAGTGAGTTTTAGTTATTTGTATCTTGGTTTATTTACAAAGATTCTACAAAGATTTTGGATGTGATATAGTTACCAACACTTTATTCCCTTTGCTTTATTGCGAGCATGCCGCTGCTGGGCCCCCAATCCTATCAGACATCACGGTCCTTAGCCGCGTCCAGCCAATCGGCTAGGAATTTGTTTAAAACGTCCCGCCATGCCATCTCCGTAAACAAAAACTTTTACTTTATGTCTATCTACATAATTTAATTTTTATTTTAGCTTATGTGGAAAACCGTAAATTGGAAGATATAAATATATAATGCATTTTCCATCAGATTGGCGTGTCTTCCTTCGTCTCAGCACGCGGTTGCGAGGCTGGTTATCCAGCTGCCTACGCCAGGGTAACCTCCTACGTCTCATGGATCCACCAGAACGCTAGTAACGCCCCCCCTCGTTCGCCTCTTACCCGTCACTACTTTTTTTTTCTCTCTAACCTGCTGCTGCTTGCTAATACGTGATGCTATCGTTCTTAACTTCCTAATGTAATGTTAATGAAAAGTTTGGCCAACTGATCGTCTAGTTAGTGGTAGGATTCTTGGTTGTGATGTAATAACTCGATTCTTTTAGGTGATAAGGACAAACGAACTAATCTAACCGATAACTTAATCCCTTACATTTATAGTACCTATTAACTTATTATCATACCTAAAGTTTCGCAGGTTTGAAGTATATGTACTAAGATTATACGATAAACATGGAATAACTGTGATGTTCAGACGGGTAGTTTTCTTTAATTTCGGAGTCTAGGATATTAGTAGCTTAATAGTTTTGTAGATAGCGAGATAAGCATTCTTCGTTCTGATTTACTGAATTTAATACGACATAGGGCAGCAGCCCCTCCTCCGCTGCTGCCGGTGGTCTCGACTCCAGACGGGATAACCTCCCTCGTATGGTCCACATATTGATAGGCTAATCTACCAATATGAGACAAGGGGACATGTCACAAATAGACATAGTCGTCAGGTCAGGCCGTCAGTTGGGGACAAGAGGACATTATCTTTTATCAAAATTCCTAAGTCCAGTCATAGTCAGTTGAAATTTAATAGCATTCATGGGCAATATTACTTTGTGACATTTAATTCAAAACAATCATTTCATCATCTTTCACATTAAGTAATCAGTTCTCTAGTTCTCTGCGGAACCTAACTCTACTAAGCAACCCCAGCTTAGTACCGAAAGGTCCCTAATTTGCGCACTCGGAGTGCATACAAAAGTTCTATCCACAGCCTATCTATCGGCTATTTCAAGACTAGTGCCCCAATTCGTTATAGAATTGATAATGGACTTAAGTCCTATAGGAATTATTTCCTATAAATTACTGGGCCTCTGTATTAAGAGCTTTTGCCCGAAAAGACCACAGCTTTTCATAGTAATAAACATCTCCTCTCATGGGAGTTTAAACTTAAGAATTCAACAACTTCCAATTTTCAGATTAATCTGTAAAACATAATTTTATGATAATGAGATATAATGATTCATTCAACCGAGATTACTTCTCATAGCTTATAAAGGACTATCTCATTACCAGAGGTATATCCAGGGTGACATTCGCACCAAGCTATAGTTAGATATAATTTAGTGGGCCTCTGTACTAAGAGTCTTGCCCGAAAAGACTTCAGCTTTTCATAGTAACAAACACCTCCTCTCGTGGGAGTTTAAATTTAAGAATCCAAGAGCTTTTAATAGTAGGGTATTTCCAATTTTCAGATTAATTTGTAAAACATAATTTTATGATAATGAGATATAATGATTTATCCAACCGAGATTACTTCTCATAGCTCACAAAGGACTCTCTCATTACCAGAGGTATATCCAGGGTGACATCCGCACCAAGCTATAGTTAGATTTATCAGAATATAAATAATCTCTCTACTGGAGATACCAAGAATACAGTTAAATTAGCACTGTAAACATTAGATCATAATGATACCTGAAACCAAAATAACCCACTATGCGAGCTTCAAACGGCTTTAGTAATTATTCAATTAGGCTTTTTACAACCTGTGGTAAATTAGTCAATCTTTAGACTCTGTAATGGAAATTTTCCTATAATTTTAAGGGAAAACACAGTGAGATACAGTTTCGCACAGCTCTATTCCTAGGAGGTATTACGACAATCAGTATAAAGCAAACACAATGTAATATATCAATATTATATGGATTAATTAGTCTCCTGACTCTGGGGCGAACCGATGAAGATTTCCTAAGGATCCGACACAATGAAATGCAGTACATGGACGATACTTAGTAAGCAGGCATAATAAAATCATGCAACTTAGCTTGTCTGGAGACAGGTCAGCTCTCGTACCCTGTAACACTGACTTTAGTTGTACACTCTGTAGGCTCCACGGGCTAGCGCCATGGACCGCAACACTGAATCTATCTTCAACAATAGGTTTTAATTATTATTTTCCGCTAAAGCCCGCGCCGCGATCCTGACTTTCATTAGAGAACGGTCTCAATTCGTAGCCAGCCGTGAACTCCCGCGTCGGGATTCTGAATTTAATTAGAGAACGTTATTCTTTCGTAGTCAACCGCGAACTCTCACGTAGAGATTCTGAATTTAATTAGAGAACGTTATTCTTTCGTAGTCAACCGCGAACTCTCGCGTAGAGATTCTGAATTTAATTAGAGAACGTTATTCTTTCGTAGTCAACCGCGAACTTCCCTCTCCAGCCCCCCAAATATCTATATATACCATCTCTCCCCAAGCATCCCTGACCTACAACTCCCCCCCCCATCCTTCCAGAAGTTAAATGCTCGACGCGTATTGGTGGACCCACCATTTTTTTGGATTGGTTTGAATCTTGTTTCGCAACGCTACTCCACGAGATGGCGTTAGCGGTTATTTACATCAATAGACGACATCAATATGATGATTACATAGTCATTATATACATTATATACGATACGTAATGTCACCTGTATTAGGAGCGATTACTATTATCGTAATCATCATTATAAAACCTAGTTTGTTAGAATATCACATATACTATCCAATCTTTAAGGTTCAAATTAGCACCAAATTCTGGTATGAACCGTTCACACGGTTCGCGCGACAGGCTTCCAACGCAAAAAACCCCAACGGCGCCATGAACTGAAGTCCCACTCGAGTTAAACCAAGAAACTCGTTACTCATGTCTTCAACACATAGATTAATATTTCGAGTGTCTAACAACCCAACTTTTGTGCTGTATTTCAATGGCTGTAAAAAACTTCTCTCATAAATTAGATTATTTATTACGGCAAATTTCTAGAACTTGTTCAAACGTCGATAATTCTCCCATGAACTGGCTTGGTTTTAAGATAACGCTCGCTCCATTCCCACGTTCCGGTGAAATATTTAATATTCCTGCTTATTAGACGAGTGTTTCTATGAAGGCGTCTCGACTAATCTATTACCAACCTCTCATATTATTGATAGCCAAAACTTTTAGTGTTGAATTCCTATGACTGTAAAAAAATGTAATAAATCCGGTCATTTTATTATGGGGAAAAGATCTGCTTCAGATATGTAGCAATTTTTTCAAGTCTTCGGTAGTTTTTTTTTTACGTAGACGAATTGCTTCCATCCTGTGAATGCTAAATCTAAATTGTTGACTGATATTTAACTAGCCCTATTAAGGGACCGAATCTGTCAACTCTATCTCCAATCCTTCACCCTATAAAGTTTATGACTATCTGATTAATTTTATATTTGCAATTAACAGCCAGATTGAGATCTGTGCTGTTACACACTCAATAGATCAAATAAAGTTTATCTTAAATAAGTTTTTTTTTTGATTTGTAGATACTTCGTATCCTAGCTACCTACTTACCAAAAGGCTTGGACATGATTTTCCCGGGGAACTAAGGGATTGGACACAGTGTACACGGAATGAAGCGATCTCTTTGTTCCTGCCCAAACCACAGATAAGTTGCAGCTGCAGTTGTGTCAGATGTGGGTGTGTAGGAAGGTCTCTATGCTGGTGTCTACTATTGGCCACAATTGCTATGGAAGTTTGCATATGTAAATGGCATCCCCGTGATATAGGCCAACGACGTCGACGATGACGGCGGTGATGATGTAACAGAAGTAGTAGCTCTCGTACCATCATCTGATCACGATTTGTTTGGTTTGAGAATAGTTAAAAAGTGTACCAAAGTATAGAACCAAATTTGTAGATAATTTTATTAGCTTTCATTATGTATTTTATGTATAACAAAATTTCCAATGATGCATCGCTTACGAGATTTAAGCAAAAAACTAAAAAACGGGACCTGTTTTGTGCCGCCACTCTTAGGGCTCACGTCACAAGGGTGGAGACTAGTTAAGACCACAGAAATCTGACTGAATAATAAGTGCCTTATTATTCAGATTTCTGTGGTTAGGACTAATTTTCCACCCAACCCCCTTTTTTGAGTACTCATTGACTAGACTAATAAAGTTACTCGCTGATAAAGTTGTCTTCGTCTTGTGTGTGGCTTAAGCCCCATTCACACTCAGGACTCGGGTACCTAGGTGCCTGCCTCGCTTCGCTCGTGAGCTTTTTCTAAAATCCTGAGTTAAAAATGTATTCTCATGTAAAACAAAATATCTACTTACAAAGAAAATTTTTAAAAATGATAGGCATAGGATTTCGGGTTCATAGGGGTGGGAAGCATAGTACTTTTTTGGAACGGCGTAAGCGCAAAAATCATGTTTTTGCTTATTTACAAGAAAACTACACAACCTTATGAAGACCAGTTTCTTCATCAAGGAATCGAATAATTACTAATATAACCTACGAATCAAAACATAAGTAATTTCAATAGCCCGATGGATTCCTGATATCTCGACCAAATTATGTGCGAGACAGTGCACATTCATGATTTTTTTAATCGTATTTTTTTTCTCAATTGTGTTTTTACATTAAAGAGACCAAAAAAAATTTTTGAATTCCACGGGGATTCCATGAGTACCTACTGAGATTATAGGCCTTGTTTGACGGCCAAACCTGTAAGGTTCGCCCCTTAAGGTTATCTGTAACTTTTGCATTCTTGCTTGAAACAGGTAAAAAATAACTTCAGTAGGTAGGTACCTACATATCGAGAGGCAACCACGTTCCGGAAGCTTTGAACCGGAAAGCGCAACATGGGCTTTCATCTAATAAGGCGTGGGCACATGACCTCGTGACGGTCGCAAGAAACAGCAGGATGCTGGTAACGCAGACCTGTTGTGTGTAAGAATTTTTTATACTATGTAAGAGACAAATACATGTTATTATTAGTATTTTATTTATTTAAAATTTAAATTAAATTCATTTATTGATACAGACAACACAATGATCCATAGATTAGAGTACCTAGTTTAAGTCACAGTTTCAAATAAACAAAAAGGTACACTAACAGAATTAATTTATATAATAAATTTGTTTGGCAAAAAGGTTGATCAGGTTTGACATCTAGTGCCTTTGCAGTTTGCTGCAATGTCTGTAAGCCAGAACCCCTATCAAACTTTTGGTGCTGCCCAGCATCCTGCGTTATATAGATGTTATTTTATTGCAAATCACAGCGTAAGTCCTTTAAGTGTGCGTCAGCAAACATGCCCGACGCACTACAGTATCTGGGCAGCCCCACCATTGCTCTAAACAAATTATTATAAAGGACGCGTAGGGCACTAATGGACGCTTTGATGTAAGTAACCCACAGGCCGCTGGTGTAAAAAGATTGACAGTAGGATTTAAATAAAGAGACTTTAACATCTACTAAACAATAAGCGAATCTGCGGATCAGCATGTTTCCTCGTACCACCAGCGCCCCACGCTCCCTTTCTATGTCACAATTATCACATAGATCAGCAGTGACCCAATGTCCTAAATATTTAAATTAATAATTTTAATTAATAATGCCTTCCTTTGTCCAGCAGTGGACAGAATAGCATAGAAAGACATTTATTTATAACAACAATAAAACAAAACACACTTAAAGGATAGGTACCTGCATAAAGTTGTAAAAAGGCCCAATTCAGCATAATGCTAACTAAGCTCCCATAGGAGGCCAAGCCTTCCTGCTACTGCGCTGGTCTTCTATTAGAACCCGTATATAAGTCACAAACGGACTACGTTATGTAGAGACTATTATTATCTAAAATTATATAAAAAGAACTAAATTAAAACCACATGAAATTAATCCAATCCATCAATAGAAACAAATTAGAACTATTATTTACAATTGAAACAATTCAGATAACGGCAGACTGTTCCAAACAATCTACAGGTAGCTCAACTGATCCATACCAATACCAGTCGGAAGCGTCCACAAGACGCATTGCCCCGCTGCATGGCAATGCTGATGCGCAGCGCCACATACTCACCAGCTCTCGGGTCACGCGTCGCTTCAACCACAGACACTCAGATATTTTTTTAAACTTGGAGATTGTCGTTACCCCAGGAGTCTCGACTTCAATAGGATCAAATGTGTAGGCTCTGTCGAGACCTGCATATTCGCGCCTCTTGAGATCCTCGGCCAAATCTGCCGCCGCACCAGCCCTCACGGATGTCCTCGGAAGATGGGAAGCCGCAACTGTGTCGCATGTAGCTTCCCCCACAATGGGCCTCCCATGGGAATAGTGGCATACCGTCGGGTCTTTTACCATCATCACGCAACCTACCATTCGGTTCGAGAATAGCTGGTACGTTAGCGATGACAAGGCGCGCCGTATGATGTCTCCGGCTGGCGGCAGCCGTAGTACACGATAATCCGTGACACATCACGGATTATCGTGATCATCGTGGGTCGGATGTTGAACAGCTTGGTCATCACAATGACCAAGCTGTTCGACATCACTACCGCACTGGCATTGATGAGGCGCGCAACATGGTTATGTTGCGATACGGAAAGTTACGGGATCCAACAAGGTGCCAGTGTTATATGAAGGAAATGCTTGCAACCAATGTCCTGACTTCAATTTAGTAACAGCCTGGAGACAGGCACGATCCGCAAAGGCATCGGGGCAAGGACTACGTCAAGCCGAGCTTCGTCTAAAAAATAAATTTTGTATGATATTCCAGGTCCTTTGGTCTCCAAACCAAAGGAGAAGGCTTCAAAAAAGAACGCTGGTAGACGGAAGAACGCTGGTAGGGCGTAAAATAAAATACAGTTTACAAAAAAAAACATACACTATCATGGATGGGATTTATTAACGTGGTCTAAACCAACATCATGCCATCATCTAAGCCAACATGAAAGTAAACAAAAAACGACTTATAATATAACCCTAATATGAAACATATTACTTCCGGCTATAGTGCTTAGTACTATCTGCTAAGGTAATTAATTAATTTATTTTTTTCAACTTTTTATCTTTATTTTTTATATGTATCTTATTTTATCTGATAAGGAGAGATAACGATTGTGTGCGTGAGTGTATGTGTGTTGTAAAGTACTGAGGCACCGGTTTCATTTTACACTTTTTCGTAGGTAGGTATTAATTTGTAAAAACCCATACATAAATAATTATAGGTAAATTACCTAATTAATTAATATCGGTCATCTGTTACCCATAACACAAGCTCTGCTTAGCTTGGGGCTAGATGATGCTGTGTGGATTGACCAGCATTATTTATTTTTTATTATTAATTACTTTTTTATCTTATTGATACAATTGCACCTTATTTTAGATAGGTGGGTAGATACAGTCAGCAACAATCACATATTTCGCAACGCGAAAGTCATGACGACAAATTTATCACCGTATGTACCGTAACTAACAACGGTTAGCATGATCGTCAGAACCACAAACTTGAAAATATTAATGACCGGAAAATAGGTACTTAAATTTGTCATCTTAGTAAAACTACATGCCATTTAATCAGCCCATAGGTGTTGTGAGAGCTAACTTATGGAACCTACCACAAAAAGGGCAGCAGCTTCTTTCTGTGTATTTTTTAAACATCTATAATGCGATAACCAATCTGCTTGCCAATCGTGGTGATTATGGCAAAACCCCCCTTGTTTTTGGTGAGGCACGCTTAGCCCACTGTCAAGCGTGCCCCGTACATAGATCTTATTAAAATCTATAGATATGATACGTTCTCCCAGCGCTTACTCAACCTGGCCTGTGTTACAACTACACGCAGTCGCAAACACACGCTCGCAGTTAAATTTCCAATCTTGCGCAATAATTATAATGATCAAACACGAGCATTGCTGTAGTCTTTTTGTCAATAAATCACACAAAAGTACGTCGTAGCAAGCACGCGTAACACGAACGCCGCTGGTCCGACTATGAGGACTATGAGGTGGGTGGACCTAATTGAACCTAATTCAAGCCTCGACTTTCTAGACGCTAATACCTCTTCTCCCTTTTTTTACTTAATAAGCCGATAAGTGCTGATGAGGAAGAGATAATTAAAATTATTATATGTCACAAAAGTCGCCAAATAGTTAAGTACCTATTTCAAAGATTGCTGAATAATCTCATTTTAAATCAATTCGTTTATGTTCCTTCCCATAAGTACCTACCTACCTTTAATCAGCAACAAAACGATGGAAGTACTTACCTACAGCGGCGTTTGTTGTTTACTTACTTTAGTTAATCCGTAGTTAGATAATGACACCTGAAACATTACCTATAAAAAGAGTCGTCACAATGATTTATTTATTAATTTGACCAGCCATGAAGTTCGCGCTAACTCTCCTGGTCCTCGTGGCCGCGGCTCAGGCCAGAACCATTCAGGACATAGACCTGGAAGACATCACCGCCTACAACTACCTGGCCAAGTATGGTCTGCCGCTAGCCGAGAAGATCCGAGCTGCTGAGCAACCCAACAGCAGGGTTGTCGGAGGGCAACATGCAAGCACGAACCAAATCATTTACCAGGTACAAGTAGTTTTTTTTTTAATCTTTATTGAATTATAGAGGGTTTAATTCACATGATTATGGCGCCCTCAAAAGTATACTTTATTAACTTAGTTTCTACGCTTAATGCCTAATTTAACAAATTTTTACATCAATGATAACAATGTTTTAGAGAGAGAGAGAAAGATATATAATTTATTTTACCCAAAAATAAAACACTAAGATATACCTAATACTAATCATAACATTACATTAAAACAGTTTTATTATCTAGGTTCTTAATATTAACATAAAACAAGATCCCTCAAGTGCGAGTGTGACTCGCGCGCCGAGGGTTTCGAACGGTTGTCAAGTATACCAATATGTACTACAGATACTAAAGACTTTGCTATTGATGAATACCAAAAAATAAAGGTTAAATTAAATTACATTTCAGATGTATCGGTTTGCAATCTTCGGAGTAGGTACAGAGGATAATAGTAAAATATTCTAGTTTATTCAAAATATTTCAAAAAGTATAAAACCTAGAGAAATTTCAAAAACTTTTTTGAAATGTACAAACCGATACCTTTTATTTCAAAAGGGGGGGGGGGCTACCTCACCGAGTGGGATAACTCGGTGAGGTAGCCCCCCCCCCCCCCCTTTTGAAAAATATCTGACCATTTTTCAAAAAGTGGTCTACTTACAGACTTCACTATATTTTTCCTGTAAAATATAGATCCATACCTACAAACGTTACATACATTTTAGATGGATCGCTCTGCAAACTTCGGAGATAGGGCGGGGGATGGGTAATTTTTCGACGAAATTTGAAAAAACTGTTTTGAGATCGACTTACAGACTTCTCTATATTTTTTCTGTATAATATAGATCCATCTCAGCAAATGCTACTCACATTTCAGATGGATCGCTCGGCGAACTTCGGAGATAGGGGGGGGGTGGGTAGGCTTTTTTCAAAATATTTCAAAAAGTATGAAACCTACCGAAATTTCAAAAACTTTTGAAAAAATTCATTTGATAAATTGACACCTTTCATTTGATACCCTCTTGACATTGTAGGTAAAATTTCGACATCACAATTGAAACCGATACATCTGAAATGTATTAATTTTTTGGTATTCATAAAATAGCAAAGTCTTTAACCAGTACATATAAATAAAAAGTACCCTATGTCCGTCCCCGGGACACCGTCCACCTCTCTGCCAAATTTCAAGATCCATTCAGCCGTGAATATGTATCAGACAGACGGACAATTATTTTCGTATTTATAATATCAGTAAGATAAGTAAGTAATAAGTATGGATGTGTCTTATTTAGAAATTCCGACTAAAATATGAATTAGAGTTACAAAAAAACTCTAATTTAAATTTATTTCCTGGTTTTATATTATAATAACGTGATTATATTTTCTGCCCAGGCTGGTCTTTTGGCAGAATTCGGCCAGGGCGAGGGTGTCTGCGGAGCGTCCCTTATCACTGTAAACAGGTTGTTGACTGCTGCTCATTGCTGGTTCGATGGAGTGCACCAAGCCTCTTCCTTCACTGTTGTACTCGGTTCCAACGCTTTGTACTCCGGTGGAACAAGGATAACCACTTCTAAAGTCATAATGCACGAACAGTGGATGCCAAACCTAGTCCGTAACGATGTCGCCATCATCTTCTTGAATGAACACGTTACTCTATCGGGTAAGAGCAACCCCATTTACTAACTGCTTAGTTCAATTTTAATTTTTACAACTAGTTCATGCTGAGATAGAGACCGTTCTGTGACTCAATGCAAAAACTAGTACTAAGCTTTGTTTTTAATTTTTGATATATGATTGTTTTTGTTTTTGTTGATTGAGTTACAAATAAAATATTCTCATTGTCATTAATTCTCTCATTCTCAATTTTGCAATGCAATGCAGCCAGCGTCTTTGGGAAGCTGCTGCTTCCGATTGGTATTGATATGGATCAGTTCAGCTACCTCTACATTTTTTGCGACCCAAAGTCTGCAGTCAGCTCAACTGTTTCAATTAATTACTAGGAAGTTCTAATTTGTTTTTAATATTTAATAAATCTTTATTGACAAAGAAAATTACAATTCAATAATAAAAACAAATTAGAACTAGTATTTACAATTGAAACAATTAAGCTAACTGCAGACTGTTGCAAACAATCTACAGGTAGCTCAACTGATCCATATCAATACCAGTCAGAAGCGTCCCCAAGACGCTGGATTATATTTAATTGTAATTTTCTATAATAAATTGTTTATTGTGTCTTGAGATAGGCAATGGCATATCACCATTATATCACAAAACTCCTATCAGATACCGTGTTACCTGATGTGTAAGAACTGACAACGTTTAGTTCAGGTACATTATTCTGATTCATTAATTCCATGAAATTAATTCTACGCAGTACGTTAGTATTATTATACCTATATTCTCTGGCAGTAACTAGGTGTAATGGCCAATGATCATGACCGTGTTACTCCGCATTGGCCATTTCAATGGGAATTAACAAATCAGCAATTTTGTATGAAGTGTTAACAAAATATTATATATTATAATTTTTCATATAATTTTGTAAAACTTATGTATCATTTAATTTTTACTGTTTAGTTAGGTAGGTACCAGCTGGGGTGTATGCCCGGGATTTCTCGTCCCGAGAATTCCCATGAAATCCATAGTTGGTCGAACCAGAGCAATTCAGGTTGTATTTTCATTGTCGGGAAATGTTGTCAGCAGAATAAGAAGCCCGCTATCCGAATAATTTCTAATGCTTTGATTTTTCTTAACGCATATTTTATCAGTCTTGAATCAAAACTTTAGGTGAAGACTTTTGTGCTTTGTTTGTCGACCTAGATTTATTACAACATAGTATAACATAGCCTAATCGAATTGTGTTCCTTTTTAGTTTCTATGAAAGTTTTTTTTATTTAATCAGAGTTTAACACAGAGAAGGAAGCCGTAAAAGTTTAAAAAATATTGATTTTACTCAAAGTTTTCGTGGCAGTTTGGGTTATTTGGTGAAATAGTCTCTTCGAGCATAACTGTCCAACCGTTGATCCGATTTGCGTGAAATTTGATAGGTGTAAGTCCCTACAGATAAGACATGTAAAATATGCTGGTACCTAACTTAGTGAGACCAAATCCGTTCAGGGGTTTTTGAGATAAGGGGTTCCAAACTGTTAACACGAAATTCGACGATGTGAATAATGCAATCTCAAAAGTAGTCCATTGGTTTAGTGTCAATAATCTTTTGCTTAACGAAACCAAAACGAAATTTATTAGATTTATTCTACCTAATGTTAAACAAGTTAAGGCTGATGTAAATTTAAAAGGAGAAACGTTAGAAATTGTAGAAAGTACCGTTTTCTTAGGAATCACCTTAGATAATAAACAACAATGGGGCCCACACAAGATAAGCTATCGAAGAGACTTAGTTCTGCAGCGTATGCTGTCAAAAAAATCCGTCATCTTACAGACGTGGATACATCTAGACTTGTTTATTTCAGCTACTTCCATAGTATTATGTCTAATGGTATACTACTGTGGGGGAACGTTGCAGATATTAACACCGTATTTGTGTTGCAGAAGAGGGCTGTTCGTGCTATCTATAGTATGGGTCCCAGAGAATCCCTGCGTGATAAATTCAAAGAAATAAACATAATGACAGTACCATGTCAATATATTTATGAAATCCTATTGTACACTCATAGAAATATCAATCGGTTCCCTAAAAATTGCGATGTACATAATTTGAATACAAGAAATAAACATAAACTCGCTGTGCCCACAACTACACTACACAAAATTAATGTATCTTTTAATGTATACGCTTCTACAAAAAAACTCCTAGTGAGTTGCAAAAATTATCAGTAAATAAATTCAAACAAATTTTGTAAACCTTCTTGTGTAAAAAGGCCTACTATAAAATATCAGATTATCTAGAGGATAAAAAAGCTTGGACGGAATTTGCTCCAACTCGAAAAATAACAACTTACTAACAGGCTAAAGGTTTCTTCGTCGCTGCTTTACTTTAGTCTACATACCGAAGCGACTGAAATCAAAAGTATCACTTTATTTCCGTGTCAGTGTTTAATTATTAAGAATTTGACCTTTTCTAAGTGTACATTTATTGTATTTATGGAAATAAAGAGTTTTTTACATTGATTTTGACCAAAAGGGGGTGAAATTAATCAATTAAATCAAGTAGGATTTCATAAGAAACAGACATACAAAACCGCGCCTGTACACGTTAAACCTACAAAAAATGCACGTGATTTCAAATACCTATAAAAAGGTTCGGTTTCGGCTTCGGCTGAAAATCCAGGTTTGGTCGGACACAATAACTTTAAATTAGTCTCATAAAAAATTACCACAAAACTTCATAAATAAAAATATTAAAAAAAAAAGTTACCTAAGATTTGAGTTAGAAAAAATAGTTCAACCAAATAAATCAATTAATGTGGTCTCGTAAGAAAAGGCTACTCGTGTGTATTTCTGAATGTTTTATTTTATTCCAGCAACGACACTTTTTGAGATAATAGGAGAAAATAAAACAGCATGTAAGAAGAATTCTCATTTTGTAGATACCTATTTTGTGGCTACAAAGTCATTTTATATTTTACCCTTTTAATTTAAAAACTAATCAGCCGATTGGGCCTCACTAAGTTACCAGTGCTCGAATTGACTATTGCGCCATACAGCCAAATCGCTCAAGCTGCCAATGAGATCTTCGTCCGCTTGGCTCATTCCGATTAATTACCTACAAATAGAAAAATTAACTAGAAACTTAAACGCTCATGAGCATGACGATTGTTAGGGGCTAATTACTACTTTAAAATTGTTTTTTTTAAGTAAATAAATTAAATGTTTTTCATTGGAGAAATAAATGTTTTCTAAATCAATGTTAGTAGGTATGTCTATGTTTATTCGTACCTAAACATTATAATTTGACAACACTTTTGTACTTTTGCAGCTTCCATCGGCGTCATCTCCTTGGCTAGTAACTCTGCGGAATTCTATACTGGAAGGATTGCTAGGGTTTCTGGCTTTGGCGTAACCTCTGACGGTAAGTCTAAGTACCTACCTATTTCTTAATATCGGCATATCCCAAACCTACCGATATAAAACACACACATACATAATAATTATCCTTCCTTTTTTGGGATAGGTCATCAAACCCCTCAAAAATATAGTCAGTAGTACACGTGATCGTTCGATAAAACCTTTGACAAGATACCTAGGTATCCAATATAAAACTTGTAGGGGTTCATTAAAGGGGTACGACTTTATCTAGAGCTGGTCGGGAAGGATGTGTCCGTAAAAACACTTTAGAACAAAGTCGGTTTATTAAACCGTGTGGGACAAATGTTCCGGAGTTTTGCCTACGTCTATGTGTCGAATAATGGTTTATACATACAAGAGTATCTCGTTACATTATTATTCATTTTTGTATTTTATACTATACTAACTACATTATTGAATTAACTTTACTGGATGTTTTCTTTTTTTGTGTCTATTTTATTAGTGTAATACTTACCATAAATTTTCATTGTAATACCTACCTACCTATTTATACACCCTTAACATTTGCATATGCATCATTTACTCACCCCGTTTTCAAATATCCAGTGTTGCCACCTTTTTTTGTTTTTATTTTTCTATTTTGTGTCTTGTGTGCGCTGGATTTGAGATCGTGTCTGTCCACGGAGCAGATACAGAGTATCTGTATCTGCTGCGTGTGTTTGTCACTTACTCTACGGTTCTGACTGAAAACCAGCGCTCTTTCACAAATGACCCCAGGTTTCTGTGTTAGAGCAACAAGCTGAGTCAGGACCTGTTAGACCTGCACACACGCGCTCGTCTGCTTGCTGGGTGGACTACTTGATACCTATTAACCCAATGTTTGTATTAGTATACTACTTACTTAGTTCTCATGTGTTTGTCTTTACTGTTTGTTATCTAGTACCTACTAAGAAGTCTCTTTTATTTTACTTTAATGTCTCAAAGTTTTTTTTGTGTGTAGTGTGTAATATATAATTTTCTTTCTTTCTATAAATGTTTTTACGATCTGCAAATATTTGTTCCGGGTGTTCTGGATATTTTCTATATTATAATAAAAATATCTGTCTATATGTAATGTGTTGTATTACGTATATCAATCATTTAGTACCCATAACACAAGCTCTGCTTAGCTTGGGGCTAGATTATGCTGTGTGTATTGTCAAGCATATGTATAGCATATGGGACGCTACATGCGTCGACACACTTGCGGCTTCCCATCTTCCGAGGACATCCGTGAGGGCTGGTGCAGCGGCAGATTTGGCCGAGAATCTCAAGAGACGCAAATATGCAGGTCTCGACAGAGCCTACACATTTGCTCCCTTTGGGGTCGAAACCCTGGGTCCGTGGGTTACCGAGGCTCTCCGGGTTTTTAAAAAGTTATCTGAGTGTCTGGTCGACGCGACGCGTCACCCGAGAGCTGGTGGGTATCTGGCGCAGCGCATCAGCATTGCCATACAGCGGGGCAATGCAGCCAGCGTTTTGGGGACGCTTCCGACTGGTATTGATATAGATCAGTTGAGCTACCTGTAGATTCTGTTAGATTGTAGTAGAGTCTGCAGTTAGCTTAATTGTTTTAATTGTAAAAACTTATAGTTCTAATTTGTTTTTATTATTGAATTGTAATTTTCTTTGTCAGCATATGTATATGTATGTATGTATACACACAACTACGTACATAATACAAAAAGTTAGGTACTGCACAGCAGTTTACAATTCAGTTTCGTAATTTCACTTAGATCGCTTAGAACTGAAGGAATAAACGGCCGAAAACCTCGGGTTTTATACCTATGTCCTTCGACTATTGGTACCTACATGCATAACGAGGTAGGTAAATAGGTACATATACATGTTTGGTCGCTAACAACTATTGCATAATCCATGGTGTATTGTTGTCGGAGACAAGCTATTCTGTAGCTATGTCCTGCATAATTTTGAGCCTTAATTAGTCTTCAAAACGTCGTCGTCGCTAACAAAACTCTTGGGAATAATGACCATACTCCTAAGGGTTACCAAAATGAGATCTTTTTTGAAATTCGAACTAACCTCTGCCTCTAAAGAGGCAGAATAAAAACTAAAGCCGCGAAACACGATTTTTACTATTTTCTCGCAGAAAATGTGAAAAGTAGAGTATTCTCCTCATGCATTGTCTTCGTCTTCGGCGTGATTAAAACCCTCTCGCACTCAGGATTCTAAAATAACTCACCAGCGAAGCGAAGGAGTTACCTACAAGTAAGTAACTCCTCATCAAGAGGAGTTGCAATTGGGATTCAATAGCGCCCGTGCGTGACGTAAGACTCTACTTTACGTACTCGGTGCATAATCTACTATTACTAAGTCTCACTGAATAAAACCGTGACCAATCTTGACAGTTAGGCCCCCAAAAACCAAAGACAAAACCAAATACCTCTGCTGGTCAATTCAGATGTATTCGCATATCACTCATACTATTTTCGCACTGCATTTTGATTAGGTAAAAATAAAATACAAGATCCATCAAGTGCCATCAAGAGTGTAACTCGCGCGCCGAGGGTTTCGAACGTTTGTCAATTATCCAAATAATATGTACCTACTATAGGCACCGGTTAGAGACTTCGCTATTTTATGAATACCTACCTAAAAATAGTAGATACTTACCTACCTACGAGTACATTTCAGATGGATCGCTCAGCAAACTTCAGGGATGGGCTAATGGTACAATTTTCAACTTTATTCGAAATATTTCAAACAGTATGTAACCTATAAAAGTTTCAAAAACAGTTTTGAGATAAACAGCCCAATGCCTTTGATTTGATAACCCACACAGTGACGTAGCCTCCTTTTGAAAATGATTGGTAATTTTTCGACTTTTTTCATAATATTTCAAAAATAATAAAACCTTAAGAATTTCCATACCTAAATTATTTTGATATGCACAAACTGATAACTATTATTTAAGACCCCACTTGACTTTGTAGGTCTCTTAAAATTTCGACATCACAAAATTCGACGGCAAGTTCGACGGCAGTGATGATGTAACAGAAGTAGTAGCTTACATACCATCATCTGATCACGATTCAACAGACCAGGGACTCATATTATGTGTAGACAACGTTTGGGAATAGTTAAATAGTGTACCAAAGTGTAGAACCAAATTTGTAGAAAGTTTTATCAGCTTTCATTATGTATTTTATGTCGTATAACAAAATTTCCTATGATGCATCGCTGACGAGATGTAAGCAAAAAACTAAAAAACAGGTTCTTCTTTGTGCCCCCACTCTTAGGGCTCACGTCACATGGGTAGAGACTTTTAATATGTTTGTCTTTGTATGGAAGCTAGTTAGTTAGGTCTAATTCCACCCAACCTCCTCTTTTGAGTACTTACTCATTGACTAGACTAAAGCCGCGTACATATTTGCGAAACGTAGTGAAAGGAGCATTTCATAAGTGTGGACGCAGGGCGCGCATGAACCGAGCATGTACGTACTCACATTTGTTTCCGTCATGCGCGCGGCGAACATAGCTCGAACATAGTCGAGAATTGTTTTATCCATGGTTCGCGCGCGTTCCGCAGTACAGACACACACAACCCGTCCACACTGACGCTCCGTGCACACTGCGCCCCCCTATGTGTTCGGCGAAAAAACCGACAAATGGCGCATCGCGGCGCCCACAACTCGAACAACTCGAAATGCTGTGTTCGTGTGCGTATTGAGCACGGTTCGTGCGCGCATGCCGTCCGACTATTTGAATTCTGTTACATTGCATAATACATTGCCACAATGTGGACGGCAATTTGATACGTTTCACCAGTCTGTACGCGGCTTAAAAGAAAATAAACCAATAAGTGGCGAACTCACTACATCTAAATTGACAAGCTGGTATTAGCTAATTAATAATTAGGTTTATCGGTTTATCCTAAGATTGCTCTCACATTCTTAATTTTTCAGATGGCTCCATCACCACTTCTCAAGTCATAAGCTACGTCGACACTAATGTGATTAGCAACATCGTCTGTTTCTGGTACTACCCCTACAATATTCAGTTCAGCAACGTCTGCACAAGTGGTAATGATGGTAAAAGCAGCTGCAGCGGAGACTCCGGCGGCCCACTTGTCGTTTTCGAAAATGGAATCCCTGTTCAGGTGAGCAAAACCAACAGCTTCATGTATTATGTAGAGGTACTATACCTTGGCCAAACTCGATGTAGAATGTTTGTTTACAAACCGCCCATACTTAACCTAAAATTTACTCTGTTGCCGAGTCTTTTTTACGCAATTTACATTACTTGTTGATTTGAGATCCTTCATTTAATAAATATCGCTTACAATTATATTTAAAACTCGACGCCAAGCAAGTGAGTTTTAGTTATTTGTATCTTGGTTTATTTACAAAGATTCTACAAAGATTTTGGATGTGATATAGTTACCAACACTTTATTCCCTTTGCTTTATTGCGAGCATGCCGCTGCTGGGCCCCCAATCCTATCAGACATCACGGTCCTTAGCCGCGTCCAGCCAATCGGCTAGGAATTTGTTTAAAACGTCCCGCCATGCCATCTCCGTAAACAAAAACTTTTACTTTATGTCTATCTACATAATTTAATTTTTATTTTAGCTTATGTGGAAAACCGTAAATTGGAAGATATAAATATATAATGCATTTTCCATCAGATTGGCGTGTCTTCCTTCGTCTCAGCACGCGGTTGCGAGGCTGGTTATCCAGCTGCCTACGCCAGGGTAACCTCCTACGTCTCATGGATCCACCAGAACGCTAGTAACGCCCCCCCTCGTTCGCCTCTTACCCGTCACTACTTTTTTTTTCTCTCTAACCTGCTGCTGCTTGCTAATACGTGATGCTATCGTTCTTAACTTCCTAATGTAATGTTAATGAAAAGTTTGGCCAACTGATCGTCTAGTTAGTGGTAGGATTCTTGGTTGTGATGTAATAACTCGATTCTTTTAGGTGATAAGGACAAACGAACTAATCTAACCGATAACTTAATCCCTTACATTTATAGTACCTATTAACTTATTATCATACCTAAAGTTTCGCAGGTTTGAAGTATATGTACTAAGATTATACGATAAACATGGAATAACTGTGATGTTCAGACGGGTAGTTTTCTTTAATTTCGGAGTCTAGGATATTAGTAGCTTAATAGTTTTGTAGATAGCGAGATAAGCATTCTTCGTTCTGATTTACTGAATTTAATACGACATAGGGCAGCAGCCCCTCCTCCGCTGCTGCCGGTGGTCTCGACTCCAGACGGGATAACCTCCCTCGTATGGTCCACATATTGATAGGCTAATCTACCAATATGAGACAAGGGGACATGTCACAAATAGACATAGTCGTCAGGTCAGGCCGTCAGTTGGGGACAAGAGGACATTATCTTTTATCAAAATTCCTAAGTCCAGTCATAGTCAGTTGAAATTTAATAGCATTCATGGGCAATATTACTTTGTGACATTTAATTCAAAACAATCATTTCATCATCTTTCACATTAAGTAATCAGTTCTCTAGTTCTCTGCGGAACCTAACTCTACTAAGCAACCCCAGCTTAGTACCGAAAGGTCCCTAATTTGCGCACTCGGAGTGCATACAAAAGTTCTATCCACAGCCTATCTATCGGCTATTTCAAGACTAGTGCCCCAATTCGTTATAGAATTGATAATGGACTTAAGTCCTATAGGAATTATTTCCTATAAATTACTGGGCCTCTGTATTAAGAGCTTTTGCCCGAAAAGACCACAGCTTTTCATAGTAATAAACATCTCCTCTCATGGGAGTTTAAACTTAAGAATTCAACAACTTCCAATTTTCAGATTAATCTGTAAAACATAATTTTATGATAATGAGATATAATGATTCATTCAACCGAGATTACTTCTCATAGCTTATAAAGGACTATCTCATTACCAGAGGTATATCCAGGGTGACATTCGCACCAAGCTATAGTTAGATATAATTTAGTGGGCCTCTGTACTAAGAGTCTTGCCCGAAAAGACTTCAGCTTTTCATAGTAACAAACACCTCCTCTCGTGGGAGTTTAAATTTAAGAATCCAAGAGCTTTTAATAGTAGGGTATTTCCAATTTTCAGATTAATTTGTAAAACATAATTTTATGATAATGAGATATAATGATTTATCCAACCGAGATTACTTCTCATAGCTCACAAAGGACTCTCTCATTACCAGAGGTATATCCAGGGTGACATCCGCACCAAGCTATAGTTAGATTTATCAGAATATAAATAATCTCTCTACTGGAGATACCAAGAATACAGTTAAATTAGCACTGTAAACATTAGATCATAATGATACCTGAAACCAAAATAACCCACTATGCGAGCTTCAAACGGCTTTAGTAATTATTCAATTAGGCTTTTTACAACCTGTGGTAAATTAGTCAATCTTTAGACTCTGTAATGGAAATTTTCCTATAATTTTAAGGGAAAACACAGTGAGATACAGTTTCGCACAGCTCTATTCCTAGGAGGTATTACGACAATCAGTATAAAGCAAACACAATGTAATATATCAATATTATATGGATTAATTAGTCTCCTGACTCTGGGGCGAACCGATGAAGATTTCCTAAGGATCCGACACAATGAAATGCAGTACATGGACGATACTTAGTAAGCAGGCATAATAAAATCATGCAACTTAGCTTGTCTGGAGACAGGTCAGCTCTCGTACCCTGTAACACTGACTTTAGTTGTACACTCTGTAGGCTCCACGGGCTAGCGCCATGGACCGCAACACTGAATCTATCTTCAACAATAGGTTTTAATTATTATTTTCCGCTAAAGCCCGCGCCGCGATCCTGACTTTCATTAGAGAACGGTCTCAATTCGTAGCCAGCCGTGAACTCCCGCGTCGGGATTCTGAATTTAATTAGAGAACGTTATTCTTTCGTAGTCAACCGCGAACTCTCACGTAGAGATTCTGAATTTAATTAGAGAACGTTATTCTTTCGTAGTCAACCGCGAACTCTCGCGTAGAGATTCTGAATTTAATTAGAGAACGTTATTCTTTCGTAGTCAACCGCGAACTTCCCTCTCCAGCCCCCCAAATATCTATATATACCATCTCTCCCCAAGCATCCCTGACCTACAACTCCCCCCCCCATCCTTCCAGAAGTTAAATGCTCGACGCGTATTGGTGGACCCACCATTTTTTTGGATTGGTTTGAATCTTGTTTCGCAACGCTACTCCACGAGATGGCGTTAGCGGTTATTTACATCAATAGACGACATCAATATGATGATTACATAGTCATTATATACATTATATACGATACGTAATGTCACCTGTATTAGGAGCGATTACTATTATCGTAATCATCATTATAAAACCTAGTTTGTTAGAATATCACATATACTATCCAATCTTTAAGGTTCAAATTAGCACCAAATTCTGGTATGAACCGTTCACACGGTTCGCGCGACAGGCTTCCAACGCAAAAAACCCCAACGGCGCCATGAACTGAAGTCCCACTCGAGTTAAACCAAGAAACTCGTTACTCATGTCTTCAACACATAGATTAATATTTCGAGTGTCTAACAACCCAACTTTTGTGCTGTATTTCAATGGCTGTAAAAAACTTCTCTCATAAATTAGATTATTTATTACGGCAAATTTCTAGAACTTGTTCAAACGTCGATAATTCTCCCATGAACTGGCTTGGTTTTAAGATAACGCTCGCTCCATTCCCACGTTCCGGTGAAATATTTAATATTCCTGCTTATTAGACGAGTGTTTCTATGAAGGCGTCTCGACTAATCTATTACCAACCTCTCATATTATTGATAGCCAAAACTTTTAGTGTTGAATTCCTATGACTGTAAAAAAATGTAATAAATCCGGTCATTTTATTATGGGGAAAAGATCTGCTTCAGATATGTAGCAATTTTTTCAAGTCTTCGGTAGTTTTTTTTTTACGTAGACGAATTGCTTCCATCCTGTGAATGCTAAATCTAAATTGTTGACTGATATTTAACTAGCCCTATTAAGGGACCGAATCTGTCAACTCTATCTCCAATCCTTCACCCTATAAAGTTTATGACTATCTGATTAATTTTATATTTGCAATTAACAGCCAGATTGAGATCTGTGCTGTTACACACTCAATAGATCAAATAAAGTTTATCTTAAATAAGTTTTTTTTTTGATTTGTAGATACTTCGTATCCTAGCTACCTACTTACCAAAAGGCTTGGACATGATTTTCCCGGGGAACTAAGGGATTGGACACAGTGTACACGGAATGAAGCGATCTCTTTGTTCCTGCCCAAACCACAGATAAGTTGCAGCTGCAGTTGTGTCAGATGTGGGTGTGTAGGAAGGTCTCTATGCTGGTGTCTACTATTGGCCACAATTGCTATGGAAGTTTGCATATGTAAATGGCATCCCCGTGATATAGGCCAACGACGTCGACGATGACGGCGGTGATGATGTAACAGAAGTAGTAGCTCTCGTACCATCATCTGATCACGATTTGTTTGGTTTGAGAATAGTTAAAAAGTGTACCAAAGTATAGAACCAAATTTGTAGATAATTTTATTAGCTTTCATTATGTATTTTATGTATAACAAAATTTCCAATGATGCATCGCTTACGAGATTTAAGCAAAAAACTAAAAAACGGGACCTGTTTTGTGCCGCCACTCTTAGGGCTCACGTCACAAGGGTGGAGACTAGTTAAGACCACAGAAATCTGACTGAATAATAAGTGCCTTATTATTCAGATTTCTGTGGTTAGGACTAATTTTCCACCCAACCCCCTTTTTTGAGTACTCATTGACTAGACTAATAAAGTTACTCGCTGATAAAGTTGTCTTCGTCTTGTGTGTGGCTTAAGCCCCATTCACACTCAGGACTCGGGTACCTAGGTGCCTGCCTCGCTTCGCTCGTGAGCTTTTTCTAAAATCCTGAGTTAAAAATGTATTCTCATGTAAAACAAAATATCTACTTACAAAGAAAATTTTTAAAAATGATAGGCATAGGATTTCGGGTTCATAGGGGTGGGAAGCATAGTACTTTTTTGGAACGGCGTAAGCGCAAAAATCATGTTTTTGCTTATTTACAAGAAAACTACACAACCTTATGAAGACCAGTTTCTTCATCAAGGAATCGAATAATTACTAATATAACCTACGAATCAAAACATAAGTAATTTCAATAGCCCGATGGATTCCTGATATCTCGACCAAATTATGTGCGAGACAGTGCACATTCATGATTTTTTTAATCGTATTTTTTTTCTCAATTGTGTTTTTACATTAAAGAGACCAAAAAAAATTTTTGAATTCCACGGGGATTCCATGAGTACCTACTGAGATTATAGGCCTTGTTTGACGGCCAAACCTGTAAGGTTCGCCCCTTAAGGTTATCTGTAACTTTTGCATTCTTGCTTGAAACAGGTAAAAAATAACTTCAGTAGGTAGGTACCTACATATCGAGAGGCAACCACGTTCCGGAAGCTTTGAACCGGAAAGCGCAACATGGGCTTTCATCTAATAAGGCGTGGGCACATGACCTCGTGACGGTCGCAAGAAACAGCAGGATGCTGGTAACGCAGACCTGTTGTGTGTAAGAATTTTTTATACTATGTAAGAGACAAATACATGTTATTATTAGTATTTTATTTATTTAAAATTTAAATTAAATTCATTTATTGATACAGACAACACAATGATCCATAGATTAGAGTACCTAGTTTAAGTCACAGTTTCAAATAAACAAAAAGGTACACTAACAGAATTAATTTATATAATAAATTTGTTTGGCAAAAAGGTTGATCAGGTTTGACATCTAGTGCCTTTGCAGTTTGCTGCAATGTCTGTAAGCCAGAACCCCTATCAAACTTTTGGTGCTGCCCAGCATCCTGCGTTATATAGATGTTATTTTATTGCAAATCACAGCGTAAGTCCTTTAAGTGTGCGTCAGCAAACATGCCCGACGCACTACAGTATCTGGGCAGCCCCACCATTGCTCTAAACAAATTATTATAAAGGACGCGTAGGGCACTAATGGACGCTTTGATGTAAGTAACCCACAGGCCGCTGGTGTAAAAAGATTGACAGTAGGATTTAAATAAAGAGACTTTAACATCTACTAAACAATAAGCGAATCTGCGGATCAGCATGTTTCCTCGTACCACCAGCGCCCCACGCTCCCTTTCTATGTCACAATTATCACATAGATCAGCAGTGACCCAATGTCCTAAATATTTAAATTAATAATTTTAATTAATAATGCCTTCCTTTGTCCAGCAGTGGACAGAATAGCATAGAAAGACATTTATTTATAACAACAATAAAACAAAACACACTTAAAGGATAGGTACCTGCATAAAGTTGTAAAAAGGCCCAATTCAGCATAATGCTAACTAAGCTCCCATAGGAGGCCAAGCCTTCCTGCTACTGCGCTGGTCTTCTATTAGAACCCGTATATAAGTCACAAACGGACTACGTTATGTAGAGACTATTATTATCTAAAATTATATAAAAAGAACTAAATTAAAACCACATGAAATTAATCCAATCCATCAATAGAAACAAATTAGAACTATTATTTACAATTGAAACAATTCAGATAACGGCAGACTGTTCCAAACAATCTACAGGTAGCTCAACTGATCCATACCAATACCAGTCGGAAGCGTCCACAAGACGCATTGCCCCGCTGCATGGCAATGCTGATGCGCAGCGCCACATACTCACCAGCTCTCGGGTCACGCGTCGCTTCAACCACAGACACTCAGATATTTTTTTAAACTTGGAGATTGTCGTTACCCCAGGAGTCTCGACTTCAATAGGATCAAATGTGTAGGCTCTGTCGAGACCTGCATATTCGCGCCTCTTGAGATCCTCGGCCAAATCTGCCGCCGCACCAGCCCTCACGGATGTCCTCGGAAGATGGGAAGCCGCAACTGTGTCGCATGTAGCTTCCCCCACAATGGGCCTCCCATGGGAATAGTGGCATACCGTCGGGTCTTTTACCATCATCACGCAACCTACCATTCGGTTCGAGAATAGCTGGTACGTTAGCGATGACAAGGCGCGCCGTATGATGTCTCCGGCTGGCGGCAGCCGTAGTACACGATAATCCGTGACACATCACGGATTATCGTGATCATCGTGGGTCGGATGTTGAACAGCTTGGTCATCACAATGACCAAGCTGTTCGACATCACTACCGCACTGGCATTGATGAGGCGCGCAACATGGTTATGTTGCGATACGGAAAGTTACGGGATCCAACAAGGTGCCAGTGTTATATGAAGGAAATGCTTGCAACCAATGTCCTGACTTCAATTTAGTAACAGCCTGGAGACAGGCACGATCCGCAAAGGCATCGGGGCAAGGACTACGTCAAGCCGAGCTTCGTCTAAAAAATAAATTTTGTATGATATTCCAGGTCCTTTGGTCTCCAAACCAAAGGAGAAGGCTTCAAAAAAGAACGCTGGTAGACGGAAGAACGCTGGTAGGGCGTAAAATAAAATACAGTTTACAAAAAAAAACATACACTATCATGGATGGGATTTATTAACGTGGTCTAAACCAACATCATGCCATCATCTAAGCCAACATGAAAGTAAACAAAAAACGACTTATAATATAACCCTAATATGAAACATATTACTTCCGGCTATAGTGCTTAGTACTATCTGCTAAGGTAATTAATTAATTTATTTTTTTCAACTTTTTATCTTTATTTTTTATATGTATCTTATTTTATCTGATAAGGAGAGATAACGATTGTGTGCGTGAGTGTATGTGTGTTGTAAAGTACTGAGGCACCGGTTTCATTTTACACTTTTTCGTAGGTAGGTATTAATTTGTAAAAACCCATACATAAATAATTATAGGTAAATTACCTAATTAATTAATATCGGTCATCTGTTACCCATAACACAAGCTCTGCTTAGCTTGGGGCTAGATGATGCTGTGTGGATTGACCAGCATTATTTATTTTTTATTATTAATTACTTTTTTATCTTATTGATACAATTGCACCTTATTTTAGATAGGTGGGTAGATACAGTCAGCAACAATCACATATTTCGCAACGCGAAAGTCATGACGACAAATTTATCACCGTATGTACCGTAACTAACAACGGTTAGCATGATCGTCAGAACCACAAACTTGAAAATATTAATGACCGGAAAATAGGTACTTAAATTTGTCATCTTAGTAAAACTACATGCCATTTAATCAGCCCATAGGTGTTGTGAGAGCTAACTTATGGAACCTACCACAAAAAGGGCAGCAGCTTCTTTCTGTGTATTTTTTAAACATCTATAATGCGATAACCAATCTGCTTGCCAATCGTGGTGATTATGGCAAAACCCCCCTTGTTTTTGGTGAGGCACGCTTAGCCCACTGTCAAGCGTGCCCCGTACATAGATCTTATTAAAATCTATAGATATGATACGTTCTCCCAGCGCTTACTCAACCTGGCCTGTGTTACAACTACACGCAGTCGCAAACACACGCTCGCAGTTAAATTTCCAATCTTGCGCAATAATTATAATGATCAAACACGAGCATTGCTGTAGTCTTTTTGTCAATAAATCACACAAAAGTACGTCGTAGCAAGCACGCGTAACACGAACGCCGCTGGTCCGACTATGAGGACTATGAGGTGGGTGGACCTAATTGAACCTAATTCAAGCCTCGACTTTCTAGACGCTAATACCTCTTCTCCCTTTTTTTACTTAATAAGCCGATAAGTGCTGATGAGGAAGAGATAATTAAAATTATTATATGTCACAAAAGTCGCCAAATAGTTAAGTACCTATTTCAAAGATTGCTGAATAATCTCATTTTAAATCAATTCGTTTATGTTCCTTCCCATAAGTACCTACCTACCTTTAATCAGCAACAAAACGATGGAAGTACTTACCTACAGCGGCGTTTGTTGTTTACTTACTTTAGTTAATCCGTAGTTAGATAATGACACCTGAAACATTACCTATAAAAAGAGTCGTCACAATGATTTATTTATTAATTTGACCAGCCATGAAGTTCGCGCTAACTCTCCTGGTCCTCGTGGCCGCGGCTCAGGCCAGAACCATTCAGGACATAGACCTGGAAGACATCACCGCCTACAACTACCTGGCCAAGTATGGTCTGCCGCTAGCCGAGAAGATCCGAGCTGCTGAGCAACCCAACAGCAGGGTTGTCGGAGGGCAACATGCAAGCACGAACCAAATCATTTACCAGGTACAAGTAGTTTTTTTTTTAATCTTTATTGAATTATAGAGGGTTTAATTCACATGATTATGGCGCCCTCAAAAGTATACTTTATTAACTTAGTTTCTACGCTTAATGCCTAATTTAACAAATTTTTACATCAATGATAACAATGTTTTAGAGAGAGAGAGAAAGATATATAATTTATTTTACCCAAAAATAAAACACTAAGATATACCTAATACTAATCATAACATTACATTAAAACAGTTTTATTATCTAGGTTCTTAATATTAACATAAAACAAGATCCCTCAAGTGCGAGTGTGACTCGCGCGCCGAGGGTTTCGAACGGTTGTCAAGTATACCAATATGTACTACAGATACTAAAGACTTTGCTATTGATGAATACCAAAAAATAAAGGTTAAATTAAATTACATTTCAGATGTATCGGTTTGCAATCTTCGGAGTAGGTACAGAGGATAATAGTAAAATATTCTAGTTTATTCAAAATATTTCAAAAAGTATAAAACCTAGAGAAATTTCAAAAACTTTTTTGAAATGTACAAACCGATACCTTTTATTTCAAAAGGGGGGGGGGGCTACCTCACCGAGTGGGATAACTCGGTGAGGTAGCCCCCCCCCCCCCCCTTTTGAAAAATATCTGACCATTTTTCAAAAAGTGGTCTACTTACAGACTTCACTATATTTTTCCTGTAAAATATAGATCCATACCTACAAACGTTACATACATTTTAGATGGATCGCTCTGCAAACTTCGGAGATAGGGCGGGGGATGGGTAATTTTTCGACGAAATTTGAAAAAACTGTTTTGAGATCGACTTACAGACTTCTCTATATTTTTTCTGTATAATATAGATCCATCTCAGCAAATGCTACTCACATTTCAGATGGATCGCTCGGCGAACTTCGGAGATAGGGGGGGGGTGGGTAGGCTTTTTTCAAAATATTTCAAAAAGTATGAAACCTACCGAAATTTCAAAAACTTTTGAAAAAATTCATTTGATAAATTGACACCTTTCATTTGATACCCTCTTGACATTGTAGGTAAAATTTCGACATCACAATTGAAACCGATACATCTGAAATGTATTAATTTTTTGGTATTCATAAAATAGCAAAGTCTTTAACCAGTACATATAAATAAAAAGTACCCTATGTCCGTCCCCGGGACACCGTCCACCTCTCTGCCAAATTTCAAGATCCATTCAGCCGTGAATATGTATCAGACAGACGGACAATTATTTTCGTATTTATAATATCAGTAAGATAAGTAAGTAATAAGTATGGATGTGTCTTATTTAGAAATTCCGACTAAAATATGAATTAGAGTTACAAAAAAACTCTAATTTAAATTTATTTCCTGGTTTTATATTATAATAACGTGATTATATTTTCTGCCCAGGCTGGTCTTTTGGCAGAATTCGGCCAGGGCGAGGGTGTCTGCGGAGCGTCCCTTATCACTGTAAACAGGTTGTTGACTGCTGCTCATTGCTGGTTCGATGGAGTGCACCAAGCCTCTTCCTTCACTGTTGTACTCGGTTCCAACGCTTTGTACTCCGGTGGAACAAGGATAACCACTTCTAAAGTCATAATGCACGAACAGTGGATGCCAAACCTAGTCCGTAACGATGTCGCCATCATCTTCTTGAATGAACACGTTACTCTATCGGGTAAGAGCAACCCCATTTACTAACTGCTTAGTTCAATTTTAATTTTTACAACTAGTTCATGCTGAGATAGAGACCGTTCTGTGACTCAATGCAAAAACTAGTACTAAGCTTTGTTTTTAATTTTTGATATATGATTGTTTTTGTTTTTGTTGATTGAGTTACAAATAAAATATTCTCATTGTCATTAATTCTCTCATTCTCAATTTTGCAATGCAATGCAGCCAGCGTCTTTGGGAAGCTGCTGCTTCCGATTGGTATTGATATGGATCAGTTCAGCTACCTCTACATTTTTTGCGACCCAAAGTCTGCAGTCAGCTCAACTGTTTCAATTAATTACTAGGAAGTTCTAATTTGTTTTTAATATTTAATAAATCTTTATTGACAAAGAAAATTACAATTCAATAATAAAAACAAATTAGAACTAGTATTTACAATTGAAACAATTAAGCTAACTGCAGACTGTTGCAAACAATCTACAGGTAGCTCAACTGATCCATATCAATACCAGTCAGAAGCGTCCCCAAGACGCTGGATTATATTTAATTGTAATTTTCTATAATAAATTGTTTATTGTGTCTTGAGATAGGCAATGGCATATCACCATTATATCACAAAACTCCTATCAGATACCGTGTTACCTGATGTGTAAGAACTGACAACGTTTAGTTCAGGTACATTATTCTGATTCATTAATTCCATGAAATTAATTCTACGCAGTACGTTAGTATTATTATACCTATATTCTCTGGCAGTAACTAGGTGTAATGGCCAATGATCATGACCGTGTTACTCCGCATTGGCCATTTCAATGGGAATTAACAAATCAGCAATTTTGTATGAAGTGTTAACAAAATATTATATATTATAATTTTTCATATAATTTTGTAAAACTTATGTATCATTTAATTTTTACTGTTTAGTTAGGTAGGTACCAGCTGGGGTGTATGCCCGGGATTTCTCGTCCCGAGAATTCCCATGAAATCCATAGTTGGTCGAACCAGAGCAATTCAGGTTGTATTTTCATTGTCGGGAAATGTTGTCAGCAGAATAAGAAGCCCGCTATCCGAATAATTTCTAATGCTTTGATTTTTCTTAACGCATATTTTATCAGTCTTGAATCAAAACTTTAGGTGAAGACTTTTGTGCTTTGTTTGTCGACCTAGATTTATTACAACATAGTATAACATAGCCTAATCGAATTGTGTTCCTTTTTAGTTTCTATGAAAGTTTTTTTTATTTAATCAGAGTTTAACACAGAGAAGGAAGCCGTAAAAGTTTAAAAAATATTGATTTTACTCAAAGTTTTCGTGGCAGTTTGGGTTATTTGGTGAAATAGTCTCTTCGAGCATAACTGTCCAACCGTTGATCCGATTTGCGTGAAATTTGATAGGTGTAAGTCCCTACAGATAAGACATGTAAAATATGCTGGTACCTAACTTAGTGAGACCAAATCCGTTCAGGGGTTTTTGAGATAAGGGGTTCCAAACTGTTAACACGAAATTCGACGATGTGAATAATGCAATCTCAAAAGTAGTCCATTGGTTTAGTGTCAATAATCTTTTGCTTAACGAAACCAAAACGAAATTTATTAGATTTATTCTACCTAATGTTAAACAAGTTAAGGCTGATGTAAATTTAAAAGGAGAAACGTTAGAAATTGTAGAAAGTACCGTTTTCTTAGGAATCACCTTAGATAATAAACAACAATGGGGCCCACACAAGATAAGCTATCGAAGAGACTTAGTTCTGCAGCGTATGCTGTCAAAAAAATCCGTCATCTTACAGACGTGGATACATCTAGACTTGTTTATTTCAGCTACTTCCATAGTATTATGTCTAATGGTATACTACTGTGGGGGAACGTTGCAGATATTAACACCGTATTTGTGTTGCAGAAGAGGGCTGTTCGTGCTATCTATAGTATGGGTCCCAGAGAATCCCTGCGTGATAAATTCAAAGAAATAAACATAATGACAGTACCATGTCAATATATTTATGAAATCCTATTGTACACTCATAGAAATATCAATCGGTTCCCTAAAAATTGCGATGTACATAATTTGAATACAAGAAATAAACATAAACTCGCTGTGCCCACAACTACACTACACAAAATTAATGTATCTTTTAATGTATACGCTTCTACAAAAAAACTCCTAGTGAGTTGCAAAAATTATCAGTAAATAAATTCAAACAAATTTTGTAAACCTTCTTGTGTAAAAAGGCCTACTATAAAATATCAGATTATCTAGAGGATAAAAAAGCTTGGACGGAATTTGCTCCAACTCGAAAAATAACAACTTACTAACAGGCTAAAGGTTTCTTCGTCGCTGCTTTACTTTAGTCTACATACCGAAGCGACTGAAATCAAAAGTATCACTTTATTTCCGTGTCAGTGTTTAATTATTAAGAATTTGACCTTTTCTAAGTGTACATTTATTGTATTTATGGAAATAAAGAGTTTTTTACATTGACTTTGACCAAAAGGGGGTGAAATTAATCAATTAAATCAAGTAGGATTTCATAAGAAACAGACATACAAAACCGCGCCTGTACACGTTAAACCTACAAAAAATGCACGTGATTTCAAATACCTATAAAAAGGTTCGGTTTCGGCTTCGGCTGAAAATCCAGGTTTGGTCGGACACAATAACTTTAAATTAGTCTCATAAAAAATTACCACAAAACTTCATAAATAAAAATATTAAAAAAAAAAGTTACCTAAGATTTGAGTTAGAAAAAATAGTTCAATCAAATAAATCAATTAATGTGGTCTCGTAAGAAAAGGCTACTCGTGTGTATTTCTGAATGTTTTATTTTATTCCAGCAACGACACTTTTTGAGATAATAGGAGAAAATAAAACAGCATGTAAGAAGAATTCTCATTTTGTAGATACCTATTTTGTGGCTACAAAGTCATTTTATATTTTACCCTTTTAATTTAAAAACTAATCAGCCGATTGGGCCTCACTAAGTTACCAGTGCTCGAATTGACTATTGCGCCATACAGCCAAATCGCTCAAGCTGCCAATGAGATCTTCGTCCGCTTGGCTCATTCCGATTAATTACCTACAAATAGAAAAATGAACTAGAAACTTAAACGCTCATGAGCATGACGATTGTTAGGGGCTAATTACTACTTTAAAATTGTTTTTTTTAAGTAAATAAATTAAATGTTTTTCATTGGAGAAATAAATGTTTTCTAAATCAATGTTAGTAGGTATGTCTATGTTTATTCGTACCTAAACATTATAATTTGACAACACTTTTGTACTTTTGCAGCTTCCATCGGCGTCATCTCCTTGGCTAGTAACTCTGCGGAATTCTATACTGGAAGGATTGCTAGGGTTTCTGGCTTTGGCGTAACCTCTGACGGTAAGTCTAAGTACCTACCTATTTCTTAATATCGGCATATCCCAAACCTACCGATATAAAACACACACATACATAATAATTATCCTTCCTTTTTTGGGATAGGTCATCAAACCCCTCAAAAATATAGTCAGTAGTACACGTGATCGTTCGATAAAACCTTTGACAAGATACCTAGGTATCCAATATAAAACTTGTAGGGGTTCATTAAAGGGGTACGACTTTATCTAGAGCTGGTCGGGAAGGATGTGTCCGTAAAAACACTTTAGAACAAAGTCGGTTTATTAAACCGTGTGGGACAAATGTTCCGGAGTTTTGCCTACGTCTATGTGTCGAATAATGGTTTATACATACAAGAGTATCTCGCTTACATTATTATTCATTTTTGTATTTTATACTATACTAACTACATTATTGAATTAACTTTACTGGATGTTTTCTTTTTTTGTGTCTATTTTATTAGTGTAATACTTACCATAAATTTTCATTGTAATACCTACCTACCTATTTATACACCCTTAACATTTGCATATGCATCATTTACTCACCCCGTTTTCAAATATCCAGTGTTGCCACCTTTTTTTGTTTTTATTTTTCTATTTTGTGTCTTGTGTGCGCTGGATCTGAGATCGTGTCTGTCCACGGAGCAGATACAGAGTATCTGTATCTGCTGCGTGTGTTTGTCACTTACTCTACGGTTCTGACTGAAAACCAGCGCTCTTTCACAAATGACCCCAGGTTTCTGTGTTAGAGCAACAAGCTGAGTCAGGACCTGTTAGACCTGCACACACGCGCTCGTCTGCTTGCTGGGTGGACTACTTGATACCTATTAACCCAATGTTTGTATTAGTATACTACTTACTTAGTTCTCATGTGTTTGTCTTTACTGTTTGTTATCTAGTACCTACTAAGAAGTCTCTTTTATTTTACTTTAATGTCTCAAAGTTTTTTTTGTGTGTAGTGTGTAATATATAATTTTCTTTCTTTCTATAAATGTTTTTACGATCTGCAAATATTTGTTCCGAGTGTTCTGGATATTTTCTATATTATAATAAAAATATCTGTCTATATGTAATGTGTTGTATTACGTATATCAATCATTTAGTACCCATAACACAAGCTCTGCTTAGCTTGGGGCTAGATTATGCTGTGTGTATTGTCAAGCATATGTATAGCATATGGGACGCTACATGCGTCGACACACTTGCGGCTTCCCATCTTCCGAGGACATCCGTGAGGGCTGGTGCAGCGGCAGATTTGGCCGAGAATCTCAAGAGACGCAAATATGCAGGTCTCACTTTTTTCAATATTTCAAAATTAATAAAACCTTAAGAATTTCCATACCTAAATTATTTTGATATGCACAAACTGATAACTATTATTTAAGACCCCACTTGACTTTGTAGGTCTCTTAAAATTTCGACATCACAAAATTCGACGGCAAGTTCGACGGCAGTGATGATGTAACAGAAGTAGTAGCTTACATACCATCATCTGATCACGATTCAACAGACCAGGGACTCATATTATGTGTAGACAACGTTTGGGAATAGTTAAATAGTGTACCAAAGTGTAGAACCAAATTTGTAGAAAGTTTTATCAGCTTTCATTATGTATTTTATGTCGTATAACAAGATTTCCTATGATGCATCGCTGACGAGATGTAAGCAAAAAACTAAAAAACAGGTTCTTCTTTGTGCCCCCACTCTTAGGGCTCACGTCACATGGGTAGAGACTTTTAATATGTTTGTCTTTGTATGGAAGCTAGTTAGTTAGGTCTAATTCCACCCAACCTCCTCTTTTGAGTACTTACTCATTGACTAGACTAAAGCCGCGTACATATTTGCGAAACGTAGTGAAAGGAGCATTTCATAAGTGTGGACGCAGGGCGCGCATGAACCGAGCATGTACGTACTCACATTTGTTTCCGTCATGCGCGCGGCGAACATAGCTCGAACATAGTCGAGAATTGTTTTATCCATGGTTCGCGCGCGTTCCGCAGTACAGACACACACAACCCGTCCACACTGACGCTCCGTGCACACTGCGCCCCCCTATGTGTTCGGCGAAAAAACCGACAAATGGCGCATCGCGGCGCCCACAACTCGAACAACTCGAAATGCTGTGTTCGTGTGCGTATTGAGCACGGTTCGTGCGCGCATGCCGTCCGACTATTTGAATTCTGTTACATTGCATAATACATTGCCACAATGTGGACGGCAATTTGATACGTTTCACCAGTCTGTACGCGGCTTAAAAGAAAATAAACCAATAAGTGGCAAACTCACTACATCTAAATTGACCAGCTGGTATTAGCTAATTAATAATTAGGTTTATCGGTTTATCCTAAGATTGCTCTCACATTCTTAATTTTTCAGATGGCTCCATCACCACTTCTCAAGTCATAAGCTACGTCGACACTAATGTGATTAGCAACATCGTCTGTTTCTGGTACTACCCCTACAATATTCAGTTCAGCAACGTCTGCACAAGTGGTAATGATGGTAAAAGCAGCTGCAGCGGAGACTCCGGCGGCCCACTTGTCGTTTTCGAAAATGGAATCCCTGTTCAGGTGAGCAAAACCAACAGCTTCATGTATTATGTAGAGGTACTATACCTTGGCCAAACTCGATGTAGAATGTTTGTTTACAAACCGCCCATACTTAACCTAAAATTTACTCTGTTGCCGAGTCTTTTTTACGCAATTTACATTACTTGTTGATTTGAGATCCTTCATTTAATAAATATCGCTTACAATTATATTTAAAACTCGACGCCAAGCAAGTGAGTTTTAGTTATTTGTATCTTGGTTTATTTACAAAGATTCTACAAAGATTTTGGATGTGATATAGTTACCAACACTTTATTCCCTTTGCTTTATTGCGAGCATGCCGCTGCTGGGCCCCCAATCCTATCAGACATCACGGTCCTTAGCCGCGTCCAGCCAATCGGCTAGGAATTTGTTTAAAACGTCCCGCCATGCCATCTCCGTAAACAAAAACTTTTACTTTATGTCTATCTACATAATTTAATTTTTATTTTAGCTTATGTGGAAAACCGTAAATTGGAAGATATAAATATATAATGCATTTTCCATCAGATTGGCGTGTCTTCCTTCGTCTCAGCACGCGGTTGCGAGGCTGGTTATCCAGCTGCCTACGCCAGGGTAACCTCCTACGTCTCATGGATCCACCAGAACGCTAGTAACGCCCCCCCTCGTTCGCCTCTTACCCGTCACTACTTTTTTTTTCTCTCTAACCTGCTGCTGCTTGCTAATACGTGATGCTATCGTTCTTAACTTCCTAATGTAATGTTAATGAAAAGTTTGGCCAACTGATCGTCTAGTTAGTGGTAGGATTCTTGGTTGTGATGTAATAACTCGATTCTTTTAGGTGATAAGGACAAACGAACTAATCTAACCGATAACTTAATCCCTTACATTTATAGTACCTATTAACTTATTATCATACCTAAAGTTTCGCAGGTTTGAAGTATTTATGTACTAAGATTATACGATAAACATGGAATAACTGTGATGTTCAGACGGGTAGTTTTCTTTAATTTCGGAGTCTAGGATATTAGTAGCTTAATAGTTTTGTAGATAGCGAGATAAGCATTCTTCGTTCTGATTTACTGAATTTAATATGACATAGGGCAGCAGCCCCTCCTCCGCTGCTGCCGGTGGTCTCGACTCCAGACGGGATAACCTCCCTCGTATGGTCCACATATTGATAGGCTAATCTACCAATATGAGACAAGGGGACATGTCACAAATAGACATAGTCGTCAGGTCAGGCCGTCAGTTGGGGACAAGAGGACATTATCTTTTATCAAAATTCCTAAGTCCAGTCATAGTCAGTTGAAATTTAATAGCATTCATGGGCAATATTACTTTGTGACATTTAATTCAAAACAATCATTTCATCATCTTTCACATTAAGTAATCAGTTCTCTAGTTCTCTGCGGAACCTAACTCTACTAAGCAACCCCAGCTTAGTACCGAAAGGTCCCTAATTTGCGCACTCGGAGTGCATACAAAAGTTCTATCCACAGCCTATCTATCGGCTATTTCAAGACTAGTGCCCCAATTCGTTATAGAATTGATAATGGACTTAAGTCCTATAGGAATTATTTCCTATAAATTACTGGGCCTCTGTATTAAGAGCTTTTGCCCGAAAAGACCACAGCTTTTCATAGTAATAAACATCTCCTCTCATGGGAGTTTAAACTTAAGAATTCAACAACTTCCAATTTTCAGATTAATCTGTAAAACATAATTTTATGATAATGAGATATAATGATTCATTCAACCGAGATTACTTCTCATAGCTTATAAAGGACTATCTCATTACCAGAGGTATATCCAGGGTGACATTCGCACCAAGCTATAGTTAGATATAATTTAGTGGGCCTCTGTACTAAGAGTCTTGCCCGAAAAGACTTCAGCTTTTCATAGTAACAAACACCTCCTCTCGTGGGAGTTTAAATTTAAGAATCCAAGAGCTTTTAATAGTAGGGTATTTCCAATTTTCAGATTAATTTGTAAAACATAATTTTATGATAATGAGATATAATGATTTATCCAACCGAGATTACTTCTCATAGCTCACAAAGGACTCTCTCATTACCAGAGGTATATCCAGGGTGACATCCGCACCAAGCTATAGTTAGATTTATCAGAATATAAATAATCTCTCTACTGGAGATACCAAGAATACAGTTAAATTAGCACTGTAAACATTAGATCATAATGATACCTGAAACCAAAATAACCCACTATGCGAGCTTCAAACGGCTTTAGTAATTATTCAATTAGGCTTTTTACAACCTGTGGTAAATTAGTCAATCTTTAGACTCTGTAATGGAAATTTTCCTATAATTTTAAGGGAAAACACAGTGAGATACAGTTTCGCACAGCTCTATTCCTAGGAGGTATTACGACAATCAGTATAAAGCAAACACAATGTAATATATCAATATTATATGGATTAATTAGTCTCCTGACTCTGGGGCGAACCGATGAAGATTTCCTAAGGATCCGACACAATGAAATGCAGTACATGGACGATACTTAGTAAGCAGGCATAATAAAATCATGCAACTTAGCTTGTCTGGAGACAGGTCAGCTCTCGTACCCTGTAACACTGACTTTAGTTGTACACTCTGTAGGCTCCACGGGCTAGCGCCATGGACCGCAACACTGAATCTATCTTCAACAATAGGTTTTAATTATTATTTTCCGCTAAAGCCCGCGCCGCGATCCTGACTTTCATTAGAGAACGGTCTCAATTCGTAGCCAGCCGTGAACTCCCGCGTCGGGATTCTGAATTTAATTAGAGAACGTTATTCTTTCGTAGTCAACCGCGAACTCTCACGTAGAGATTCTGAATTTAATTAGAGAACGTTATTCTTTCGTAGTCAACCGCGAACTCTCGCGTAGAGATTCTGAATTTAATTAGAGAACGTTATTCTTTCGTAGTCAACCGCGAACTTCCCTCTCCAGCCCCCCAAATATCTATATATACCATCTCTCCCCAAGCATCCCTGACCTACAACTCCCCCCCCCATCCTTCCAGAAGTTAAATGCTCGACGCGTATTGGTGGACCCACCATTTTTTTGGATTGGTTTGAATCTTGTTTCGCAACGCTACTCCACGAGATGGCGTTAGCGGTTATTTACATCAATAGACGACATCAATATGATGATTACATAGTCATTATATACATTATATACGATACGTAATGTCACCTGTATTAGGAGCGATTACTATTATCGTAATCATCATTATAAAACCTAGTTTGTTAGAATATCACATATACTATCCAATCTTTAAGGTTCAAATTAGCACCAAATTCTGGTATGAACCGTTCACACGGTTCGCGCGACAGGCTTCCAACGCAAAAAACCCCAACGGCGCCATGAACTGAAGTCCCACTCGAGTTAAACCAAGAAACTCGTTACTCATGTCTTCAACACATAGATTAATATTTCGAGTGTCTAACAACCCAACTTTTGTGCTGTATTTCAATGGCTGTAAAAAACTTCTCTCATAAATTAGATTATTTATTACGGCAAATTTCTAGAACTTGTTCAAACGTCGATAATTCTCCCATGAACTGGCTTGGTTTTAAGATAACGCTCGCTCCATTCCCACGTTCCGGTGAAATATTTAATATTCCTGCTTATTAGACGAGTGTTTCTATGAAGGCGTCTCGACTAATCTATTACCAACCTCTCATATTATTGATAGCCAAAACTTTTAGTGTTGAATTCCTATGACTGTAAAAAAATGTCATAAATCCGGTCATTTTATTATGGGGAAAAGATCTGCTTCAGATATGTAGCAATTTTTTCAAGTCTTCGGTAGTTTTTTTTTTTACGTAGACGAATTGCTTCCATCCTGTGAATGCTAAATCTAAATTGTTGACTGATATTTAACTAGCCCTATTAAGGGACCGAATCTGTCAACTCTATCTCCAATCCTTCACCCTATAAAGTTTATGACTATCTGATTAATTTTATATTTGCAATTAACAGCCAGATTGAGATCTGTGCTGTTACACACTCAATAGATCAAATAAAGTTTATCTTATATAAGTTTTTTTTTTTTGATTTGTAGATACTTCGTATCCTACCTACCTACTTACCAAAAGGCTTGGACATGATTTTCCCGGGGAACTAAGGGATTGGACACAGTGTACACGGAATGAAGCGATCTCTTTGTTCCTGCCCAAACCACAGATAAGTTGCAGCTGCAGTTGTGTCAGATGTGGGTGTGTAGGAAGGTCTCTATGCTGGTTTCTACTATTGGCCACAATTGCTATGGAAGTTTGCATATGTAAATGGCATCCCCGTGATATAGGCCAACGACGTCGACGATGACGGCGGTGATGATGTAACAGAAGTAGTAGCTCTCGTACCATCATCTGATCACGATTTGTTTGGTTTGAGAATAGTTAAAAAGTGTACCAAAGTATAGAACCAAATTTGTAGATAATTTTATTAGCTTTCATTATGTATTTTAAGTATAACAAAATTTCCAATGATGCATCGCTTACGAGATTTAAGCAAAAAACTAAAAAACGGGACCTGTTTTGTGCCGCCACTCTTAGGGCTCACGTCACAAGGGTGGAGACTAGTTAAGACCACAGAAATCTGACTGAATAATAAGTGCCTTATTATTCAGATTTCTGTGGTTAGGACTAATTTTCCACCCAACCCCCTTTTTTGAGTACTCATTGACTAGACTAATAAAGTTACTCGCTGATAAAGTTGTCTTCGTCTTTTGTGTGGCTTAAGCCCCATTCACACTCAGGACTCGGGTACCTAGGTGCCTGCCTCGCTTCGCTCGTGAGCTTTTTCTAAAATCCTGAGTTAAAAATGTATTCTCATGTAAAACAAAATATCTACTTACAAAGAAAATTTTTAAAAATGATAGGCATAGGATTTCGGGTTCATAGGGGTGGGAAGCATAGTACTTTTTTGGAACGGCGTAAGCGCAAAAATCATGTTTTTGCTTATTTACAAGAAAACTACACAACCTTATGAAGAAACTGGTTCAAGGAATCGAATAAATACTAATATAACCTACGAATCAAAACATAAGTAATTTCAATAGCCCGATGGATTCCTGATATCTCGACCAAATTATGTGCGAGACAGTGCACATTCATGATTTTTTTAATCGTATTTTTTTTCTCAATTGTGTTTTTACATTAAAGAGACCAAAAAAAATTTTTGAATTCCACGGGGATTCCATGAGTACCTACTGAGATTATAGGCCTTGTTTGACGGCCAAACCTGTAAGGTTCGCCCCTTAAGGTTATCTGTAACTTTTGCATTCTTGCTTGAAACAGGTAAAAAATAACTTCAGTAGGTAGGTACCTACATATCGAGAGGCAACCACGTTCCGGAAGCTTTGAACCGGAAAGCGCAACATGGGCTTTCATCTAATAAGGCGTGGGCACATGACCTCGTGACGGTCGCAAGAAACAGCAGGATGCTGGTAACGCAGACCTGTTGTGTGTAAGAATTTTTTATACTATGTAAGAGACAAATACATGTTATTATTAGTATTTTATTTATTTAAAATTTAAATTAAATTCATTTATTGATACAGACAACACAATGATCCATAGATTAGAGTACCTAGTTTAAGTCACAGTTTCAAATAAACAAAAAGGTACACTAACAGAATTAATTTATATAATAAATTTGTTTGGCAAAAAGGTTGATCAGGTTTGACATCTAGTGCCTTTGCAGTTTGCTGCAATGTCTGTAAGCCAGAACCCCTATCAAACTTTTGGTGCTGCCCAGCATCCTGCATTATATAGATGTTATTTTATTGCAAATCACAGCGTAAGTCCTTTAAGTGTGCGTCAGCAAACATGCCCGACGCACTACAGTATCTGGGCAGCCCCACCATTGCTCTAAACAAATTATTATAAAGGACGCGTAGGGCACTAATGGACGCTTTGATGTAAGTAACCCACAGGCCGCTGGTGTAAAAAGATTGACAGTAGGATTTAAATAAAGAGACTTTAACATCTACTAAACAATAAGCGAATCTGCGGATCAGCATGTTTCCTCGTACCACCAGCGCCCCACGCTCCCTTTCTATGTCACAATTATCACATAGATCAGCAGTGACCCAATGTCCTAAATATTTAAATTAATAATTTTAATTAATAATGCCTTCCTTTGTCCAGCAGTGGACAGAATAGCATAGAAAGACATTTATTTATAACAACAATAAAACAAAACACACTTAAAGGATAGGTACCTGCATAAAGTTGTAAAAAGGCCCAATTCAGCATAATGCTAACTAAGCTCCCATAGGAGGCCAAGCCTTCCTGCTACTGCGCTGGTCTTCTATTAGAACCCGTATATAAGTCACAAACGGACTACGTTATGTAGAGACTATTATTATCTAAAATTATATAAAAAGAACTAAATTAAAACCACATGAAATTAATCCAATCCATCAATAGAAACAAATTAGAACTATTATTTACAATTGAAACAATTCAGATAACGGCAGACTGTTCCAAACAATCTACAGGTAGCTCAACTGATCCATACCAATACCAGTCGGAAGCGTCCTCAAGACGCATTGCCCCGCTGCATGGCAATGCTGATGCGCAGCGCCACATACTCACCAGCTCTCGGGTCACGCGTCGCTTCAACCACAGACACTCAGATATTTTTTTAAACTTGGAGATTGTCGTTACCCCAGGAGTCTCGACTTCAATAGGATCAAATGTGTAGGCTCTGTCGAGACCTGCATATTCGCGCCTCTTGAGATCCTCGGCCAAATCTGCCGCCGCACCAGCCCTCACGGATGTCCTCGGAAGATGGGAAGCCGCAACTGTGTCGCATGTAGCTTCCCCCACAATGGGCCTCCCATGGGAATAGTGGCATACCGTCGGGTCTTTTACCATCATCACGCAACCTACCATTCGGTTCGAGAATAGCTGGTACGTTAGCGATGACAAGGCGCGCCGTATGATGTCTCCGGCTGGCGGCAGCCGTAGTACACGATAATCCGTGACACATCACGGATTATCGTGATCATCGTGGGTCGGATGTTGAACAGCTTGGTCATCACAATGACCAAGCTGTTCGACATCACTACCGCACTGGCATTGATGAGGCGCGCAACATGGTTATGTTGCGATACGGAAAGTTACGGGATCCAACAAGGTGCCAGTGTTACATGAAGGAAATGCTTGCAACCAATGTCCTGACTTCAATTTAGTAACAGCCTGGAGACAGGCACGATCCGCAAAGGCATCGGGGCAAGGACCACGTCAAGCCGAGCTTCGTCTAAAAAATAAATTTTGTATGATATTCCAGGTCCTTTGGTCTCCAAACCAAAGGAGAAGGCTTCAAAAAAGAACGCTGGTAGACGGAAGAACGCTGGTAGGGCGTAAAATAAAATACAGTTTACAAAAAAAAAACATACACTATCATGGATGGGATTTATTAACGTGGTCTAAACCAACATCATGCCATCATCTAAGCCAACATGAAAGTAAACAAAAAACGACTTATAATATAACCCTAATATGAAACATATTACTTTCGGCTATAGTGCTTAGTACTATCTGCTAAGGTAATTAATTAATTTATTTTTTTCAACTTTTTATCTCTATTTTTTATATGTATCTTATTTTATCTGATAAGGAGAGATAACGATTGTGTGCGTGAGTATATGTGTGTTGTAAAGTACTGAGGCACCGGTTTCATTTTACACTTTTTCGTAGGTAGGTATTAATTTGTAAAAACCCATACATAAATAATTATAGGTAATTACCTAATTAATTAATATCGGTCATCTATTACCCATAACACAAGCTCTGCTTAGCTTGGGGCTAGATGATGCTGTGTGGATTGACCAGCATTATTTATTTTTTATTATTAATTACTTTTTTATCTTATTGATACAATTGCACCTTATTTTAGATAGGTGGGTAGATACAGTCAGCAACAATCACATATTTCGCAACGCGAAAGTCATGACGACAAATTTATCACCGTATGTACCGTAACTAACAACGGTTAGCATGATCGTCAGAACCACAAACTTGAAAATATTAATGACCGGAAAATAGGTACTTAAATTTGTCATCTTAGTAAAACTACATGCCATTTAATCAGCCCATAGGTGTTGTGAGAGCTAACTTATGGAACCTACCACAAAAAGGGCAGCAGCTTCTTTCTGTGTATTTTTTAAACATCTATAATGCGATAACCAATCTGCTTGCCAATCGTGGTGATTATGGCAAAACCCCCGTTGTTTTTGGAGAGGCACGCTTAGCCCACTGTCAAGCGTGCCCCGTACCTACATAGATCTTATTAAAATCTATAGATATGATACGTTCTCGCAGCGCTTACTCAACAACTGTGTGTCTACCATGAGTTTTAACAATCTATACTCGCTAGCGACTGTAGTTAAAAAAAATGTATGAAAACTTGAACAGCGCCTCTAGCGGATAGTTGGGTACTAAAATGCGCGGTACTAATATTTACGTAACTACTGTAGTAATGTCAGGTGATCTATCTGTGACAACTCATGGTAGACACACTGGCCTGTGTTACAACTACACGCAGTCGCAAACACACGCTCGCAGTTAAATTTCCAATCTTGCGCAATAATTATAATGATCAAACACGAGCATTGCTGTAGTGTTTTAGTCAATAAATTACACAAAAGTACGTCGTAGCAAGCACGCGTAACACGAACGCCGCTGGTCCGACTATGAGGACTATGAGGTGGGTGGACCTAATTGAACCTAATTCAAGCCTCGACTTTCTAGACGCTAATACCTCTTCTCCCTTTTTTTACTTAGATCGGTACGTACGTACCGATAAGTGCTGATGAGGAAGGGATAATTAAAATTATTATATGTCACAAAAGTCGCCAAATAGTTAAGTACCCATTTCAAAGATTGCTGAATAATCTCATTTTAAATCAATTCGTTTATGTTCCTTCCCATAAGTACCTACCTACCTTTAATCAGCAACAAAACGATGGAAGTACTTACCTACAGCGGCGTTTGTTGTTTACTTACTATAGTTAATCCGTAGTTAGATAATGACACCTGAAACATTACCTATAAAAAGAGTCGTCACAATGATTTATTTATCAATTCGACCAGCCATGAAGTTCGCGCTAACTCTCCTGGTCCTCGTGGCCGCGGCTCAGGCCAGAACCATTCAGGACATAGACCTGGAAGACATCACCGCCTACAACTACCTGGCCAAGTATGGTCTGCCGCTAGCCGAGAAGATCCGAGCTGCTGAGCAACCCAACAGCAGGGTTGTCGGAGGGCAACATGCAAGCACGAACCAAATCATTTACCAGGTACAAGTAGTTTTTTTTTTAATCTTTATTGAATTATAGAGGGTTTAATCCACATGATTATGGCGCCCTCAAAAGTATACTTTATTAACTTAGTTTCTACGCTTAATGCCTAATTTAACAAATTTTTACATCAATGATAACAATGTTTTAGAGAGAGAGAGAAAGATATATAATTTATTTTACCCAAAAATAAAACACTAAGATATACCTAATACTAATCATAACATTACATTAAAACAGTTTCATTATCTAGGTTCTTAATATTAACATAAAACAAGATCCCTCAAGTGAGAGTGTGACTCGCGCGCCGAGGGTTTCGAACGGTTGTAAAGTATACCAATATGTACTACAGATACTAAAGACTTTGCTATTGATGAATACCAAAAAATAAAGGTTAAATTAAATTACATTTCAGATGTATCGGTTTGCAATCTTCGGAGTAGGTACAGAGGATAATAGTAAAATATTCTAGTTTATTCAAAATATTTCAAAAAGTATAAAACCTAGAGAAATTTCAAAAACTTTTTTGAAATGTACAAACCGATACCTTTTATTTGATACCCCACTCGGTGAGGTAGCCCCCCCCTTTTGAAAAATATCTGACCATTTTTCAAAAAGTGGTCTACTTACAGACTTCAGTATATTTTTCCTGTAAAATATAGATCTATACCTACAAACGTTACATACATTTTAGATGGATCGCTCTGCAAACTTCGGAGATAGGGCGGGGGATGGGTAATTTTTCGACGAAATTTTAAAAAACTGTTTTGAGATCGACTTACAGACTTCTCTATATTTTTTCTGTATACTATAGATCCATCTCAGCAAACGCTACTCACATTTCAGATGGATCGCTCGGCGAACTTCGGAGATAGGGGGGGGAAAATTTATTTGATAAATTGACACCTTTCATTTGATACCCTCTTGACATTGTAGGCAAAATTTCGACATCACAATTGAAACCGATACATCTGAAATGTATTCATTTTTTGGTATTCATAAATAGCAAAGTCTTTAACCAGTACATATAAATAAAAAGTACCCTATGTCCGTCCCCGGGACACCGTCCACCTCTCTGCCAAATTTCATCAAGATCCATTCAGCCGTGAATATGTATCAGACAGACGGACAATTATTTTCGTATTTATAATATCAGTAAGATAAGTAAGTAATAAGTAAGGATGTGTCTTATTTAGAAATTCCAACTAAAATATGAATTAGAGTTACAAAAAAACTCTAATTTCAATTTATTTCCTGGTTATATTATAATAACGTGATTATATTTTCTGCCCAGGCTGGTCTTTTGGCAGAATTCGGCCAGGGCGAGGGTGTCTGCGGAGCGTCCCTTATCACTGTAAACAGGTTGTTGACTGCTGCTCATTGCTGGTTCGATGGAGTGCACCAAGCCTCTTCCTTCACTGTTGTACTCGGTTCCAACGCTTTGTACTCCGGTGGAACAAGGATAACCACTTCTAAAGTCATAATGCACGAACAGTGGATGCCAAACCTAGTCCGTAACGATGTCGCCATCATCTTCTTGAATGAACACGTTACTCTATCGGGTAAGAGCAACCCCATTTACTAACTGCTTAGTTCAATTTTAATTTTTACAACTAGTTCATGCTGAGATAGAGACCGTTCTGTGACTCAATGCAAAAACTAGTACTAAGCTTTGTCTTTTATTTTTGATATATGATTGTTTTTGTTTTGTTGATTGAGTTACAAATAAAATATTCTCATTGTCATTAATTCTCTCATTCTCAATTTTGCAATGCAATGCAGCCAGCGTCTTTAGGAAGCTGCTGCTTCCGATTGGTATTGATATGGATCAGTTCAGCTACCTCTACATTTTTTGCGACCGACAGTCTGCAGTCAGCTCAACTGTTTCAATTAATTACTAGGAAGTTCTAATTTGTTTTTAATATTTAATAAATCTTTATTGACAAAGAAAATTACAATTCAATAATAAAAACAAATTAGAACTAGTATTTACAATTGAAACAATTAAGCTAACTGCAGACTATTGCAAACAATCTACAGGTAGCTCAACTGATCCATATCAGAAGCGTCCCCAAGACGCTGGATTATATTTAATTGTAATTTTCTATAATAAATTGTTTATTGTGTCTTGAGGTAGACAATGGCATATCACCATTATATCACAAAACTCCTATCAGATACCGTGTCACCTGATGTGTAAGAACTGACAACGTTTAGTTTAGGTACATTATTCTGATTCATTAATTCCATGAAATTAATTCTACGCAGTACGTTAGTATTATTATACCTATATTCTCTGGCAGTAACTAGGTGTAATGGCCAATGATCATGACCGTGTTACTCCGCATTGGCCATTTCAATGGGAATTAACAAATCAGCAATTTTGTATGAAGTGTTAACAAAATATTATATATTATAATTTTTCATATAATTTTGTAAAACTTATGTATCATTAAATTTTTACTGTTTAGTTAGGTAGGTACCAGCTGGGGTGTATGCCCGGGATTTCTCGTCCCGAGAATTCCCATGAAATCCATAGTTGGTCGAACCAGAGCAATTCAGGTTGTATTTTCATTGTCGGGAAATGTTGTCAGCAGAATAAGAAGCCGGCTATCCGAATAATTTCTAATGCTTTGATTTTTCTTAACGCATATTTTATCAGTCTTGAATCAAAACTTTAGGTGACGACTTTTGTGCTTTGTTTGTCGACCTAGATTTATTACAACATAGTATAACATAGCCTAATCGAATTGTGTTCCTTTTTAGTTTCTATGAAAGTTTTTTTTATTTAATCAGAGTTTAACACAGAGAAGGAAGCCGTAAAAGTTTAAAAAATATTGATTTTACTCAAAGTTTTCGTGGCAGTTTGGGTTATTTGGTGAAATAGTCTTTTCGAGCATAACTGTCCAACCGTTGATCCGATTTGCGTGAAATTTGATAGGTGTAAGTCCCTACAGATAAGACATGTAAAATATGCTGGTACCTAACTTAATGAGACCAAATCCGTTGAGGGGTTTTTGAGATAAGGGGTTCCAAACTGTTAACACGAAATTCGACGATGTGAATAATGCAATCTCAAAAGTAGTCCATTGGTTTAGTGTCAATAATCTTTTGCTTAACCAAACCAAAACGAAATTTATTAGATTTATTCTACCTAATGTTAAACAAGTTAAGGCTGATGTAAATTTAAAAGGAGAAACGTTAGAAATTGTAGAAAGTACCGTTTTCTTAGGAATCAATGGGGCCCACACAAGATAAGCTATCGAAGAGACTTAGTTCTGCAGCGTATGCTGTCAAAAAAATCCGTCATCTTACAGACGTGGATACATCTAGACTTGTTTATTTCAGCTACTTCCATAGTATTATGTCTAATGGTATACTACTGTGGGGGAACGCTGCAGATATTAACACCGTATTTGTGTTGCAGAAGAGGGCTGTTCGTGCTATCTATAGTATGGGTCCCAGAGAATCCCTGCGTGATAAATTGAAAGAAATAAACATAATGACCAGTACCATGTCAATATATTTATGAAATCCTATTGTACACTCATAGAAATATCAATCGGTTCCCTAAAAATTGCGATGTACATAATTTGAATACAAGAAATAAACATAAACTCGCTGTGCCCACAACTATACTACACAAAATTAATGTATCTTTTAATGTATACGCTTCTACAAAAAAACTCCTAGTGAGTTGCAAAAATTATCAGTAAATAAATTCAAACAAATTCTGTAAACCTTCTTGTGTAAAAAGGCCTACTATAAAATATCAGATTATCTAGAGGATAAAAAAGCTTGGACGGAATTTGCTCCAACTCGAAAAATAACAACTTACTAACAGGCTAAAGGTTTCTTCGTCGCTGCTTTACTTTAGTCTACATACCGAAGCGACTGAAATCAAAAGTATCACTTTATTTCCGTGTCAGTGTTTAATTATTAAGAATTTGACCTTTTCTAAGTGTACATTTATTGTATTTATGGAAATAAAGAGTTTTTTACATTGACTTTGACCAAAAGGGGGTGAAATTAATCAATTAAATCAAGTAGGATTTCATAAGAAACAGACATACAAAACCGCGCCTGTACACGTTAAACCTACAAAAAATGCACGTGATTTCAAATACCTATAAAAAGGTTCGGTTTCGGCTTCGGCTGAAAATCCAGGTTTGGTCGGACACAATAACTTTAAATTAGTCTCATAAAAAATTACCACAAAACTTCATAAATAAAAATATTAAAAAAAAAAGTTACCTAAGATTTGAGTAAGAAAAAATAGTTCAACCAAATAAATCAATTAATGTGGTCTCGTAAGAAAAGGCTACTCGTGTGTATTTCTGAATGTTTTATTTTATTCCAGCAACGACACTTTATGAGATAATAGGAGAAAATAAAACAGCATGTAAGAAGAATTCTCATTTTGTAGATACCTATTTTGTGGCTACAAAGTCATTTTATATTTTACCCTTTTAATTTAAAAACTAATCAGCCGATTGGGCCTCACTAAGTTACCAGTGCTCGAATTGACTATTGCGCCATACAGCCAAATCGCTCAAGCTGCCAATGAGATCTTCGTCCGCTTGGCTCATTCCGATTAATTACCTACAAATAGAAAAATGAACTAGAAACTTAAACGCTCATGAGCATGACGATTGTTAGGGGCTAATTACTACTTTAAAATTGTTTTTTTAAGTAAATAAATTAAATGTTTTTCATTGGAGGAATAAATGTTTTCTAAATCAATGTTAGTAGGTATGTCTATGTTTATTCGTACCTAAACATTATAATTTGACAACACTTTTGTACTTTTGCAGCTTCCATCGGCGTCATCTCCTTGGCTAGTAACTCTGCGGAATTCTATACTGGAAGGATTGCTAGGGTTTCTGGCTTTGGCGTAACCTCTGACGGTAAGTCTAAGTACCTACCTATTTCTTAATATCGGCATATCCCAAACCTACCGATATAAAACACACACATACATAATAATTATCCTTCCTTTTTTGGGATAGGTCATCAAACCCCTCAAAAATATAGTCAGTAGTACACGTGATCGTTCGATAAAACCTTTGACAAGATACCTAGGTATCCAATATAAAACTTGTAGGGGTTCATTGAAGGGGTACGACTTTATCTAGAGCTGGTCGGGAAGGATGTGTCCGTAAAAACACTTTAGAACAAAGTCGGTTTATTAAACCGTGTGGGACAAATGTTCCGGAGTTTTGCCTACGTCTATGTGTCGAATAATGGTTTATACATACAAGAGTATCTCGTTACATTATTATTCATTTTTGTATTTTATACTATACTAACTACATTATTGAATTAACTTTACTGGATGTTTTCTTTTTTTGTGTCTATTTTATTAGTGTAATACTTACCATAAATTTTCATTGTAATACCTACCTACCTATTTATACACCCTTAACATTTGCATATGCATCATTTACTCACCCCGTTTTCAAATATCCAGTGTTGCCACCTTTTTTTGTTTTTATTTTTCTATTTTGTGTCTTGTGTGCGCTGGATCTGAGATCGTGTCTGTCCACGGAGCAGATACAGAGTATCTGTATCTGCTGCGTGTGTTTGTCACTTACTCTACGGTTCTGACTGAAAACCAGCGCTCTTTCACAAATGACCCCAGGTTTCTGTGTTAGAGCAACAAGCTGAGTCAGGACCTGTTAGACCTGCACACACGCGCTCGTCTGCTTGCTGGGTGGACTACTTGATACCTATTAACCCAATGTTTGTATTAGTATACTACTTACTTAGTTCTCATGTGTTTGTCTTTACTGTTTGTTATCTAGTACCTACTAAGAAGTCTCTTTTATTTTACTTTAATGTCTCAAAGTTTTTTTTGTGTGTAGTGTGTAATATATAATTTTCTTTCTTTCTATAAATGTTTTTACGATCTGCAAATATTTGTTCCGAGTGTTCTGGATATTTTCTATATTATAATAAAAATATCTGTCTATATGTAATGTGTTGTATTACGTATATCAATCATTTAGTACCCATAACACAAGCTCTGCTTAGCTTGGGGCTAGATTATGCTGTGTGTATTGTCAAGCATATGTATAGCATATGGGACGCTACATGCGTCGACACACTTGCGGCTTCCCATCTTCCGAGGACATCCGTGAGGGCTGGTGCAGCGGCAGATTTGGCCGAGAATCTCAAGAGACGCAAATATGCAGGTCTCGACAGAGCCTACACATTTGCTCCCTTTGGGGTCGAAACCCTGGGTCCGTGGGTTACCGAGGCTCTCCGGGTTTTTAAAAAGTTATCTGAGCGTCTGGTCGACGCGACGCGTCACCCGAGAGCTGGTGGGTATCTGGCGCAGCGCATCAGCATTGCCATACAGCGGGGCAATGCAGCCAGCGTCTTGGGGACGCTTCCGACTGGTATTGATATAGATCAGTTGAGCTACCTGTAGATTCTGTTAGATTGTAGTAGAGTCTGCAGTTAGCTTAATTGTTTTAATTGTAAAAACTTATAGTTCTAATTTGTTTTTATTATTGAATTGTAATTTTCTTTGTCAGCATATGTATATGTATGTATGTATACACACAACTACGTACATAATACAAAAAGTTAGGTACTGCACAGCAGTTTACAATTCAGTTTCGTAATTTCACTTAGATCGCTTAGAACTGAAGGAATAAACGGCCGAAAACCTCGGGTTTTATACCTATGTCCTTCGACTATTGGTACCTACATGCATAACGAGGTAGGTAAATAGGTACATATACATGTTTGGTCGCTAACAACTATTGCATAATCCATGGTGTATTGTTGTCGGAGACAAGCTATTCTGTAGCTATGTCCTGCATAATTTTGAGCCTTAATTAGTCTTCAAAACGTCGTCGTCGCTAACAAAACTCTTGGGAATAATGACCATACTCCTAAGGGTTACCAGAATGAGATCTTTTTTGAAATTCGAACTAACCTCTGCCTCTAAAGAGGCAGAATAAAAACTAAAGCCGCGAAACACGATTTTTACTATTTTCTCGCAGAAAATGTGAAAAGTAGAGTATTCTCCTCATGCATTGTCTTCGTCTTCGGCGTGATTAAAACCCTCTCGCACTCAGGATTCTAAAATAACTCACCAGCGAAGCGAAGGAGTTACCTACAAGTAAGTAACTCCTCATCAAGAGGAGTTGCAATTGGGATTCAATAGCGCCCGTGCGTGACGTAAGACTCTACTTTACGTACTCGGTGCATAATCTACTATTACTAAGTCTCACTGAATAAAACCGTGACCAATCTTGACAGTTAGGCCCCCAAAAACCAAAGACAAAACCAAATACCTCTGCTGGTCAATTCAGATGTATTCGCATATCACTCATACTATTTTCGCACTGCATTTTGATTAGGTAAAAATAAAATACAAGATCCATCAAGTGCCATCAAGAGTGTAACTCGCGCGCCGAGGGTTTCGAACGTTTGTCAATTATCCAAATAATATGTACCTACTATAGGCACCGGTTAGAGACTTCGCTATTTTATGAATACCTACCTAAAAATAGTAGATACTTACCTACCTACGAGTACATTTCAGATGGATCGCTCAGCAAACTTCAGGGATGGGCTAATGGTACAATTTTCAACTTTATTCGAAATATTTCAAACAGTATGTAACCTATAAAAGTTTCAAAAACAGTTTTGAGATAAACAGCCCAATACCTTTGATTTGATAACCCACACAGTGACGTAGCCTCCTTTTGAAAATGATTGGTAATTTTTCGACTTTTTTCATAATATTTCAAAAATAATAAAACCTTAAGAATTTCCATACCTAAATTATTTTGATATGCACAAACTGATAACTATTATTTAAGACCCCACTTGACTTTGTAGGTCTCTTAAAATTTCGACATCACAAAATTCGACGGCAAGTTCGACGGCAGTGATGATGTAACAGAAGTAGTAGCTTACATACCATCATCTGATCACGATTCAACAGACCAGGGACTCATATTATGTGTAGACAACGTTTGGGAATAGTTAAATAGTGTACCAAAGTGTAGAACCAAATTTGTAGAAAGTTTTATCAGCTTTCATTATGTATTTTATGTCGTATAACAAAATTTCCTATGATGCATCGCTGACGAGATGTAAGCAAAAAACTAAAAAACAGGTTTTTCTTTGTGCCCCCACTCTTAGGGCTCACGTCACATGGGTAGAGACTTTTAATATGTTTGTCTTTGTATGGAAGCTAGTTAGTTAGGTCTAATTCCACCCAACCTCCTCTTTTGAGTACTTACTCATTGACTAGACTAAAGCCGCGTACATATTTGCGAAACGTAGTGAAAGGAGCATTTCATAAGTGTGGACGCAGGGCGCGCATGAACCGAGCATGTACGTACTCACATTTGTTTCCGTCATGCGCGCGGCGAACATAGCTCGAACATAGTCGAGAATTGTTTTATCCATGGTTCGCGCGCGTTCCGCAGTACAGACACACACAACCCGTCCACACTGACGCTCCGTGCACACTGCGCGCCCCTATGTGTTCGGCGAAAAAACCGACAAATGGCGCATCGCGGCGCCCACAACTCGAACAGCTCGAAATGCTGTGTTCGTGTGCGTATTGAGCACGGTTCGTGCGCGCATGCCGTCCGACTATTTGAATTCTGTTACATTGCATAATACATTGCCACAATGTGGACGGCAATTTGATACGTTTCACCAGTCTGTACGCGGCTTAAAAGAAAATTAACCAATAAGTGGCGAACTCACTACATCTAAATTGACCAGCTGGTATTAGCTAATTAATAATTAGGTTTATCGGTTTATCCTAAGATTGCTCTCACATTCTTAATTTTTCAGATGGCTCCATCACCACTTCTCAAGTCATAAGCTACGTCGACACTAATGTGATTAGCAACATCGTCTGTTTCTGGTACTACCCCTACAATATTCAGTTCAGCAACGTCTGCACAAGTGGTAATGATGGTAAAAGCAGCTGCAGCGGAGACTCCGGCGGCCCACTTGTCGTTTTCGAAAATGGAATCCCTGTTCAGGTGAGCAAAACCAACAGCTTCATGTATTATGTAGAGGTACTATACCTTGGCCAAACTCGATGTAGAATGTTTGTTTACAAACCGCCCATACTTAACCTAAAATTTACTCTGTTGCCGAGTCTTTTTTTACGCAATTTACATTACTGGTTGATTTGAGATCCTTCATTTAATAAATTTCGCTTACAATTATATTTAAAACTCGACGCCAAGCAAGTGAGTTTTAGTTATTTGTATCTTGGTTTATTTACAAAAATTCTACAAAGATTTTGGATGTGATATAGTTATCAACACTTTATTCCCTTTGCTTTATTGCGAGCATGCCGCTGCTGGGCCCCCAATCCTATCAGACATCACGGTCCTTAGCCGCGTCCAGCCAATCGGCTAGGAATTTGTTTAAAACGTCCCGCCATGCCATCTCCGTAAACAAAAACTTTTACTTTATGTCTATCTACATAATTTCATTTTTATTTTAGCTTATGTGGAAAACCGTAAATTGGAAGATATAAATATATAATGCATTTTCCAACAGATTGGCGTGTCTTCCTTCGTCTCAGCACGCGGTTGCGAGGCTGGTTATCCAGCTGCCTACGCCAGGGTAACCTCCTACGTCTCATGGATCCACCAGAACGCTCAATAGATCAAATAAAGTTTATCTTAAATAAGTTTTTTTTTTAGATTTGTAGATACTTCGTATCCTAGCTACCTACTTACCAAAAGGCCAAAATGATAAATTAGCAATTTCCTTATCAGTAAAAAAAGTGTTTTTTAGAGGATACCTAGGTATACAACTTCAAAATTAAATAAATCACGTGAAAATTATGTTAATTTCTATGATTCCTATTAGCTTTATTTATTAGATAATTCTTTGCATTTTAATATAATTTCGGCCAATCCAGACCAGTTGGAGCTAATGCCCATCCACTTTGCGAAAGATTTTACGGAAAGATCTAGAAATACACCGTTACGAGACAGAACGCTGCCTGCCTCGCTCATGCAAATATAAAACAATTAGCCATTATCTATAATATGTAATAGTTTTGGCATCGCTGAGAGTGGTAGTCGTACAAACTACTCAAATAATCAAACCTTATTTAAAATGAGCCTTCTGACGGAATTAAACTTAAATTAAACAATATTTCAAATAACGAAGGTTTTGATAGAGATGCCGAAAATTAGATAATTTTACAATGATAGTATTTTTTAAGTCTCGTTTTAAGGTCAATAAAAATTCGGTACGTATTTAATTAAAAACTTCTGCAGTCAACTATTCTGAAGAATCGGACGGAGAACATGAACTGAAATCAGTAATGCAGGTACGGAGGCTTCTTCAGTCCTTTGATTGCTGCTATGCTGTTGCTGATGTGGCTTGTGAAGATGCATATGTCCATCGTGTTCTCCGTGATCTTTAGCAACGCCCTGACCTTGTACAGTTCGGCCAATACCAGCGCATCAGGTCTTCCATAAGTCAAAGTCAAAAACTCTTTATTTCCATAAATACAATAAATGTACACTTAGAAAAGGTCAAATTCTTAATAATAAAACACTGACACGGAAATTAAGTGATATTTTTGATTTCAGTCGCTTCGGTATGTTGACTAAAGTAAAGAAGCGACGAAGAAACCTTTAGCCTGTAAGTTGTTATTTTTCGAGTTGGAGCAAATCCCGTCCCAAGCTTTTTTATCCTCTAGATAATCTGATATTTTATAGTAGGCCTTTTTACACAAGAAGGTTTACAGAATTTGTTTGAATTTATTTACTGATAATTTTTGCAACTAACTAGGAGTTTTGTTGTAGAAGCGTATACATTGCCCTTTAAAAGATACATTGATTTTGTGTAGTCTAGTTGTGGGCACAGCGAGTTTATGTTTATTTCTTGTATTCAAATTATGTACATCGCTATTTTTAGGGAAGCGATTGATATTTCTATGAGTGTACAATAGGTTTTCATAAATATATTGACATGGTACTGTCATTATGTTTATTTCTTTCAATTTATCACGCAGGGATTCTCTGAGACCCATACTATAGATAGCACGAACAGCCCTCTTCTGCAGCACAAACACGGTGTTAATATCTGCAGCGTTCCCCCATAGCAGTATGCCATAAGACATAACACTATGGAAGTAGCTGAAATAAACTAGTCTAGAAGTATCAACGTCTGTAAGGTGACGGATTTTTTTGACTGCATACGCTGCAGAACTAAGTCTCTTCGATAGCTTGTCTATGTGTGGGCCCCATTGAAGTTTACTATCTAAGGTTATTCCTAAGAATATGGTACTATTAACAATTTCTAACTTTCTCCTTTAACGGTTACATCAGCCTTAACTTGTTTTACATTAGGTAGAATAAATCTAATGCATTTCGTTTTGGTTTCATTAAGCAAAAGGTTATTGACATTAAACCAATGGACTATTTTTGAGATTGCATTATTCACATCGTCGAAATTAGTGTTTTGTCGTTTCATTTTAAAAATTAATGAAGTATCATCAGCAAACAATACGATCTCGTGGTTTCCTTTACAAGATGAGGCAGGTCGTTAATATAAACTAAAAATAGGAAAGGACCAAGGATAGAACCCTGTGGTACACCCATTGTAACTACAGACCCCGAAGACCGTTTCCCATTAATGTCAACTCTTTGTATCCTATCACTCAAGTAAGATGTAAGAAGATCCAAAGAGGTGTCTCTTATTCCATAGTGATGTAGTTTCCTGATTAATGTTTCATGGTGTACGCAATCGAATGATTTTGACAAGTCGCAAAAAACACTTACAGCATCTTGCAACTTCTCCCAAGCATCAAAAATATGCGATACTAACTCAACACCGGCATCAGTAGTTGACCTACCGCCAGTAAACCCGAATTGCTTACTTTGTAGCAGGTCATCGCCATTGAAATGTCTAGCAATTGATGCAAAATAAGTTTTTCAAAAACTTTGCTGAATGTAGGCAGTACTGATATTGGTCTAAAGTTAGTGGGGTCAGACCTACTACCCGATTTAAACAATGGTATTATTTTACTACATTTCATTAGATCAGGAAATACGCCACAATCAATAGATTCATTGAATATAAAAAGAGATAGATCTGGTGCAATAGTATCAATTAATGGTTTAATAATTCTAACGGAAATGCCCCAGAGATCTGCAGTTTTCTTTATATTTAAAAGTTTAAAGGCTTTTTTAATGTCAGTTTCATCGACATGGTTGAATTTAAGTTTATTTTCGCATTTAGATACATTTTTTATAAGTAATGACTCAGCGATTACTTGAGAAGAGTTTAGACACTTTGTAGTAGAGATTGGAACGTCAGTAAAAAAGTTTTCAAATGCTTGGGCTTCTTCAACGTCATTTTTGATAGAGCAATCATTAATCTTTAAATTGTAATCATTATCGTAGATACTGACCTTTTCAGTCTCACTATTTATTATTTTCCACGTTGATTTTATTACATTTTCACTATTTCTAATTTTCGAGCTAATATAATTTTATTTTGCTATTTGACAAACTTTTCTAAACATTTTTGAGTAGTTTTTTACTTTACCTTTGAACTCCTGGCTAAAATTGTATTGTTTTTCACTATACAGTTCATACAACGTTTGTCTACTCTTATGTATACCTACTGTTGCCCACTCACTAAATTTAAGTTTTTCTGAGACCATGATCGATTTGGATGTGAATATTGAATTGAACGCATTGGTGAATTTATTAAAAAAACTACAATACGACTCATTTGGGTTGTTATGTGAGTAATTAGGTGATGGTTTAGAATCCCAATCCAATTTCAACCGTTCAAATCGACTTGTGGTCACAGGTATGTATTTAATTTTTTTGGTACAATTATTATTTTTTACTTGGATTTAATTTAATTAATTGACCTAAGTGGTCCGATTTTAAATTGCTTATTATTTTTTTTCTAACATATTTTCCAGTTTGGCAAATAAATATATCATCTATACATTTTGCTAAGGTTTCAGTTATTCTAGTTGGTTCCATAAATATTGGCCTTAGATTATAAGAGTTAAATAAATTATTTAATGTACTACTGAGGGAGTAAACTTCTAAAAGATCAATATTAAAGTCTCCACATACCATGAGATTTTTATTAGATTTTGATATTTTAAATAAGATATCATCCATAATTTTTTCAAATATTTCAAAAGAAGCTGATGGTGGGCTGTATACGCTTACTACAATACTTTGCTCCAGCTCAACACATGCTACTTCGATGTGGCTTTCAACGGATAAGCATATTATGTCCTTACGTTCTTTGAACTTTATGAGTTTATTTAGTAATATTAAAAAGCCTCCACGAATAGCATGTGATCTGCAAAAAGAACTACCAACCTGGTGGTTACTGAAGTTAAACATGAGCTCATAGCTTTTCAGCCAGTGTTCTGTTAGGCAGATGATGTCAATATCAAATGAGTTCTGAGCGAAGCGAACCGCAATACGACACACGCCACACAGCAAGGCGAGCGAAGCGAGCCTTGCTGTGTGACAGTACGAGCGGAGTCGTATTGCGGTGAGCGAAGCGAACCGCAATGCGACCACTGTAACGTAGCAAGGCGAGCGAAGCGAGCCGCGCTTCGTGTTTTGCGAGTCGGATTGCGGTGAGCGTACAATTCCAATTCTAACAATTTACTTCTCAATCCTTGAATATTTTGGTGCACCAAGTTAGTAGACTGCATTCATTTTACAATTTTGTTTTTTTTGTTTTTTCCTGTGATTTGACTGTTTATTGCTAGAGACTTCCTCTATTGTCGTTATTTCTAATTTAAATGACTTGGAATAACTTCCAAGGTCTGGTTTTTTAAATCATTACAATGCTCAAAAGAAGCATTTTTTGTAGCCAAGTTTTTGTCTGTAGTTTTAAAATAATAGGATAGCGAAGTTGCTATCTGTCTTTTATAATAATTGGATAGGTAGTAACTATCTTGAGTCATATAGTATTTTTTACTAACAATACTGTTAGTATCAATCACATGTACAATGTTGTTGCATGAATTAGTATGCAATGTTATATTAAGCTTATATCTAAGGTTGTTCTCTGATTGTGGCAAGCTGTCGCTATAGGGGAATGTGAACATCACAACTTGTTTTAAATTTAATGAGCACAGTTTGTCCTCATACCTAATCAGGTCAGATTTGTTCACATTACCCCTATTTCCAAGGCATATTATTAAGTTTGAATTACTATTAAAAGTTTCATTGTCAATTTTGTGCATAATATTATGCAGGTTGGAATTTGGAAAACAATTATTTATTAAAGGATGTTCCATACTCATATTTAAGAACTGACCCATATTTTTTCCAATTTCATCGCAGTACATTATAGTTTTTATACCTGAGCATGAAGTGCTGAGATCCAGATGGGATGCAGCTGACACAGTACTGTCCGGACCTGAGTGGTCACAGACTGGGCCAGGATCACAACAGCCGCAGCCCTCCTGAATCCTGCCCTCCAGACTCACCTGGCTACTGAGGAGTGCATCCATGGCCAGATTGAGTTCCCTTGTCTGTTCAGTAGTTCTTTCATAAAGGCTGATGTAGTGCCCTAGGGAGTGCTCGGCCTGGCCAAGTTTACATCTCAACTCTTGCAATTCAGTCTCATATTGGATCTGATTACAATTTAGCTGTAATGTACAGAGCTCTAATTCATCAACAACTTTACTTTTACATTTTAGATCAGATACTACATGTTTTGTATTTTCTAATAAATTTTGAGTTTTTTTTTTATAAAGTTATTTATTTTAACATTTTTTTTAAACTTTTTTTACTAAGATTGTGTTTGTTGTTTTTGCTGCTAGCCTCCACATTACACACTGATTCATCTATAGTTAAGTCGATAGTTTGCATTGTGTGTAAGTTGCTGCCTGCAACAGAAACTTGGCCCGAGGATGAATCAGCAGTTACTAACTCATCAAATAAGATTTGTGTTTTTGCGGTGGCAGAGCTAACGGCCGCATCCTCCAGTTGGGTGATATGGTGGTGGGCATCACATAGTTGTTTCTCCAGGACTGAAGTTCTATGCAGGACGGACTCAAACTCAATGCCACATTTTTCATCGAACCTATCTATTATCAACTGAAGCCTATCCCGTTCCTCAGTAATAGAAAGATTTTGGGAATGTAACGCAGACATCTCGCTTTTTAAGTTTTTGTTATTATTAAGGGTTTCTATGAGGATATTTTCATTATCAACTAATTCCGCTTCTAATTGTCCAATCTGCCTCTTAGCTGACTTTAATTCCTGTACAGCCTGATTTAACTGAATCAACGTGTCGGCTCTACGAGTCATCATTATGAATTAGTGAGTAATGAAAGGCAGGATAATCTTCATTTCTTAGGTTTCGGCTGTTCCTAGGCTTCCCTACTACTATTTGATGTCGTCCTATTATCTTGCTTTCACTACGTCTTGCCTCTTTGGTGGCTGAGCTGCAACTGACGCGATGACGGTTGTCAAAAATGCGCCTATATTTATATGGCCGCGTATTACCGGCTAGACGCCTGCGCGTGTCAGTTATTGTAATTTGTTTAGTGATAAATATTTAATATAACAAGTGTATGTAGTGGTAAATAATAAGGCTTTAAAAGATATTCAATAATAAAATGTAACAGGACTGATTTCCTACTTGTTTACCCGCTCTAATTCAAATACTAGTACAAATCATTTCCGTTAAATGTATAAGCTGTAACATGTGTATCCAATGGTTATAATTTGTTGAATTATAAATATTACAATATAATAAGTGTTTATTGTGGTAAATAGTAAGGTTTAAAAGATATTCTGTAATAAAATGTAACGGGCTTGATTTCCTATTTGTTTGCCTCTCAAATTCAAATACTAAGACAAATCCGTTTTATTTAATGATTAAGCTATTTCATATTGGATGTACTAATTATCTTATTTGTTAAATTATATTTAAGGACATTTGTCATGGATATTTTATCATATTAGTAGATATTTCAATGTATTTAGTAATGAAATGATGTGCCAAACCCTCTAGCCAAAGTTTGACGGTATCACTCGAAATGTAACGAAGAAACAAGTTCGTTTTGTTGAACCAATGCTATAAATAAGAAAGCCTGGCTGGCTGGCCCTCTCACTCTGTTCTGAACCTGTAAGCTGAAAGCATCTCTCATTATGGTAAGCTTTTGTACATTGTAGCACCTTTTTCTAGATGTGTCCTAGCTTGTTTTAGCTTTGAAATTGTTGAAGGTAAAGTTTGAATTATAAGGATATGTATTCTTTTAGAATGTTTCTATTTCTATGGTTTAATGCTTCTATTTAAATACAAACATATATTAGACACATAAGTGATTATAAATGTGCTGGTGGTTTCTTTTTCACTTCTTCCACCAGTGGACAAAAGATTGATGTGAAGAGAAACTCAATAACACTTTACTTCTTATTTGATAGTAATTAATGGTTGGTATTTCACTTGTCTATCTATGTGCTTATTTTGCAAGCCCAAAGAAATAAAGTTATTGAATTCTGACTTCTGATTTCATTATTCTCAATTCCCAAAATGTTAGGTTGCATAGTAAGGTAGGCAATTCAATGATTCTATCGAATTAAGATAATTTAATAGGTAGGTAAAGCCCTTCAAATCTAACACGCGCTTTTGACTCTACTATTTGACCTTTCATATTCACTTGAGCCGAAACCTTTAAATCTTTATTTCTTTATCATTTCCTTATAAAATACTTACAAATTTAGGTTTTCACATAGTAAAAGTATGCCTTATTAATATAAAACCGTAATATATAACATTTACAAACAATAAAAAAGTTCTAAGAACAAAGACATACAAAAAATCAGTTCAGAACATTTTTCGTTATACAAATTTTAAAATATCTTTATAACTAATTAACCGATTTACATAATTCAAACTGGAAACTTAGTTTTAAACCTAAACCTTTCATTTAACACTTTTATTTTTATTATCAAATACCAACAAACAAAAAGTACAATTTCAAGTTACGTAGAAACTTAAGCAAATTGACATCTTCAGTGATAGAATCACTAGTTAGTTATATTAAATGTATCAACATAATCAGCCTTACATTAGGGTTTCGTCGCCGGCACTAATATATCGCATTTTTTATTCGTTTGGGTAAGACTATTAGGGTTCGGAATTCGTAGGCAATGGTTCTTAGCTGGGTGGTATGGTCACTCGCTAGGGGGCGCTGTTGTGTGAGTATTTGGCGAAAACCAATCTTCCCATTTATCTCCAGAACGGTGTGATCGATTTAGACACAGTTTTCTGTAGAAGGTATGGGGTTCATTGGCGATGGTTCTTAGCTAAGTTGTAAGGTGTCTACTCACCAAAGGGCACTGCAATCAACGTTTTAATGAAAACTAATCTTCCCATTTATCTCCAGAACGGTGTGATCGATTTAGACACAGTTTTCTGTAGAAGGTATGGGGTTCATTGGCGATGGTTCTTAGCTAAGTTGTAAGGTGTCTACTCACCAAAGGGCACTGCAATCAACGTTTTAATGAAAATCAATGTTCCTATTTATGTCCAGAACGGTTTGATCGATTTAGACACAATTTTCTGTAAATGATATAAGGTTCATTGTTGATGGTTCTTAGCTAAGTTGTAAGGTGTTTACCTACTCACCAGGGGACGCTGCAATTAACGTTTTAAAATTTGGACACAATTTTCTGTAAAAGGTATGAGGTTCATTGCCGATGGTTCTTAGGTAACTTGTATGGTGTTTACACACAGGGAGGGGCGCTGCAATCAACGCTAAAAAAATTGCTTTTAGTACCTAGTTACAGTGTTTGGACTCTTTTTACCCGCGACGGAACGGAGGCAGTATATGCGTTTTTAGGGTGTGATGTTGTTTGTTTGTGTGTGTGTGTGAATTTGCACATGTTCCCAATTATCTACACGCTCAACCGATTTAGATACGGTTTTCTGTATGAGGTTCGAAATTCATTGGCAATGGTTCTTAGCTAGGTGGTATGGTGGTCACTCGCCAGGGGGCGCTGTTGTGTGTGTATATTGCACAAGCTTCTGTAAAAGGTATGAGGTTCATTGCCGATGGGTCTCAGCTAAGTTGTAAAGTGTTTACTTGCCTGGGGGCACGCACTGTAAGTCACGTTTTACTCACCAAACACTATCACATGTGTTTGTGATAGTGTTTGGTGAGTAGCACTTGCTTATGAGCTGAGAGCAGCTGGTGCTCTGCTGATGCACTATATCCTCAGCCAAGATAGGTAGATAAAGGTACACACATAGGTGATGATGATGTCCTCCTAGCCGAATCTTTGGCCGGCGACTAGTCGCAACGGAGACTAGCCAGGTGCGCAGGACATTGTTATAGTGCCCAAATGTATCCGCAAACACAGGTGCACTCTCTATTTCCTCACTCTCATAATCTGACGGGACGGCAGACTGAAACGACCTGGAAGAGGTCAGGCGCAAAACCAATGGCTTACCAATTTCAATTTATTTATTTTACTTTAATGAATACGGTAACATACACTACTTACATGACGTCACTTACGTTAGTTACACATCAGGCAGTAACAGTAAGTAACGTAGGAAATCTCTAAATACCACATAACAATTTGTAAGCATGTTTAGTAGTTCGGTAGAACTTGTGCCAAAAGGTAAGTTGGACCAATTTAAGCAAAAATAATATTCACAAAAAAATTTTCGAGGATGTGGCAATGCACATCCTCGAAAATTTCGATTTTTGTGCCATATGCACTGCGCATAAGGTATATTTTAATAAATAAGACACTCATAACTCTCAGTCAACAATAGAGGAAAACCCGTATGATTCAACACACAGCTGTCATGTCGAAGAACATTTCTTAAATGCATAAGTGTTTCATGCGTTCGCCGTACGACATTCGTTAAAGCAACACTATTGATTGTTTGCTCCGTAATTTTTAATTGTAAAAGTGGAAAAAAGTGATTTGACTCTATTGTGACTATAACTAATTTGTGCCCAGTGAAAAGACCTTTCTGGTAACTAATAATTTATTCAATTTGACCCAGTGAATCCAATGTTAGAAGCAAAAACATTTTTAAAATATTTTGCCAACCGTCGGTAACTGACCAACGACAACTCGCGGCTCGCTCGTGTCGATCGCCGGCCGGTACGGTGACTCACCACAGCGCGCTGCACTGACCACTGACCATCTTCATACCTACCCAGTGTACTGAGTTAGCGCGCGCCTGCAATAGTTGACATAGCATCCCCGCAATGAGTTGCTCCGCCTGTAATACTAGTTTCCTTCCGCATGACGACTATCTCCGATGTGTGATCGCTGACTGCAACAAGCTTTATCATCCTCTGTGCATGGCCAGGAAGGACTCAACTAATATCGAAGATACTTGGGTGTGTCCGGAATGTGCCTGCGCCGCGAAAAAAGGAGGAGACAACAGCTCTACTCCCGTTGGCTCGAAGAAAGCTCGTGACCCAAACGTGACTTTTAGAAAGAAACTTGTCCCAACCAACATGGACTCGCCTATTGGATGCGATAAGCCGGAAGACCTTTCTACGGAAATTAAAAGCCTTAGATGTGAGATGACTCTCATCAAGGAGCAGCTTACCAAAGCTATTTCACTTATCTCATCCTACGAGGTGAAACTGGATAGCTACGCTCAGCATGTCGTTACTCTTAATGCGAAACTGGTGGCCCATGAAAATAGAATCTCTCGGGAGCGCCAGGAGCTGACATACACCGCTCCCTCTGGGTCTGCGCAGGCGGCGCTGGCAGGACGAACTTCGCTAGAGCGAGAAACCTACAAGATTGGTAAACTGCTTAGCGCTGCGCCACTGACTACTCAATCGGAGTCGCTTAAAGCCTCTATCACAGTAGAGAAAAAGCCCGAGGGTACTTACATCGGCCGCGCTACACGCGATGCGGAACGAGGCTATCAAAATCTTGAAGCTAGCCAGCAATGGACCGAGGTCAAAAAGCGCAAAAGTAGAGGACCAACTTCTCTCTGCGGAACCGCTGGTCCAGCGACCACAACGCTAAAGGCGGTTGAACCCATAAGATATCTCCATCTGTGGAACATGGCATCAAGCGCCAGTGAGGTTCACGAGTACCTAAAACAACTGTGCCCGACAGGATCCTGCTCTGTTGATGAGTTAACGCCCAAAGGAAGCTACAAGTCTTATAAAATAGGCGTTCCGGAAGTTCACTATAACACGTGTTATTCTATCGATGTGTGGCCGATTAATGCCAGGATAAAACCATGGATTAACTATAGAAGACCAGCTAGTCTGAACAGAGCGGATAGTGAAACCGGTCCGAACACTACTTCAGGAACGGGGCCGCAGTCCTTTCGTGGCCAGACCCGACAGGAATAAAATTACTTTTCAAGCTTTTTACCAGAATGTGCGGGGTCTTAAAACCAAACTTTCTAAGTGGCGTAATAATCTTGCCTTGCTGGAACATAACCTGGTGGCCGTGACTGAGTCATTCCTGGACAACTCAGTAGAAGACTCCGAATTGGTATGCGGCGACTGGTGCATACTACGCCGCGACAGGGGAACGCCGTGCGGGGGAGTCCTGCTGGCCGCGCGCGCGCCATCGCGCTGCGCCGCCGGCCGGACCTCGAGACCGATGGCGGGGAGGACCTGTGGGCGAGCTTCACTTGGTGTGGTCGACCGTTTCACGTATGTGTCGTCTATTTAAAACCTAGCTCTACCGATCAGGATTTCATGCGGTGGTTTTGTAAAATTGAAAGTTTCATTGGTAATTTGAAGGGCTGTGTCATAATCCTTGGTGACATAAATTTAAATAGTGCCTCTTTGAATATTAAAAATTATTATTGTTATTTCTTATCATTTTCAAATATTGTCGAATATAACGAAGTCGTGAATTTACATGGTAGTGTTCTGGATATTGTTCTGGCTAAGGAGAGTGAAGGGTTGAGTGATGTTGTAGTCTCACGCACGGAGGGTATAGTTCCTATGGACGCATACCATCCTGCTCTGGATGTTGAGGTGCTGGTAGAGATGGCGCGAAGTTCGGATTGCATAGAACCGAGCAATATAAAGTCAACCAAAGACTGGAATTTTGACCGTTGCGATGCTGAGCTTTTGCAACTCTCTCTTTCGAACGCTTCCTGGGATCGTGTGTTACTCTCTGATAATGTAGGTTTCGCGACTGAAGCTTTCTATGCCACTATCTATGAAATATTTGATGATTGTTTACCTAAAAAGCGTCGCAATAAAACGAACAGTAGGCGTTATCCCGTTTGGTTCACTTCAGAAATTATCAATGATACAAAGCGAAAGATAAAACTGCATGCCAATTGGAAAAAAACCAAGTCTGACGAAACGTACAGATTTTTCTCAGAAATGAGAGCTTCCCTAAAATCACGTGTATCTAGTGCTTATAATTTATATCTGAGGAATATTGAAAATAATTTAGCATTGAACCCCCGCGCGTTTTGGAGCCACGTCTCTAGTTTGAGAGCTAAGGGTGGGTTTGAAGCAAATGTTACATTTAAGGGAGAGTCGTGTTCGGGTGTCGCAGCGGCCGAAGCTTTTGCCAATTTTTTCGGTAGTATGTTTCTGCCCGATATCCCAATACTTGACGCTGAAAATATCAATCGTTGCGATAAGAGCTGCAATAGCAACTATGTCAGTGTTCTTGAATTTACGCCTGAGGATGTGATCCACGCAATTAAAAAGTTAAAACCTAAAAGCTCTATCGGACCTGATGGCGTACCGCCAGCTATACTTAAGTCAGTCTATAAAAGCTTTATGCCTCCACTCTATCACATTTTTAATTTGGCTCTACGGACAGGTAGCTACCCAGCGCAATGGAAGGTGTCAAGGGTAACACCGATTCCAAAAACATCAAATAAGTTAGTTGTCGAGGAGCATCGACCCATCGCCATACTATCCTCTCCTGCCAAGGTTTTTGAAAATGTCTTGCACAAGATCATCTACTCGCAAGTTAAAGCCTTCTTAAGTAATGCTCAGCATGGTTTCAGGGATAAACGGTCAGTTAACACCAACCTTTTGACTCTTGTAGAGTATATCTCAACCAACTTAGACCTCGGCAGTCAAGTAGATGTGCTCTACTTTGACTTTCAAAAAGCGTTCGATAGAGTCAATAATGACATACTCCTGGCCAAACTGAGCGTCATTGGATTTGCGCCGGATCTCCTTAGGTTACTCGCTGACTATCTGCGTGATCGCCAGCAGTATGTCAGATACGGAATATATGAATCTGCACCATATCACACCCGGTCTGGTAAGTCAGGGCTCTATCTTAGGACCTTTGCTTTTTATTTTAATGATAAATGATCTACCAGCTATTGTAGAGCACGCGGAGTGCCTATTATACGCGGATGATCTTAAGCTCTACACTGTCATACACTCTGTGGCAGACTGTGCAGTGCTTCAAGGTGATGTCAACGCGGTCTGTCGATGGAGCATAGATAACAAGATGGAGTTTAATCCCTCCAAATGCTCCGTGGTGAGTTTCGGTCGAAAGAAAAATCCGGTATCCTTCGATTATACTATCCGTGGTAACGTGATTCCTAGAGCTACGCTAATTAAGGATTTGGGAGTAACTTTTGACCGTAAGCTCACTTTTCACGACCACATCACCACAGTCGCCAAGCAGTCTTATCAGAGACTTGGCTTTGTCCTGAGAAATGCCCGGGACTTTCGCAGTGACAGTGTGGTGCGGCTGTTGTTCGGGGCTCTTGTACGGAGCAAGCTGGAGTCAAGCTGTTGCGTATGGAACCCCCATGAAAGTACGTATGCTCTGTCAGTGGAGAAGGTTCAGAAGGCGTTTCTAAGGTTTTTGTACAAGCGACTTTTTGGGTACTACCCATTTATGTACCCAACCAAGTTTCTCCAGGGATGTCTTGGGTACAACTCCCTACAAACCAGGAGAGCGTATGATCAGGCGGCAACTATATGCAAGATACTCCGCGGTTTGATCGACGCCCCAGATCTGCACAACCTTCTCTTTCGTCTTAACCTACCTGATAACTACCTTCGCCACAGAAACATTAGGCTTTTTTCAGAGCCTTTCTGCAGAACCGTGGCTCGCGCCAACTCTCCACTGCCTCGCACTCTCGCCGCCCTCAACAGACTTCTTGAACAGAACCCGGACTGTGATATATTTGCGGACGAATGGATGGATATTATGTTGGTGTGCCTGAGGTTTTGCGAGAGTGATGAATGATAGAGTAATATTTTGAGTTTTTATAGAATTTTATTGTCTGGAGTCTTTATATAAATGATCAATCATTATTATTTTTGCTTATTGTGTAATTTTATGTATAAATTTTTATGTTTCTGTTGTTCTAATATATAGGTATTGTAATTAACTAGTGTAATTGGTTGTAATATAATCGTGCTAGTTAATAATTAAATAAAAAATAAAAATAAAAAAATAAATAAATGCTATTAGGATCATTTTTGTATATTTTTGGTTACCCTGACATGTACCCATTTGTTTTTTGCTGTTATGATTCAAACTACTTGGAACAGTTTTGCTTTTTATTAAATATGATTATGATTATCATTAGAGGTTGGTAAATCGTGACATAAAGGTTATCCCAATGTCTTGCATACAGATTCTCTACATTTCTCTGTAACATTTAAGTTTGAGGGAACTATTAAAGCCCAAACTCTTAACTCACTTTCTCTTATTAAAACTCCTGATTTTCATCCTTTCATATAAAGTGAATTTAACTTTTATCTTTTTTTTATATTTCTCATATTTTATTTTATCTGATATGTAAAGATAACGATTGTGTGCGTGAGTATGTGCGTGTAGTCCAACCAAGATCTTGATGACACCGGCCTCATTTTACACCTTTTCGTAGGTATAAATTTGTAAAAACCCATTGATAAATAATTATAGGTAGCTAGGTACATAATTACCATAATTACTATTTTATCTTGTTGATAATAATACACCTTATTATAGATAGGTGGGTAGATACAGTCATCAACAATCACATATCTCGCAACGCGAAAGTCATCACGACGAATTTATCAGCATAGGTACCGTAACTAACAGTTAGGATGGTCGTTAGAAGGAACCACAGAACTGCCTTGAAAATATTAATGACCGGAAAATACTTAAATTTTCTCCAAATCCGCCCGTAGATGTTCTGAGAGCCAACATATGGAACCTACCACAAAGTGGGCAGCAGCTTCTTTCTGTGTATTTTTTAAACATCTATACTGCGGTCACCAATCTGCTTGTCAAGCGTTAATACTATGGCGAAACCATCTTGTTTTGTGAGAGTCACGCTTAGCAGTGGAACGCACATACGAGTAGATCTTAATAAAATCTGTAGATATGGGACGTTCTCCCAGCGCTTATTGAACAACTGGCCTGTGTTACAACTACACGCAAACACTCGCTCACAGTTATATTTCCAATCTTGTGCAATAATTATAATTAACAAACACGAGGGCATTGCTGTAGTCTTTTAGTCAATAAATCACACTAAAGTACGTCGTAGCACGAACGCTGCCGATCCCACTATGACTGAGGTGGGTCCCTGTGGGACCTAATTCGAGCCTTCCACTTTTAAGACGCTAGTACCTCTTCTCCCCTTTTTAACTTAGGTCGATGGATACGTACGTACCAATAAGTGCTGATGAGGAAGGAATAATTAGAATTATTATGTCACAAAAGCCGCCAACTACTTATTTCAAAGATTACTGAATACTTTCATTTTAAATCAATTCGCTTATGTTCCTTCCCATAAGTTCCTACCTACCTTTAGTCAGCAACAAAACGCTGTAGGTACTTACCTGCAGCGTTTTGTTGTTGATTGTACCTATCTACTTAATTATTAATCCGTCGTCATAGTCATTATCAGAAACATTACCTATAAAAAGAGTCGTCATAATGATTTATTTATCAATTCGACCAGCCATGAAGTTTGCGCTAACTCTCCTGGTCCTCGTGGCCGCGGCTCAGGCCAGAACCATTCAGGACATAGACCTGGAAGACATCACCGCATACAATTACCTGGCCAAGTATGGTCTGCCACTAGCCGAGAAGATCCGAGCTGCTGAGCAATCCAGCAGCAGGGTTGTCGGAGGGCAATCTGCAACCACGGGCCAATTCCCTTACCAGGTAGTTTTTGTTTTTAAATCTTTATTGAATATACAAGGTGCCACGTTATTCGTGTACTAATACAAAAGGGGGTTGTTGTGTACCTTATCCGCATAGTTGATTTTCAGCATTACGTTTTTTAAGTTTTCATAGTAAAAAATAACTTTACACATACGCTTAGCAAAATGACAACCCTATCACTATCGCAAACACACGTAAGGCCGGTCATTTTGCCGATAAAATTTTAAGGTTCCTTTTTCATGTGCAAATAAAGAATACAATAATTCATTCATGCTAAAAATAAAACAAGACCCGTACGTAGCACTTTTTAAAATTTCGCGATTTTGTAAAATACCTACTAATGAAGATTATTTATCGGGTATTTATCGCGTAACTTTTATTAAAATATCGATAAATAATCTTCATTAGGTACCTACGTAGAGGTACCACGAAAAAAACATACCTACCTACAGATAAACATTAAACATTGTAAGTTGAAATAATAGCTTGGTAATTGCTTGGTAATTGATAATAGCTAAATATACGGAACCACCGTAAAATTGTCGGCTTTGGCTAAAGAAAAGCGATTGAAAGGACAAGAACCTTACTGATGATCAGCTGGTTGTCCTTACTGATGATGTAAGGTTGTCACTGACATAGAAATGGGCTAGTTGGGATGAAAGTTTGGAGGTCTTTTTTTCAGTAAAAACCTTGAAACCCGGAAAGTGCTAAAACAAAAAATGTTCGTGGGAGGGGGGGTGGACCACCCCTTTTCCACTTAGTACACCAATAACGGGGCACCCTGTAGAGGGTATAATCATTATGATTATGCAACCCTCAAAAGTATACTTTATTAGCTTAGTTTCGACGCTTAATTCCTAATTTAACAAATTTTTATATCAATTGATAACAATGTTTTATTCTTTCTTGGCAGTCCGGTCAAATTAATTAATAAATAAGGAAGTCATTTTATTAGTAATATTTGGTCAGCTGGAAAAACTAGCTAAAAAATAAAATATTGCTGGACAATTCACACAGCATCATCTAGTCCCAAGCTAAGCAAATTAATAAATAGGTAGGTACTTAAAATCGAGATATAATTAAATTCTTTCAAAACAAATGTGGTTAAAAATGGGTTAAAACATGATTTAGGTCGTTTCAAATAACATTTCGTCGGTTTTCATTAGTCGGAACTAAATGTTGGACGTTTCCCCAAATATTATGTGATAACTAGGTATCTAGCTTCTACTTGCGGCTCCGCTTGCATTTTGCCGGAATAAAAAGTACCCTAAGTCCGTCCCCGGGATACTGTCCAACCTCTCTACCAAATTTGGTTTTATCTGTTTTTTTTTTGTTTTGGCGTAATATGTAACAGACAGACAGATAATTATTTTCGTATTTATAATATCAGTAAGATTAGTAAGTAATAAACAAGTGTAGGTATGGATGTGTCTAATTTAGAAATCCTACTAATATATAAATTTGTCTAATATATATTTATTAAAATTACACAATTTCAATTAGAGATTTAAATTAGACAATTTAAATAAAAGATTTAAATACGAGTTAAAAAACTCTAATATAAATTTATTTCTTGGTTATATTATAATAACGTGATTATATTTTCTGCCCAGGCTGGTCTTTTGGCACAATTCGGCCAGGGCCAGGGTGTCTGCGGAGCATCCCTTATCGCTGGAAACAGGTTGTTGACTGCTGCTCATTGCTGGTACGATGGAGTGAACCAAGCCTCTTCCTTCATTGTTGTACTGGGTTCTATCACTTTGTTCTACGGTGGAACAAGGATAACCACCACTGATGTCATAATGCACGAACAGTGGATGCCAAACCTAATCCGTAACGATGTCGCCATCATCTTCTTCAAAGAACACGTTACTCTATCAGGTAAGAGCCAGCCCATTTACTAACTGCTTTGTTCAATTTTAATTTTTACAACTAGTTCCTGCTGAGACAGAGACCGTTCATACAAAAAGATAGAGTTACAAATAAAATATTCTCATCCTCATTCATTCTCTCATTTTCAATTTTGCAATGCAATGCAGCCATCGTCTTTGAGAAGCTGCTGCTTCCGATTGGTAATGTTAAGGATCAGTTCAGTTACATTGTTTGCGACCGACAGTCTGCAGTCAGCTCAACTGTTTCATTATTATGTAGTTATTAATTACTAGGTAGTTCTATTTTTTTTCTATTCTTTAATTGTAATTTTCTATAATAAATTGCTTATTGTGTCTTGAGATAGGCACTGGCATATCACCATTATATCACAAAACTCCTATCAGATACCGTGTCACCTGATGTGTAAGAACTGACAACGTTTAGTTTAGGTACATTATTCTGATTCATTAATTCCATGAAATTAATTCTACGCAGTACGTTAGTATTATTATACCTATATTCTCTGGCAGTAACTAGGTGTAAGGGCCAATGATCATGACCGTGTTACTCCGCATTTGCCATTTCAATGGAAATTAACAAATTAGCGAAATTTAGAATGAAGTTTAAAAAAATATTTTGTAATAATGAAATTTTACATTAATTTTTACTTTTAAGGTAGGTAGGTATGTATGTACCAACCTAAAATAACCATTAGCTCGAAGTTTCCGTGGCACCTTGGGTTGGTTGGTGAAATAGTCACTTCGAGCATAACTGTCGAACCGTTGATCCGATTTGCGTGAAATTTGATAGGTGTACCTGAGTACCTACAGATAAGACGTGAAATATGCTGGTACCTAACTTAGTGAGACCAAATCGGTTGAGAGGTTTTTTTTATTTTGAGATACGGGGTTCCAAAAGGGGGTGAAATTAATCAAATAAATCAAGTAGGATTTCATAAGAAACAGACATACAGACGTACATGGCGATAGTTTCCTCGATGTCCGTCTGTTGACTACGGAACTCTAAAATCGGTTTATGTGCTTGGGAGCTGTGATATACACGGATGCAATTGTACACGGTAAACCTACAACATGAAAAAATAGTTGAACCAAATAAATCGGATGTGGTCTCGTAAGAAAAGGCTACCCGTGTGTATTTCAAAATGTTTATTTTATTCGAGCAACGATACTTTTTGAGATAATAGGAGAAAAGAAAGAGCTCTCATTTTGTAGATATTCTATGGCTACCAAGTCATTTTATTTTTGACCTTTATATTTAAAAACTAATTAACCGATTGGGCCTCACTAAGTTACCAGCACATTTCACAAGTCCAATCTCCCCCATCAAATTTCATGCACAACGATCAACGGTTCAAAGTAATGCTCGAATTGACTATTGCACTATAAAGCCAAATCGCCCAAACTGCCACTGAAATCTTCGTCCGTTTCGCTCATTCCGATCAAATATACCTACAAATAGAAAAGTGAACTTGAAATGTAAACGCTCACGACGACGATTGTTAGGGGCTAATTACAATTTTTTTTTTTGTTTTTGTAAGTGAAATGTTTTTCATTGGAGGAATAAATGTTTTCCAACTCAATGTTTGTAGGTATGTCTATGTTTATCGGTAACCATTATAATTTGACAACACTTTTGTACTTTTGCAGCTTCCATCAACGTCATCGCCTTGGCTAGTAACTCTGCGGAAGACTATACTGGAAGGACTGCTAGGGTTTCAGGCTTTGGCCTTACCGCTGACGGTAAGTCTAAGTACCTATTCCTTAACATTGGCATGTCCAAGTCCAAGCCTACCAATACAAAACACATAGGTACATAATATTATCTGTCCTTTTTTGGGATAGGTCATCAAACCCCTCAAAAATATAGTCAGTAGTACACGTGATCGTCCGGTTAAATCTTTGACAACCTAGGTACCTACCCAAGATAAAGGGTTCGTTGAAGGGTTCATTGAAGGGGTAAAACTTGAACAGGCCTGCACTTTAAAATTCACTTTCGCAATTTCACTTATCGCTTAGAACTGAAGGAATAAACGGCCGAAAAGCTCGGCTTTTATACCTACATATGTCGGTCCTTGACAACTTACAAGAAAGTTCTCCTAGCTTCTAGAGAGATAGCTCTGTCTCGCTCTTTTACCCTACGTATTGTCAGCCGTCCTTATCTCACATTTCCGCTCTTTTCTGGAAGCTACCTATACATAAATTTACTCTAGAAAATGTTTACTGTCCTTGTCTTTTCTCTCGATTTGTTCAAGAACCTTTGACATATTACCCGTTAGTCTAGAACATTCCACAAGGTTCTAAATCTTTCTTTACATTTCTAGAATGTTCTACAGACTTTCAGAACGTTCCATAGGCTTCCAGAAAGTTTCCGAATGTTCTCGAATATTCCAGAATATTCTTTGACCTTCCAGAGCTTTTTAGTACACATTTTTCTCGACGAGTCTCGAAAGCTCTAGAAAATTCGACTGACAAGGCGTAAAAGTTAACTTTATATAAAGGTACATAAATAACGAGGTAGGTACATAGGTACAGATACATAGTTCGGTCGCTACCAACTATTGCATAATCCATGGTGTATTGTTGTTGGAAACAAGCTATTCTGTAGCTATGTCCTGCATAAAATTTTGAGCATTAATTTTAATAGTCTCCATAATGTCGTCGTCGCTAACAAAACTCTTGGGAATAATGAACATTACTCCCAAGGGTTACCAGAATGAGATCTTCTTTGAAATTCGAACTAACTTCTGCCTCTATGATAGAAACAACAACTAAAGCCGCGAAACACGTTAGGTACCAAAATTTTACAATTTTTTCGCGGCATTGATAACCCACACGGTGACGTAGGCCCATTTTGAAAATTATTCCCCCCTTTTTGAGCATTTTTCAATAAGTGTTCTTATAACTTTTTTAAAATGCATAAACCGATACCCTACATTTGATACCCAACTTGGTGAGGTAGCCTCTCCTTTTGAAAGCTACTTCCCCCTTTTTGAACATTTTTCAAAAAGCGTTCTACTTACTGACTTCTCTATATTTTTCCTGTTAAATATAGAGGTAGATCCATAATTATCTACAAATGCATCATACATTTCAGATGGATCGCTCTGCAAACTTCGGAGATAGGGGGGAGGAATAGCTATGTCCACACTGTGCCTCTTTATCTTCAACTTTCGTCTTCATCTTTCTATTCAACTTTCGTTTGACGCTTTGAATAATTGAATGCGTTAATTCGCTTTCAACTCTCATCGCGCATGCGCTAAGGGCATGCCTGACGTGCGCTGTTGACTGCGCATGCCCTTATTGAACAAAAAAGGCACAGTGTGGGTTATTTTTCGACATTTTTCAAAATATTTAAAAAAGTATGAAACCTACAGAATTTTCAGAAATTAATTTTATAGGTAAATTATCGGGTTTCGAAACCAATCTCGAAACCCTAACAAAATAGTCCAGTCGTCGAAGGATTGTGGATGAAAAGGTCTAAAGTAGAAAGTTTGACTTGGGAACTTTGTTTGGACTATACCGTTAGCCATGCGTCATAGGACATTTTGTTGTACAACATAATGAAAGCTGATAAAATTATCTACAACTTTGGTACTATACACTTTTTACCTATTCCCAATCGTTGTCTAGATATAGAAGCTCCTAAAAACGGTAAATTTTCTAAAATGTGTTATAACTATCGCTATCAGCGTTTCCTCCAGTCGCTATCAAACGTCAGACTAGACATTTCCTTCCCCCAAACCAAAATGAGAGAGCAGCGATTAAGCACTATTTCGTGCTAACCACCCGGTCCAAGCTTGGCTTGGACATGATTTTCCCGGGGAACTAAGGGATTGGACACAGTGTACACGGAATGAAGCGATCTCTTTGTTCCTGCCCAAACCACAGATAAGTTGCAGCTGCAGTTGTGTCAGATGTGGGTGTGTAGGAAGGTCTCTATGCTGGTTTCTACTATTGGCCACAATTGCTATGGAAGTTTGCATAGGTAAATGGCATCCCCGTGATATAGGCCAACGACGTCGACGATGACGGCGGTGATGATGTAACAGAAGTAGTAGCTCTCGTACCATCATCTGATCACGATTTGTTTGGTTTGAGAATAGTTAAAAAGTGTACCAAAGTATAGAACCAAATTTGTAGATAATTTTATTAGCTTTCATTATGTATTTTAAGTATAACAAAATTTCCAATGATGCATCGCTTACGAGATTTAAGCAAAAAACTAAAAAACGGGACCTGTTTTGTGCCGCCACTCTTAGGGCTCACGTCACAAGGGTGGAGACTAGTTAAGACCACAGAAATCTGACTGAATAATAAGTGCCTTATTATTCAGATTTATGTGGTTAGGACTAATTTTCCACCCAACCCCCTTTTTTGAGTACTCATTGACTAGACTAAAATAAAATAAACCAATGAGTGGCGAACTCACTACATCTGAATTGACCAGCTAGCATTAGCTAGTTAACAATTAGTTTTATCGGTGTATCCTTAGATTGCTCTCACACTCTTAATTTTTCAGGAGGCTCCATCACCACTTCTCAATTCATGAGCTACGTTGACACTGATGTGATTAGCAACAGCGCCTGTTTCTGGTCCTTCCCCTTCATACTCCAGCCCAGCAACATCTGCACAAGTGGTAATGATGGTAAGAGCAGCTGCAGCGGAGACTCCGGCGGCCCACTTGTCGTTATCGACAATGGAAACCCTGTTCAGGTGAGCAAAACTACAACCAACAGCTTCATGTATAAGGTACCTACTAGTTATTAACACTTTACTCCATTTGCTTTATTGCAACCATGCCGCTGCTGGGCCAATGCCTGTCCACAATCCTATCAGACATCACTATCCTTAGCCGCGTCCAGCCAACCGGCTAGGAATTTGTTTAAAACGAGACGTTTTATGCCATGCCATAAAACGCCATGCCATCTCCGTAAACAAAACCTTTTACTTTATGTATCCTATCTACATCATTTTATTTTTATTTTAGCTTATGTGGAAAACCATAAATTGGAGGATATATTAATATACTTAATGCATTTTCCAACAGATTGGCGTGGTTTCCTTTGGCTCAGGACGCGGTTGCGAGTTGGGTGTTCCGGCTGCCTATGCCAGGATAACCTCCTTCATATCATGGATCCACCACATCTCTCAATAGATCAAATAAAGGATTTCATCATTAAGTTTTTTTTTATCTACTTACTTTTACCAAAAGGCCCAAATGATGAATTAGCAATTTCCTTAACAGCAAAATAAAGGGTGTCTTTTAGGGTTTCGAAGATTAGAGATCAGTTTCGGAACCCTTATGGCATCGCTATTTCTCTCCTTTTTTCCTTCTTTAATATCTCAGCTACTACAGCTGCAAATATCGTTAAATTTAAAACTATAATACATTTCGCCCAGTAGCAGTAATAAGAGTGCAAAGTGGGAATTAAAGGCAAAATAGGTACAGAAAAAGGAGTTTTATTTGGAAGAAAGTAAATACAGTCCACCAGAATAATATTTTAAGTTACATTTTACCTACTTTTTAGATTCTCTTTTGTGTTTTCAATAAACATTTTTGCTTTGTTAATCTTAGATTCTTTTATTAGGGTTTCGAAACCCTTATGGTATCGCTTTTTCTGTCCTTCTTTCCGTATTTATATCTCAGCAACTACAGCAGCAAATAAAGTGAAATTTAAAATAATAATACATTTCGTGCGCCTGTATAGATTAAAAGAAAAATAAATAAAAATAAATTAAACATGGAAATGTACATTTTCATAATTCATAATTCTTTATTGCACTAATAAAAAACAAATACATGTAAAACTTAAAACTAGAAAGATTATGGCAAAGGCGAGCTTAACCCTAAAAAGAGTTCTCTTTCAGCAAACCTTATTGGGAGAGAGAGACAGATTTTCAGTACAAATTGTGATGTCGTAATTTTAAAAGAAACCTACAATGTCAAGTGGGGTATCAAATGAAAGTATCAGTTTGTACATTTCATAACAGTTTTTGAAATTTCTGTAGGTTTCATACTTTTTGAAATATTTTAAAAAAGGTCAAAAAAATACCCATTCCGCCCCCTATCTCCGAAGTTTGCAGAGCGAACTATCTGAAATGTATGTAGCGTTTGTAAATATGGATCTATATTTTACAGGAAAAATATAGAGAAGTCTGTAAGTCATTTAGTCATTTGTTTTATTATTAATTAGAACGGCGGCGGTTGCCAATTACATTAGCTAATTAATTTTTTTACATAAAAAGAATTTAACACAAAACTAAAAAAATATTTTTAACAATAAAATTAAATTAAAATTATAATGTTTAGTTAAATAAAAATGTGAACGTACATTGTTAAATATTTAATAATTATTTCAATATAAGAAATCGGTCATTCATCCCTCTCACAATACAGCAGACAAACAGACATTAGTTATCCATTCGTCCGCAAATATAAGTAGACAACTTTTTGAAAAATGGTCAAAAGGGGGGCGGGGGGTTTAAAAGGGGGCTACCTAATCGAGTGGGGTATCAATTGAAAGGTATCAGTCTGTACATCTCAAAACCGTTTTTTGAACTTCTGTAGGTTTAATACTTTTTGAAATATTTATTTCGAAAAACCTCGAAAAAATACCCATTTCCCCCTTCCTTCTCATCTCCGAAAATTGCAGAGGGATCCATCTGAAATGTATGTAGCGTTTATAGATATGGATCTATATTTTAGAGGAAATATATAGAGAAGTGTGAAAGTACAACAGTTTTTGAAAAATGGTCTAAACAGGGTGTAAAATTTTCAAAAGGGGGGGCTACCTCACTGAGTGGGGTATCAATGAATGGTATCGGTTTGTAAATGTTGAAACGGTATTTGAAATTTCTGTCGGTTTCATACTTTTTGAAATATTTTGAAAAAAGTCAAAAAATTACCTATTCCCAACATCTCCCCCCCCCCCCCCCCATCTCCAAAGTTTGCAGAGCGATCCATCTAAAATGTATGTAGCATTTGTAGATATGGAACTATATTTTAGAGGAAAAATATAGAGAAGTTTTTAAAAAAAAAAACTTTTTGAAAAGTGGTCAAAAAGGGGGGGATAATTTTCAAATATGGGTCTACCTCACCGAGTGGTGTATAAATGAAAGGTATCGGTTTGTACATTTCAAAAAGTAAGAGGATTTGTAAAATCGCGGCGATAGTTAGTAAAGTAGGTATAATTTTTCTTTTTTCCAAGTTTGAAGTACTAAATGTGTTTTAATCGCAAGTTAGATAGTCTATTGTTACAATACAAGCAAAAACCAGCACGTGCCCATACAATTTGTTTACACAAAGAGCTCGTAAAACCAGTCGTAAAATTTCGACGCGGCGGGCAATAAACCGCTCGTGCCAAAAGGGATTTATGACGAATGCTTAGCATTAGGGTGGTGATCTTTGTGTTAGTAATCAGCTTGGGTGGTCGGCTACCTGTTTTAAATCTTTCGACAGTGTATCTTTTTTCGTTTCCGAGTAAGAACCAAAGAGGCCGATAGCAAAAACGAAGTTTGAATTTGTCGCCCTCGCGGCACTTTTCATTAATTTGCTTTTTCAACGAATTTTTCGATGGTTTTCGACTTAAATCTATCTATTTTCATGTAGTACGTACATTTTACCATAGATTACATACATGAAACAATCTACTTGTCATCCAAGATCAATTAGAAAAACGGTTTATCCGTAGACTGGCAGACAAACCAAATTTGGTCGCCGATCGACCGACTTTGGGACGCTTGCCAGTCAATAGATTTTTTCTACACTTTTGTTGATTTTAGGCTCGTTATGACCTCTATTTCGTCTAGAATCGATGGTATCTGTTTCCAACCGATCGTGCCGACCGTTTAGACGCATTTTTCATTCAAAAAAAGACATGAAAATAAGGAACCTAAAGTCGGGGTAAAAAAATTGCATGGCAACACCTCGTACGAGGCAAGGGGTTGCCTCGTATTCTCTGACTCTTTTCTGAACACGCATGCTGATCATCTTTATACAAGGTGCCACGTTATTCATGTACCAAGCCGAAACTGGGTTGTTGTGCACCTTATACCCAACTGACCCGCATGGTTGATTTTCAGAAATACGTTGTTTTAAATTTTCATACAAAAAAAAAACTCATCTCAAACGCTAATTAAAACGTCCACCCTATCACTAACGCAAACACACCACTTAGCTGACAAAATTTTAGGGTTCCTCTACCTAGGCCGCCTTTTTGTACTAGATTTACCTTAGTTTATAAGATTAATTTATTATTTTTCATGTGCAAATAAGGAATACCTTCATCCATGCTAAAAATAAAACAAGGCACGTACGATTTATCGGGTATTTATCGCGTAACTTTTATTAAAGTATCGATAAATAATCTTTATTAGGTACCTACTTAGACGTACCTACCACGAAAAAAACATACCTACCTACAGATTAATAAATAATAGCTTAGGAGAAAAATGTATGGAACCACCGTAAAATCCGTATTTTACGGTGGTTCCATACATTTTTCGTTACCGTTAATATAATAAAATTGTGGGCATGGCTAAACAGAAAATGGCTACTTGCCGCCGTCGTCTCATTGGCTCACGTAACGTACCTAATACGCCTACGCAACAGGAACGCGCCAATGGGTACTAGGCCTGGCGCTAGACTCTACACATTGAATGTGTATAACCAAGTATGGGCGGTGACAATTTGAGGTCAAGAACCTTACTAATGAACAGCTGATGATAGAGTCGGTCACTTACATATTGTGGATGAAACTTACGAGGTCTTTTTTTCAGTAAAAAACCTTGAAACCCGAATAGTGCTAGAACAAAAAATGTTCGTGGGAGGGGGTAGACCACCCCTTTTCCGCTTAGTACATCAATAACGTGGCACCTTGTATAAACACAATCTACGGCTAGCGCGCTGCTCGACGCTCATTTTGACATTTGACAGTAGTACACACGACATTGACATTTAATTTTGATGGGGTTGTACTGTTTCTGTTTGTTGTAGTGTAGCCATTTACTAAGAAGTTGAATAAAAATTGTTTATTTTGCTTTTGTGTGAGTTTGTTTGTGTGTTTCTTGGTTCTTCTTGGTCGTGCGTGATTTATAAAATACGCTCGTTTATGTATATTTTTGTTCGTTGTGTTATTTATTTTATGAATTTTTAGCTCTCGGTCAATCAAAGAGCTATTTTGTTAACAATAACCAAGCATTTACCTACATTTTTAATTTATGTAAGTTCTAAACATTCCCACCTTAGAATGTTTACTTGTACCTACCTATATATTCCTGGAAGGTAGTCCTGCAGTAAGTAGGTTATTGGGTTGCTCAGGTCGGGACTGCTCGAAGCTCTTATCAAAGTAGGTACAACATGGATTTTAGCTCGCACAATCCGACAACATCTAATTCTCTGAACTTAGCAGCAAGAAATAACGACGTTGCTAATTTGCGTCGACTGCTGAAGAAAATTAACCCAAACTGCGTAGACAACCGAGGGTGGACATGTCTTCATGAAGCCGCTTATAGCGATAGCTACGAATGCTTGAAGCTCATATTGAAACACCCTGATTGCAGGCCTCTTGCTGAAACGCATGAAGGTCATACAGCCTTATACATTGCCTGTCGAAACCGCGCCTCCGTCAAAACCATTACCTATTTACTAGAAAATGTGAAAGATATTGCAAATTACAGCAGCACAGAGGGAGTCACACCTCTACATGAAGTATGTGACCAAGGCAGAATAGAAATAATACAGTTACTCTTAGATTATGGAGCAATCATTAATGTTCAAGACTCTGATGGTGATACACCATTACATGATGCATGTATAGCCAGGCAACCAGATACTATACAGCTGCTGCTGCATGCAGGTGCCAATCCTAACATTCAGAACGAGCGACTGTTCACTCCGTTCCACATAGCATGCAATTCACCATGCTTGGAATCTGTTGTTAACTTAATAGATTTCATTGAGGATATTAATCAACGCATTGACACTGGAGATACCCCGCTGATGACTTCACTGCATAGTGATAATGATCTCATCCCTTGCTTCCTATTAGAAAATGGAGCTGATCCTAATTTAAAGAACAATGATGGCAAGTTAGCCCTGGATATAGCTATGGATATTAGCAACAGTTATGTTTTTAAAAAGCTGTTAGAGGTGACAGACCATGATGTTATAAATGAGATCATCATCTGCCGAGCTTGCAAGCCACATTACTTTTCACTTGAAATTCTTGGAGCACTACTGTCCAGTGATCTTGGCCCACGGTTCTTCCAGTTTGCCGAACATTATACGGACTGTGATGTTGATGTTATGCATGAACTGAAAACTTGTTATTCAGTACATTCACCATTGAATGCTTATTTGGATATATGTGAATATATTTACATGGCATCGCAAGAAAAGTTCAGAGAATACTTCTACTTGTTTCTGATGAGAGGTGTCCCAGTGAATGCTTGTCAGCCCTGGGAGTTTCCACCCTTAGCTTACATTCATTATTGCACACATACTAATTGTTTTGAAGATGTGAGTTTCTACTCTTTTGATCTGTCTAAATGCTTTCATTTAATATTATAGTCTATCTAAAACAGATCGGTTTTTCTTCAGGTTTTTAACATACTAGTAGCGCACGGCTGCAATGTGGACTACTGCAGTTCTGGTGGTGCATTTCCTAGGGTAACAGATGCATTTATGGCATCATTAACCTTGAGTCCCAAGACTGCGATAATAATGTTGCCCTACAGTCTTTACTGTGATCCGGAAACTATCATTACTCTTGTAGAAGAACATGGACTGTTTGATAGATTTACAAATTCAGTAAGTATATCTTACCGGTTAAGTTCCACTCTACCATGTGTGATTGACTTGCGGGGCATCATTGTTGTACTGATGATTTTGTTGTCAGAAGACACTCATAAAGTTGCTTTGCTATAGAGCTAAGACAATGCTGGTGATACAATCAGCTGTGAAGGTGGTTCCTTTTCTTATTTCAATAAAATTACTATCAAATGAATGTAACAGCATGCAACTTCACTTTAAAGTATAAGAGTAACATGTGTAAATTTTATGCTGTCTGTTATGTTAAAAATTATAATTATAAATTAGCTTAAACCAGGACTTGTACAGTCTGCTGCATTCAGGTGGTTTGTTTAACTAGTAGCAGAAAATTAAAATTTTATAATAAAAACAAGTAGGTACCTAACAAATATATAAAAATATTTGAATTTCGCGCAATTTGCAAAACGAACCACCTTACATTTTAGTGTGTACAAACAAATGATGGTCATGATCATGAGGCAAGACAGCTTTAAGCCTCCCCCAGACAGACGCGGCCTGCGGTGGCGGCCGCCCCGGTTCAATTTGCGTTGTATTCGCTTGCAAATTGTATTGGCCGCGACTTTAAAAGTGACAAGGTACTAAAGTGTATATGTGTACTGTACATTAGTGATGCAACAAAGTGTGATTGATAGCGGAAGCAAATATCAAAAGTAAATTTTTTTTTTTAATTTTTGGATTTGCCATATTTTTTACTAGCGGTACCTAAGTTATATTTTATGAAAAGTAGTTTGGCTGACAACTGTGTAAGTCTAAATAGACGAATCGTATCCAAACAGATGGATCGGGCGTGGTGGCGTGATCCAGTGACCAGCGCGGTCGCCTGACTTGAATCCATTGGATTTCTTGTACTGGTGCCCCAGTACTTGAAGGAACCGCTGTACAAAAAACCCATTTCCTGAATAGAGGAACTTCGACGTCGATTCCAAAATGCTTCGGAAAAAAATAACGAACGCAACCTAGGTACGAAAGATTACTAAAAAAATCCATTATTTCTTGTAAGATGCAGAGCATGCATCAGAGTAGGAGGACTACAACTTGAACATCTATTGTAGGTATTAAAAAAATAATAACATTGTTACAATTATTGATTTTATTTTTAGTAGTTACGTAAAAGTAAAGTGAAGTATTAGTTATCTTGTACCCATAACATAAACTCTCTTTACTTTCGGCTACATTATTATTTATTTATTTAAATATTTTCCATGTGTGAAGCATGATTAAGCAAAAATTGTTTTTGCTCACTGTTTTAAGAAAAAAGTCACCGTTTTAGGCGGGTACAGGGGGGGAGGCATGGGGGCCATGGCCCAGGAATTCCGAAAGAATTTAGAAATACACATTCTCTGAAAATTTCAACTGTCTACCTCTTACGGTTGATGAGATAGAGCCCTGTGACAGATGGACGGACGGGCAGCGGAGGAGTTTAGGGTTCCGTTTTCACCTTTCAGGTCTGGAACCCTAAAAAGTATGCATGTAAACAAATACGTTGCGACAAGTGACGAAAACCAGCGCGGGCGCTCGCTGGCTAGAGCACCCATCCCGCGCGCGCTCTACCGCCAAACGCGCGCCTCGCCGCCCTAGCCGCACCTCTCAACCGTCGTAAACTTCCGATCATTATCCGTTATATTAGGTCCTTACATATGAAATTGGCGTTTTTCGTACTGGCCACTTTAATCACAAATTTCTCCTCTTTGGTAAGGAATTCCAAATTCAAATTTGTACAGCTATAGACTCATGTATTTGTGCTTCGATGATCGTCATTCATTTGTTTTTTTTCTTCTGTTTTTTTCTGTTTGCGTCACTCATTTTACAAAATGGAAAACTTAAAATATCGCATTATTTACGAGTACGAGTTCCGCCGTGGCACTAGTGCTGCGGAAACAACTCGAAGGGTGAATGATGTGTATGGCGGTCGTGTTGCAAAAGAAAACACAGTTCGTTTTTGGTTCCAACGTTTTCGTTCTGGAAATTTTGACCTGCAGAACAAGCCCCGTGGACGGCCTGAGACTCAAGTTGATAATGAAGAGTTGAAGGCTATTGTGGAAGCGGATCCATCGCAAACCACGTCCGAGTTAGCTGCAGGCTGCGATGTTAGTGATAAAACTGTTTTAATTCACTTGAAGCAAATTGGGAAGATTAAAAAGCTTGAAAGGTGGGTACCTCACGAATTGACTGAAGCAAACCGGCAAACGCGCGTCGACTGCTGCGTTACATTACTAAACCGGCACAATAATGAAGGTATTTTAAACCGAATCATTACCTGTGATGAAAAATGGGTTCTTTACGATAATCGGAAGCGCTCAGCGCAATGGTTGGATCCTGGCCAGCCAGCCAAATCCTGCCCCAAGCGAAAATTAACCCCAAAAAAGTTACTTGTAAGCGTTTGGTGGACTAGTGCCGGTATTGTTCATTACAGTTTTCTCAAATCTGGCCAGACTATTACGGCTGATGTCTATTGTCAGCAATTGCAAACCATGATGGAAAAGCTAGCGGCTAAACAACCTAGGCTGGTCAATCGCTCCACGCCACTGCTGCTTCACGACAACGCTAGACCACACACTGCGCAACAGACGGCTACTAAATTAGAAGAGCTTCAATTGGAAAGTCTAAGACATCCTCCGTACTCCCCGGACCTTGCTCCAACAGATTACCATTTTTTTCGAAGTTTGGATAACTTCTTGCAAGGGAAAAAATTCAACTCCGATGGGGCAGTCCAAATCGCCTTCAAAGATTTTATTGATTCCCGTCCGACTGGTTTTTTTAGTAAAGGGATCAATGAACTACCTATAAGATGGCAAAAGTGCATAGAAAATAATGGTTCATACTTTGATTAATTAAATATATTATATTAAAAAATATTCGACTTTTTGTTCCTCCCATACAAAACGCCAATTTCATATGTAAGGACCTAATATTATAAAAGTTGCGGAAACAGAAGCAGAAACGGATGTGTAAAAGTGAGCGGTGTTGGTGAGTGTTGCATCACTAGTGTAGGTACATAACTGGTAGTACACTAGGTACCTACCTACCTACTACATAGATCTAAGTAAAAGAGGAGATGAGGTACTAGCTTCTCGAAAGTGGAAGGCTCAAATTAGGTCCACCTTAGTCATAGTCGGACCGCGCCGGTGGAGGCTTCCGTCGATTGGGACCGCTAGGTATGGGGACCGCGGTCCCATTCGCCGGATTGATATAATTATTTTATTATTTTTCTTCCGGCGAATGGGACCGCAAACCACGTGACGTAAATTGTACAGTCGTCGTCAGATACAGATCCGAAATAAATACGACAATATTTAAGTAAGTAGTACCTAGTTCATAAACATAATAAGTATAATAGTTCCTGTCAAATGAAATGAATATTTTTTTGGGTGTTGTGTACCAAGGATTTGTATAAAAGTTATAAAAAACGCATATTAATATTTGCTAGTGAAGACATGAAAAAATATTCGAAAGAGTGCAAACGTTTTTTTATTGATGCCACTTATAAAATCTGCCTCAGTACATTCTGTCAACTCTATATCATACATGCAGATGTGGGAAGTACTGAAGACACCGTGAATGTTGTTCCACTATTATATGCACTTCTACCTGATATGAAGACATCTACCTGAGAGCTTCTTTTTGAAATGATAAAAAAAATAGATACCCGAATGGGAGCCGAATGTAATTTCCATGGACTTCGAAGTTTCAGCAATAAAAGCGGTTCGAAATGTTTTCCCATGTTGGAAAATAGTAGGCTGTTACTTTCATTTCAGCCGAAGTCTGTGGCGTAAAGCAAAGGAAATCGGAGTCAGAAAACTCGACTAGGAAAAAGAAGACTAAGCTAGCGTTGTAAGTGAATTACTTAGCCGTAAAATAAGTATTGGCCATTGTTTAGAGAAATTACGATGAACACTGACTAATTGTGATTGTTGTATAATAGTTTGTTGATTATTTTATAGTAGGTATGATATACATGTACATTTTTATTATAATTTAAATAACAAAGACAATAACTAAAAAGTATTAGAAATACCTAACAATGAGCATTTTAACTAATTGTGATTGTTGTATATAGTTTGTTTATTTTTATAGAGCGCGATTATTTTTATTACATTTAAATCTCAAAGACCATAATTAATATAAGTAAAACGTATTAAGACTGATTTTTTGAAATTTTTACTTGTCTACTTTTTGTTGATTATTTGTAGTATTATTTATGTAGGTTTAGTATATTTTTATACCATTTAAAATAACAAACACTCTATTATGTTTCAACTAAGATGTTAAGAATAATTTTGTTGCATAGAATGTATTTTTTATTTGTATTTTTGTATTGTATTTTTTGTATTTTTTAACCGTAAGCTACTTTAACAGACTGATTGTTGTTATTTGTTTGTAGTTCGTTGATCATTTATTTTATAAAAGAAGTAACTATGTGTATATTTTTATAAGGTACATTTTAAATAACAAGATACTAACCAAAGCGTAATAAAACATTTTTTCTTATAATAATTGTTAATAATTTGATTCATAAAAATAAATAATGTCTTCAATCAAAGAGTTTTGTTGTATAATATTACTTTCTATATCTAGGTACTGTTTCCTTTGACTGTACTTTATTTGCCTTGAACAATAGATTTTTTCGATCATTTCGAGAGCGGTCCCATTCGCCGGAAGAAAAATAATAAATTTAATCAATCCGGCGTTTGGGACCGCGGTCCCTTTTCCTAGCGGTTCCAATCGACGGAAGCCTCGCCGGTGTTCGTGTTACGCGAGCTTGCTACGACGTACTTTAATTTAATGTGATTTGTTTGTTCATTATGAATTTATTGCACAAGATTGGAAATTAACTGTGAGCGCTGGGAGAACGTACCTGCCATATCCACAGATTTTACTTATATCTATGACATGTTTCTTAATTGAGTCAAATATAAGTAGGTACTTTGTAGATATTGATACATTTCTTGTCAAGAGAATAACATAAGTGTCTTGACTTAGTGTATATTTTGCAGGTAATAAATAGCATCCTCCAAAAGATTGATAACAAGGAGACCACACTCCAGGAATATCACACAACCGTTTCTTCATTGAAGCATTTAAGTAGACTCAGCGTGAGGGGAGCTATCAAAGCTAAGGATGGAGTTATAAAGTCAACTCAAGAGTTCCTACGAATACTCCACGCATTACCAGTACCACAAATAATCAAGAATTACTTACGCTTTGCGTAGAAATAACTAATCATGATATTACATTACCATACCTAATAAGTATTAAATTAGATTATTGTCCCTTTTAGTGGTCACATTGTGCGTTCGTAACCAGTGGTTACGAACGCACAATCTAACACAATGTACAACACAATTTTGGATTTAGCTTGGCTCAAAGCATAAAACAAGAATAAATAAAGTTCATCTTTCCAAACTTCATCACCGATTTTTTAATTACATATGTACCTACCTACCTAATTTTTACTAGGTTCTGCAGGCAGCAACGCACACGTTTTATTGGATAAAGATTATAAATGGAAATGTAGGCCCCATATAAGCTACCTTTTAAACTATTTTAAATTTGGCTGAGGCTAATAGGTAAAAATCATGCCGCTGCAGTAACGTTTTCAGACGTTACTGCAGCGGCATCTTAGTTTCGCGAATTAATCCGAAACCTTGATAGGCACTAATTTTATTTTTGGGGCACATTTTCAGGACGTAGTGCTCTATTTTTTCTATAACTTTCATCTTGATCAGAGTCTACTTGCCGCTGAGATAACGCAAACCAGCACCGGTCATTCGGGAAGCCAGCAGTGGGTGGACGTCGTCGGTCGTTCGACTGGGATGATGATGATGACGAAATATCTTCCTAAATTTCACTATTTAGCGAAGCTAGCGCCGCCACCGCCTCTTTTTCCATAACGCTAAACAAAATCCTCGTCTCCAATAAGTATGATGTAATTATATCAAACAGTGATGTAGTACCTACCTAATACATGTACCTTTAGGTAGGATTCTAATTTCGGTTCTGCATGCTAGTAGCCTACGTTCCGTACGTTCCGTTACAAACATGATGTAGAATGTTTGTAAACAAACCGTGTATGTACCTACCTAACCTAAAATTCACTCTGTTGCCGCGCCTTTTTATACGCAATTTACATTAATGGTAGATTTGAGATCCTTCAATAAATGTTGCTTATAAATAAGTATCTGAAACTCGACGCCAAGCAAGCGAGTTTTAGTAATTTCTGTCGTGGTTTGTTTACAAACATTCTACATCGAGTTTGGCTAGTGTATAAATTATACTTCTACGGTTTTATAACAGTAGAAAGGGGAATAATCCGTACAATTGTATCTCTACACATTTCCGAGACTTCACTCCTTGGTGATTTCATCCGTCCACGGTGGAGGGGGATCTTACAGCCAAATAGCCCGGGAATTAACAACCACCCCTCCGACTCAGAACTGTCAGACAAGGAATATTAATATACAGGGTGTTTGGTGGAGGGTTAGACAAACTCAGTGGGTGTGTAGGTGGACCTATTTGTGAAATACAAATTGAAGGAAAAGACCCTAACTGTCTAAAATTTTTTTTAATCCTGTTTTTTGTATTTTTTAAGTTTCTCCGAAATTTTACCTCTCTACCCCTAGAACTTTTTTTTGGAACGTGTTTTCTAGTAAATTTTTTACTTGCTTTTGGTCTCAGATGTATCTTTCGTCTTTTGAAGGCATTATTTATTTGAAAGAACGTGTAAATAATTAGTTATAAGCTCTCAAATTTAAAAAAAAGAAAAAAAAATAATCAAGAAGGACAACTTTGCAGCGTTTAAAAAAAAATTTATTGTGATTGAGGAGTTCAAATGCTTTTAAAAATTTCTCTAAATATTGCTTATTACAACGGTATACCACATGTAGCCGAAAAGTCTATAAACTTGTAAAAAATTTGCACTTATAGGGAAAATGGAGTAATAACGCTAAGAATAAAACATTGTATTAAAACAATTTTGGTTCAAATATCACTTCCCTATTTCTAATACAAAGGTACCTAGGAACGCTAAATTAATTTTAAAAAAACCTTTTTTTATCATACCTAGGTATCCGACTAATTCCAAGATTCGAATTTGGACATCAGAATTTCGAATTCGAATCAATAATTGTAATCGTTAAATTTCGTTCTTATTTTGGTTATTTGTTATGTTTTGATAAACTGTTTGTTGTTCTGTTTGTTATCGTTGTTTTTATCACAATGGCGGAATTCAGCATTGAAGAATACTCTGTATTTATGCATACGGTCGATGCGATGGAAATACACGTGCAGCACAGAGACTGTACAGAGAGTTGCATCCCAATAGACGTGTGCCACACCATAGCACATTTTCTAATACCTTTCGGCGACTTCGAGAAACGGGAAACTTAACTCTTCGAGAACCACGAGTCAGTGCAACGCCGCGGCGTTGTGCTGCGGCGCGCCGCAGGCTGCGTCCACACCAACATGCTGCGGCCCGCAGCATGTTGGTGTGGACGAAGCCATACTCCGAGCGTTCAACGAGGATCCCACTACCAGTACTCGAAAGGTCGCCAGAGATCTGGGTCTTTCCATATGGAAAGTATGGTCTATCGTCAATGCAGATGGAAGGCATCCTTTCCACTAGGTACACTTCGGTGCAAGGTAAATTGCTAAATTTGTCTAATTTAATGTAGCTCATCTTTGTCTCAGAATGTACTGAGGCAGATTTTATAAGTGGCATCAATAAAAAAACGTTTGCACTCTTTCGAATATTTTTTCATGTCTTCACTAGCAAATATTAATATGCGTTTTTTATAACTTTTATACAAATCCTTGGTACACAACACCCAAAAAAATATTCATTTCATTTGACAGGAACTATTATACTTATTATGTTTATGAACTAGGTACTACTTACTTAAATATTGTCGTATTTATTTCGGATCTGTATCTGACGACGACTGTACAATTTACGTCACGTGGTTTGCGGTCCCATTCGCCGGAAGAAAAATAATAAAATAATTATATCAATCCGGCGAATGGGACCGCGGTCCCCATACCTAGCGGTCCCAATCGACGGAAGCCTCCACCGGCGCGGTCCGACTATGACTAAGGTGGACCTAATTTGAGCCTTCCACTTTCGAGAAGCTAGTACCTCATCTCCTCTTTTACTTAGATCTATGTAGTAGGTAGGTAGGTACCTAGTGTACTACCAGTTATGTACCTACACTAGTGATGCAACACTCACCAACACCGCTCACTTTTACACATCCGTTTCTGCTTCTGTTTCCGCAACTTTTATAATACGGATAATGATCGGAAGTTTACGACGGTTGAGAGGTGCGGCTAGGGCGGCGAGGCGCGCGTTTGGCGGTAGAGCGCGCGCGGGATGGGTGCTCTAGCCAGCGAGCGCCCGCGCTGGTTTTCGTCACTTGTCGCAACGTATTTGTTTACATGCATACTTTTTAGGGTTCCAGACCTGAAAGGTGAAAACGGAACCCTAAACTCCTCCGCTGCCCGTCCGTCCATCTGTCACAGGGCTCTATCTCATCAACCGTAAGAGGTAGACAGTTGAAATTTTCAGAGAATGTGTATTTCTAAATTCTTTCGGAATTCCTGGGCCATGGCCCCCATGCCTCCCCCCCTGTACCCGCCTAAAACGGTGACTTTTTTTCTTAAAACAGTGAGCAAAAACAATTTTTGCTTAATCATGCTTCACACATGGAAAATATTTAAATAAATAAATAATAATGTAGCCGAAAGTAAAGAGAGTTTATGTTATGGGTACAAGATAACTAATACTTCACTTTACTTTTACGTAACTACTAAAAATAAAATCAATAATTGTAACAATGTTATTATTTTTTTAATACCTACAATAGATGTTCAAGTTGTAGTCCTCCTACTCTGATGCATGCTCTGCATCTTACAAGAAATAATGGATTTTTTTAGTAATCTTTCGTACCTAGGTTGCGTTCGTTATTTTTTTCCGAAGCATTTTGGAATCGACGTCGAAGTTCCTCTATTCAGGAAATGGGTTTTTTGTACAGCGGTTCCTTCAAGTACTGGGGCACCAGTACAAGAAATCCAATGGATTCAAGTCAGGCGACCGCGCTGGTCACTGGATCACGCCACCACGCCCGATCCATCTGTTTGGATACGATTCGTCTATTTAGACTTACACAGTTGTCAGCCAAACTACTTTTCATAAAATATAACTTAGGTACCGCTAGTAAAAAAAATGGCAAATCCAAAAATTAAAAAAAAAAATTTACTTTTGATATTTGCTTCCGCTATCAATCACACTTTGTTGCATCACTAATGTACAGTACACATATACACTTTAGTACCTTGTCACTTTTAAAGTCGCGGCCAATACAATTTGCAAGCGAATACAACGCAAATTGAACCGGGGCGGCCGCCACCGCAGGCCGCGTCTGTCTGGGGGAGGCTTAAAGCTGTCTTGCCTCATGATCATGACCATCATTTGTTTGTACACACTAAAATGTAAGGTGGTTCGTTTTGCAAATTGCGCGAAATTCAAATATTTTTATATATTTGTTAGGTACCTACTTGTTTTTATTATAAAATTTTAATTTTCTGCTACTAGTTAAACAAACCACCTGAATGCAGCAGACTGTACAAGTCCTGGTTTAAGCTAATTTATAATTATAATTTTTAACATAACAGACAGCATAAAATTTACACATGTTACTCTTATACTTTAAAGTGAAGTTGCATGCTGTTACATTCATTTGATAGTAATTTTATTGAAATAAGAAAAGGAACCACCTTCACAGCTGATTGTATCACCAGCATTGTCTTAGCTCTATAGCAAAGCAACTTTATGAGTGTCTTCTGACAACAAAATCATCAGTACAACAATGATGCCCCGCAAGTCAATCACACATGGTAGAGTGGAACTTAACCGGTAAGATATACTTACTGAATTTGTAAATCTATCAAACAGTCCATGTTCTTCTACAAGAGTAATGATAGTTTCCGGATCACAGTGAGAGAGTTCCTTCCTAGACAACGCGTTCCCCAACTCGTGGATTGGACGGCTTGGCCCCATCTCATGGCCTGCACGGTCCCCAAATCTCACTCCTCTTGACTTTAGCGTATACGTGCAAAAGAGCTGGTTTACGAAAAAGAAATACAAACAAAGGAACAATTGATTGAAAGAATTGACGCAGCTTTTGCAAAGTTAACACGAGATAACGCTCCGTATTACTACAGTAGAAATCCGACGTAGGTGTCGCGCGTGTATTAGAAATAGGGGAGAGGTTATTGAACAAAATTTGTTAATTTAAAAAATTAAATTTTTTTTTTACTTCTGTATTTTTACTCCATTTTCCCTACAAGTGCTAATTTTTGACAAGTTTATAGACTTTTCGGCTACATGTGGTATACCGTTGTAATAAGCGATGTTTAGAGAAATTTTTAAAAGCATTTGAACTCCTCGATCGCTATTAATTTTTTTTTTAAAACGATGCAAAGTTGTCCTTGATTATTTTTTTTACTTTTTTTAACTTTGAGAGCTTATAACTAATTATTTACACGTTCTTTCAAATAAATAATGCCTTCAAAAAACGAAGGATACATCTGATACCAAAAGCAAGTAAAAAATTTACTAGAAAACACGTTCCAAAAAAAAGTTCTAGGGGTAGAGAGGTAAAATTTCGGAAAATCTTAAATAAATACAAAAAACAGGATTAAAAAAATTGTAAACAGTTAGGGTCTTTTCCTTCAATTTGTATTTCACAAATAGGTCCACCTACACACCCACCGAGTTTGTCTAAAACTCCACTAAGCAGTCTGTATACCTTCACTGTACCGAATTTTTGAACCGATCTTATTATTTTTGAAGTTTAAGTTATGACACTCCTTACTGACACTGGCAGAGTCATAGCGAAAAGCAAGCGGCGCCAAAAATAAAGAAGTTGAAGTTATACTCTGTCTGAGTCGTAGCGAAAAGCAAGCGGCGCCATACAAAAAAAAGAAGTTGAAAACTGCAAGAAAAACCTTGTGTTTGGCTTGCTCATTCAAAGAATTATTTTATTTCCTGATTTTTTCTGAATTTAAATATTGTGAGTCGCCATGGCTTCGACTAAAGACATTGGTAATCTTTACCAAAATCTAAAGACAGAATGGGCAAAAAAACCTAGAAAACTTGATAAATGTGGCGAGTTGCTGAACAAAATAAAGGTAAGTTCCTGAGATGACTTGACAAAATTCGTTCAGATCGTTGTAGAAATCTGATCATGTCCTATTTTTCAGATTGCACTAACACAAATGAGCTTCCTGCCGAGTAATAATGCTGCAGCGAATCATAAAGAGCTAATTTTGGCTAGAGATGTCCTGGAGATAGGAGCTCAATGGGCTGTTGCTGTAAAAGATGTCAAAGCCTTTGAGCGTTACATGTCACAGCTAAAATGCTATTATTTTGATTACAAGTATGTACAATATCCTACAAAAGTATCTTAGACCCTTGGAAACACAGGTTATTTTATTTAGCGTAGGTCCGCCTGCGACTCAGAGATTGCGGGTTTGGTTCCCGCCTTGGGACAAATGTCCAAATATTTGCAGATCATACCGATCTGCAAATATTTGTTCTGGGTGTTTATATTTTCTAAGTATAATAAAAAAAAATATAATGTATTGTATTATGTACCAGCTGCTGCCCGCGGCTTCGCCCGCTCTTTTTCGGGATAAAAAGTAGCCTATGTTCGTCTCTGGGATATCATCTATCTCCATGCCAAATTTCATTAAGATCCATTCAGCCGTTTAGGCGTGAAAAGGTAAATATTAGACAGACAGAGTTACTTAGAATTCATAATATTAGTATGGATAGCTTTTTACAGTAATTTGAAGCTTCTGACATGACCTAGAGTCCTGAGCCCCGAGTTGGATGACAATAGTATTGTAACATCTCATTTTTGTATGAGATTAGCGTAGTTCCCTGTCCGCACAATAGAGGTGCCATACCAAATCTTATGGAAAAATAAGACATCACAATCACGTCTCAATACCATGGTCAACCAGACTCGGGGATCTGTTAGGTCCCCAATCTGAATGTTGTTGTGTGAAAGACAAAGTTTATCTACTTTAAATACCAGAAGTGATAAAAGTATTTATTTTGATATGGATTAATTTGTTACTACCAAATGTGCATTAGAAATAAGATATAAATTTTTATTGTATTTATGGATGAATTTTTTTCTACTTATCAGTTTATTTTAGACAATTCACACAATATCTTTATAAATTATAGCCTAGGTGTTATTCTGATATAACCTTAATTATAATCTAGATTATTGTAAAATTTATTTAAAATCCATTCAGTAGTTTCTGCGTAAAAGAGTAACAAACTTCCATACATACATACCTACTCACAAACCTTTGCATTTAATTAATTTTATTTAATTAATATTAGTAGGATATCAGTTATCTAGTGCCCTTAACACAAGCTCTGCTTAGCTTGAGGCTAGATGATAGTGTGTGGATTGTCCAGCATTATTATTTTATTATTATATATCTCTCAGCGAACATAACCAAGCTCAACAACCAGAAAAGCCAACAAAAGTAGTTGCATTGTGTACTACTTTGTTTACTGCCTATGATTCCTCTGTAAAACTGAATCTTTCAATGGAAAAGTTTCAATTTCACTGCTAATAAGCATACTTATTTTCAGAGACCACCTCCCGGAATCTACTTTCATGTACCAACTCCTTGGTCTGAACCTGCTGTTCCTCCTCTCACAAAACCGTGTGGCTGAATTCCACACTGAGCTGGAGCGACTATCAGTTGATGTGATCAGAGTCGACCCCTATGTTAAGCATCCACTGGCTTTGGAGCAGTATCTCATGGAGGGCAGTTACAATAAGATCTTCTTGGCTAAAGTATGTATTAGTGACTATATCCCATTTGACATTGGAACTGTCCCCTCAAGAGTCACTTTTTCTTTGTTCAATGGGTAATTAGAGAATCAAATCTCGCAAGCCTGCGGGATCGAGGACATTGACGCTGGGGCATTTGCAGTACTGGGAAAAACATTTCTTTTTTCCTCTTTTTCAACACATAGGACATTCAACTGTATGAACTGGTCTCCTGTCTAGCATAATTTGACATTGATCACTTTCGGTTAAATGCTCATAACAACTAACATACAAAAAAAATGCTTTATTGTACACAAAAAAGACAACATTACAAAGAGATAATATATAAGATAAGTACAATGGGTGGCCTTATCGCTTAGAAGCAATATAAAATGAAAATGAAATGAAAATAAAATGAAATGATCTGTTACCTTTTCACACCTAAACGGCGGATCTCAGTGAAATTTGGGGACGGACATAGACTACTTTTTAAAAAGCGTGCTATGCCGCGGGCAGCATCTAGTGACCATAAAAGAACACTTTCTCTGATAAAACTATCAATATTGCATATCACTGTAGGCTTCTACAATTTTGCGATGCTAACTAAGTCTTCTCTTCCAGGGTAATGTCCCAGCGGAAAGCTACACCCTCTTCATGGACACATTACTGGACACAGTCCGAGGAGAGATAGCTGCGTGCATTGAGAAGGCCTATCTTTGCATATCATATGCGGAGGCAGCAAGAAGACTTAACCTGCCTTCACAGCAAGCTGTGCTTGAGTATGGGAAGAAGGTATGTTTCAATAATGCTTACCAACTTTCAGCTAATTAATTTGCCCATAGTTTTTATTTTTCAAACATTTTAAGGTATCAGTGCTTGATGAGATTAGGGCTGGTTCCCAGAAAAACAGAGCAGACATTAATGTGTAAATAAAATCAATTGCCATTATGTAGCAAATCTGTTCAAATTATAACAAACGTTTTTCCTATATAAATGTCTTCAATTCTAGCAAGTTACATTTTAGAAAGGGTATTGTTGACTTATTGTTATCCAATAACCAGTAATGCAAGTGCAAGTGCAATCTATATCTATATATATAAAAGAAAGTCGTGTTATTTACACTATTTATAACTCAAGAACGGCTGAACGGATCTCGGTGAAATTTGGCAGCGAGGTAGACGGTATCCCGGGGCCGGACATCAAGCCGCGGGCTGCAGCTAGTTAATTTATAAATTAATCTCGTTTTTTCGCCACTTGTTATGTTATAATTTTCAAACTAAATAATTTAAGAAATTAATGTATGCAGTTTTCTCAATTTTGTAAATACACTATGTTATAGTTGAATATAATCGTAAGTAAAGGATTTTTGTTGCACTAAGCTTATACGTTTCCCTGAGTAATGTATTTGGTAGGAACATTATACGTAATTACCATATTTTGAAAGACCTGTAAGCTGTTTAGTTGTAAGAGATTATTTGTTAACGTATAGTATAATATTATAAAAATAAAATAAATACCATGATGTTAAAATGACAATCACATGGCCATCATCGACCATTTTGGATTTCTCCAGCTGTCCTATTCACAATCCCTCCGCTCCTCTGATACTCTTCTATTAAATATTCCATCGCACACTTCCCAGTTCTATGGTGATTCCTTCACGTTGCAGGCCGGCAGATTCTGGAACGCCCTTCCTGTTCCTATCTAACAAGCTAAATCCCTTACCATCGTTAAAACTATTGTTTATCAACACTATCTGTCCACTTTTGATAAGTCTTCCTGATATTTTGTTTATCATTCCTGTTTTCTTGTGTCTTTTTGATTTCTTTTTGTAAATTATTGCATTGTATTTTAAAGTACTTACCTACTTTTTAAACCATTTATTATTTTCAATACCTACGTCATCAATTACGTCACCGTCAACTTCAATACCTACGTCATCAATTACGTCACCGTCAACTTCAATACGTATCCATCCTATCCATCCAAAGGTTGCCTGGAAAAGATCGCTGTTAGCGATAAGGCCGCCGATTGTGCCACACTAGATATAGTTAGTATTAAGTTCTTGTTTTATTGTTTTATGTATTGATGGTCAATAATGTAATAATCTATCTATCACTCATCATGAAATCGGGATTCTATTATTTGTTTCTACACATTATCCCTCAGTTATGTTACAAACCGGTCGAAGCACCTAGATAAAATTTTTCAGCATTTGAATTTTGAACTTTATTTCCAGCGCAACTGGGTCCTTGGCGCCGACAACTGCTATCACTTCAATGCAGCTGAAGAGACGTGCTTCGCCGCCGCCGGCGTGTTACCTTCGGCCGAGCTCGCGGAGCAAACTATCGAGTACGCCAGGCATCTTGAGATGATTGTCTAATGTGAACCTAGATTAGAGGTAATAAAGTTTTTAATTGCTATTTCTGATTCTTTTATTTCTCGCCGTGTTGGCATTGTGAAATGGTCCTATTTCACAATGCTCACGAAGCCTCTAGATGTAAAATCGAAGATTAAATAAAGGCAGAAGTTGGGCTTGGCCTCCTCCAGAGTTCCAATGAATAATGCCCAAGGTCAAGCATTGGGAGAACCCAATGCTTATGTTTTCATCATTAAATGTAGTAATAGTAATGAAGTAAGTATGTAGTTAAAGTAGTTTAGATTAGATTAAAGTAGTTACTTAGTTACTTTTGCCACCAGTGCAATTTTAACAAAGAAGAAAACAAAAGATCAATTTACCGTAAAGAAGAAGTAGGTTCTAAAACTTTGACCCCAATGGTGACAGTCCCCTACGGGAGAAACCCGTGAAATACATTTTCCAATGCATTTGCCTACTTCGCGGGCAACAGGAAAAGTCGCTAGTTAACTAAACAATTTCCTATCGCCGATTCCACGAAGAAACGATGCGTGATCTCGATAGATTCGCTGTCTATTGGTGAAAACCGTATAAAATTGCGTTAGGTTGTTTTAGGGTTATCACGTTCAAACATACCGATTTGACGTTGTTTTTAATACGTAGTATTAATGACTCCATGGACTGGCGACGACGGTGCTGGCTGGCGGGGACTGCGTGATCAAAGTTTGAAATAAGAAACTTGCTCTATGCCTAATGTCATCTTGGAAGACCGGCTTCGGGGCTCTTCTGCGTTGGCTAGTTTAGGTGACGGACGTCTGGGTGTAGGTTTCGAAGATAGTCTCTGATTGCGGTTCAGTAAGAATAAATGTTGACCAGTTGTGGTCGTGTTTCAGTTCTTGTGGTAAGGGGCAGGGTTAGGCTTGGCTAGGTCATCTTTTAACACTAGTTTATTTGCAACTTGTTATTTTCTAGTTGTAATTTCCTCGCAAATTTATTAGCTTAGTTTAATTCATACAAATTTAAATTGCAGTGTAGATCAGGCTAGGGTCATCTTTTAAAAGTAGTGATAGAGGGATGGAACAAGGAACGAGTTAAGAGACTTCCAATTAATAAGTCATAGGTAAAGCTTGTACGTCATTGACCGCAAAAATAGTTTGATGTGGTGTAGGTCGTCACTCAGCTTGGTATCTCCTTTCTGCAGATGTTGGAAGGTATTAGTCAAACTTGAGTCAGGTTGAGGTTTTATGACGATGAATCGACTATATAGAGGCGAGAGGGTGGTAAAATTTACAATGATGTGGTACACACAACAGGACTTAGGTATTTAACAGTTGAACCACCTGTATTGTCCACTTATACAGCTCATGCCCGCAGTGGATTATCAACCTTGAGTCAGGTTGAGGCTTAAAGAGAAGAGTCATTATTAATAACTCTCTCTGTAGTAGGTATGTATTGTAGAGGGTGGCAAATTTTAACAATGATATGGCTGTTGTGCCACAGCCATATCTAGTCATCTTCATTTTGGTTGGTAGGTGTAATCTAAGGTTACCTACTTTTAGATACTTATCTATCTAGATATTAATGAGTTTGAAGATTTATAGCAGGTTACAAATGTCAGCTACGTACGTACAGCTAATTTAGCATCGTTACAACTAGTTTAACTCGTTTTCGTTTGAACGTAACAGCGATTTTTTTTTAAATGTGGTTTGTTTAAAACGCGATTTCTGACGCAACCCAGATTAATCTTCAGCACCGGTAGCATGAACATCCTAGTCTAGAATAGAGAAAAGTATCATGCAATTTGTAAATGATCTTCAAAATAATATGATGATTGTTTTGAACAAAATTAAAACCGAGTGCAAATTCCTTGGTATTTAGTATTAACTATACTCTCTTTTTAATTTTTGCGGGACAACTAGTCCCTCGGGATTATTTTTTTTATGGGACCACGTCGCTCGGGATCATTCTCCATACAATAGCGAAAGAATTTTTAAAAAAATAGACAAACATACATAAAAAAGTTAAAAAACATACACACATACAACCGAACATGGAACCTACTCCTTTTTTGAAGTCGTTTGAAAAGAAATTATAACTAATAGAAACAAACAACAACTAATTTACATTTGAAACAGTTGAACTAACTGTAGACCGCAGTTGCAAAAAATGTAGGGGTAGGTACTCGTAGCTCAACTGATCCAAATCAATACCAATCGGATACTCACCAGCTCTCGGCTCACGTCGCTTTGACCGAAACCTCGACTAGACACTGATCAAATTTTGAAACCCCGAACAACCTTGTTACCCCACGGACCTAGGTCGACTCTCAATTTCAACGGGAACAAATGAAGGGTCCACTGCAAGAACGATGAATGTCCATTGTGTTGTTTGAGCTAATTAAGTTTTTTTTTTTTAAATAAATAATAATGCTGGACAATCCACACAGCATCATCTAGCCCCAAAGTAAGCAGAGGTTGTGTTATGGGTACTAGATGACTGATAAACTTAATACAATACATAACATAGATAGATATTTTTTATCATACATATGTATGAACACAGAAAATACCCAGAACACCCGGAACAAATATTTGCAGATCGTACACACATTTGTCCCAAGGCGGGAATCGAACCCGCAACCTTCTGCGTCGCAAGCGGACCTTCGCCCGCCGCGCCACATCGGTCGTTTAAAAGTTAACATTGATGAAAAAAAACACTTAAAGCTGTAGAGAGTAGGTAAATACTTTTTGTTAAAGATAAGATAAGAACATGTATTATTATATATATATAGTATTATAGTATATATAGTATTATAGTATATATATAGTATTATTTCATAGGAAAATGATTATTGTTTAGGGTTCATAATATAGTTTTATGTAAGTCATAGCAGTGTAGCCGATTATTTAAAATGCTTTTTTCTCGGGACTGCAAGCGATATTGCCAATTTTGAAAACAAGTGAACAAACTACCAATGTCAAGTGACCGAATGACGGTGCTAACTAAAATTTCAAGATTTTGTGACATTCATCGTTCTTGCAGTGGTCCCTTCAAATGCAATTCGTATATTAAACAATTATTAAAATTGTTTTTTTTTTAATTCTTTATTGACACAGAAAATTACAATTACAATTCAATAATAAAAACAAATTAGAACTAGTATTTACAATTGAAACAATTAAGCTAACTGCAGGCTGTTGCAAACAATCTACAGGTAGTTCAACTGACTGATCCATATCAATACCAGTCGGAAGCTACATTGCCCCGCTGTATGGCAATGCTGATGCGCTGCGCCAATTAAATTAATTAAATAATATAATTATTAAAATTGAATTATGATGACGATTCGTTGTCTATTATACCGAAAAATGGCTGTGTTGTCTAGGGTGGTAGGTAATCTTGCGGATGTATACTAGAAAAACGTTGCAAATTCACATACTCGTGCGTAGGTACATACCAAGGAAGCATACCTAATCACAATAAATATCAACTTACTTAAAATGAAGGTAAACAGGCTCTACAATATTCTAGTTTGTTTGTGTAGGTAGGTACGTACCTACAGTGAATCACGCATAAGGTACTTTTGAAAAAGCTTGTCGGTTGAATACAGTGAAGTCGAAGGTACTTTGAATCACGAACATTATTACGTGGAACATGTACAGTATGATCCACTCATCAAGCACGTCCCATTCCACTCTTCCCCAATGTGAATAGCTGAATCACTTACCTACCAGTCGGGATTTTTTAAAATTTAAATTTCATTGTTAATTTGTCAAACAATCGTTTTTGAGATTGAGACTTTGAGACCTACTCAAATTATGATTTACGTTCGAGTATTTGGGGGTTTCTTAACTTCTTTGGATCAGCGACCCAAAGTGAATCTTGTCCTCCAAAACACGACTCCTACAGGCAGATCCCTGGATTCCGAGCTGTCTATAGTAGCGTTCGTGGAATTTCGCTTACCCTTCGTCAATCCAGCGATCGTGAATTTTTACGCATGGTGGTAGTTGTTAAATTACTTGCGACGTCTAAGATCGCATTAGCGTCATTTATTTATTACCTTCCTACTTCTCTTTAGACAATTTTTTCAATCACTACAAAAATATGGGTGCTTCTTCTAGTGTTCCAAACAAAAGACATCAACGCACACGCAACGTATCACGATGCAAAACAAAGGCTAATAACAAAACAGAGAACAAAAATTGCGCTAAGAATTAAGTTAACATAATAAAAAAATCAAATCAAGCACATAATATGAGAAAATATAGAGTAGGTTCAATCTAAGAATAATCTAGTTAGCAAAGAATGTTCTTTGTTGACCGACTACGAACCGCCATAATGCATCTCAATAACTCGACCACGCACAATACATTATTTCATTCTATAGTGCATTTAGATGAGGGTGTCAAGGTATTTGTTATGTTCAGCGCACTACATTGAGTCACAAGAAATACAGGGCTCGCGGGAATCCCGTGTCGCGTATTGGGGCGAGAGGAAACCAAGCCACCTGCGTATAGGTCCTCTCCTTCGCCTCTCAAAGTATTCAGTCGAGTAGCGACGCGCTTCGCGCCCGGAAGACTCATAATACCGCGCGCGAATAATCCGCAAATAAAGCCGAAAGCGCGTGCGATCAACCAAACCACACCACAACAAACAAACCATTTAATTTATTTAACTAATCAAATCTTTGAGTTCTGTGTATGGACAAAAATGAAGGGTCAAGCGAAACGATTTCTGAACCAGAAAGGAAAGGCGTACGATATGGGAGCGAAGATTCACAGCGTTAAGGAAGATATTGGATTCCTGGATTTGGTAAGTAATTTTTCACTTGATTATATTTTTATTGTGGTGTGTGTTTCTGGCAGGCAAGCGTGTTGAGTGCAATAGAGAAATAAGGGCAAGCCAATTAGTTGGATATGCCAATGGCTGACCAATTCATTAAATTTATTGAGAAGAGGGAAGGGAAAATAACGGTAAGCTATTACAGATTAGAATCCTTCTACTCCATGAACGGCAAAATGCTTAAAAACCAAGTTATACTTAAAACTTTTAGTCGTTTTAATTGGTGAAGCCATGTCACAATGCCGTAACGGCATGTGCACTTAATCGCTTAGTATCGTTTAAGGGTGACCTTAATCAATTTGTATTCTTTTTGTATATATCCCCACGTAAAATGTTGACACAGTCAAACCACGAAGCGTAAAAAACTTAAAATCAGTATCTCAAAGTCAAGTGCATTGCTTCTATCTTGATCTTGAATCTATCTCTCTGCGGTTTAAACGATCACATCAGATAATATTATGTTCCCAGCTTCTTCGGCAGCCACGATAAGTTAATTGTTCTTTTCTGGGATCTTAATTACTTTTTAATTATAATTAAGACAAATAAATAAGTTGGTAACTAAGTTTTATTATTGAGGAAATCTTTACTTAATAGCCCTTTGTCTTGTTTGACGTTTTCCCTAAAACGTACCTACTTTGTGTTTGGGTTTTTAGGCGTGTTTAAAACGGGTTTAAATGCGATGAGTTTTAGATTATTGGTATGGTATTTTGAAGCTCATAAGGTTATATTTCGATTGATGGCTAAACCATCCAGAGATTTCTTTAATAAGAAGTTTTGATTATTAGGTATGATATTAACCTAACGCGATTCTAGCTGTAACTGGTTATTTACACACAACCTAATAAGCAACTAACTACCCTCCTTTCCACTATTATATCAAATGCTTGAACAAGATGCAATATCTATAAAATTGTAAATATCATGTGGAAGAGTCTGAGCGTGACCTCATAATGTGAGTGTTGGTTGGTGCCACAGAAATAAGTGGTTGTTGCCATCGGTTTTATTTACCAACACACGCTTAAGTATGCAATGTACCGACTGCCTTACAAAACTATATTATGATGTGGTATGAGTAAGATCAATAACTATCACGATTTACATAGAGTGGCTAGCGGTGTCTCTAGAATATTAATAAAATATTGGTTTTCTATCCACACAGAATCTATGAGGATTCTGATGCGCGTAAAATTTTAAAGTTTAGTTCTTTAAGTATGTTTAAAGATGGAGATAAGCTTTGCCCCAACCGTGTGTGGGCCAACCTTAACATGTTTCCATTAGCAATGTTTTGAAATAACATTATCATTCACAGACCTCCACCACTGCCACGGTCAAGTGCTTATTTATCGCACAATTATGTAAATCTAGTAAATAACTAATATTTAATGGAATTTAATCGAAGTTAAGAATGGTTGGTCGTTGTCACAGAATTATACCTCTATAGGTCGTTGTGGTCAATCGAAGGCATAGATCAATGGTGGTCGTTCACGATAAAAAACAAACCGATAAGGTCGATATAAAAAATATTTTTTAACGGTAACAAAGACCGCACATAACCAATTAAATGGCAATTTTGTTTGACAAATCCAATTATTCCACAGAGCAAGTATTCACGACAAATGTACACATTTCCGCTGTATGTGTTAGTAGTTTTGAACACGAGATTGATCAATTAAGAGAACTTAACTCGAAATATAAGGATGAAAATATTTAGTAAAAATTCTTTACGACGACTTTGATAGGTTTTTCATTGTGTATGTACTTAGTTGGTGTGTTTTTCTGCTTCAAACTACGGTACTTTGTTGGATCTTATCAAAGGTTTAGCGCGGAATTTTTGCTAAATATTTCCATCCATAAACAGGGTGTTTATTTTGCAATGGATTTCCGCATAGTAACGCCTACATCTCTATCATCTCTATCTCTACATCATTATTATTTATCTTAGAATCTACCTCCACCTACCTAACCTACGTTTCTTCAAAGAATTCGGTATGATACTCCAATTAACAGTGAAATAAATAATGCTGGACAATCCCCACAGCATCATCTAGCCCCAAAGTAAGCAGAGCTTGTGTTATGGGTACTAGATGACTGATAAACTTAATACAATACATAACATAGATAGATATCTTTTATTATATTAGATACCCAGAACACCCGGAACAAATATTTGCAGATCGTATAAACATCGAAATACACCGATAATGATAGATCATCCATCATTATCGGTGTATTTCGATGTTTATATCCGTTTAAAAGCTTACATAACGCGGGTCCTCTTAGTAATCTATGCTTAAGTATAACGATGGTATTGGTACCATTTAATATTTACTTCGTACCAGTTTAAGTTAAATCGTTGATGCGGTAATATGGTGTGAAGGTTTTTGCGGCTAATTTAGTAATCTGAAAATAAATCTCTTTGTTTGATTTTCGCTTAGTCATTACCTTACGCCTTTCACAAAACTAATTTGGGATTTTTTTTATGAACCTTTACTAAATATTCTGTAGGAACGTGCCCTAACAAACTTATGTAGAGAGAGTTACAGAGCGTCTGATGATAAAGAACTACGTAATATTTTTTAGTAACGTTGCTCGGTTATTTTATCAAAAGCAATATACGAGTAATTTTCAGGTAGTAAAAGAACGCTACGTTCGTAGTTCAAATCAAATCAAAAACTCTTTTGGAAAAAAAAAGTAAAAAGGGGTACATATTATGTACCTACACTTAGAAAAGGTCAAATTATAAAATTAAACACTGACACGGAAATAAAAAGATATTGTCGATTTCTAACGCTTCGGTTGTATATCGACCTTGAATGCTAAGTTTTTGACTCTACCGGCTACGACAGGGATCAACAGTGGTTCAAGGGTAGAGATGACCCCCTTGATTACTGATCTGATCCTTCCCTCTAGCTCGCAAGTGAAAGTCTTCTGTCTCTGAGACTATTTTACCTACCTAACTAACTTTCACCTTGTTTTGACGAACAATATAAACGTCGATCATGTGACTGCATTTTTAATAACAAAAAAGAAGGCCTAAGGTATGATCTTTGTGCAAACACAACCACGAGAGAGCCTATAGGTTGCAAACGGCCAGATGAGTAACCGCGTGGCAAGTTCAAGGCGCATCGTGTGGACCGGTTCCTTGCCCGCTGCTTGACTCAACCCATCTCTACATCAAGCCTACATAACACCAAGATTCACAATTACAGTTCAAGCTATAGTACTTTTACCCTCGACACAACGGAACTGCAGTGGATCTGCAAAGTGGTTCAGAGTGGAACAGGGCAAAGGAAGCGGCACGACCCTATTTTTATCACCCAAACGGATGAACTGATTTTTTCTAAGAAATCGAATAATATCCCAATTTTTCGACTTCGACGGTAGTTGAACCCGCAACCTTCCCTCAGTACGAGAATGCGCTAACCAATTGCGCCACGAGGTCAAGTGACGTAGGAGTCGAAAAACTTTGAGACTGCCTTCGGACTCTGACAGACTCCAATCCTGTTCAAAGACTAAAGATACATTGACTGATTATGATTATATCTAGTTTTTTGTAGGTATGAACGAAAGCTAATGGTTCTTGGAGTGTTCTCTAATTATTTGATGATAATCGGCGAGCCTGTTATGTTGGTTAAATTAAAAGTTAATCATCATCGGGTTTCTTATATTTTTGTAATAAAATTCACTTGTTTAATCGTACGTCGCCGTGCATTGATAACCACGCTTATTTACCTTTTAAACCGGTCTAGACTCGGTATGCTAGCCTCTAATGGTAAATCCATTCATGACAGACGTTATACCCATTTATACTGATTTATGCTGTTAGTATTTTCCGCCACGCGCTGTGTGGTAAGGTAAATGAAGTAAGTACTTAAACAGAATTTGCGATTCATCATTTGAGATTCCGTTCGTAGATAATTGCACCATAAAAACTTTAGGACATTATTATACCTCGCTGGTCTAAGCCAGTTTTGGTTTTTATCAACGGTTTTTGTACAATTTTTGTAAGATTTATCTATTGGATTACAACAAAATAGGCCTCTTTTTTATGTTTCCTAGACGGTGCGGCGTAATAAACCCTTATTCTACGGCAGGTGTAATCTATCATACTCATTGGCTTAATGCATTATAAACGTGCTCGCTGCAGAGTTTCTGCACATGGAAGGCTTTACTCACTTATTCCACTAGTATGTACGATACAAGGCAATGCGACGAACTCTAAAGCCGGGTACTGACTGGTGATAATGTACCATTCGCAGCGAGCATGATAAAAAATGATGCCGTGTGCTAAAATCCTTCTCGCTGCTCTTTGGAACGCCTTCTTTCCCCGTACGGACTGCACGAAAACCCGCTGTGTATCACATTATTACGTCCTGTAATGCAGGTCAGTACCCGCCTTTAGAAACAACTAGGTAGATCAGGTTAACCACTACCACGTGAGTGTCTGAAGAAAATTTGATTCCTTTTAAGTATGCGAATAAAATCTCATACATTTATGTACCTACCTACTTCGTTCAAAGAAGCTGATGATTCTGAATGCATTTTGCCATGCTTCGAGGGCAGCACTGCACGTCAGACCCGTTTAACCAGTTCCAATAAACTGTTATTACGATAATCATTCGCTTTCTCCAAGCTGCAAGCTCGAAGCGAAAACGTTCTCTAACGAGGAAAATATACTTCTTTTCCCGCTCGTAACAAAATTTGTTCCGATTTTCCTCATAGGTAACTAACCCAATCGATTTCGGGTTTTACTTTGTTAGAGGAATAGGTATTTTTTATTGCGTGGGCATGTGGTAAAATTCTGCGGCGGTGTCCCACTGAAACTAGTTTGGTGATTCGCACCTTTGCGTCACTCAGGTCACCAACCAGTCAACAGTTCTCGTTCTTAGTAATCATTGTTTATGAATCTGTTACGTAGAGCAATGGGTCACTTTAGTGACGTTAAAATTAAATGTGCATAATAAAAAGTCCCCACTTATTTTCGTGGAAGTTGGTAACGCAAATAGGTAGCGCCAGTTATCAAAACAAGGAATTCTAAGTAGCGGCTGGTTTATTATGTGATAAAGAAGAGCTTGACAAACCAGTAAGGCAGGGCAAGTGATTTTTAAAATTTATAAGATGACATTTTGTTCGTATAAACTCGTTGATAATATATAACATTGCTAGCAAGCAGTATAAAGTTATATAGGTACAACTTTTCGCCTGTTTCAACGGTAATATTCTATTTCTGGGGTAATAATAGTATAAATATATTTTTACTATTATTACCTTATTTATAAAAGAACAAGCGATTTTCTGGGGACAACGCCCAGCCCAAACCGCTGAAGCTAGAAAGCTGAAATTTGAAAAGCAAGTACCTGTTACACAAACTCCCGCTAAGAAGGGATTTTACGAAATTCCACCCCTAAGGGGGGTTGAAGTTTTTTTGGTGTTTTTGTAACTCTTTAACCAGTAGCCCAATTAGCTTGAAACTTACAGATAATACTAAGAATACAAAACAATTAACACGTGTTTTATAGGATTTGTCAATATTTTCTTGAAATTGCGGTAAATCGGGTTATTAAAGTATGTGATTCGTAATTTGGCTCCGTACTGAAATGTCTGTAACTTTTTAATGCATAATGCTATTGACCTGAAATTTTCTGTATATATCAAAATAGTAATAAATTAAAACGCGTATTTCAGGAATTCAAAAAACTCCTTAAAAAGGGTAAAATGAGGGTTGAAGTTATTGAGGTTTTTTTTGTAACTCTTGAACCAGTGGTACAATTAGCTTGAAACTTACAGATATATATTATATGAATACAAAACTATTAAACACGTATTTCAGTATTTTTAAAAATATTAATGAAAATGGGGTAAATCGGGTTATTAAAGTTTGTGATTCGTAATAAACTACACGTACACGTATTTTATATTATTACAAAACTACCCCTAGGGGGTGGGCAATCAACTACCACAAGGGCAAAGCCCCGGGGCGCAGCTCGTAGTATATATGAATAGTATAATGTGTAGATGATGAACTAACAATGAATCTATAATTCAATAAAATTTAATCATGCTAACAATGTACATAGGTACGTTTGTATGTCCTACATATGACCAGTTTAATATGTTTAATGCATACAATATTTTGTAAAATAAAAAGAAAACGTCTCTGAAACCTAGGTTGGTATCTCTAACTCCCGTAGTCAGTCGTTGTACGTACCTAGAGGAAAGGCGTACAAAATGACATACCCTCTGCTAAATCAGTCATAAATCGTGTTTTATTAATTGTTTTTAACATTATAATCAGCCTTTTTATACCTTGATTCAGTACTTTATCAAAATTAAAGAGATCAATCGACTTAAAATACTACTGTGTCGTTTTGTCCACCTATACTACTTATATCATTTGTTATTCCATCTCTTAATAATTAATGATTCATTGTAATTCTACATGACAAAACAATTAATTTAAAAGTCCACCTAAAAGAAAGTTAAAATCAAAGTAAGTACCTACTTACATAGTTAAGTTAGTACTTAAATTAGTGCGTTACAGGAAATCCCATAAACGGTCTTTTTTACCTTTACCTACCTACGATCTGTATTGAAATAACTGCCTTCTCCATCTCATCAACGAAAATAATTTCGATTAACGGCAAGATGGGTAAACTAAGGTAATAAACCGACAAGTGCGAGTCGACTCGCACGTGAAGGGTTCCGTATCTTAAAAATTAAGCAATTTTTTTAAAGAACATCAATAATTCAGTTGTTCGGAGACTCCTTTAAATTTTCAACTCTATTATATTTTTAGTATTTGTCGTTATTACAGTTGAAGTGTTACTTATTTTTAGAAAATTTCATGGTAGACACATGGAATTAATGTGGTTCAATAGGTAGGTACAGCCTTGACAATCGAAAAGCAAAAATAGCTATAAAAAAAAAAATTAACGTCTGCCTCTTACGGTTCATGAGATAGATAGAGCCCTGTGACAGACGGACGGACGGACAGCGGAGGTTTAGTAATAGAGTTCCGTTTTTACCCTTCGGGTACGGAACCCTGAAAACTAGAGAAGCCATATCTATCCCAACCCTCGGTGACCACCTATCCGAGGGGAGTAGATTTAAAATGAGCGCTGCATGTTCCTCACATGCAGCACAATGCTGAATCTACTCCCTTTGCCTATCGTTAGAAACTTTATTTTTTTGTGTATAATTCTAGTTTAGGTTAAGATAAGTATAGGCAATAAAATGATTTATTATTATTATTATTATTATATCAAATATCGGAACGGAACGTAATACAGACAAACACGACAGACAATAAAATGGATAGCATTGACAATGCACTAGCGCGGTAAGGGCTAGGGCACTTCGAAAGCTTTCAATGTGCCGTAACCCTTACAGCGCTCGATCGAAGAGATTTTTAGCAGATTTGTAAAGTTAAGTAAAAATGCATTTATTTTGTTAACCAATACATACATAGCACATACAAAAGATAAAGGTTCAGATAAAGGTAACAATTACTGTAACAAAAATGGCTAACACTCAGATGCAGGCAGGATGTATCCTGCCATAGCGCAATTGGTTAGCACATATACTACAGACCCTTTTCACCGCAATGCACACATTTCTATAGGGATAAAAAGTCTCAAGCATTCCGTCAGTCAAAAAATCCCTTAGATTCCTTTTCAGTGTGCCTTGACCCTAAATTTGCGGGAAGCACCGCACGCGACCGGTATTACCAACTCGCAGAGTTCAGCGACCGTGTATTTCCTCCACTCTAATGCGATGCGTGTACTAACCCTCATGTTCTTGTAGTTTCCTTTAGTTCACCGTTCACTTTACACACCTGCTTGTTAAATCTGTGAATCAGTCGAGAAGTCGTAACAAGTTTATTTAATACGGCGTATGTTCATAAAAATTGGAACGCCAATAAAAAAACGTACGATACTCGAACACTGGCAGATTTGTGTCAAACCAGACCACACGCAGAGCCATGTTCAAGAAGTTGAAGTTGATTTCCTTGCTCCGATTATATATACGCAAGTCGCAAGTGGAAATTTTTTCTTACATTGACCCTATCATCATCAAAATATTCACCACCCTTAATTTGTTTTTATGCCGTTTATAACTATTTGAGTTAAGCTCTGAATAATTTATTAATAACTAATCAATCAATCAATCATTTATTTGCAAGAATACATAATTATTTTACAATGTCAGGTCTTATAACTATATTAGTAACTGTATTCAGGCTGCATGCAGGCGTGCAAATATTGTGTAAGTCATATTATTATTAAAAGTACTAGTCATTTATGTTACAAATCATATTCTAAATATTCGTTTACATTATAGAAACATGTTTCAAGCAACCATCCAATTAATTTCTTCCTAAATATATTTCCATTAAGTTTCTTTAAGTCTTCTGGTAATTTATTGTAAATAGTAATGCACATATTATAAACATTTCTTGTATATACATATATCTTTACGACATTGGGGTTTGTAGACTAAATTGTTAAATTTGATAAATTTGACTAATCTCACCATTAATTTTTAAAAGAGTTAACTTAATTTAAAATAATGACTACACACCAAAAATAATAGCTAGAAATCGAAGTTATTCTGGTGAGCGATTAAATACCACCTTTAACTGCCTTTCTAATAAAATAACTCAGGCGAAATGTCCATGGCCATGGGAATCCCGAGAAACCAATACTCAGAAGCAGCTCTACCAGTGAATCTAAATCTACCTCTCTTCCGTCAGATTCATGGTAACCTAGGTTACCAGGAATCGCAAAACAATAGTCGATCGCAATCACCCAAGAACTCTAAAAGAAACGCCCAATTAAAACGAGGAAGGCTCATTATACCTAACGGCATAACCGATAGTGAAGTACCTAAGTAAAGTATACCCATAGAATTTATTTAAGCGTGAGACACCCGGAAAGGCCAGGAAATTACTTTGTTTGGTAATTATAATTCGCGTGTTCGTTTAACTTTGCTGGGTTTATGAATGGACAAAGGCGTCCTTGTTATGTGCCAATGCCGATGTCGTTTGTCGTGGGAGCGTCTCGTTACCAGGGCACGCGTCAAGCAAGGTGATTTTATTGCCGTGCGGAGCTTATGGAGCTTGTGCAATGCTTAGCGAATTCACTGCCTATAGCCTCTGCGGCGCGACCCACAGGGACGGGCTGCAGCTCTGATGCATAGTTCTGCGAGTCCTACGAGTATTGGGCGTTGTTAGCAATGAAAGTGTTAAATCCTATATCTACATAAAAAATTGTTGATGTCTAACCGGGACGAGATTTATTTCGTCCCAGTTAGGACATCCTTTGCTTCCAAGTGACTTTCACGAGAGTTTAATAATAATTTAAAAACTCCACTGAAGTAGGTAAATCCCCTGGAGCTAAGATTATTGTAGCGTTACCGTGTAGCAACATAAGCCTCACCTCACGTGAGTTAAAAATGTTATCTCACACACCTAAAAAAAGATGCCTAACTACATATTATGAGGAAAAGTGAATGACGGTGAATGAATAAAAAGAGTGAGTAATGTAAGTGTCTTCAAAATACTAGTTAAACTGACTGGCAGATAATAAGGTGATATGCACTTAATGAACTAATCAAACTTAATAGATTGCAGGAATCATAAAAATTGTATTAATAATGTCATAAGGATATATTGAAATCACGCTTATCGAACCGTGAAGTGATGACGACAAAGCGCCCGTATAAAATGTTATTTTGTTAAACTTTGATACAAACTAGATCATACATGAGTCATGTGAACGCAGAAACACGTGAAATGTTGTTATTTATCCACGGAATAAATTGACCTACAATTTACCTACTACTAGATTCTAGATGATATTATAAAAACTTATAGATTTGCTTGTAACTAGGTGGGTACCATCAAAACTATTTAAGGGTTTTCAAAAAGCTTACCATCATGTTAATTTTAGGACAGACACATTTGAATTTTAGGAAGACATTGGTTCTTCAAATCCCTATGAATGAATGAATAAATACATAAATAATGCTGACAATTCACACATCATTATCTAGCCCCAAGCGGAGCAGAGCTTGTGTTATGGGTTCTAGATAACTGATATACTGAATACAATACAATACATAGACATTTTTTATTATTACATAGAAAACATCCAGAGCACCCGGAACAAGTATTTGCAGATCGCACTTACAAACATTTCCCGAGGCGGGGATCGAACCAGCAACCTCCTGCGTCGAAGACAAATATGCAGGAAAATTGTATGTTTGTAAACGTGGTGGGAGACATACCTATCCCGTCTCCAACCACGTTAATTTATTCAAATAAAATCACCTCAGGTTAATTCAAAATAAAGAAACAAACCAAACCCAACGCTTCAGTCTGCCCTTCAAATTTGCATTAGCTATCTACATAATGTATATCCCCCTAGAGAACAAACGTAGGTATTGACTTTTTCGCTTTTTATTGACCCGGTAAAACTAATTTCAAAAATACTAAAACTGAAAAAAGTAAGACCAATGAAAAAAGAGATCCCCGACAGTCTTAAAAGTCAAAAGCCATCCATGTTGAACGTCATTATGTCCACTAGGTAAGACCTTTACCAAACTGTCCAACATTCACAACCGATCACTCCTGTTTCAAATCCAAACTGAGAAAATAATCAATATGCACATATTGATTATTTTCTCAGTTTGCACCACGCGTGGGTATTCCTGACCAAAAGGCGATAGATAGACCGCCAGCAACGTTTAACAAAAACTAAAGCTATATGACCAACATTGTCGAAATGTCGATCCGCAGCGTCCCCTTCGTCAGTGATGATCACTGATCATGATCAGTGTCTCCGCTGTCAACACCGCAACTTTCCTAAACAGTAGGGAACGGTAAGATAGGTGGTATAGACACCAACACCTCTATTCGACCTGCGACGAATATTATTTAACTAAGCAACCTACTCAAATTTCCCTTGAAGAAAATTTTAAACAAAACCATCGCAGGCAACTGACCACTACAGATGAGTTGTTTCATACAGTTCGTCGAACTAGCTGTAAAACCGTAACGCCTGGCCGTGTTCCCTACGATCACAGGCCACACTAAGAAGTGTTCTACAAATGATAATCCATCAAGCTTGCCCTATCTACAGCAGTTTACTTGACGATATTTGTAGAACACTTACACTAAGCGAGGCCATGTCATAGTGAGCGTCGTTATCACGCAGTTTTCTAGCTGGCACCTACTCCAAAACGCATGAAATTAGCCAATCAAGCATTTTTTCCGTTTCTTTCACACAACAAACTTTGTTATGTGAAACAAGCATGACTAAAATAACCAAGGTGAGGTAGGAACCTACTATCGCTTTCACTTATCAACAGATGGTCACGTCACGTGAACTCACAGTTCACTAAGTTCACATGGTAAAGAAACGAAACATACATTTATCTGCATATTTGTCTGCGACGCAGGAGGTTGCTGGTTCGATCCCCGCCTCGGGAAATGTTTGTAAGTGCGATCTGCAAATACTTGTTCCGGGTGCTCTGGATATTTTCTATGTAATAATAAAAAATATCTATGTATTGTATTCAGTATATCAGTTATCTAGAACCCATAACACAAGCTCTGCTTAGCTTGGGGCTAGATAATGCTGTGTGAATTGTCAGCATTATTTATGTATTTATTCATTCATTCATAGGGATTTGAAGACATTGGGTTTCCTTTTTGAAAGGACTTGTTGAAAGTTTTCTCTCTTGATTCTGCTGCTGTACAATTTTGCTGTTGTGAACTTTGTCTGCTGTAGGCAATGAATGATATTATATAAACTGAGGGCTGTAGGCGCAATTTACTGACTACTAGTCTGCTGGCGTCTGGCTGGAGATGGTTCTCTCATTAACATCGTGATTTCTGCAAGTGATGTCGCCAAAGTACGTACTCCTGTGTGCAGACGAGCCAGGTTGTACAGTCTTTATGTTTTATCTTGAGGTACTTTAAAATCAACAAGTTTGGTTTTCGCAGTCTGAGGGCTGTATGGTAGCCTACGAGGTTGCGGGTTCGATTCCTGCCGCAAGACAAATGTTTGTACGATCTGCAAATATTTGCACCGTCTCTGGATGTTTTCTATGCGTACAAAAATGTCTAATGAAGTATTCCAGTTTAGGGGCTAGATGGCACAATTAAACATTACGTTTCTCTATAGGTGATAAAAGATGTTTCTTCTTCTTGTCCCTTTCGGAACTTCTGCGTTGGCTAGCTTAGGTAATGGACGTGGTCCTTAGGAGATAAATTTCCTCTCATTGTAATTCTGATAGGTAGCTCAGTAAGAATAAATAAATGTTGACCAGTTGTGGTCTCAGTGTTTCAGTTCTTGTGGTAAGGGGCAGGGTTAGGCTTGGCTAGGTCATCTTTTACCACTAGATTATTTGCAACTTGTTATTTGCTAGTTGTAATTTCTTCGTAAATTAATTAGCTTAGTTTAATTCATACAAATTTAAATTGCTTTTTTAACACTTTCAGTGGCGCTACGCAAGTTTTGGTGAGCGATGCTGCACAGCACTAGGGGCGATCATCGCCTGGTGGTGTTCCCTAGGACTGGTCGCTGCGGTTACAGTGTATGGAGAACTCACTGCACTGTTCGTGGAAAGAAACGCAGCAGCCGCCACTACGCCACATTCGCCTATACTGACGCTGTTTGGGGGAGGGGAGATTAGGTTCGTATCTATACATTATGGTAGCTTTTACTAATTTTTAACCGTAGATGAGCAGCGTTGGTTGCCGAGAATAATGTTTAGAAAATGTGGTGATTATGATCCAATCCCAGCTTTGAAAGCTGATGTCTAACATTGTTGGGTTTGAAATCTTAAAGGAACGCAGCACGTCATGCGCCGATAGGTGCAAACGCTGATTGGGAGAGCAGATTAGGTTCGTATTCATCACAAACGTTTACTATCTAGCGATAAAGGGGTCACACGAGATGAGCAAAAGCATACATCAACTTCCTGGGTCTCATTTAAATGTATACTCATAATTGGTTCGATAAGTATACACCAGCTAGAAAAGCCTTTAGAAAACGTGGTGATCAAGGTACGACCCCACTGACGCTGTTCGGGGAGGGTAGGTTAGGTCGTAGGTTTGTCAAACTCTAATGTATCTTGACAACATGTGGTAATCAGGGTCACATAACAGCTAATAGTGCCACGGTAAACCCCCAGCTTTGAGGCTGAGGTAAAGAGAAAAATTTAAAAGGATTTGATCAAAATCTTCCTTTGTGTCCAACATAATGTTTTTGTTCTATGTGAGTAAAATTTATGACACTAACATTAGGAATCAGCTGCCAAAACTGAGTTTATACCGTTCACCACGCTGTGTTAAGGTAGTTTTCTCTAGGGTAAAGGATGCTGTTGCTCATAACTTGTGAGCCCTAACGTATAGATTTTATAATACTATACTCGTACCTTTGGTTAGGTCTAAAGATATTTATTCTCAAAAGACACAGTCATTTATATGAGAAAACTTATTTAGCTATGTTGTCGTTTGGTCGACAACATAGCTAAATAACTTTTCTCATAATCTCTCAAATCTCTCAAATCATTATTTTACTGTAGTAATAATTACGTTAAAATTATGAATAGGTACTATAACTTACAAAATTGGCCAACAAAACTAGCAAGTTGTGTTTGAATGTATGAATGGAGTAAGTAGGTACCTATACAATTTTTAAATTTTTAAACTAACGCACTTCTAAATACATAGATCCATATACATATATATATGTATACAGGGTGGTTTTTTGAGAAGGGCGGTGATGGCCAACTCTGAAACCACGAGAGTTAGGGAAAAGTCGTGAAAGGAGTCATGCCCTCGATTTATAAGAAAACAATAACTGCATATTTATTTTTTTTTAAAATCTTTTACTTTTGACGGAAATGGACCCAAGTGATTTTTGAAAAAAAAAATACACCTTGTATTATTAAACTAATCGATTTTGTTGCTGATAAGGATCAATCTTTGCAAATAAATGTTGTACTAAAAATGAATGGAAATAGCAAATTTTCACTTTTTTATTTTTACACGGAAGAAAACTCACCTCCTATTTAAACTTTTTGGTCGTTATGTGTGAAGATTTGATGGAGGCCTATTTTTTTTAATTAGATCTGTATTTCCAGCAAGACGGGGCCCCAGCTCACAACAGCCGTGTGGTTAGAGATATGCTGAATGAACATTTAGGGGATAGATGGATTGGCACTCATGGTCCGGTGAGATGGCCGGCAAGATCACCCGATCTCACACCGCTTGATTATTTCCTATGGGGTTACGTCAAGAACGAACTTTACAAAGCTCTTTACGATACAGTTGAGAGCTTACAAAGCTCATTGCTTGATATTTGATCGAGGATAAATCCTGTCATGATATAAAATGCAGTTAAGTCTCTAGAGAGACGTATAAACTTATGCATTGGAGTCAATGGAAACCATTTTGAGCAACTTATTAGTTAGGTAAAATTGAGATACTAAAAGTAAAATATAAAAATTTGCTATTTCCATTAATTTTTAGTAATACAATTATTTGCAAAGATTAATCCTTATCAGCAACAGAATCGATTAGTTTAATAATACAGGGTGTATTTTTTTTTTTTCAAAAATCACTTGGGTCCATTTCCGTCAAAAGTAAAAGATTTTTGAAAAAAATAAATATGCAGTTATTGTTTTCTTATAAATCGAGGGCATGACTCCTTTCACGACTTTTCCCTAACTCTCGTGGTTTCAGAGTTGGCCATCACCGCCCTTCTCAAAAAACCACCCTGTATATATATATATATTATTATTATTTAGTACAGAAACACAGTCTCTTTTCATAAATTTATCCTTAACTGGCTTCCGCCCGCGGCTTCGGTCGCGTTTTTCCGGGATAAGAAAATAGCCTTTATTATAGGGTTTTGTTCAAATTAGTGCACAATACAAAAGGAGATCATTCAGAGACCACAGATTAATATTCAGGGAACAAACCAAGCCGCATACGATTCCTTTTCTACTTCATCTATGCGAAATTTCAGCCCAATCCGCTCAGGAGTTTTGGCGTGGAGGTAACAAACATCTAAACACTTTCGCTTTTTTTTTACTATTAGTGTGATGCATTCTTCATATAAGTAATTAATGTCTAGATATTGTGTAACTGTAGGTAGCTACCGTTACACAATCTCTATACATTAGGTAGTTACCGTCAGGTAGGTACCTAGTTGTTTACTCTCCTTTTGTCTATTCATGATACCTCGTGGTATAACAGGAAATGTAAATTCGAAAATTATAAACATCGCAAAATTACCATAAACGTTGGATAATCCCACGTCGCTAAATTATTAACTAGCTATCCACCCTAACCTTGGGGTAATATGACGACGACGGCCTACATAATTTGTGTGTGGTGTGACGTTATTGTGGACATTTAGCATAAGTGATTCTTTATCAACGCCAATAAGGACGATCTGATGACTATTTATTTATTTATTATTTATTTCTGTCTTTGTGCCTTAGCAACGCCGAATCATCGGGAACGTATCGGGCTGAAGTGTTTAGGAACTTTAAATGGTTATACTTCGTGATTTAGAATATCATTCCCTATCATGGTCATCATAAACAAGATTTTATTAGTAAACTAGCTGCTGCCCGCGGTTTCGCACGCGCTTTTTAAGTAGCCTACGTCCGTCCCCGGGATACCATTTACCTCCCTGCCAAATTTTATTGAGGTCCGTTCAGCCGTTTAGGCGTGAAAAGGTAACAGGCAGATAGATAGACGTTACTTTTGAATTTAAGATGAGTGTGGATAATAAATTAACACAACAAAGGGCTCCCCAAAGATCGCTACAACGACCAGTCTTGTGCTACCCGTATCCAGCGGTTTCTCGCGACTTTGCAGGTCATCGGTCTACTTTGGGAGGTTTGGCCACGTTGCGGAAAAACATTAGGCTTCCTTTAACATATCCATGTCCATGACGGCCATGGGGAACTTCATGCACTCAACTCACTATGTGCTGTGAGGTTGGGCAGTGAATGAGAATTAATCTTGGAAAAATCGTGTAAAGCCTTGCGCAGGCCCTAGTCCAATACAAATTTATAAACATGAGGTTTTCTTGCAGGGCTGTTGGCAATCGAAGTTTACACATGGATGCACTAGTGAACGACTCAGTGGCGTTCGGGCTCGCCAATGTTGCCATTATGTGCGTTCAGTTTTTCTGTGCCGCTGCAGCTGTGGCGCTGGCGAATGGAGCTGCTGCTCGAATGGTAAGTTTCATAGAGAACTGTTTGTACCATAGAGCACAGTGCAGACTGATTTGTACAGGCGAAAAGGAGCTTTATACAAAGTCATTGGACGTAGGCATCGACGCTGGGGAGTTTTTACTTACTCCTGTTTGGCTTTGAACACGTATAATAATTTGTACGACATTTAAGTCAAAATGTATAATATTACCAACAATTGTATGTATATTTTAAAACTGACTAAAACTAGAAAATAATGTGCAATTTACGTTCAAACATTTTAAGCTCTTTGAAAAATTATTATTTATGTGATTACAAAGAAAATTACAATTCAATAATAAAAACAAATTAGAACAAGTATTTACAATTGAAACAATTAAGCTAACTGCAGACTGTTGCAAACAATCTACAGGTAGCTCAACTGATCCATATCAATACCAGTCGGAAGCGTCCCCAAGACGCTGGCTGCATTGCCCCGCTGTATGGCAATGCTGATGCGCTGCGCCAGATATCCGCCAGCTCTCGGGTCACGCGTCGCGTCGACCAGACGCTCAGATAACTTTTTAAAAACCCGTTATATGTGATTTATAATTTTCACGTATATTTATGAGTTCCTGCTTCTTCAATAAAAAGTTTAATTTGTTCACAGGTTTCAAGAGTAAGATTACAGTTACTCCGGACAGTGGTTTCACAGGAGATAGCTTTCTTTGACACAAATACGACCATGAACTTTGCATCGGCCCTTACTGAGTGAGTAGAGTAGGGGGATAGAATTATAGGCCAGGCAGGCCCTGTTAGGCAGGCAGGATTCCCTGCGGGTAAACATTGGATTTTGACAGATACTGTTCACCAGCTTTGTATATATTGAGTTGGGATGTCGCCCTAAAAACACTTTTTTGTTTCTCTTCTTCACCACACAGTGCGTCTTCAAGTGTTTCGCCATTTTGGTTATAGCATTGTCTTAGTGATGTTTATTTTACAAAGTAAAAAAAGTTAGTTTATTAATACAAATATGTTAAAATAATGAAATTCTAAATAATTTTGTGATCGTGCAGTATACGACCACACCATGTGTTCCTCAGTTACTTCAGAACGCTCCTCTTTTGTCACGGTTTCCTTACTTGTAAAACTAAAGTGCGATCGAAAATCGTGGACCATCCGAGTCCGAAGCTCTTTCGCTGGGTGGTGCAATTATTGTCTCAGCTCTTAAATGTCCAACCTTTATTTCCAGGGACATGGAGAAACTACGAGCGGGAGTAGGCGAACACGTAGTTATGACGTCATACTTAGCCGGTACCGTTGTGTGTGGGTGTACCCTATCTCTGGCGTACGGATGGGAGCTGACGTTGGCGGCGATGGCTGTCGTGCCTCTCGCTATTCTTGTGCAGGCTGTTGTATCTAAGGTATTTACTATACATTTATGAATAGACATTTCTCAATGAGCCATACCGTGGTTTTTAAGGTATTTATTATCATTAGAAATGGTTTTATTAGACAGACACGAATATCATAACTAAAAATAGACAGACTAAAGTAAACATTTAGACATACAAATTACGAATTCGCTAATTATAAATAATTAATAATGCTGGACAATCCACACAGCATCTTCTAACCCCAAGCTAAGCAGAGCTTGTGTTTTGGGGACTAGATGACTGATATATTTATTTATTTATTTATTAATACAATACATAGATAGATATTTTTATTATACATAGAAAATACCCAGAACACCCGGAACAATTATCTATATAATGCTGATAATTATAGGTACTCTGTGTAAATCGCACTTATACGCTAATCGCTAAAGCTTTTGCTCGCAGCTTCGCGTATGTGGTAATTGGATATAACGTATGTTTATGTTCCCACTAACACAGCAGAATTTACCAATCAGAAACCAGCGCTGCAGCGGGAGACGAGTGCGTCTATTCGTCGATGGAATCGAACCAAATATGAGCATAAAATGCTTACTTTACACACGGGACGGCGTGGTTTGGTATGGCGTGGTATCTAATTAGTACCGACCCCATATTTGAGTGTTAATTTTTATGCTGTTCGGGAGTAGTCCGGTATAAATGAGTTACCTTTATCGATCTAAGTAAATAAGGGGAGATGAGGTACTAGTTTCTCGAAAGTGGAAGGCTTAAATTAGGTGCAATTAGGTCCACCCACCTGAGTCATAGAAGGACCGGCGTTCGTGTTGCGCGTGCTTTCTGCGACGTAGGTACTTTAGTGTCATTTATTGACTAAAAGACTTTATTAATGCCCTTGTGTTTGTTCATTATAATTATTGCACAAGATTGTAAACGTAACTGTGAGCGAGTGTTTGCGTGTAGTTGTAACACATGCCAGTTGTTGAGTAAGCGCTGGGAGAACGTACCATATCTACAGATTTTATTTAGATCTATACCTTTTTACCTTACAACCATTATTCTACCCTACACACATATGCCATTCCACTAACTAAGCCTAATTCCGTTCCAGTACCAAACGAAGTGTTCAGAACAAGAAACGGTCGCGTACAACAAAGCTGGCAGGATCACTGAGGAGGTGCTATCTGCCATCCGGACGGTGCGGGCTTACGCGGGCGAAGAAATAGAGGTGCAACGGTGAGATTACCTTTTTAAATACAACTCATAAATATAAACACGAAGATAAACACCAATTGTCATTTCTAAAGGTGTTTATAAGCTATTATACCGTGCTCAACTCCGTTTTCGTGAAGACTAACTACGAGTCGAAAATATATTTTGAACATCTTTTAAACATGCTTTTGTATTCATAGCTATTCCGGGGCCCTAGGCGGCGCAGACAAAGCGGCCCGCCGCCGCGGCGTGTGGGCGGGTGCAGGCCTAGGCCTCGGCTGGCTGCTAACGTACAGTCTGAACGCGGTAGTGTTCGCGTACGGAGCGCAGCTGGTGGTTCGCGACCGAGGCCTGCCGCCCGACCAGCAGGATTACCATCCGGGGATTATGGTTACTGTGAGTATATTATAGTACAGTATAGTACGGTATAGTACCACAGTACAGTACGGTACAAGACATAGCCACACAGACGTACTGTCATTCTCGTGGAGACTTATAGGAGTTTCTTATAATTACCTGGACTGTCATTTGTTTTATCTCAATCCAATACTCGATTTTGTAGTCTGTATCTTGGATATTAATTGTAATCGTAATTACACAGCAGATTTGAATAGAATTGAAACTGAATTAAATAGACATACCTACAAAATATATTATTTACCATTATGATAACAAACACATGACTTAATATTACCTATAGTTGTTACAGTTCTGTGATTTTATGTGAGAGCATCCTATGATCCCCGCACTAGGCTAGGATATTTCGCGGTATATATAGTTTATATTATTATAATTTATATTTCTTATTAATATTTATTTTATTATATTTACATATATTTATTTTTTATTATATTTATATTTCCAAGTAAACAATGATTGATTGCCATAATACTTAGAGAGCGGTACATTAAGGCCTGTATTATGAAAGCTTGCTCAGTCATCGATCTAAGGAAATAAAGCACTTTGAATTTTGAATTTTGATGTTTCCAATAGGTATATAACGTATTACTCTTTCAACAGATCCTGTTTTGCACGTTCATGGCAGCTCAGAACGTAGCTATGTGCAGCCCCCATCTCGAAGTATTCTCCACGGCCCGTGGCGCCGCCAAATCTCTCTTTAAACTGCTCGAGAGGAAATCCAAGATTAACGCCCTTGAAGACACGGGGGTTAAGCCAGATGGTTTTAAAGGCGATATTGTGTTTGATAATATCTATTTTAATTATCCGTCGAGGCCTGATGTTAAGGTGAATGAAATCGAATGAATGTGAAGATAGATACATAGATTATTACTTTATTACACCGTCAATACATGAAACAAGAACTTAATAATAACAATACTCCACTTATTCGACGACCAATGCAGCGCGGTGGGCGAAGGTCCGCCTGCGACGCAGGAGGTTGCGGATTCGATTCCCGCCTTAAAACAAATGTTTGTACTATCTGCAAATATTTGTTCCGGGTGTTCTGAGTATATTCTATGCATAATAAATAATATCTCTGTGTACAATAGACATAGATATTTTTTATTATACAGTATCTAGTATACCCATAACACAAGCTCTGCTTAGCTTGGGGCTAGGTGATGCTGTGTGGATTGTCCAGCATTATTTATTATTATTTATGTAACTGGTGTGGCACAATCGGCGGCCTAAGATAAGATAATTGTCCTGAATTGCGTTGGCCTTAGGATAGAACCTGTATTCCTTATAAGTAGTGTATATTTTATTATGTTACTAAAGCCTCAAGGCAATTCCGTAAAATTCTACTGTGTAACTCAAGTTACACAGTAGAATTTTACGGAATTTATTACCTTCACACCAACCACCAATCAATATATGCAAAATTATTTTAAGTTTGGTTATTTGCTTGCAAAATGTATTAATTTTCAGATTTCCGCACGCAGTCGATTTGTTTATATTTAATGAGTAACTGAACTCTATGAAACGATCAGTGTGATATGATGGTAAAGGTACATTTTTGAAAGCTGACGCGATTGTCTTTTTTTCATACAATTATCCTGACGTCACAAAACCGGGCATCAATTAGGTATAGGAAAAACAAAAGGGGATCGTGCCAGCTTTTACCTACATCATTTTAATTCAAATATTCGCTACAACAATTAATTAATTTATCAGGTGCTCCGAGGATTATCCCTCAAGATAAACGCAGGAGAGACAGTGGCCCTAGTAGGAGGCTCTGGCTGCGGCAAGTCCACGTTACTACAGCTTCTGCAGAGAATGTACGAGCCCGACACAGGCAACGTGTTGGTGGACGGACATAGGCTCAATGAGCTGAACATACATCACTTTAGGACTAGTATTGGTGAGTGTTTTGTTTCTACGTACTTTACTACAGCTCCTGCAGAGAATGTACGAGCCCGACGTAGGCAACGTGTTGGTGGACGGACATAGGCTCAATGAGCTGAACTAACATCACTTTAGGACTAGTAAATCGTAGAAAATCATATCTTTACCGTTAAAGCTAAGGATAATAATACAACATTTTAAAGAGTCAGCGGCTTAATACTAGGATGAAACAATATTTAGTAACAATTCCGTGCAAAACCGTCTCTGATAAGATCCAACAAAAAGCAATTCGCGTGCACCGCCCGCCCTCCCACAAATTGGTATGCCATGCAATCAGAGAAGGTAAAAAACAGACTTACGCAATTTAAAATATATATTGCGTAAGTCTGTTTTTTACCTTCTATATTATATTATAATATAGAGTCAGCAGCGACATTTACTCCCATAAGTTGAAAGAAATAAATATTTTTCTGACCAGCTTTAAGCCGATTCTTCTTAAAGATGGAGAGAGAGAGAGAGAGACCACATCCTTCATTTTGGTTATAGCAGAAATAAAAAGGAAATCCCTTTCCAAGTCCTGTTTAGTTTAATTTAAACCTTTAAATCTGTTCCAGGTGTGGTCGGCCAAGAGCCAGTACTATTCAGCGGCACGATACGAGACAACATAACGCTTGGCGCAGGTGAAGTCAGTGAAGAACGCCTTATTGCTGCCGCAAAGACGGCGCATGCGCATCAATTTATTATGAAACTGACTAATGTGAGTGTACTTTCATCAAATCATACTCGTCTAAAGCTACGAACATCCCCCCCCCCCCCCTCCCATCCGAGATGAAGAGAGGAGGGGGAGCTAGTGTTATTTAGGGGCACGATACATAACAAAATAACGCTTGGCACGGGTGTAGTCAGCGAAGAACGCCCTGAAGCTGCCCTAAATTATGAATCTGACTAATGTGAGTTGCCTTTCTAATCTGAGACTATAAACACTGGCCCCCTCTTGATCACTGTGGGCCCCCCAAAGTCATCAAAATGGGGGAAGAAGAGCAAATAATAAAAACTGCTAAGCAGTTAGTCTTATGTAAACGAAAAAGGTGTGTTCTGTATAAATTAAGGTGAAGGTGACATTAACCTGAGTTTTTAAATTTTACAGGGGTATGAAACAGTTTTAGGCGAGCGCGGCGCTGCGCTCTCAGGGGGTCAAAAGCAACGCATAGCCATCGCCAGAGCAGTTCTTCGGAACCCCGCTATACTGCTCCTAGATGAACCAACGTCGGCACTGGACCCCGCGGCAGAGAGACTCGTGCAGACCGCGCTCGATGCTGCCAGCAGAGGGCGCACCACACTCGTAGTGTCACACAGGTATCTACAACACATTTATCGATATAAAATAAATTGGGTGTGATGTATTATGCGGTATTTACAAGGATATGTGGCTCGGCTCGCTTTGCTAGCCACGCTGTTCCACCTTTACACAGCGTGACGAGCGAAGTAAGGAAGTGCAGCTCGCATCGCTCGGTCAAATATAGTACATTGTTCACCGAGGTGATGAAGTGACTGATTCCTATCGAGTGTGTCATTTGCCTTAAAACACACGAGTTAAATCACACTTTCTCCTGAGTGATACATAGTGCTTTATTGTGATACATAGTGCTTTATTGTGTTATAGTGCATTGATACATACCTACGAGGAAAATAAAACATTTTCCGAAAAATAAGTTCCCCATTTCTTGTTTTTCCAATACACGAAATTTTCATAAGAAAAATAAATAAGAGTTCCTTTTAGTAGTGACGAATATATACATATATTTAGGTACGTACATAACCAAATTACTACAAATAAATAATGCTGGACAATCCACACAGCATCATCTAACCCCAAGCTAAGCAGAGCTTGTGTTATGGGTACTAGATAACTGATATACTTAACACAAATACACTACATAGATAGATATGTTTTTATTATACATAGAAACATCCAGAACACTCGGAACAAATATCTGCAGATCGTACAAACATTTGTCCCGAGGCGGGAATCGAACCCGCAACCTCCTGCGTCGCAGGCGGACCTTCACCCGCCGCGCCACAGCGGTCGTCTTTTTATTACCAGCCAGGACTCTATTGAAGCGAATTGCATTCAAACTTTTAGTGTTCCAAATTCAGAAGTCATTTCGTCACTGTTATTAAGTGCGCTGAAATAACCCACTTTGTACGCACTTATCGAGGAACCCTTTACCTCTCTTCGAATAGATGGGATGAAAAGATTATTATCTTACACTATTGAGTCGTGAGCGTTGAAAGAAAGTCGGTCTTCTCCCAACATTGTTGGCTCTCCAGCTTATATTTTCCAGTTACTCTATAAAACACTGAAGACAAATAAATACCCAATTATTTCCCTCCAGATTATCAACGATAGTGAACGCGACTCGCATCGTATACATGGAACAGGGTGCTTCCTTGGAGCAGGGCTCGCATTCAGAGCTGGTCGATAAAAAAGGGCTGTACTGGAAACTACTGCAGCAGGACATGACTCAGAGGTAACTAAACTTGCCCATCAATAAGATCCTAGATCACCCTGTTTTAAACCTCCCACCAGAGTACACCTTTGATGGAAAATAACTTAATAAGTACTTATATAGTGTTTGTCTGCGGCTACACTTATGTAGGTATCTAAAGGTAGGATGTACTGTATCAATATTGGTAAAATTTGTCTTGTACAATCTGGGTCTGATTCTAAAAACTTTTTCACTTAGGAGGATAATAGGCAATGTTGACAACATTACCTGTCCCTTAGTAGCGTAAGGTACGTTTCGTCCTGGTTTCACGTGGCGGAACCGCGGGCAGAAACTTGTTTCCGATAAATAGGCAGATCTTTTTCCAATAAAACGGACTGAACCACTTGATTACATATTTCACATTTCACATTTTATTTACAGAAGCTTCACAACCACGCTATCAGAAACTAATGATGACGACGAGCTAGCGCCTAACGTACAGTCTTTCCAGAGATCGATTAGCCGACAGTCATCAATCAGAGGTAAGACACGAAGAAGAAATCCGGAAAATGTATGCTGTTGGTTTTACCCGACTACTTCACAGCAAATAAGAATGAATATACCATTCTGTGTGTGACTGATTCTTTGTTTAATTTACTAAAGTTTCACCGTAGCCTAAATCCGATTCTGCTCATCCGATTTCGATTTATCCGAAAATCTGTCGTTATTTTGCAACCTAAATGTTTAATTTTAATATATTAAATTCCTTGTTACAATGGATTTCTTACGCTGCGACGCTTTTTTCAAACGTAAGCACAAAATAAATTGAGTTGTCTACTTTAGCATGACTTTAACTGTTAAGATTTTTCTACCATCTTGTAATACTTATTTTCTTGACAGGTTCAATGCGGGCAGCAAGGGTTGGAAGTAGCATGCGGATTCCAGCTGTATTGGCGCCCCCTCCCGATTTGTTAACAGATGTTTTGGTAAAGAATACCCTTTTAATCTAGTTTACTTAGTAAACAAATCTATCCCAAAGTAAACTCTAGAAAATACAAGGTCCTGTGAAGTTTTTTCTTCTATTGTGGCATCATAACAAGCGAGATATTTATGAAAATGTTTGATGTCAAGACAAACACGGCCCCGCTTACAACTTCGACTAGCTACCTATGTTTTATTCATAAACACTGCATTTTCACATAGTACGAAGAACTTTTTGTACCCATAATTCACTATCGATTAAACATTGTTTCATTATAACATGTCAGAATGATGTAAGTGTTTACGTTAAAATACTAGCTTATTTAGTTTCTGTCAGTATATTTATTTTTTATATAAGGACTCCCTACAGAAAATCACAACATATTAAATTTTGACTTAATAAAGTGGTCTTAGATCTGGCTTTCCAATAACAGGGTGCCACTGCGTGTGCAAATAATGGCTAGATGTAAGCTAACAATCCAAGTTGGTAAAAAAAACGTCAAGTTTTTTTTGTGATTAATCCACAAATTTACGGTGTTCAGATTTTTGCCTTTATTTGTGCTATAAGACCTTGCTTCTAGCCAAAATTTAAGATTCTAGGTCAACGGGATATACATATTATGTCTCTATAGGTTTTGTGTGCATGTGATTCCCTTGGACATTTCAAAATATTCGGACATAAACGGCTGTAACTTTTGTTTGCGTTGACTTAGAAGTTTGATTTATATCACGGCTCCAAGAGGTTACGGACTTAAGTATTTGATGTTAATTTCAACTCGATATCACGCGTTTCTGAGAAAAGAGTGTTGACAGACGGACAACAAAGTGATCCTATCAGGGTTCCTTTTTTTCTTTCGAGGTCCGACACCCTAAAAAGAAAGAGTTTTGACTACCTTCAATACAAAACACAAACAATATAAAATTACTTCTAAAATTAAAACGTTAACAGTATAAAATACAAAGACATCTTACGACTAAGTATTATTACATATGTATCTACAATAAATAAAATCTTAAATTTAGTAGCAGTGTTATTACTAAGTATGTAACTAAATTTGAGATCAATATTATATTATTTTAAAGGAACAAAGTGGTGAACATTTTTGGATTAAATGGGTTTACGGAATAAAATTTTATAAATACTATTTTTACATTTTTAAAAGTTATCAGAAATGTCGAGGTCTCTATTCTTAATAAATAATAGGTAATTACAGACACAATTCTTTTTTAAGCTTTTATAGTTCTGTATGTATGTTAGTCTCCAAGGTACTTATCATATATGGGCCCTAGTATATGTTATTTTGTACTTTTCTTGTGATGCCTGAAATAAATGTTTATTATTTATTATTATTATTCTTAGATAGAGCGTTAGGTATAGTGCTTAAAGAGCATCGGCAGCAGCTGCGGTAAGTATATATTATTAGCTCTGTCGTTATTTTAAGCTCTAACTATAGACATTATTTTAGCCGATAGTGTTCTGAAATATATAAATAAGTTGTTGTCTCCCACAGGAAGACTCACCATCAGAACAAGAAAGCCCCGAAACCGACGCCAACGCTTTGCAACTGGCGCGACTGCACAAACCTGAGTGGGGTCTGCTAACTATCGGAGGTGTCGCCTCTTTCACTATAGGTGCTACCATGCCGGCGTTCGCTTATTTATTCTCCAAGTTGTATGGGGTAAGTGTATTTCAACTCATCATCATGATCATCAACCACACCCACTACTGGACATAGGCCTCCCCTAATGAGCGCCATAGGGCCCTATCTTCAACTACAAGTCTACAAAGTTTGTTTGAACGGTGATGGTATAGATATAATATTATTTCAACAGACCACTTGTCATGTAATTTTGCCATTTGCTTATCAAGAGCAAATTAAATCTAGTTATAATAACATAATTGTGGGTTAGTAAGAGCAATAATTATGTGATGATTTCTGTGATTTTAGATTTAATTAAAATAATTTATTGTTGAAAATAATGTTTATTTTCTAATTATTGTTTTTATTTAGACATAGCATAACGTTACTTGATATATTTTATGTAAAGAACCCATGGAAGGTGGTCCCCAAGATACAGGTGTATCCTAGTTTGGGGATCAACGATGTAATAATTTTTAGTCTCAAATATTTTTCAATAAACGTTATTATTATTAATATCAAGACTCATTATTAAACATATTGATTTATTTGTACTTCTAAACACTGCGATCGAGCTCCGCTTCTAAAACAATTTTATTACATATCTTGTCGCCACGGATACCGGGATCAGCAGCAGGTAAAAATATTTAATTGTTGTTTGTTGGAAACCGATCCCAGTATCAGTGGATACAACTTTGCGGGATCAGTGGCTTATTCAATCTGATCCTGGTATCCGTGGACACAAACCCAATTAAGGGGCTGGATACCACTAAAGCGATTTTTTGTAAAAAAAAAGCGACACATAACATACCTACCATCACGACATGCATTGAGATTTTATTGGTTAATTTTACTCACATCCGCATCAGTTGAAACCCGGAAACCTGGCGTAACTTCCTATTTAAACAACTGAAGATGTGTGCCCTAGCAAATTTCCGCTTCGGTGACTGAACAAGCCTTTCAATTCAGCGTGCAGTAGCGTACGCGCTCGTCTGCTTGCTGAGTGGACTACTTAGTACCTATTAATTAACCCAATGTTTGTGTTAGTTTACTACTTACCTAGTTCACATGTGTTTGGCTGTGCTGTTTGTTAGTCTATGCTAGTACTAAATAGTCTCTTTTTATTATTATTGTCTTAAAGTTTTTTTGTGTGTGTAGTGTGTAATAAATAATTTTCTTTCTTTCTATTGGTTTTCTACCCTTTATGTTTACGTTGCATTATTCCCCTTCAGATGTTCGCGCTGGCAGACGACGACGAAGTGGTTCGTTCAGCCCAACTGTACGCCGGCTTGTTCGCTGGCGCGGCCGCGCTGTGTGGGCTAGTGACGTTCCTGCAAGCCTGGTGCTTCAACCAGGCCGGTGCACGACTCACCCACAGACTCAGGGAGACCACCTTCCGGAACTTTCTGAGACAGGTAGGAAAGTCCGGTCTGACGAGCCATATTTGAATAGGATATAGAAATAATATAATTTATTGTCTAACTAGTTTATGCCGGCGGCGGCGTCGCACGTGTTGTTACTATGGAAATGTTTAAAGGTTATTTCTATCCCATGGGAACTGTTTTATGGGATAAAAAATAGCATATGTTTGATTCCAGGCTTAGAGTTGCATCTATTAAATTTCAGCCCGATCGGTTCAGTTGTTACGGCGTGAGGAGGCAATAAACATCCATCCATCCAAACCCATCCATTTATACCTAATATTAGTGTAATGTAAAGAGCTACAACAAAACTGTCCGTAATTTAACCTGGCGCGCGGTAGATAATAGATTCGTCATCGTTGAGCAAATGATATGATCAAGAAACAGTAATTTTCGAGAGTCGCCGCCATCGTAATGGTCGTGGAGGCCGATACTGGTTCGCTCCAATAGCTTCCGACAAAAAGAGGGTTTTCAAAATTGTCGCTTTTGTGGCAGACATGTCGTGTGTCTGTATGTTATATCGTTTCTTCAAAAGGAATGGACCGATTTGGATTCGGTAGAATTTTTTTGAGCCTGGACGGTTCTTTCCTATTTTATTTTTAACCGACATCGAAAAAAGGAGGAGGTTCTATGTTCGGCTGTATGTATGTTTTTTTATGTAGGTATATATGTCGTTGATTTCTCCGTCAATTAAGGACCAATTTGGATGATGCTTTTGCATTTGTATAGAGGATAATCCTGAGATGTTTTCGAATTTTATTCCCGAGGAATTAGTACTTGTCCCGCAAAACTTAAAACACAGTTTAAGGGAAGTTTTTATTAAGGGATTCGAAGTTTGGTTTTTAGTAGTTTCAAAACAATCAAATTATTATAACCAGCATTTGAACCAGAAGTTTTATGAAGTTTACACTATTTACACTTCTAACTGTTCTCCTTAGTAATTTCGTAACGTCAAGTTGACTGTTTTCAGGAACAAGCATGGTTCGACGAGCCTTCCAACTCGACCGGAGCTATGTGCGCAAGACTGGCTACCGACTGCGCCGCTGTGCAAGGAGCTACAGGTAATATATACTTATTTACGTATTGGGTGTAGGTATTTACTTATTTATGTATGTATTGTGTGACGTAGGTATTGGATGCTCCGATTTCAACAAAAAAATTATAGGTTAAAACTTAAAATCAGATAGGATATATATAAGCTTGCTCCGTTGCCATTTCCATTTCTATATTAAGGCGGTTGTATGCCGCACACTAGCGCCGCCACCAATTCTTACTTGTTATTACGTCAAACACAGGAATTTTCAAAAATCCATTGTGCAGTTTATGATACCCATCATAAGCTTTTTTTATTTAATTTTTTTGAAATAGTTTAGTTTTGTATAATTTAGACAGATGTGAAAACAGAGTTTGGTGGCCACTAAGAGCAACTTCGCATCTCTGCCTAAAGTAAACAAAATAAAACTATTTTATGGGCATAAAAAAAATAGGTATTATAACCTGTACAATGGACTTATTGGAGCTAGTTTGAGGCATGCAACTGCCGTAAAAACCATATCTAACAGCCTTTAGCGAATCGAATATTCTGTACTTAGCTACCAAGGTGTAGTTTGTCGAGGACATGGTATTAAGGCTGGACTATATAAATAAGGCTGATATGGTATATTGAGACAAGCTAGACAAAGGCCCGTATTACGAAATCTTGCTCAGACTATGCTTGAGTAACCTTTTCTATGGCATAAACGTCACTCAGGCATATATCTATGACCGAGCAAGCTTCATAATACGGGCCAGTCACAAACATTCTCGTAGGCACCGATGCTCGGCACAAATCGGCACAAATGGGCTCTCTTCGGCTGTCCTCGGGTGGTTTTGCTTATGCATTTTTGTCCATCGTACACCGAACAAATTCTAGGTCGCCATAGCTGTAATCGGCTAGCATAATGGACCAAGTTTCATAAGTCTTATTTTGTTTGCAGGTACGCGTCTCGGCACGGTGCTACAAGGTGTCAGTACAATGGTGCTGGGAGTCGGTCTCGCTATGTTCTACTCTTGGAAGATGACGCTCGTCAGTCTGCTTAGCGTGCCTTGTGTGAGTGTTTAATAAACTTGAGTAATAAGTCCTGAGCATGCCTCCCCCAAATCAAGGTATGTTGCTATAATAACTACGTTTGGCAGGCGGATTGGTGACCAAGGGGGCGGGCCTTATAGTGACAGACTGTTACTTAAATAAATTAATTCTTATTATTGTTATTCCTCGACTTCATCGCTACAGCGGTGTCTGGTATTGTTTGTCTTTATTTCGTTTTAGATGTACCTATGTAATTTTTAACGATAATACTTGGTTACAGGTTATGGGAGGTATCTACCTAGAAGGCTGGGTGATGCAGCGGACGGAAGCTCGTGAGAGACGCGCGCTGGAGCAAGCGGCTAGACTGGCTACCGAGGCCTGCCTCAACATACGCACTGTGCAGAGTTTAGGTACGTTATTGACTGTCCCACTGTTGGGCAAAGATAGAGGTATCTCCTAGAAAGCTGGGTGATGCAGAGGACGGACGTGGTCGCTCCGGACGACAAATTGACCTACATTGTTCGGACTGTTCCACTAACGCCTAAGATCGGGCAATTCTAAATAGATCTTATTACTTATCAGCCATACACGACTTTACGGGAATCGACTCAAGAGGAATTGGCGTGCAAGGAACATTTCCACGAGAGTGTTCGGCTGACTCTCGGCCAGACTGATGCCACTCAAATCATCTTTCCTAAATAGAAATAGGCCAATGATGATGCTGAATAAATTAACACAATATGAATTTTATCATCCAATAAAATTTCAAAAAACAATAGGGCCTTAGATGATTTAGCTTTATCGAACCAACTAGCTTCTGTCCGCGGCTTCGCACGCACTTTGCCGGGATAAAAAGTAGCATATGTTCGTCCCTAGGATACCGTCTACCTCCCTGCCAAACATAATTGAGATCTGTCCAGCCGTTTAGGCGTGAAAAGGTACCTTACAGACAGACAGAGTAACTTTCTAATTGTATAACACCTCTTCCCTGGCAGGACCCGCGCGGACTAATCCGCGCGCCTGGCAGATGCTGCACGCGTCATGCGGCATGCGCCGGTGCATGCAGCATTTTCCGCTTGGTTTTAGGCTTTATTAGTTTGGATTATTTCCTGAATTTCTCCTAAACTATCCCAATCATTCCAGGCGTAGAAACAACACTAGCAGAACGCTACCAAGCGGCTCTCCTCGAGGCAGATTCGAAAGCTGGCAACGCCAGGCGTGTGCGACCGTTTGTCTATGGACTTTGTCTATGCGCGCCCACCACTGGATACGCCGTTTCACTCGCGTACGGCGGCTATCTCATCGCTAGAGAGGACTTGCCGTACGAATACGCTATTCTGTGAGTATCTGCGTCTGTACCTACTTATGTTTAATACCCCTACATAGTGAAGGAAGCGGCATCGTACCTCTAAATGGATCTGCTAGTTTGGTAGCTGGATTAAATGGAATGCTTTTAAAAGGGCACCATGCGACCAAGGATATCTAGGTATAGGATTTTGCTTTCATAGGAGCGAGAACTACACAACTTATGAAGAAACTGGTTCAAGGAACCAAATAATTACGAATCAAAACATAAGTCATTTCAATAGACCGCAGGGTTCCTGAGATTTCGGCCAAGTTATGTGCGAAACAGTGCACTTTCATGAATTTTTCTATCGTATTTTTTTTTTCTCAATTTTGTTTTTACATTCAAGGAACCAAAGAAAAAAAAACAATTTTATATCATTCTAGGCCGTTATATATATAGGTATTATTCCGTTAGGTTCGCCCTTTAAGGCCGGTTGTCTGCGGTCTGTAAAAAATATTAGTATCCAAATGTTGCTACCTTCCTGGCCATCACTTCAAGCCCGATGGTCATATTTTGATTTGTTTCATTGTGTATGGTCTGTATATGTCCGTCCCCGGGATACCATCTACCTCCCTGCCAAATTTCACTGAGATCCATTTAGCCGTTTAGGCGTGAAAAGGTAACAGGCAGACACTATTAATTTATAATATTTTTGTAAGAGTTACTTTCGGATTCGTTTTAGATATTTTTTTTAACGGTGAGGACAGAATTGGGTAATTTTACGCGGAGCGACATTAAGCAAAATGCAACAAATGTTCATCATCATCATTCATCAGCCTATATTAGTCCACTGCTGGACATCATAATCATCATGATGATGAAGAGATGTGTATGGCCCCTAATGAGCGCCATAGCGTTCCGTCTTCAGCTTGCCGCATCCAGCATCTGCCTGCAGTGTTTCGCAGATCGTCGTCCCCCTGGTCGGAGGGCGTCCTACGCTACGTTTGCCGAGCCGCGGTCTCCACTCAAGCCACACCAACAAATTTTACTTTTGTTATGTTCTAGATAATGCTGTGTGAATTGTCCAGTATTATTTATTTATTTACTATTTTGTTTGACGATTGTAATTAATAATCTCCAGGACCACAAGTTGATTTTAAAACTTTGAGTTTACTACAACTTATAATGTTTTTATTCACAGAGTATCAGAAGCTTTAATCTACGGCGCCTGGATGCTAGCCGAAGCGCTGTCGTTCGCGCCGTCGTTTGCTGCCGCGCGTCGCTCCGCCTCCAGAATACTGACAGCGCTTGCTAGAGAACCCAAGGTGGTTACTGAACCGACTGCAACTGAACAAGACTGGGTGAGTTATACAATCATAGCCTTCTAGCTTCTAAGAACTTATTATTTAATCATTACCGGACTATCGCGCCCCAACTTTTCCCGCGGGTGTCGTAAGAGGCGACTAAGGGATAAGGGATATCCACCGGGGTGGCCGGGCAGCAGCGCCACCTGCAGAACAATTCTACCACCGAACTGCGATCCCCAACCCGCATGCCCAGCAGCGTGTGGATTATGAGCATTACCCCCGTGAGATAAAAGCCACTATGGCGCTTATCAGGTGGAGGCCTGGGTCTAGGAGTGGACCAATATGGGATGTGGAGAAGGAGGTGGAGGACTATCGCGCAACAATCTAACGTGACATCATTGAAATTTTGCGCAGGACCGAAAAGAGTGGCTAGCATAGAGACCTATGTCCGAATTGTCGAAATTGTTACTTGACAAGTACACAGATTGTAGTAAACACATAGGTACCTACATAATAGCCTACAATTAGGTCTGTCAAAACTGTTTTATTTTGCAATCTACTGGGTGACACGGAAATGGTATAATAAGCTGAAAAGGCGAAAAGGAAACCGCAGAAAAGGGAAAGCTTTATTTATAGAAAAAATAAATAAAAAAATGAAATTCAAAAATCTTTATTCACAAGTTGATCCCCTCGGGGTCCCGAATCACCCCCTTTCGGCTTAGTACGCCCTTTCCGTGGCGCCCTGTATAATCGGCATTTATTACCCAATAATCACGATACTTATCTACTTTGCAATAACTATTTTCTAACGATCAAATATATGTCCACAGACTTGCACAGGCGAAGTATCATTCTCGAACGTATCATTCCGCTACCCATCCCGCCCTCAAGCTGCCATTCTCCGAGGCCTTTCCGTGAAACTGGAAGCGGGTCGGACGTTAGCGCTGGTGGGCCCGAGCGGCTGCGGGAAATCCACGCTAATGCAGCTCCTGATGAGGAACTATGACGCCAGCGAGGGGACAGTGGTATGTTTACTTAACAATAGACCTGGTATTATAATATGTCTACGACTAAGTATTTCTATGAAATCAAATGAACATATGATGGACGACCGATGTGGCGCGGCGGGCGAAGGTCCGCCCGCGACGCAGAAGGTTGCGGGTTCGATTCCCGCCTTGGGACAAATGTTTGTACGATCTGCAAATATTTGTTCCGGGTGTTCTGGGTATTTTCTATGTATAATAAAAAATATCTATCTATGTATGTATTGTATTAAGTATATCAGTCATCTAGTACCCATAACACAAGCTCTGCTTACTTTGGGGCTAGATGATGCTGTGTGGATTGTCCAGCATTATTTATTTTATTTATTTTTTTAAATAATATCTCAAAAAAATCGACTTAAACGGGACTCGAACCCCGCCGCCGCCGTGTGAGGGCTAAGGCTTAGTGTACCACACAAACAAAATATAATACAGAAGAAAATGCTGAGAAACAAGGAAGTACAAAGGGCCGCCTTATCAATAATAATGTTGCGTGAATAATGTTGTTAGAATGTATTTAATTCTGTACGTCAAGTTTGAATAAATAAATAAATGTCGAATTTGTGTTCTAAAATACACAAGTGTTCGTTCCAATCTGTTTTGTTTTCCTATCGGTACGAATTCAAACAAAGTGTACTTATAGAAAACCAGCGAGATATTAAGTAACCTATGGCCGTTCTCGGGATACCACCATCTCCATCTCCATGCCTTTTGTAACGATCTTTTCAGTTTATGCGTGAAAAGGTACCTAACAGACAGACAGAGTTACTTTCGAATATATAATATAAGTATGGATGTGCCAAAACGATGGATAGATTGTTGGGAATGACTCTGAGTTGCCGAACATCAAACTAAAGTCAGACTGGGCATAGAGCCCCCCAAACCCCCTTGTAGCTTAAAGTTTAGTTGAGCCCCAATACTTTTGCAAATAGGTAATTTGAATTGAATTTTATACCTGTTTTTTCAATAGCCTTCACAAATGTTACACTCTACCAAACTAAAGTCGAACTGGACAGCCACATCGCCTACAGCCCCCCTAGTGGCTAGAGTTTGGGCCTTAGATACTCAACTATAATAATGTACAAAAAAAAATTAAGTACTCAATAAATCGTTTACAAAATGGACGATGAGGCATAAAAAGGTTTATTTTAATATGTATCATTTTTATCTCTATGTTCTAGCAAAATAAATATGATTTTACTTTTTAAATGTTAAAAACTGAGGGGCAGCGTCATCGCCTGCCTCCTTGGCAATACATATTTATGTTTCTTCAATACTTACACATTATATTTATTTACAGGAGCTAGACAATCAAGACATCCGACGCTCGCTAACCCTCAGACAATTACGCGCTCAACTCGGTCTAGTGTCTCAAGAGCCCGCGTTGTTCGAGCGCTCGCTTCGAGACAACATCGCGTATGGAGACAACGAAAGATCTGTACCAATGGAGGAGATCGTACATGCAGCTAAACAGGCTAACGTGCATAGCTTTATCGTCTCTTTGCCGATGGTAAGCCCTGAAGCAATACCACCATCATATACAGAAGCGATTTCGCAGCACCTACCTACTTCAAGTTTAGATGTTTTTATTTCGCGAGCTAAGGGTGGGCCTGGGTCTTCAACCATACTGCGAGTTCAACACATCCCGTGTTGTGTGCGATCTCAGGATCAAACTGTCATGTAAAAATAACCAATCCTCGTCCATGGTTTGCCACACGTCGTTTACGTCTACGTATTTTGTCACGTTTACGTCTAAACGCTACATCAGCCCGCTCGTCACTGTGGCCAACGCACGCGCCCGCCTTACCCCTAGCCACCGCGCATTCACTGTGAACGCACACTAGCTTGTAAAAAAGAAGCATAGCTTTCATATTGACAAAATAGCCTTCAAATAGTTGTCTGCTTTAAAGACAGTGCTAGATACAATTAACTTATTATTTTTGTACAGGGTTACGACACAGTACTGGGTCAAGGTGGCGCAGCGCTCTCTGGCGGTCAGAAGCAGAGAGTTGCTATAGCGAGAGCCCTCGTGAGGAATCCACGCGTGTTGTTGCTTGATGAGGCTACTTCTGCACTAGACGCTAGCAGTGAGAAGGTATGTTTTTCTATCATAGTTGTTTAGGAATTTCTTCAGAGTACCTACCTCAAATTTTGCAGGCAGCTAGTATGTTCAATAGCACCTACCATTCACGGCGACTTTGGTGCGTTAGTGCCTACTAAGAGACTGCTTAGTTTAATGGAAATTGGATTTCAAGGAAATAAGTAGTCAGTAGACTACGCGAATGCTCACATCAGAACGTGTTATGTTATAAGAAATCAAATAATATTCCAATAATGTTTCTACTTCGACGAGACTTCAACCCGCACCCTTCCCTCATTTGAACAGGATTGGATAAACTTCAATGTTTCCCCTGTTGATGGGGTTAACGGCGCTAGAGTCCCAAGGAAGTCCGTAAGTTTTTCGACTCCTACGTCACTTGACCTCGTGGTGTAATTGGTTAGTGCATTCCCGTACTGAGGGAAGGATGCGGGTTCAAGTCCCGTCGAAGACGAGTTTTTTTTATTTTATTTGATTATTAGAAATTACCCTGAGTGTGAGGGTTTACGCATTATAATAACAAAGGTATTACGATAAGTAAAATTTAAAAAATAAACTAGTTAGTCACCGGCTTTAAACATCCAGCAAAATGATAAATGTAGATACCCAAATGTATAAATCTGCATGCAGAACAATTCTCCCCCGAACTGCAATCCCCGACCCGCATGCCTAGCGTGGGGATTATGGGCGTTACCCCCCGTGAGATAAAAGCCAATAAGACGCTTATCAGGGGGAGGTCTGGGTCCAGCAGTGGACCAATATAGGCTGTGGAGGTATAAATCACGTAACCTACATAATTGAAGTGTTATTTTCTATGTATAATAAAAAATATCTATGTATGTAATGTATTGTAGTAAGTATATCAGTTATCTAGTACCCATAACACAAGCTCTGCTTAGCTTGGGGCTAGATGATGCTGTGTGGATTGTCCAGTATTATTATTATTTTTATTATTCTTGTGTGTGCAGACAGTGCAAGCAGCGTTAGAAGTGGCATCCAAAGACCGGTCGACCATCATCATCGCACACAGGCTTGCCACAGTGAGACACGCTCACACAATCTGCGTTATAGATAAAGGTAACTTTAATATTACACTAACGGGCGTTTTTAATTGTTAAAAGGATAGTTTTGTAAAAAGACACCGAGTTAAAAATATTATCGATATAGCTCAAGAATTAGCAAGCTGACGTGGCAGTGGGCCGGCCATATCTCGCGAAGAACCGACAACCGCTGGGGTAAACGTAGTGTAGGACGCCCTACGGCCAGGTGGGATGACGACCTGCGAAAGACTGCAGGCAGATACTGGATGCGGGAAGCTGAAGACAGTGCGCTATGGCGCTCATTAGGGGAGGCCTATGTCCAGCAGTGGACTAATATAGGTTGATTAGTATAGGATAGTTTCGTAAAGAGCGCCAAAGTTTTCGTCGCAAAGGCCGTTGGTTGATGATCAAAAATATTAATAATTTAATTATAATAACCCAAAAAAAATCACCCGAGGGGACTTAAACCCGCAATTTTTGTAATATTATTTAATTTCTTAGATATTTTCTCTAAGTGTGAGGGGTAAGCACTATAGAAATTGTTAAAAATTATAATTTTGGACCAGAGGTACCGCCTTGTGGCGCTCCAGAATTGAATTCTGCTTCCCTTATTTAAATTGTACATAATTGTTTTCTTTTAACTCAATCAAGCTTCATATTTTAGTTAAGTTTCTCGAAAACGGATCGACTCTAGCTTACTCTAGCTCTAGTTAACTAAACCGAGTTTAATACGGTGTAAACGCCTTTGATAAATCCCGAATGGGTCTGACTATTATTTTCAAACAAAATAAATATAAGAATATTCCCATTAACCATTACCTTGTTTATCCAGGCGTGGTAGCAGAAAGCGGGTCTCATGATGAACTGGTGGCAAAAGGCGGTCTCTACTTGGAGCTTTTGAAACAACAGGGCGGCGCGGGAGGCTAAGGTCTGAGCAAGGAGGCTAGCGTATAGCCTTTAAAGGTGTACAAGACTTGACTTGCCAAATATGATAGCTAAATTAAAATTTTCGTAGGAAATTTTGAGATTGGAAAAAGCTTAGCTTAGCTTAGGTTAGGTTAGATGATAATGTCCAGGCATGAAAAACCGCAGAATCTTAAAAAATAATAGTATTTTTTTTTTGCTGTCATATACATTGTAGCTAAATGTCCTTTTTTAAGGTTGTGTATAGATTTTAAATATAGTGAAAGCCACTTGGTTGATCAAGTGCCCTTTTGCCTGATGTTCCCCACGTTTTAGTAGGTACATGAATACATGATATGGATTCCAGGCAGTAAAGTATTTTATATTAAGTTTTAAATTAGCCTTTGATTTTGCTGTCAGTGTTTAAACTTAATCTGCACTGCCTGGGTTTTGAAAGTCAGTAGGTAGTAAGGCCTTTCAAAGTAGTTAATTTACCTGTTTGTATTTCTTTATTACTCAAATACTTAGGAGAGCTTGTGTTCATGACTTTAGGTTTAAATGTAAAATATTGACTGTGATTAATGATTATGTTAGATCTGTTAGTATTTTTATGTACAGAGTAGTTTTATAACTATATTCCAGTTACATTCGATGTACAATATCTGTATACAAACCACCCATACTTAACCTAAAACTCACTCTGTTGCCGCGTCTTTTTATACGCAATTTACATTACTTGTCGATTTAAGATCCTTCCGTCAATAATTATTGCTTACTACACTGAAACTCGACGCCAAGAAAGTGAATTTTAGGTTTTTGTCGTGGTTTGTTTACAAATATTTCACATGTAGTTTGACTAGTGTATAAGTAGACATCTATGTTATATAGGGATGTTTGTTTGTAGCAGGATTAGGTATTTATTCCTGTCCAAAGGCGAATTTCTAAATGACATCTCATACATTTAACCTGTTGTACTAATTATTAGTATAAATGAGCTAATTATAAATGCTGTGAGTTTTAAATAAGTGTAAAATATACCTAGGTATTAGTTTGTGATATATTTAATAAAATAAATGCATTCAATTACAAAATTGTTTTTTTTTATGTAATTAATAAATCATTTACAGTTGCTTGACTAATTAAAACATTAATCAGAGAAATAAATATCACATAGAAACCACGTCACTCCTTGACTACATGCTAGAATGGTATAAGTGAACAAATTAAAAACACTTGTATTTAAGATAGGGTTGAATAGTTGAAGAACTTAGGTACTCCTAAAGGCATTTTCTAAGGCCCCTTGGTATCTACTATGCCTGATTATATTGTGGTTGAGCTGTGCTCCCTTACAAGAAAGAAAAAGTGTTAATAACTTAACATATCTTCACTACTAATCTTTTAACTAACTACCTATCACTTGCATTGGTCGAAAGTACTACCTACTAGTTGGAGTTTCTTCACAACCTTAGTAATTAAATCGTTGAACAATGTTGCATAGAATAAAAACTTTAGCTTATAAATAAATCGCATCACAGAATTTTAGTACCTACATACAGAAATTGTGAAATAATTCTTATAAATGTGTAGGTACTTTGGAAATTATCTACAAGTGAATCGATCACAGCATTGGTTCTTTTCACAGCAATTTTAAAAGCCTACATAAAATTACAAGTATAAAAGTATCCTATTGCTCGAGTTTGACGGCTTTGAGGTTTGTTTGGGGTTTGAGTTTGAGTTTTTTAACGGTTTCAAGCAATTTGAAATTGTCATGCTTCAACCTATTTAAGTCAGGAAAACTTCCAAGTTTTCCTGACTTAAATAGGTTGAAGCTTAAAAGACAAGTCTCAAACATCTAGAATCTAGACTTTATACTTTTACGTAATTTTGTCATGATTTCGAAATATGTAAACAAGATGTTTAATTCATTCTCTCTCATGTTAACAATCTACCCTTTTGTCATTACATTAATCAATGATTCCTTCCACCGTCATTAGCTCCGCTATGTTAAGAAGACTTAGTTTAGTTCTACTCGTGATTGGTCAGAGGGCGTTGGTGGCGCAATAGCGGCAAGTAGAAGCGCCTGCGCCGGTGCTAGGCAGATTCCCGGCAACCGGGCAAGGGCCGCCGATATGCAGGATAGTGATGAGTGCCAGCCTGGGAAATATTCAGTATATTAGGTTAATGAAGAAATAAACATTTTTGAACGGCTCATTCCAAAAGCTCCATGATTCTATTGTTTGTCGTTTCCCAGCAGCTCCATGACAAATATTTATCATAATTTTAAAACTTCATACATCGTTTCCCGCGGGCTCCACGAGCTTGTTCTAATGTAAAGTCAGTGCAAAACAAAAGAGACGGTATTTCGTTAGTTAGCAACTCTCATATCATTAAAACGAAATGGAAGATGGCTAGAGCGAGACCGAGAGTATGCAGGGATGCAAGCAAACGGGTTACTATTTCTTATCACTTGACCTTGGTTCCTTGCGGAAAGACGTCAGTTTTAAGTAAAGTGTTTGTGGCAAAATGAGTACAAACCAAGATGGCGCTGGGCCAACCATGGCCACAGAGTTTCAGTTCATAGACGGTCCAAGTAAGTACCTTCGTTTTTATTACATTAGGTACTATTACGTCAAAAAACAAGGATTATCTAAATTTATTATCCAATGACCGTCCACTCGATACCAAAATCATTTCCTATTCATGTGACTCATTAAAATATTTCTTTTCCGGGAGACCAAGGTTGGTAGGACATCAACGTAGGTGTTTTACAAGTATAGTAGATATTTTTTATATTAGGATTTATTAATTGGATGAATTAAGAAACACAATTAAATACTTAGTTAAGGTAAAAACTAAATATGAACCTTAAACATAATAACATAAGTTAATTTTAAATTTATTAGGTTATTTAGATGTTATTGCTAAAAAAGTGTATTGTAAATATAGCAGTAATGTATTGTTTAATGTAGTGGGTACCACCTACTACATTTGTTTAAATAATTTATAAATAGGGCTCAAGACAACACAGACTATGTCTTAATGAATTAATGCATTTTCTTAAAATTTTACATTTTAGGATATTCGTTTTTTGTATTTTGCGAAATAAATAAAAATAACAAAAGATATAATGGAAAAGTATACCATTTTTTTATAAATTTGTCCAATAATCATTGTTTCAGATAATAAGCGAGTACTTGTGAGAGGCAATCGACACCATTAACGCCTTAGGTGATTTATTGTGGTTGTACTGAAACTGTGATTTTTAATGTTTAGGTCTGTCTAGTATAAGACTTTATTTCAACTTTCAATGTCTCAATTTATCAGCAGCAATGCCTTAATTTAGTATATAGTGCATAATCATTGCTAAATTGAGGCATTGCTGTAGCTTTGTTTATGATTACGTCTATTTAGAATATGATCGTTTTTCTGACTTTTTAAAATGTTTTCTTTTTTAATAAAGAGGATTTATCTTGTCATTGTCTTTTATTTCTTACAGAAGAAATGTATATTTATACTATCAGATCGAAGTCTATAGCTGACTGTGCCATACCATTTCGTGGAGCTCTTGGGAATGGAATTATTATTAATTTTAAAGTGTCGTGGAGCTATTGGAAATCAATGTATGAAACTTAATGTTTTGGGAACAATGGAGCCGTGGAGCTCTGAGAATGAGCCTTTTGAACGTGTACCCCAGATTTTTTTTTCATATTTGTATCTTATTGGGAATGGAGATAAAACTAAACGCAATCTAAAACATATTATATCATATTTTAATAAACATTTAAAGGCAGCAAATTTGTTGAGGTGAGTTTAGCTTTGACTCCTCATTTATGGTAAAGTCACACAGTTTTGCTGCTGGTGGAAATCTTCCATGTGCGTTGTTGGTGACACTGAAAGTGTTAGAAGGCGTAAAATAAAAATATTACCGACGTGTGCTCCTTTAGGTAATGCACAGAGAGCTAGTGTCCGCGCATCATCAGCCGGTAGAAGGCCGCAGCGGGCGTAGCCCCAACACGCACCAGCGCCCATACCCAGCCAGCTTGCTTCTGTGTAACGACCCATAAGTTAATGTTTATTCAGTCACTTTTTGAACGGCTTGTCAGTTTATGTAGTTTGACACTCTTTTTATGGCTTCAACCATGTTCAATCCGTCAATCAACTTAACGCATTCACTGCCAAATTTGAGCAGTGTGGCTTTGCTTCAACATGGACGTCACCTGCACTCTATGTACCCATATTTCCCCCAACACCATCTGACCCAAAGTTGTAACTATTTATAGTATTTATTCACTCACCTAGAAGCAACACAGCTATCAAATCCCCCAGCCTCACACTTCCCCTTAACGCCAGTCCTTCACAGCACTCCATATACAGCAGCACTAACGCACAGACCCGAGCCGCCCGCTCGCCACGCCCCCCGCCCACCGGCCCCGCCCCCGCTGTCCAGGCTGCACCGGCCATCCACGCGCCAAGCGCGGGTAGGCATGTTACAGCTATTGTGCTAGGGGCTGGTAAGACTGCTCTGCCACACTGAAACAAATTACAAACATAAGGTACCTATGCCTTTTATTGATAATAAATTGGCCTTTTATCTGTTTATTTTAGTGTGCAGTAATTCAGCATTATCCTTTCAGTAATTGAATCATTCATCATTTTAATTGGAATTCCCCAAAAAAATAATAGATGGCGGCCATTTCAAATGTTAACGTTGCGGTTGCTTTTTTTTTATTTTAAAGGGGCAATGGCCTTTATTAACAAAGAAAATTACAATCAAATTATAACTAGTATTTACAATTGAAACAATTAAGCTAACTGCAGACTATTGCAAACAATCTACAGGTAGCTCAACTGATATCAATACCAGTCGGAAGCGTCCCCAAGACGCTGGCTGCATTGCCCCTGTATGGCAATGCTGATGCGCTGCGCCAGGTACCCGCCCGCTCTCGGGTCACGCGTCGCGTCGACCAGACGCTCAGATGACTTTTTGAAAACCCGGAGAGCCTCGGTACCCCACGGACCCAGGGTCTCGACCCCAAAGGGAGCAAATGTGTAGGCTCTGTCGAGACCTGCATATTTGCGTCTCTTGAGATCCTCGGCCAAATCTGCCGCCGCACCAGCCCTCACGGATGTCCTCGGAAGATGGGAAGGCGCAAGTGTGTCTACGCATGTAGCGTCCCACACAATGGGCCTCCCCAACTCACATGGGACTAGTGTCATGCCGTCGGGCCTCTTACCATCGTCACGCAACAGGCCATTCGGTTCGAATAATATAGAATAGCTGGTACGTTAGCGGTGACAAAGGCCCGCCGGATGACGTCGTTACGGCTGGCATGACGAGACATCCGACCGGCGGCCCTAGTACACGACAATCCGTGATGACCAAGCTGTTCGACACCAGTACCGCACTGGCATTGATGAGGCGCGCAACATATTGCACCCAACCGAAAACATGTTGCGATACGGAAAGTTACGGGATCCAATAAAGTGCCAGTGTTAAATGAAGGAAATGCTTGCAACAAATGTCCTGACTCCCATTTAGAAACGGCCAGGAGACGGGCACGATCCGCAGAGCTGGAGCACGTTTGTAACAAACAATTCCGTGTCAACTCACACAGAGGCCCGTCCCATTGCCGTTGGGACAAAAGAGATTTTGGGGGAGCAGCATTGGGGCAAGCACTGAGCCAAGCCGTTCGAGCTTCGTCTAAAAATGAAATTTTGAATGAAATTCCAGGTGGGCCCAAACAAGATGACTTTAAAATTTTTTCAACTAAAGAACTAGTGCTAGACGGAAGACGGGAACGCTGGAAGGGCTACACTTGAAATTTTGCGTATACCTAAGCCTCCCAATTTGACAGGCAGGGAGGCCTGCGACCATGCCTTGTCATCTAAATCGACATTCAAAACCGATGATAGAGTATTCTTCATTATGCCTTCCAAGAGCTTGCTGTGTTTCCACAGTTGACTACATCTCAAAGAATAGGTACGTAAATTTAGGTACAAAAAGACAAAACCGAATTATTGTAAAAGCCATATGGCTATTAATTTTGAGCAGTCAGTCCGAAGTTTTGTTGAAATTTTGAATTTTCTCATCTATAAAGGACTGAAAAGACTCATCAAGAATTGGTAAGCCAAGGAGGCGAAGTGAACATTTATCAACAACTGTTATGTTGGGGCCAAACTATTGAATTTTTTAATGATATTGTTTTTGTCTAAACATGAGTCGAAATAAAAAGCTCGCATTTTGAAAAATTTAATTCCTAACCTAATGATTGGAGTTCTGTGAGGTACAAATTCAATTATGCCGATTCTGCGCAATATTTCCGCAGATTTTCAACTAAAACTAACCAGCAGAATCATAGCCAGAGGCGTGGTAAGCAGCGACACGAAGTAGGAGGTCGCGGTGAGCGACGCAGCCGCGGCGTCGCTGGACAGCGCCAGAGACAGCCATCCGCAGCCGCTGCCCACAGATGATATTAGGACTCTGTAGTAAAAGGATTTTTGTGTTATCATGAGCCCCTACTCATGCTTTATAGACTTAGTACTAGGTAGTTGCCCGCGGCATCGCACGCGTTGTTTCTATGGAAACGTTTCAAGGTTATTTCTATCCCATGGGAACTGTTTTATGGGATAAAAAGTAGGCTATGTTTGATTCCAGGCTTAGAGCTACATTACATTTATGCAAAATTTCAGCCCTATCGGTTCAGTCGTTAGAAGTGAAGAGGTAACAAACATCCAAACTTTCGCATTTATAACATTAGTGTGATGTGATAGTCCTTTCCAAACAACCACTAGCCTCATAATCAGCTCTGATTCTATGCTCGACTCACGACGCGTTGTCAATAAAATAATCGGCTGGATATCGATCATGATATCGATCGAATTTTTCGATATTATAAACAAATCGACATTTTTTACAAAATATGTCAATTCGTATATAATTGTAAGTTTTGGTTTTTTTGTTATTGGTTGGAATTTGATTGTATCATTTTTTTTATTGGAAATGACGAATCACCTAGTAAATATGAACATCGAGAAATATAATTTGTGTTAATTTTGTGTATCTTGATGGGACGACAGAAAAAAAACTTTAAAACTTACCCCTGCACTAGCGTATAATGTACATCATTGCTCGTGCTAGCGAGCAATAGGACAGCAAGAGCGGGCGCCACAAGCGCTGCGTGCGCGCAGCCTACCAGCAGCAATCGACCCCCACCTTTCACCCCGCGACGACCCGCGCAAAAGTAGATGTAGCTTTGGGGGAGATACCAGGAATACTGCGAGCTGAGGATGCCTGAAGATTGAAATATATTGATGAGTTAATTTGATTAATCGGAGTCTACAGCGCTTTCAGGATTTTTTAACTATGATTAATATAAGATAAAAATAGATATACTTGAGGAATTGACGAGAGCATATTTTATGAAGTAGGTAGGTTAAGTAGGGACTGACATGTATAAATATTTAACAAGAGGGCTCTATTTCCCTTTTTTTAAATAGATAGGTAGGTACGAGTATCTGTGTAAGTACCTAGGTAAAATATTAAAATTAAGTGGATGATTGCAAAATGGCCTTAATAAGGTTATCACACCAAACTTATTTCTAAAGGTTACGTTGGTGGACAGATAGTTATTTTACAGCGTGATGACTGCTAAGCCACCATCTAAAATCTATCAACAAAGGTAGATGCGAGATCTTAACAATTGTTAAAAAACTAGAAGGAGAAGGCATTTTATCATGAAGAGAAAAAGTTGAGTGCTTGACTTACCTACTGGAATTTCGAAAAGGCTATAAATAATTAAATTTGTATAAAGGTTGCGTAAGTTGCGTTCCATTGCATTTCATGCACATACTCTACTTTTTTTACTTGCTTAATGCAATCTTCGGTCTATTCTCGAACGGTTTTTGTGGCTGGTTTTGATCAAGTTTTCATCAAATAGCCAAAGACCGAAGAGTGCAGCTTTACCTCTAGATAGGTACTTAAAATCATTTATTATCACATGACATTACACCAATTAACTCAAATATTCAAAATGTACCATTAGATGAGCGAGTGCAATGCGTTCTACGTATGATCTAGTGAAAGAACATGCTGGAGGGGATTGCCTCCTTGCGCGCCAGGCCGAGGTGCCAGCACGGCCAGCGCCAACGCCCCAAGCACGCCAGCAACCATCCACCGCTGGCGGACCACGTCCCACATGTCCACGTGGTAAGAACCACGAACAGGCGCCGCCAGCATTTCGTCCATCGATGTCGCTGTTAGCACTTACGAAACTCATTTCACTATACTATATGTAGAAAACTTCATTAGCCATAAGGTTATATTATTCTATTTATAAACTTAAAGGTAAATCAACGTTTTCTGAACGGAAACCGAGGATATTAATATGCGCATTGCCGGTACGCGCATACTGCATTGCGTTTTGGACCCCTACTCTGGAGATATCGAATGTGAGATTTCGCTTTAACTTCAGTAGTAACTAGAGAATTGGCCCCTGCTATTTAAAAGGACTATTTCACCGTCAAGACAAACGCAGCCAGAGTTTGTCAGGTGGGACAAATGGGATAATATCGCGTTTGTCCCTAAAGGCGTGGGGTGATTGTGATTAAAGCAAGAGTTATAATTTGCCGCCCATGTAGATATATTAATTAAGAAGCATTAGAATACCTAACTAAAGTTTAAATTAAAAGAATAGATTCCAAAATATAGGGTACCTATAAAGCTCCCTAATTTATTTTATAAATAACTCAAGAAGGACAAATATGAATAATTAAACAACACATAATATTGCATTAAGTACCTAGGTATTTTGACTATCACAAATTAGAGAATGATTTTAAAAATAGGCAGGTCATAATGCCTACAGTACACAAGTATAACTTATTAATATAAGGCTTTATTAAAAACATCCTGATAATGCAGATTGCTTTGTAGCCTATCATTATCATTCATTTCCACTTTGATTGGTGGTATTAATGCTGCTGCTACACATCTAAAACAAATAAAAATTGTGTCAATAAAACTTACTTATTAAATGGTACCCATGGATCACTTGGAATGCTTCTATTATGAGAAGTAGTTACAGGTATTTAGCCTCAATTGCCTGTAGGTAAATTGTTATAAGACAAACCTACAAAAAGGTAGGAAAAAATGCACATAATATGAAGTCTTATCAAGGGACAGGGCACTGGACATTCATAATGTGAGTTCTTGATACCACATAGCTTGGGTTTAGATGATGTGTGGATATGATGATGTGTGGATATGGTGACTGTGTGGATTGTCCAGCATTATTTATTTATTATTTATCACTCTGGCCAAATTGAATATACAATGTTTGTAAATATAATAAGTAATATATAATAGTAATAAGTCAGGTTAGGTATACTTAACCTGAAAATCACTTTCCTGTTGTCGATTTTGGAACAGAATTTGCACTACTGATCAATTTGAGCTCTTTTCTACAATGCATAACGCTGACAGTAATTTTTTGAACACCACACCAAAAAGAGGATTTTGGATTTTTGTTTTGCGAGTTATTTACAAACATTGTACATTGAGAATGGCTGGAGTATAGATTGATGTAGCTAATTTTTACCAGTAGGTTTTTTTTGTAGGTACAGATAAAATTAGCTTTACTTACAGCTTATTTACTGACTGAAATAATATCTTGTTATATTGTGAAAGGAACTAAAAATGTTCTGCATTTAAATTAATTGAATATGAAAAGAAAATTAGCATAATAACTTACCTGGATTCACAATTCAAGAAATTAAATGTAGAACAAGCATGTTCTGTAGGTAGAATCTCAATATTCAGATTGTTAGCCCGGGCTGCTCTGAATACACCATCATACTTGGATCTGTCATTCGCTTCTAATCCAATCACCTGCAAAATTATCCTATAGTCATCAAACATGCTCCTTTGGTATCACATGAGGGTATTATTGTTAACTTGTTACGTAGGCAAGCTGAAGAAAGGGTGATATGGTGTTCATTAGGGGGCCTATGTCTAGCAGTGGACTAGTATTGGCTGATGATGTAGGTAGGTCTAGTTGTGTCTTATTGGAGGCCAAGACACATTTTGGGTAGCTGAGCCATGTTAGGTAGGTACTTACAAGAAGATCAATTTTTGGTTGCAGCAATTTGAACAATGAAAGTGATTCTGGGGTTATTTGTTCTGTCTCTGTCACTGTCCATGATAATACCAACCTGTGAGCAAATTATAGGAGTAGATATGAGTTACTAATTTGAGTGGATTAAGATTGATTAGTAACTTTCATGTTCTTATGCTATCTAAATATTTTACCTGGGAAATACCACCATAGGCCCAAGCACGGTAAGACCATTATTCAAACGAAATCCATACTGAAAAGAAATGAGTATATTTTAAGACAGTAGGTTGATGCAGTCTGAATACAATTTACGCTTTGAATAAAAGATATTTCAGAGCTTACCGTTGCATATGAGTCGATCATGAGTCCAGAGTCTTCTTCTTGGTTTATAACTCTTATAGTCGTTTTGCCTTCACCTTCGTACGCAGCCTTGTGCCTTAGAAAGCTGTTGATATAATTAAACGTGTTGTTATTACAGATGCATTATAAGCAAATTCTAAGAAAACAAGACTAACCTCAACATAGGGATTCTGTTTTTACAGGAAACAGCATTTAGCTGTTTTGCAAAGTTCGCCAACATTATTATGTTAGATTAAGATTAATTATCCGCTTCTTGTATAGTTTTAGAGTAAATTCGATAATTTTATTTAATTTTCCTTTCAAAAGCAAAACAAAATCAGCTGTCTATTCTGTTTCTTTTTTGACAACTTAAAATAAAAGCTATTTTACCGTACGTACAGTCAGACGAGAAAGAGTTGAAAATATATGAGGGCGCCACGATTGTTTACATGGTATCACCATATACTACGGCAAAACGTTTTGATACTTGATATTATTAATATATTTTTAAAACACATTGCAGTTTATAATTTTTTTACATTTATGCTCATCACATAAATGTTTGTCCCGGATAAGAATTAACAATCAAAGAACTTCTTTCCTTAATGATGAATTTTTGGTCATATAGCACTAATATCAAAATCATCCAGCACTTTCTTAGGTCAAACTTTTCTGTGCTTCGCGGGAGTACCAAATTTTCCGTAATTTTTTGTGCCCTTATCAACAATCCTCCTAATAGTGCTTTCATGTTTTCCTGCAACAAAACTTATGAAAATATCAAAAATAAAGGGTTGCACTACAAAATACGATTCAATGGGAAATTTCAGTGCTGCCGCTAGCGGAAAATTGTTCTGATTAGTCCAACAAATAAAACTGCATGATTTCAAGAAATTACTTAGACACGTTTGTTGTTATGAAAATAAATATACATTCATAAATCAGTACCTACTAATACAAGGTGCCACTTTACTCATGTACCAAGCCGAAACTGGGTTGTTGTGAACCCTATACCGAACTGATCCGCATAGTTGATTTTCAGAAATACATTGTTTTCAATTTTCATCACTTTACGCATACGCTTTGAAAAATTACAACCCTATAACTAATGCAACCGACAAAATTTTAGGGTTCCTTTTACATGTAATCTTTTTCAATTAAAGAACACATTCATTAATGCTTAAAATATAACTAGGCACGTACGTAGCACTTTTTTTTTATTTGTGGATTTTTTAAAGTAGGTACCTACATAATAAAGATTATTTATCGCGTAGTTATCGCGTAACTTTTATTAACATATCGATAAATAGTATTTATTAGGTACCTACGTAGACGTACCTACCACGAAACAAAGGTACCTTTGCTTTCCGTACCTTTTGATACCTTATGTTGTGTTAACTTAACTTTCCGGTGGAAGAGAAACGTCCAAGATTTCACTTCACTTTTATTACCACTTTTACTTGGCCACATCATTGGCCCCAAGACAACATTCTTGTTCCGTAGCTCAACGACAACTGACTGTTTTCCAAAGCACTGGATGTCGATAAAAACTCAAGCTCTCAGCTATCTAATTTTTGAACGGAATGTCAGTAGTCGTTTGAGCTACGAAATAAATAATTAAGTATTATAACAATCTCTTTAAAAATATAAACTAATATAAACATAGTCTAACAGTTGATTTCACAAGTTAACACTCCAATTTGTCGAGAGTTTCCGCTTTGATGAATTATATTACAAAGTAAATTCAGCAACCTATTTTAGAAAATGATGGTAAATAAATATAAAAATGTATACGAGGCTTCTAAAATCACAACATTAATTTTAAATAAGCTAACAGTTGTTTTAATGTTTTGCTGTAGATACCTACCATCTACCATAAATTTCGACCGATCCGTTCAGTAATTTTGGCGAGAGGACAATTAACAAACAAACGTCCATCCATCTATCCATCCAAACTTTCGCATTTATAATATATTAGTAGGTATTAATGTAATAGTATTTTTATTTTATGAGCTTGTTTACAAACATATATACCTAAACTAGGTACGAATAATACCTACTATATTTTGTAAATATTTTTTTTTTCATAATTTACTGTTTATTTTCTTTGTAGTGCTGTACCCGATTTACCTAGTTCACCCTAACTGCTAGCCGACGACGCGACGTGACGTCATAGACTGTCATTGGCCATCAGCCCGCTGGTGAAAATTTAGCCATGTTTTTATTTCTTTTTAATGATACTGAGTCTACTCTCAAAAATAAAATAATTTGTTGGATGGATGGAGACTCTCCATTTATCCAACAAATTCCACAAATTATTTTATTTTTATTATTGGCTGTCAAAGCGGCAAGATAAATACACATTCACTGAAAATTTCAACTGTCTTACGGTTCATGGGATACATAGTAGATCCCTGTGACTGACGGACGGACAGTGGAGGGAGGCATAATGTAGAACAGTTATTATATTACTCAGAGCATTTGATACTTGCTCTGAGTTATATTACCACAGGGTTACGTACCAGTGAAATAGCTCATTCGTCTATTGATGGCTGACAAGTTTTCTTTCTACATTGTTTTTATTTTATGGGGGCTATATGAAAATAAACTATTGTCGTATTAGTGTTGCTATTTTATAACGTAATAATAACAACTACAACTCCTATACAAAATCGATTGCAAAGTCCTACCCAAATAGAGACGAAAACTTTCGAAACGCATGTTCACTCCTGCCGGGCAGACATTCTGGACGTTGTGGATCTGAAGAAAGATATGGCTGCAGGAGGTGCTGTGAGCCAACCTAACCGCGCGGAATCCGCCCAGGAGGTAAGAAGTTTTTACCTATAGAAACAGTTCATCAATGTCAGTTTGATATCAGACAAACTTGATTTGAACAAGTTTTCTGAACTCAATAATATTTTAGATTTGCTGATCAAAGTAATTAAATATGTATCAGGAACGAAGTATTTATGTACCAAATTACATAGCACCATTTCAAATTGCCTACCAGAATACTGAATGACCAATTTTGTAAATGCTTGGTTTTTAGGGCCTATTCATGTGACTCATTATGTTGATGAATGAATTATTAGAAACATATTAAAAAGGCATTGTTTTCTAGAATGCAGAATCTGGCCGTGGAGAAGTGGGTTCTCTGCATGAACGCCTTGTGGCCTACGTACACACTCTAGAACATGTAAGTAAATGTTAAATATAATATCTGCTTTAAAATACACACAGTAATATGTATAAGCAAAGTACTGCCTGTTTTGTAGTGTACTATTGAGTTGCTACCCGCAAGCAATTCTATTTAAGTTTGGAGTTTTGATTGTGGCGGAAAAATAAGTTAACCGGCCAAGTCTGAGTCAACTTGCACACAAATGGTTCCATACCATACTTGATTTGATTATACTTTCGCTAAAGAATCAACAGAAACCCTTAAAACAGGCTAAAAAAGCAAAAAGCAATTGTGATGCGGTCACCCATCCAAGAACTAACAAAATTATAAACGGTTTTGCAACCTAAATAATTTTTTCGAGAGTTGGGGAAATCAAGGGCTACATTCATCAGTGTCCTAAGTGTCACAGAAATCACCCAAAATTACACCTTTACATCATCATATCTTTTTGTTTGTGGTTGTAATGCAACAAAGTAACTTGTGCTGTATTCTTCAATGTATACTTATTCTAAATAAATTAGTACTTGACCACTAAAAAAAAGTTACAAACATTCAAAGCCAAAATCTGTGCACAAGTTATAAATCGAGACAATGTCTAAATTTATTTAATTGAAAATGTGACCTTGAGGTTTGTTTTCTTTTAAAAGTTCTTCAGTTAATAGTTATTACTGTAATGATTTCGATATTTGTTTTAAATAAAAATGTAAATTTAGGTCTCTTGTCCTAATATTTAAGGTAATATAATAATTGACAGTTGTTTTAAACCTTCATAATTAATTAAATATTAGTTTTGTAGACATTTAACAACATCTTGTGTTTTGATCTATTTTGTTTTTGATTGGTCGGCAAGGTCTTGTTGATGGTCAGTCTATGTCAGATTGAACGAAGGCGATTTTGGAGGGAAAAACACGAGGTGTCAGGCATTCGGTCTCCAGACTTGGTTAAGAAAATACCTTTGAAAATACTGTAAGATAGTATTACAAATAATTATTGAATAAAACTATAAAAGTTTGTAGAGCTATCTTTGATTTTATAAAATTACCCTTTCCAACAATATGCTACATGACTTAGGAAATTATTTATTAGGTGGTGGAGAAGAACAAAACATAAAAAAGTGTCTGCTTAATCTTGACCTTAGCAGTCAAGTATCTCTTAGTTTGACCAACTAAATAATATTATTTTATGTCATATGTAGCATGTGTGCTAAGTCATGTAGCATATTGAAGGAAAGGGTAATAAAATAACTGAAGAACTATGTAAGAAAAATTAAATTCTATACCTACAAATTTTTAGTTTTCATGGTTTCCAAGATCGGAGATTGGTTTCGAAACCCCTATGGGTTCGCTTTTTCTGTCCTTTTTTCCGTCTTTAATATCTCAGCAACTACAGCAGCAAATAACTTGAAATTTAAAATAATAATACATTTCGTGCGCTTGTAAAGATTAAAATAAAAAAAATACAAAATGAAAATTTTCAGTACCTACAAATTGTGATGTCGTAATTTGAAACGATACCTAAAAGGTCAAGTGGGGTATCAAATAAAAGGTATCAATTTGTACATTTCAAAACAGTTTTTAAAATTTCTTTAGGGCTCATACTTTTTTAAATATTTTGAAAATAGTTGAAGCATTACCCATTCCCTTATCTCCGAAGTTTCCAGAGGATCGCCATCTGAAATTTATGTAGTGTTTGTAGATTTGGATCTATATTTTACAGAAAAAATATGGAGGAGTCTGTAAGCAGAACACTTTTTGAAAAATGATCAAAAAGGGGGGGAATAATTTTCAAAAGGCTACCTCATTGAGTAGCATATCAAATGAAAGGTATCGGTTTGTACATCTCAAAACAGTTTTTTAAATTCATGTAGGTTACATGCTTTTTGAAATATTTTGAAAAAACTCGAAATTTTTACTATTACGCTCTATAAGTATGCAAACCGATACATCGAAGTTTGAATTTTTAGGTACTCATTTAATAGACTGTAAAAATGATGTCGGTCGCAATACCAAACACACTGTAGATACAGCCTTGATAAACGTAGAGCAAAAATAGCCAAGAAAATTAGGTTTTGGCATGGGTTTTTTGCATCTTTTATTTAATATTTATTTTATTTTTATTATTTGCTGTCTACCTTTCACGGTTCATGAGGTTCAGCCCGCTGACAGACGAACGGACGGACAGACAGATAGCGGAGGCTTAGTTATAAGGTCCCGTTTTCACCCTTCGGGTACAAACCCCAAAAACATTTTTTTAAAATACTTTTGTAAAACCAGTTTATTATAAAACAACATTACATAATGTTGTATTTTATTAATGTTGATATACTCCAAAAGGACAGCTAAATCATGTTTGATATAGCATGGGCTCAACAAAAATGGTTTATGATGGTGCACAAAACTACTGCTTGTTAAATTACTTAGTATCGCAGAAAATACTAAAAACCACGTTTTATTTTATTTCTCGCTACTCATATAACCACGACCACATTAGGTCGTCTGCCTCATCACATCATACATTTTAAAATTGAGTATGTTCCTCTAGGGATCTCGACGTGGCGTGTTGAATGAGCACTCATACGCGCGCGCCCGTCTCTCAGGCGAGCGCGGTGCCGCATCACCGAGCAAGCGTGCCCGCGCGCTCCTCGCCCCTCAACCCCTGCTCCCACCCCCGGACATCATCGACGTCGTCACCCCCCCGAGTCCCCCGCCCGTACCGCCCGAGATCTCATTACTACGCACCGAGCCACCGGAACCACCCGAGACTGATACGGAAGACCCAGCGGAGTTGGATGACTGGGAAGCGCGGGTCACAACGCTCGCGCCGTCTCCTGCCCACACGGCTTTAGCCGATACGGTAGCAGAGATACTGCGACAGATGAGATTAGCGCGGCTTGCGTCCGGTGGGGGTGTTCACGCGAAGGGGGAAGCTCGAACTGCTGCCAGCAGCTTGCGTCGAGCGCTAGCTCCGTTATGGCTGGCGACAGGGACATCCAAAGGCGCGCCGGGCTGGCTCCACTCCGCCTTGCAAGCGTATCTTCCTCGCTACTTACGTCGTCTATACGAGGAAATTGTTGGAGAAATGAGGCGTAGCGTGCCGCAATTGGCGGAAAGATTGACAAGCTCGTGGGCGCCTCCACCTGTAAGCATGTCTTCGCGGAGTTTAGGACCTGTCATTGGTCCAGAGACTGAACCGTGGCTGGTGTGGGTCAGTAGTGGTTGTGCGTCGTTGGATACTCGCTGGGAGCGGAAGTTAGCGGCACAGATACACACGAGGGTACTCCGCGCGCCGCCGCCGCCTGCTGCGCCGCCCGAGGCCTGGTGTGCCGCTACAGCGGGAGCGGTTAGGGAACAGCTTACTGATGCACTTGCTGAGGCAGGGTAAGTTAATGTTTCATACCTTAGTCACTTTATCAAAGACTCTTTAGTTAGTAAATCTACTTTTGAACTCCGGAACCAAAATGAGGGGTGTTATACATATATTTCACGTGTTAATGTGTGATTCTGTATTTGGCATCATAGCTTTTATACTGGATGGAACGAATTGGACTAAGTTTCTTTTTACCCGCGACGGAACGGAGGCGGTATATGCGTTTAGGGTGTGATGTTGTTTGTATGTGTGCGTGTGTGCATTTGCACATGTTCCCAATTATCTACAAAACGGCTCGACCTATTTAGATACGGTTTTCTGTATTGGGCTTAGAATTCGTTGGCGATGGTTCTTAGCTGGGTAGTATGGTGGTCACTCGCTAGGGGCGTTATTGCGTGTGTATTTGGCGAAAACCAATGTTCCCATTTATCTCCAGAAGGGTTTGATCGATTTAAACACGGTTTTCTGTAGAAGGTATGGGGTTCATTGGCGATGGTTCTTAGCTAAGTTATATGGTGTTTAATGACCAGGGGGCGCTGCAATCAACGTTTTAATTAAAACCTATGTTCCCATTTACGTCCAGAACGGTTTGATTGATTTAGACACAATTTTCTGTAAAAGGTATAAGGTTCATTGTTGACGGTTCTTAGCTAAGTTGTGTAGTGTTTACTCAACAGGGGGACGCTGCAATGCAATACACCTTTTAAAATTTAGACACAATTTTCTGTAAAAGGTACGAGGTTCATTGCCGATGGTTATTAGCTAAGTTTCTTCTTAGGTGTTTACTCGCCAGGGGGCGCTGTAAGTCTCTTTTTTTACTGTGTATTTATTGTGTTAGTGATAGTGTTTGGTGAGTAGCACTTGCTTATGATCAGAGAGCAGCTCGTTCTCTGCTGATGTACCAGAACCTCAGTGTGGGGAACTCAGCCAAGATACTCACATATGTGGGTGATGATGATGTCCTCCTAGCCGAATCTTCAGCCGGCGCGGTGGCTAAACGCAACGGAGACTAGCCAGGTGCGCAGGATATAATTATTATAGTGCCCAAATGTGTGCGCACACACAGGTGCACTCTCTATTCCGTTGTCCGATGGGACGGCAGACTGAAACGACCTGGGAGAGGTCAGGCGCAAAACCAAGGGCTTAACAATTTCAATTAATTTTTTTTATTTTACTTCAATTAATACGGTAACGGTACACCACTTACATGACGTCACTTACGTAACTTACTACGTTACATCAGGCAGTAAGTAACATAGTCCTATGTTAGTACTTAATAATAGGTAAGTGAAAAAAAATCGTTAGTGTTTTATCCATTCCTAAAATTTGTTAGGAATGGATTTCTAACATTTTTTTTAACTATCTATTATTACAAAGACAAAAAAATAATTCGGGGGCTGCCATTGCCATTCTCTGTTAACATTAAAGAAATTACTAGGTAGGTATGAGGTAGGTAAACTCGTACTCTAGAAGTACAAATTAACGTATTGTTTCTATGGTTAAAGTATTGTAGGTACCTACGTGTAGTCATTCACCATTCTACCAAAGACAGTTTAATATATGTGTCAAGTAGAGGTAAGTAAGGTACCTACGCATACATTTTATATCAGCTTATGTAACGTTATTACAATTAGTTAAGTACGTAGCCAATAAACTGTTTGGTACATTCAGCCAGTTTCAGGGCAGACAATAGTTAATGTTTATTCATAAGTACCTAAGGAGTAGCCACGTAATGTCCAGCTATTTTAAGTGCCGCGTAGAGATGCACCAATGTTATATTCATTATTGTAACCTTATTTTAATGAACACATCGTCGTTACAACTGTTAGTTTAATTCACACATTCAATTAATTTCAGGCAGCCCCCGACGTATGTTTTTGTCATTGTAATAATAAGTAGATGAAATAAATTTGTTAGCTATATTTGATTATAATATATATTGCCATTGCTGTTTTATCCATTCCTCTTATTAGTTTGGGGTTTTACTAAATTATTTATTTATTTTTTAATTTCTAAGTATCCGTCGTGGGTTTTGAAATGTTTTTATTTTGTTGTTATTTAAAGGTGTCGTCACCGAAAGTCGCCGTGTTCAAAAAATCGATGCAGCCGCCGTTATAATGTTTATGTGTAGTTTATAAATAGTTTAAATAAAATTGTTGCCAGGGGTTGTAGCAATGGATTTGGTTGTTGGGTGTTTAAAATTCTCATGTCTATTTATTTTGTAGTACAAACAGTTCTTTTTCTTATCAGTACGCCTTACATAACTTTTCTTATTGCAGTGACCGAAGCATAATCCTCGGCGGTATAGGCGCGGGCGCCGCCCTCTGCTTACTCCTAGCCCGAGGCGCAGGAGGCGCGGGCGCGGCAGGTGGAGGGGTGCGGGGGGCAGTGCTAGTCGCCCCCGCACTACGCACCGCAGAGGGAAGCCGCGGGGCGAGGGACGACGCGTTAAACGCGGTCAAACTACCGCTGCTGATGATTGTAGGGACGCATGCTCATGACTCTAGCAGAGCTATTGCTAATGAAGTCTGCGGTGAGTTATAGTTTATGATTATAAAAATCATAAAATTTACTGTTTGCCGGTTCATTTTCCGATAATTTCATTGAACTTCATAAAATGTTACGGGTACTAAAAGATACAGTAAAGTTTAACAACAATTCATATTTTTTTATTTGGTGTAAAAAGTCGTAAAATGTTATAAAAATAGGCATTCCTAGCCTTTTCTCGCGAAAACAACGAAAACACCCTGTTTTTCGGTAAAAAAAAACTAAGTTATTTGAGGATTATACTTAAAAAGCAAAATACAAGCATAAAATACAGACATTTGATGTACTAAAAAAATCTATAAAGTTTCAACAAAATATATACAATATAAAAGTTATCAGATTCACTGTTGCGTTTTCCTATAGTATAAAACGACAAACATTTCGAATGCAACTTCTCGAGTAATACTTTGTGTTTTTTACATCTCTCGAGTTTGGGCTTGTTTGGTTTGTCTTCACTACTACTCTAGTCTTAGATGAAGTCCAGAATCCTGATGATGGAGTGGGAATGTTGCCATAGAAACTCTGTAATTAAACCATGTAACCCTCTCGAGTTTGGGCTTGTTTGGTTTGTCTTCACTACTACTCTAGTCTTAGATGAAGTCCAGAATCCTGATGATGGAGTGGGAAAGTTGCCATAGAAACTCTGTAACTAAACCATGTAACCTTCTCGAGTTTGGGCTCGAGAGGGTTACATGTTATATTAATCTAGATGTCCCGGCGAACAGTGTCCTTTTTTCGTAAGCGGTTAAAAATTTAACAAATTGAAAGTTTGGAAATTTCGAGTCATAGAGGTATAATAATGAGTAAAAATGCCAGTTAAAAAAAACGATTTTACGTAGGTAATATACATATATTAAAAATCCATATTACCTGTATATTGAAATCAGTTAAGTATACAGAATAAAAATATATTAATGTAAGAATAAATATCATTAGTATTTTTACAAACAAAAAAAGTATCATGTGTATCCTATAGAATACCGCTCAGCATGCGTTGCTGCGTCTGTGTGCTCTGCGCATGTAGTAGTACAAATTCAATACCTAAAATTGAAGCGCGTCTCTTCGTAAATGCGTCCATAAGTACGTTTACTATATTATGAAATGTAGATCACTCGGATATGAGCCTTGAGGTTTATCTGATTTACCAAGTCTTATCATTAACAAAACAAAGAAACAAACAGACAGACAGGCACTAGAGTCAATAGTGTCATGTCAACACTGATGGCATAAATACTAAACGAATGGGTATAATTGGCAATGATTAAAAATGATGTGATTTTTTTAAATTCGACCGAAAAGAAAGAGACTGCAACATTTATAGTGCTGACTAATTTAGTGTAGTTTTTGTGACATTTGAATTGATAACTTGTCTTGCATGAGGCCAATTTGGTCTCGCTTACCAAACTTTGTATCGCATCAAACCGTAGCCAGTGATGATTATCAGAAGTCATAAATAACTATGATATTTGATTTTCCAGAGCGCGGCAACACAAACGGCTGCGGTCCTCGCCGCGTTTTGGAGGTGCACGGCGCGGACTCAGTGCTGCGGCTCGCGCGCCGCCACCGCCGCCGGCTGGCGCTGCCGCAGCAGGCGCTGGACCACGCACTCGTGGTGAGGAGAACATTTATATATCACTATAGTGTAGTGAAATGGGGGGTATCGGCTTCTTATCTTACTGACAGTTGTCGCTTTTATGTGAGCTGTCTCATGCCTATAGGGGATCTACCACCTCACACTTTTGTGGAACGAATGTCTAAAAACTTTTTAAAATCTTGTTACGTTTTAGGCGTTATAGTTATGTCAATGGTTTGTTTCCGTTTGCTCATTCGAGTTGCGTTCTATGGACCTTTAACTTCAAATATATTGTTTGTATCTAATCTAGTCTAATTTCCAGGAGGAATGCGTCCGCTGGGCAGTAGAAACCGCAGAGGGAGAGACGACTCCCGAAGCTCCCTCACCGCCTGCGCCCCCGCGCAGGCATTTACCGTCTATTACACAGATTGGTTCGTTCAACTATAACTTTTACCTCACACGTGCGTCCTGCTACGTATTGCTGAATATGCCTCTACCAAACAAAAGGGGTCTTGCCATAATCCACTACGCATGACATGCGGATTGGAGTGTTAAAAATACACAGAAAGATTCTGCTGCCCTTTCTCTCATCCTTAGGCACAACTTACAACAACTACAGGCTGGGTTGGTAGGGTTGATTTTACGCCGCAACCAGCATGGCCAATTAAAACTTACGATTACCTACTCTACTACTATAATTGTTCTAACTTGCGTTTGCCATCTCAATAGACGGTAAAGGTGTAACAATTTACACCTTTATAACCATGGTCAGAATGTTGTAACTCCATGTATTGTAATAGAAGGTGGGCCATGAATTCGTTAACATTAAAAAAAAACATAAAATGAACCATTTGACATGTATAAATTTTTTTTATTTACCGGCATAATAATCGTTTTTTTTTAATACAATCTTCTAAATGACCACTGTCTCGACTTTTGGATTCTTCTAAGCGAGAACCGAAATTTGACCGACCTGGTTTGGACGAACCGACTCCTTTTGCTGAAATTGCAACCCATACAGTAACTTTAGGCGAATGATAAGTTTTAGGATTTTCGCTGCTCTAAAATCTGCAAATCTGTTTAATAAGATGTCCGTTGAGGTGAAAATCTGCTTCGTTAGAAAATAAGACATTGTCATAATTGCTGAATTAATCCAACATTGTTTCGGCAAACGATTTGCATGAATTTACATAATTTGGATCATAGATGGATGTAATTTTAAATATGATTTCAAAGTACGTCGTGAAGATGTGCGGGATAATCCTAATCCTCGGCCGAATGTTTGCGTGTCGATAAATCTGGATCACGTTGAACTGAAGCGGAAACTTTCTGCAAGTTCTCATCGCTCCGAGAAGTCCGTAGGTCGCCAGTTTGCTTCACATTTAGTGTTGATCCCGTCTCTTTGAACTTCTTCACCCATTTCTTTATCACAGGAGCACTCGGACACTGATTCAAGTCGTGTACATCGTATTCAACGCGAAATAAGCGTCTCACAGTTATGAGCGAACTATTGTTTAAATAAAATAATTTTACACAAAAGGCACGCTGCGTTCTCATGAAGCGATCTATTGTGATGAAATTTCCGAGAAACAAGCTAGCAGTAAAAGCCATCCACAGGCCCCGCACGGCTTGTGTTCGCACGGGATATTAGATTTAAATGTAAACGAATTCATGGCCCATCCTGTGCTTTCGTGCTTTGATTGAAGAATATTTAATGCAACAACAAACACTTTGAAACTCGAGGTACAGAGATCTGTTGGGTAGGTACATTTTGTCCTGAGTCCTAATAGTCCAGTCATTTAGTAGTTTTACCTAATGGGTAATTTTAGAGATTTCGATGTGCTCTTTCCGAATTTCAATTTTGCCGCTCGCGCCGCCATATTGGAAAACTGGCTCCTAATAACAGTGTTTTATTTCGCTCTATCCATCTTTTTTTCCCTCTTGTTAGTTTCGTTAGGGAAATAAACCCTTATGGTCTGTTCGTCGTTTTCCCCCTCTTGAGCTCCCTCATATCTCAGCACCAATCTTAGCAATAGCTTCGGTAGTTGCTGAGTTCATAAACTTGAAATTTAAAATAATATTAAATATCGCTTGTACAGATTAAAATAAAGAAACAAAAAAAAATTATAAAAATTTTCATTACTTACAAATTGTTAAGTCAGTGAGTGTTAAAAGAGACAAGGTGAAAGTTATTGATTTGTACCTTTCAAAACAGTTTTGAAATGTTTCTAGGTTTCATACATTTTAAATAAGTCGAAAAAAATACCGTTTTCCGACCCCTTAGCTCTGGTGCGAGCCGCAAATATAACAGATGGGAAACTTGAAATCATGCAAGAGCACATCGAAATCTATAAAATTACCCATTTTCAAAACTCCCGGAAAAGTTTTCAGGTAACCTTGAATTTTCGAACCAAATGACTGGACTGCTATATTTTTTTGTTACTTAATATTATATTTATCGTCTTATTACAGATATCGATGCTGATGAGGAATACTCTCACTTACCGTCGAGTGTATCAATACCTGTTTCTAAGCCTGGATCAGTAGGAGCTCATACCTCTCAGTCAGTATTATCCCTAGTTATCTTTGCGTCGCAGTATCAAAAGTTGGCTTTTGTAGAATTTTCAACTAATTGAAAGAAATTAAAGAAAGAAAATAATTTTATTTACCGTAAATCTACTATACAACACAATAATTTAAGACACGAATGAATCCTAGGCTTAGCTGCTTATTTTGTGCGGGTTTAGTGCAAATATGGCTTACACTCAGCATTGCGCTGGATAGACACTGGTGTGTCCAACCAGTGCTGATTTTCAGTGCAGGCCAGGGCCAGGTCACGTTACGATCTTCTGTGGTATGGCCACAGATAGTCGTGATGTGACCTGGCAACTACCAGCAGTTTCAGTATTATAATGAAAATTACCTTATTGTAATTTTTTTGCAGGGGTACCAGGTCAATAGAAATAGCAGGTAAGTCTTATTTTAGTTATTTATTTATTTGATTGAACTACCTACCTTCAGATGATTATACAAAGGGCCAGAAAACCGTTGCAAAATATAAGAATCCAATTATTTAATAACAATTCCACTGAGATCTCAGTGTCAAAGTCAAGTTTTGTTGTGTCCTGATAACGTCTCGTGGAGAGATGAAACTAGTTGACGACTTTGATATACTTTTTGTTGTATCTTATCAGATAAGGTTTTACGCGGAATTGTTACTAACAACGGATTTCTGCAAAGAAAAGCCTGAAAATATTATTAAAAAAAAAACTTAACTCTTAAATAATGGTGCTCAATAATCTGGGATCACACCCAAAACCATAAAGAACCACTTTTCACATAAAAGGTAGTACATTTCTAAGTACATATTGGTGCAACATGTCTAGAATAAACATAATATTGAAAAGAAACAGGTCTGTAACCCTTGTCATTTAGCATAACAATGATAGTTTTATACACGTTTTCAATATCTATTTAACCCACAGAGGGCCGCGTAGTATCCCGTTCAGCAGGAGGGACCCCGTTAACCCTTCTCCCGCCGCGCCGCAGCACCCCGTCGTCCCCGGCAGTCAAACCCGCGACCCCCGCGCACTCCGTCGCAGATATCATGCAGATGCCAATAGTGTTTGCTGATGACAATGGCACAGGTAACTTGGTTTAACGAGCTCCCTTTTCCAACAAACGACATACATCGTCGGTTATAATTGATTTCCATCAGGTAAGATCGTGGTCATATTAAGGTCTATTGATTATTACAAAAGCTACTTTGACATGAGGGGCTCGAATAAACACGGCTGGCCGAGCCCCCTTGATGTCAAACAAACGCTTTGAATATGGATCGTTGTGTAAACCACCATCCCACGCGCCCTCCGTTGCTGATATCGTGCAAATGCCGATTGTGTTCGCTGATAATAATGCCCAGGTAAATTTATAAACTAGACCAACTCTCTTTCACAAAAGTGGCCCCTTTTCGACTCCCTGATTGAGCCCCATTCGAAGACCACCGAGCGCTCTTAATTGTGTTGCCTGTTTTCTTATACGAAAATTTACTTACTTTCAGATTCGAGTTCAACGGGAGGTAGTCCCGTTACCGTCACAAGTGGAAAACCGAGAGTAAGTTACACAATCAAACAAAAATAAATCTTAGCAATGCTCTGATTGCTTTCTCAAACTACTGGTAGCTCATGCACATGATGATATTTAACGAACTAAAAAGAAATGTCGACCGATGTGGCACGGGGGCGAAGGTCCGTCTGCGATGCAGGAGGTTGCGGGTTCGATTCCCGCCTTGGGACAATTTTTTGTACGATCTGCTAATATTTGTTGCGGGTGTTCTGAGTATTTTCTATGTAAAATAAAAAATATCTATCTATGTAATGTATTGTAGTAAGTATATCAGTCATCTAGTACCCATAACACAAGCTCTGCTTAGCTTGGGGCTTGATGATGATGTGTAGATTGTCCAGCATTATTTATTTATTTAAATTCCTTCTATCTCCTCAGGGAAGCAGTTTAACCCCTCCAGTGAAGATGACCCGAGTGATACTAGCGAAGCGCGGAGGTCGCGGGGGCCCTGTGACTGTGGGCCGCCCACGCGGGGGGCTGTTACTGCGGAGGGGCATGAGGGTTATATCAAGGCAGGAGAACTGAATGTTAAAACAAACGTGGAATAAGATATTTTTAAAAAGCTATCGAAACGATCCCCTTTTGTTTTTCGTACACTGGACTATTAGGCCTGGATTTGTGACATCAGCTTGGATAATTGTATGAAAAAACAAAAGAAAACCGCGCCAGCTTTTAAAAATTTACTTTTATCCGACTGATAAATTTAATATATTATCCAACGTGACATAAAATTTGATGCATTTCCAAAAAACAATAATATTTGTCATAATATGTAGCATTTAAGGACCCTACGATCTTAGTACTTATTAGAACTGTAAGTGTTGACTGTTTATTGTATGATTTGCAAAAATAAAAAGTAAAAGATTGAAAGGACAATGTTTTTTGTGAATCCTTTCTAATTTAAGTTTGTTCGTTTTTGTTAGGTTACTACTTTTCTCTAAACTAAAATGTTTTGTTTTCTGAATGATGGATAAATTTACAACATACTCTGATACGAATGTTGCTTATAACCAACAAGAAAAAAAATCGGACCTGCTATACTAACCTGAGGTAAGCCTTTACATTCACTCTTATATTTTCTATACGTCAATTGCTTTTGAACAAGGTTTATTGCTTCCTTTTGCATCTTAGTACTGGCTATTTTATATCTATAAGTTGTAAGATTTAAACTATGTGTTATTTATTTTGTTCTGGATTAATAGTAACTGCCTCGCATGCTTACGTTAGGTCACAGAAATCGAAATAAAAATAGGAATTTTAAAGAAATAAATTACCTAACGTCTCAGGTGAACATTACATGAACATCCTGCTGACGTATTCTACAGAACAGAAAAAACTAAGTAGGTACCTACGTGTTGGTAAGTCTACGTATTTCAAACAATATTTAACCATATGTAAACTCAAGCTTTCATTCTAGAAATGTGTTGAAAATATCAATACATTTCATAAAAAACGCACTGTCTTGTTTCCTTATGAATATTCTGGGTAGTTCCCATCTACGGGAGTTAACATTAATTACAGTATAATGTGCGACTTCCTGATGGACGATTCTGTTCGGCGATTTATCGCATGCTACCACGTCTACGCTCAAATACAACCGATTAATGCGGTTAGGGAGCATTTGCACCGAATGCGGCACGGCAATGTGCTGTTTTGGAAACAAAGCTAACGGATTATAAATAGCCCTTCGTTTATCCCTACTAAAGTACCTCATTTATTTTATTTTAGAACTTTTAGGAAAAGTTTCGCCTGGAAAATTACAAAATGAACCTTAATCTAAATATATTAAAAATACATTTAGGTATGTATTCATTCTGAGTGCAATTTATAAGTCGCTGGAAAACAGTCTTGAGGCTAAAATCTCTAATTAAGACTAGAAACACAGAACGAAAAAAAAAATCTATTCCCTAAACAAAGATTTCAGTTATGCGATTACCCTATAGGTACTTTCACCGAGTAGGACGTTATATGGCTGAATGTTTTTAGGTCAAAAACATTTGAAAAGTTCGTTACTTTTGTTTCGACGCTCCGTATTTCATGTAAATTAGTCCTCCACGCATGCGTTCGTGATCCTGCGCGCGCAGCGTCGTACGTTCGCGCTGTGCGGCGCGGCAGTACCCTGCCAAGCGGTCTGCCGCACCCGCGCGATGCCCTCTCCTGAGCCCGAGCTCTCTGACCCAACTACCTATCACTAAGCGAGGCAGTCTGCCGCCCCGCGCCCCGCAACCCCAGGTCTGTAGCTACGGCCCCCTAGTCGCCACTACGTCTCGTGAAACCTCCTACGATATGGAACGATAATCTTTTGTTCAATGCGCCTTGAAGTCAAGAAGGATGGACTGACTCCTCACGTTTTCCTTCCGCACATATGTACTCACGCAAACGGCTCTTGTGACCAAGTCTTGGAATGGACCGATTATGTATGTGCCTTTGCGATTACTGAGACTGACTCTGACTCCTCGTGTTTAGTAAATTGAGGGACTCTCACGTAAACATTATCGATCTGCTCGACACTGCATTTTATCAAAAAACAGACTGGCTTGCTTCTACAAACAGTCTTATTTGTCCCAGCTTATTTGCAAAGAAGATCGTCTCCGGATTTACTCGTTTAAATGATCCAATACCCACTTTATTATCTACTTACTCGAGTCGGTAATCCTATCCGCTTTAAGTTCGACATAAGTAGGTAAATCGATTTAAGTGACCTGGAAACCGAATTTTATAGCTTTGGTAAATTTGTCGTGTCTGGTGCATAGTGTTTTTGTTGCTTGCAATCAGCTTTAGTACATAATCTTGCCTCGTAAATAACTTGGGTTGATAACGCCAGTCGGATCGTATCCAAGAACATCAATTTTATCTTCGCAACTGCTTGGTATTACCATATTTATGTCGCTAAGCTCATAATCGCGAAGGGTTTTTACAGCAGGCTTCACTGACTGACGGCAACGGTTCCAATTGGCTTTTATACGATAGCTCTCATAAAACGAACTGTTAATGTGTTTCCAAGCTGTTTCTGAAGCAGAACTTCGACCCGTTTAATTATTTAATCTAGAATTGATCAATAAACGAAGAATCTGCAATTTAAATCGTAAGTAAGGTAGGTACTACTGTCTGAGCGTGCAATGTTCTCATCTCTTATTCAGACCTACGTCGATTGCTGAACTTTCTTATCGGCAATCTTATCCGTTGAATCTGCCTTTATTTGTGGGACCGAGCCTAATTTAAATTAGTAATCTAATTGTTTTGTAGGACATACGTGCCACTGTTTCTTCAAGTATCAAACTTCACCGTCCAGAATCCTAAAGTGGTTTTGGTAGAGTCGTGGTTTTGAAGCGATTATTGGATTTCGTAAATTCATGATTTTGAAGCGATTAGTGGTTAGCTTTGATGTTGAATTTGTGACTACTATTAAGTACTGTAGAAATTAAGCTACCTCGTCGCAATGATGCCTCATTATTAGGTACCTAGTTAATCAAAGTATAATAGCTTTCCATCAAAGAATAGCTCTACCTGTTAATAATATCGTAGAGTAGTAGTAGGAGGTAGGAAGGATCAAACGCTAGTTGCGTTTGATCGACTTCCTAAAAATCTTTATAGCTGATGTCAGAAAATTCTCAATTTTCAACACTGAAAAGAAATTTCCCTCGAAACTGTACTTATTCAGAAAGCGGCTGGTCTAGGCCGTAAAAAAAACTAATGTTTTACCTTGTCCTCTCGATAATCGTGGGCGTGAACCATTAATCCTTCACACGGCTTCTGACAGGCATTAGGTAAATGACGAAGGCTCTACTAGGCCGAAAAACGCCATTACTTTGCGTGACAAACCAATACTGTTATCTATAGCGTACGAACTTCTGTCTATGACTGCACACTTGATTTTCTCGGTCGAGCTATTAAGCATCTTTTTTCGGTTGGGCTATGAAGAATCATCTCAATCAATCCATCTGTCATTATTTCTCTTTTGTACTCCTTTAGCCCTACATTTTGAACAAATTTATAATTATTATTGTTATTTATGAATGGTTACAAACACCTCCCTTTACGTCACGAGTCATGGAAACGTGATGAGTTCAACATAGGTTAAATCATAAGTCAGATTTATTCTGAGCAGGCTTCAGACTTCTTTTGAATGACGAACAGTTTTTGGTACCTACAGCGTGGGTGTTTCTAAAACTTTGCAGACATTTGACGAATTAAGTATTTTTCGCTTTATACGTACAAAAATAAAGCGGCCCGGCTCAAAAAAAATTGAGAGCTGGGTATCCGGTCAACACCAATCATAGAATGAAAATCTGTTCTATATGTATGTCTATATTCAAATGAATATGATTTATTCAGGAAGGATTGCTTGTCGTGAATGTTGTCGCTCACTCAGATGTTTATTAGGTACCTACCGTTTATTGGATGGTTTATGAGTTCCTTTGTCAGCACTTAGGTACCCTACGTAGATGACTCGTAAGGCCTATACGGTTAAAAGAAGATTTTTTGTAGATTTCTTTTTGTGATAAGGAAGCCTACTTGTAAAACACACGAAGTTTCTGATTAGTTTTCAAACCTACTCTTATAAGATAAAATAAATCCTATTTTTTTATCCAAAAGCACAAGAGCATAAACAAGAAAAAAACTACATACTGATATTATAGAAGTATGACTTATATCTAACAATTTATATTATACTTTAGGTAAAATCTCAACATTTTGCAGTATTAGGCATTTGCCCAGAAGGTACTGCGCTGTTTTCAGTTACGGAGTGACGGCACAGTTCCTAATACATTATTATCATTACGTTATGTATGTAACCTACATATATCCTACATAAGATAGCGTTTGCGAAAAAACTAATCGAAACTACGATTTTGGTTTTTACGAGTAGACTCATAGGTCTGAGGAAAAGTCGTCGTTCCTCCGATAATGGCAGCAATCGCGTCGACAGCAACTGTTCCTGAACAAACCCATTCGTATGTTGTTCCTAGGGTAATGTTTGTTTGTCCTTCCATAGGCCACGTGAGAGAAGGCAGGATGGCGCGAGTGGTGGTGAGGTGAGCGCGAGCGAGGCAGCGCATGGTGCGGCGGCATGCCGGGCGGCCGGCGGGGGCTCGTGGCCCCTCAGAACACCTTCCTCGAGAACATCATCCGTCGCTCCTCCAGCCAGCGTCAGTACCAACTCATTACTAACAAACATCTCTGTGTTCAAACCTAACCAATGGGATTGCTCGATTTTTATGGCGTTAGTTGCGTTTGACACTTTACGACGTGAAAAACTTGTACCGTCATTCAACGTACGAACTCTTGGTGTCAAATCTTATTGGATTGCTTGATTTCCAAACATCATTGACCATCCCCATCTTAGTGACCGTTAACGCAAAATAACACAAAAATCGGATTTTTTAAAATTTCTCGCTGCTTCTAGCGTCACCTTAAGTTGTTGCTTAGGCCTGTATCTTCCGTGTTTCCCCTTTTAACGCATTGATAGTATGCACTCCGGCACTACCTACATACCGTATTGTGTTTACCTACATTGTTACCACAAAAAGTACAAACCACAATGAATTTCAGTTACAAAATTTAATTTCGCCTGACAGAAAAATTAAAAGGACGCATGTTGTTTAAGAATTCCATTATTGCATCGTTAACCATTATGTTCCGGTTGTGTACGTTTATAGCGTTTTGTCCCACATTGAAGCGTTTGCTACCTACATCAGCAGGGTTTTCTACGGAGACACGACCCACAGAGATCTGCTTCAGCCCCAGTCGTATGCCAAAGATATTAAAGTTGAATTTCTGACGCAACCTGCCGAGGTATGTGTGGCTGTGGGCCCATGTTTAACTAGAAGGGTGCATGTACTGGATGAGCTTCTCGTACCGGGAACGGAAATGAGGGCGTCCAGCGACCGAATGCATATAAAACAAGCCAATTTTTCCAACATTATTATTAAAAACCGACCATCCCCAGTGTTTTGGCTGGCACGTACAGCTTTTATCCGACCGTCCTAATGAAATTTACCTCAGTTATTATTCAATGAGCCGAAAGTGAGAGCTCGCAATGCAAATATCTCGCTTGCTTTTTCATTTGTACAGCGTAGGTACTTTAAAGTTCATCTTTGCAATTTGAAATATTTAAGTCTTTTCGGGGCAGGGCTACTCATCATCATACGCTAACCCTGTAATACGGTTCGTAAAAAGCTGTACTTATTAGCTCAAAAGCGTATGGAAATTTCAGATAAGGAAGATTTGTGTATGTTGATCGTCGGAGATCTATCTTGGATATCAGATTTTTTTTTATATTTGGCATTTATACCACACTAACTAAAACATATATCAACATTGATATAGCATTATTAGATGAATAAGATTTCCTTTGAGTAATTGACCTGACACTGTAATTAATAGCAGCCGAGAAGTGGACCGACCAAAGAGACCTTGCTTATTAGTGGGACAGTAATGGCGTATTATTATGGCCTGGGTCATCCCAATGGCTGAAGAAGAAAAAACTGTATCAAAAGTAGGTGTGGGTATCTTCTTTTCATAGCATAGCCCAAAAAACAGGTCAAATTACAGCTACAAGTTGCCAGAATCTGTATTCAAGCTTTGCCTACGATTTGGCAGGTCCCTTCGTATTGGCGGATGTGGGTTGTTATTTGTATCGGTGTCTACAAGTTACTGAATTGCCCCCCGAAAAGAATCTGTGCCAACTTATGATCAATTTATTTTACACGGTGGGTTATTGCCGGATCAGAAACAATTCTCAGTCAATTGTAAAAGGTCGACTTGATCTACTGCCATGATTCTGGTTGTCATAAAACCCGTTTAAATCGACCTTTAATAAATGCAGAAAACATTGTTGAATCGGCACAATCGGCAGAGAATAATAAAAGAGAAGAATAAATAGATTCTTCTCTTTCATTATGATCTGCCTCTCGTATAGCATCACTTTTCATTCTAATTATTTCTCAATCAATCAATCAAATTAATTGCATGAAATACATGTTATAAAAGTTGTTATAATATAATGGAAGGTCACGATGTATTCTGCCCTATTGGGCGTGCAATGTTTTAAAATGTTCAATAATAACTATTACAATACTAAATAAAATAATACATAAAAATTCACAAACACATAAAGAAATAATAATACTACAATCATTTAAAAAAGTCAATGTTAAAAACTTACAATTTATCGGTCATAAATTCATTACAGGAGTAATAAATTTTTTTTGTCAATAAATCGATCATCTTCCTTCGAAACAACGCACAAGGTAATTCTCTTATAGACTCTGGCAGTTTATTATAGGCGAAAGGTGCTGAGTAGAATACACTTTTACGCATTAAGGTCGTTTTGGAGTTGAGAGTGACAACTTTAAGTTTGTCTCGCTTATTGCGAACCATGCAACATCATGCAACATCAACATCTTAAACAAGTAAACTATAATTTGAGTAATGAGTGGGTATCATGCCACATCTTAAACAAGTAGACTATAATTTGAGTAAACTTCACGTAAGTAGGAGATTTTGTTGGAAATGCTTATCAACCTGTGGCGTTCAATTCCGTAGGTAGGAACGGAACGCACCGGCGGCGCTGACAGTAGATCTGTCAGATAGAAAGTTGATAATGACGGGTAGAGACACGTGCGGGAGGAGAGAAGAAAAAATCGCGATTGAGGGATTTTACAGCCGGTCTCCTGCATTCTACGTTTTATGACTTTTACCTTAATTGTACGAACTCGTATCTTTCGTAATTCACAAGTGATCCGAAAATACACGTTCGATATAGTACATACCTAATGGACAATCTTTCTGTGCCTATCTTTGTGTTCGCGTATCTGTGTCAATAAACAGTTTCTTAGAGAGCATCTATTGTGTTTTGGTGTCAAGACATTCCTTACCTACCGGTACTCCAAAGTGGTGACCCCGTAAACAACACAAAACGCGAAAGAACACGCCTAGTCGCCATCAACGAGTTGCACTTGTCTCCCGTCAGACGAAGATTTTCCCCTGCCTATGCCAAAATCAATCTCGCCATCAGCGCCGGCAGCTACCTCCTCGCCCCTCGGCCGCCACCCTCAAGAAAGAGCAGGTTGTGGACACCACCTCAACAACGTTAGGAATTCCCCCACGCTACCTACATCTTCCGTGCAACTCCAGGAAGGCGCCACGAGTAACCTGACCAGCAGCTGGCGCCAAGCTGAATCTGTGCCACCAGTACAACACAGGTTACCAGCCACCACTGGTCAGTGCGTTCCATTTTACTTCGTTCATGAAAAACTGTATATTATTTTTGTTTTTTTTTTCTTCAAATTTGTTCAATTGTTTCCCCGCTGTTAGTAAACAGACCCTGGTATCTATTCAATCAAAGTGATTGATCAGTACCTTTTCATCAGCTACAATACGGAAACATTTCACATTATCAGACCACATTATATGAACAAGAAGTGAGTGAACATTACCGGTGAAAATAATAATAATATCCCTAATTTTCAACATCCTGTTATACAACAAGGACAAACGCTTAGTTGATAGGTACATACATGTTAATTTTAATATTACAATTGCACAAATATCATTATTTAAATATCCTTTGGTTATGTACTTGATACCTTTTAGTTGATAAATGAAGGTTGTATAGTTTTAACCCCTTGTATGTAAACTAAACTTAACCATAAATGCAAACCTAATACTTTTATTTTGTCATACTTTCTTGTTTTCTGTTTCTTTTTTTTTTTACCTAATGATTTAGGTAACCATTGTCAATCCTTGTAATGTTGCAACATTAACCAATATTTTATTTTTACTCGACTAGTTTCAATGATATAATTTTTTTTCTAGTTAGCTTTATTTTTAATCTGCTGTTGTGCTCTGATCCTCGTTTAAATTTAAGTATAAACAAAACTTTTGTACCTTACTAATATAAGCTATAATAAAAAAAAAAACAAGAATGGAGGAGATTGAGGCTCAAGTACGTTACCTTAAAGAACAAAATGCTGCCCTCCAAGCACAGTTAGCAATCTTTAATCAGAATCTAAACAACCCAACTGCAACTGCCGATGCAACCGTCGCCCCCCAAATTCATAGTGTATCAAAGGTGTCTGTCAAACTCCCTCCTTTCTGGGCTGACCGTCCGGCCGTGTGGTTTGCTCAAATAGAGGCTCAATTTGAGATAGCAGGAATAACTGCAGACACCACAAAGTACAACTATGTAGTGGCTCAGCTCGATACTGCCCATGCAGCAGAAATCGAGGATATTATTACGCAGCCACCAAAAACTGAAAGGTACCAAAAAATCAAGGATGAACTTATTAGAAGACTATCATCCACAGAGGAGCAACGCATTCGTAAACTTTTATCAGACGAAGAAATTGGTGATAGGAAACCTTCACAATTCTTAAGACATCTCCGCTCTCTGGCTGGATCAATTTTACAAGACCAGTCAATACTAAGGCAACTCTGGCTTCGTCGCTTGCCAAACCACATACAGGCCATTATAACTGCCCAAGCGGATCTGCCTTTGGAGAAACTGGCGGACTTGGCCGACAAAATTTTAGAGGTTACTCCAGCTCCAATAAATCCCAACGTTTATGCAACCATCACCGCCCCACAGACATCACCTGACATCTTAGCATTAGCTACGCGAATAGATGAACTTTCTGGCATAGTGGCGGCCATGTCTCGTGGAGACAGAGGCTACAACAGGCCAAACAGATCTCGATCAGCGTCAAGAGACTCTCGGGGGCAAGAACCCCAAGTATGTTGGTACCATAGAATCTACAAAACCAAAGCTGTTAAATGTACGAAACCGTGTAGCTGGGTGGATAGAACGGAAAACTCTCATGGCAGTCAGTAGCGGAGGCGACAGCTGACTGCCCCGCCATCAGTCGCCGACTATTCGTCACAGATAATAATTCCAAATGTCAATTCCTCGTTGACACTGGTTCAGATGTATGTTGCTATCCCCGACGACTCATTCGAAACAAGCTGAGGTGTGCTGGCTATAGTCTAAATGCGGCTAATGGTAGTGTAATAAATACTTATGGTGACACTTCACTCTCACTCAACCTTGGCCTACGTCGCGCCTTCAATTGGCGTTTTATTATCGCTGATGTAGACACCGCGATTATCGGTTCAGATTTTTTAGCTCATTACCATTTGCTCCCTGACTGTAGAAACAAGCGATTACTTGATGGAAAAACCGGCCTCTCAGCTCCCGCCACTATTGCATCCATTCAACAAACTAGTGTCAAATCAGTAGGGTTCAAAAATAATTCAAAATTTGACGACATCCTAAAAGATTTTCCGAACATCACGCGTCCTCCCGGTCTTCCCCGAACCGTGAAACACTGCACCGTCCACCACATAAAAACTTCTGACGGGCAACCAGTTTCATGTCGACCACGCCGCCTCGGTCCCGAAAAACTCATGATCGCAAAAAAAGAATTTGACAATATGATACAATGCGGTACCGCAAGACCTTCTAAAAGTCCATGGTCTTCTCCATTACATCTGGCTCAAAAGCGGGACAACACGTGGCGACCTTGCGGCGATTACCGTGCTCTGAATCAGCGTACCATTCCAGATCGGTACCCAGTGAGACACATAGGGGACTTCAGCCATAATCTAGCGGGATCTATGATTTTCAGCACGCTGGATCTCGTCAAAGCCTACCAGCAAATCCCTGTACACGAAGATGACATATGTAAAACTGCAATAATTACGCCTTTCGGCCTTTTTGAGTTCCCGTATATGACCTTCGGTTTAAGAAACGCAGGGCAAACATTTCAACGCTTCATAGACGAGGTTGTGCATGGATTGGATTTTTGTTTCGCATACATCGACGATATTCTAGTGTACTCCCGCAATACTGCGGACCATGCCAACCACTTGCGCATCTTATTTCAAAGGCTACATGAATACGGGGTGGTAATAAACCCATCAAAATGCCATTTAGGCGTTGAAGAAGTTACGTTCCTGGGTTACACCGTGAATGCAAAAGGTACATTACCACCTGCGGAAAAAGTCAAGGCTCTCAGAGAATTCACACTTCCAAAAACAGTGGGCGGCCTTCGCCGTTTTCTAGGAATGATCAACTATTATCGCCGATTCCTACCACACACAGCTGAAGTTCAAGCACCACTTATAAACGCAATAACGGCTATAAAAGGAAAAGGGGCTGTACCTGTTCCCTGGACTCCCGATCTTGAACAAAGATTTCATACTCTGAAGGACAGCCTAGCTAACGCCACTTTACTGGTACATCCTGTCCATAATGCACCGCTGGGTCTTTTCACCGATGCATCTAACGCTCAAATTGGCTCGTGCTTGCAACAGCAAGTCAATAAAGATTGGCAGCCTATTGCATTTTTCAGTAAGAAACTAGACGCTCAACAAAGCCAATGGCCAGCATACCATCGGGAATTACTGGCTGTATACGAAAGTGTCCAGCATTTCCGGCACATCCTCGAAGGACAAAGGATAACAATATACACGGATCACAAGCCGTTAATATTCGCCTTCAAACAGCGTCGCGAGAAGCTTGCCCCAGTTCAATTAAACCAATTATCGTTTATTTCACAGTACACAACTGACATTGTGCACATAAAAGGGGAACACAACATAGTAGCCGATACAATGTCTCGCATAGAAGCCATCACTATCGAAGCAGGCTACGAACCCCTAGCACAGTCCCAAGCAGTGGATAACGAACTACGCCAGCTATTAAATTCCGACGCAACTTCATTGGGTCTTAAGAAAATCAGAATTCCAGATACCAACAATTCACTCATTTGTGACATGTCTACAGGGAAACCTCGACCATATTTAACACCCCCCTTTCGTCGTCCGACTTTTGACCAGCTCCATAATCTCAGCCATCCTGGTATTAGAGCCACGCTGAAACTCATAACAGACCGTTTCGTGTGGCCGGGGATAAGAAAAGATTGCCGACTCTGGGCACAAACCTGCATACCCTGCCAACGAAACAAAATTTCAAGGCATACCAACGCACCACTGGGACATTTCAATACCCCCACGGGACGACTTAAACATGTACATATTGATATTATTGGCCCGCTACCAATGAGCAATGGGTTCCAATACTGTCTCACCGCCGTTGATAGGTTCACCAGGTGGCCGGAAGTTTGGCCTATGACTGGTATAACGGCAGAAGAAGTCGCCCAAACTTTCACAATCGGCTGGATTTCGCGTTTTGGGGTTCCAAGCGCTATAACAACGGATCAAGGGCGGCAGTTTGAATCCCATCTGTTTCAAAGACTTCTACAGCAATGTGCTACTACAAGAATCAGAACAACAAGCTACCATCCTTGCGCCAACGGCATGGTGGAAAGGCTTCATCGCCAACTTAAGGCCGCTCTAATGTGCCACGAGAACACATGGTCCAGGGCATTGCCTATAGTACTTCTAGGCATGCGAACCGCTCTTAAAGAAGATTTGAAATCATCTTCGGCGGAATTATTATATGGAGAACCCTTACGGCTGCCAGGAGAACTCATTGTTGCCCCAGTTTCAGCCGAACATCCTGAAGACATAGCAGACTTCGTTGAACAACTGCGTATAAAAATGGCAAAATTACGCCCTACACCCGGCTCTTACCACGGACAACACAAGATGTTCATCTCCAAAGAACTGTCTACTTCCACACACGTTTTTCTCCGAGACGACACTGTTCGTAGACCATTGCAATCTCCCTACACAGGTCCCTACGAGATCATCAAGCGTACGGACAAGACGATAACGCTCAGTATAAGGGGAAGGAATGTAGTCGTTAGCCTAGACCGCATCAAACCCGCCCACGTAGAATACAAAGATGTTACTTCATCAGAAATTTTACCAGCAACCCCAACTTCTTCCCAACCCGTAAAAATAGGCCCGTCGTCGTCTGCCCCTCGGACTAAATCGCCTCCGAACAAGAATCGTACAATAAAACCATTGGAAACAAAAGAACCGGAGTATACCACACGGTCGGGTCGCAAAGTCCATTTCGCGAGACCTTTCGACCTGTAATAATTTTTATTTTCTCGACTATATTTAATATTTTTTTTTTTTGTGTTTTTTAAATTTATTCTGTTACATTTTTTTTTTGTTGTATGGCTTTTCTTTCTGCGTAGGGGGGTGATGTGGCGTTCAATTCCGTAGGTAGGAACGGAACGCACCGGCGGCGCTGACAGTAGATCTGTCAGATAGAAAGTTGATAATGACGGGTAGAGACACGTGCGGGAGGAGAGAAGAAAAAATCGCGATTGAGGGATTTTACAGCCGGTCTCCTGCATTCTACGTTTTATGACTTTTACCTTAATTGTACGAACTCGTATCTTTCGTAATTCACAAGTGATCCGAAAATACACGTTCGATATAGTACATACCTAATGGACAATCTTTCTGTGCCTATCTTTGTGTTCGCGTATCTGTGTCAATAAACAGTTTCTTAGAGAGCATCTATTGTGTTTTGGTGTCAAGACATTCCTTACCTACCGGTACTCCAAAAACCTAACCTTCTACCGATAAAAAGCTCATCAACAGATTCGAGCCTATGATGTGACATGTTCCCCTTGATCAATTGGTTAGGATTTAATCACTACACACACTGTCGGCTAATAAGCCGGTTATATGAGCATTTCTTTGATTTTTAATAAATATTTAAGTCGCGTAGATCAATATTGGAATCGAAAATTAGCGGATCAGCAACAGAGAGGCTTATAAATACTATGTTTAATGATAAATATTTATGACTTTCTACAGTATTGCATTGGGTACGCCTGTAAAAATAGATGTTCATGTTTATGAATAAATACAAATACATAAATACAAATTTCTGTGTAAGAATGTTCAAATCAAAGCTTTTGTAGCCAAAGCCTTTTATTTCTTTGCAACATACCTAATTAATTTTACCTAGAAGATAAATTTTTCAGTGTCATTTAATTTAATACTATCTCAGTCGACAAAAAAATAAAAATGTAATCTAGTTCATGTCTATATTAGCAAAGAACCCCTCATATGAGGGTGAAGGCCTCCTTCAGACTTCTCCATTTCTCTTTGTCGATTCAAACAAGTTGTCAAAACCTTCTTGTGTAAAAAAGCCTACTATAAAATATCAGATTATCTAGAGGACAAAAAAGCTTGGGACGGGATTTGCTCAAACTCGGAAAATAACAACTAACTAACAGGCTAAAGGTTTCTTCGTCGCTTCTTTACTTTAGTCTACATACCGAAGCGACTGAAATCAAAAATATCACTTCATTTCCGTGTCAGTGTTTAATTATTAGGAATTTGACCTTTTCTAAGTGTACATTTATTGTATTTATGGAAATAAAGAGTTTTTGACTTTGACTTTTGACTTTGACTTTGATGGCTATTGCCATCCATTCCTTTTCTGTCAATTTTCTTATATCTTCGTCCCATTTTGTTGTTGGTTTGCCTCTTGATCTAGTGCCTTCTGGACCAGACCAGGAAGTAAGTCGATTGGACCATCTTTTATCTTTTATTCTGGCAACATGTCCCGCCCACCGCCACTTAAGTTGCATTGCGTATGTTACAGCGTCTGTTACTTTCGTTGCATTTCTTATAGTGGTGTGTGGGATTTTTTGTTTTTGTGATACTTCTTTCCATACTTCGTTGGCATGACCTTATTTGGTTCCCTCGTCTGACATTCATAAGTGATAAATGGAAGTAAACAAGTATCTAAAACTTTTAGTTTCATAGGCATTGAGCTTTTTAAAACCTCTTTTGAGCTCCAGAACTTCCTCCAAGCCCCGGCTATTCTTCTCCACTTCTAGTTTGTAACTTTGTTTTGAAAAAGAGATTTGTTTACCCAGATAGATATATTCATGTCACACTCCATTTCAGCTCCGTTTAGTGTTATTGGAAGATAGTGATGGTTTGTCATAATTTTTGTTTTGCTAAGGTTTATTTCCAAATTTTCCCATCCAACTTTTTGGCTTGCTGATTATCATGTAAAATTTTCAAATTACTCGAACGAAGTTAGAAGCTACCTTAACCAAGGAGCTTACTTCGTTCCACGTTATGGTGTTACTACCATCGAAACGTATACAACCTCTTTGGTTGCAGCAGACAGCAGTTTCCTCCTGGCCAACGCGCAAATCGTGGACTATCCCATCGTGTACTGCAACGAGACCTTCTGCAAGATGAGTGGTTACAATCGCGCCGAGGTCATGCAGAAGTCCTGCAGGTAATACCATAATTATCATCAGCCCGCATCTACTAATCCTATATTCCAGCCAAATTAGATAAACAATAAATCTTTTAAATCCATCATGGTTAATAACACTTAAGTCATTTACAACTTCTTCTTTTTTGATTTGAGTTTTCCAATATTTCGGTACAGTTTCATGCGCATTGATCACGAAATTACTGAAGGCACCGCGCGTACACTCAAATCACTTAAACCATGGTAAATATCCCGTTGTAAATGACTTTAGATGTACAATGTTTGTAAATAAACCAATTATACTTATTTTGGTAGTTTTTTTTCATTACTTGTCGTTTTGAGATCCTTCAATAAAATATTGCTTACAATTATATCTAAAGATTGACGCCAAGCAACTGAGTTTTAGTTTAACACGTTCACATCTAGTTTGGCTAGTATATAGGGAGGCATGCACCGAAGTCAGCGAGCTGCTGGCATTCCTGGAGGACATCCAATGGTTAGACTAGCAGCCCCACGTCCGACATGTAAAAAGGGCCCACCTGTGGCCTAGTTGCGGAAATCAGTTCAGAAACAAGTAACAGCACGTAACTACCCACAGCTGGGTGTATGGTCTCCTCTAATTTGTGCCACTGATATAGGTAGGCTGATGGTAGGTAATATAGTTGTAAACATTGCAAAATCCTTACATCTGGTTTCATTATTTATGTCCAGTGACGCCATTTTTACATTATGCTATTGATTGTAATATTATGTTGATAGTTTCTTTTTGGTCTTTCGAGTCGGATATTTAATATCTTCTAAACATTAGCCAAACTCGATGTAGAATGTTTGTAAACCAACCACAACACAAATAACTAAAACTCACTTGCTTGGCGTCGAGTTTTAGATAAAGTTGTAAGCAATATTTATTGAAGGAAGGATCTCAAATCGACAAGTAATGTAAATTGCGTTTAAAAAGACCCGGCAACAGAGTGAATTTTAGGTTAAGTATGGGAGGATTGTTTACAAACATTCTGCATTGAGTTTGACTAGTGCATAAGTAATGGTAGTTCGCCGGTAGTCAATCTCTATTAAAGTAGATACGATTGTACGTAAACGCAAATCGGCAAACATTCGCACAATTTTGTCACAATAGAGGATTTTGTAGAAGTTTTTAAACAAACTGTGTTTTTTTAGAGTTCCGTACCTCAAAAGGCACCCTGATATGATCACTGTGTTGTCCGTCTGTCAACCCTCTTTTCTCAGGAACGCGTGGTATCGAGTTGAAAAATACTTATGATTCTTGCCATGGACCTAAACCTGTAGGGCAGTTCCCGTTGGCCTAGAATCATACATAACATTTGGCAAGAAGTAAAGTCTTATAGCACAAGTAAAGGAAAATATCCGAAAACCGTAAATTTATAGTTTAAACCCAAAAAAAATGTTTTTGATTCTTGCATGGACCAAAACCATAGGGCCTACTTCCTTGTGACCTATAATAATGATATTTGGCAAGAAACAAGGTCTTATAATTACTATACGGAACCCTTGGCGCGCGAGTCCGACTCGCACTTCTCGTTTTATTTTTATCTAACTATGTATGCAACAAAGTTATCACGAATAAATTTCCGGTTTGAAACCTCCTCCGATCTTCAACTTAATTTGTTTGAAAATTATGTTTTGTGGAAAATCCTACATTTCCTCAGGGAAATGAGCTGTATTGAAGAAGACAAGTAATATTCGCTCTTACAGGAAATTCATCCTCAGAGAATTACTTATTTATTCATAGGTAATTATTTATAACTGGAGATAGCACCGGACAGATAGATGTATCGAGAAATGAGGTCGGCCTTTGCCCAAAAGTGGAATAGCTGTTTTGAAATTATGTATTTGTTGAAGCTTTAGCTATGAAAAATACTTAGAACATCATGGTTATTTTTACTACTCTTTTGAAATACCTTTACGAGTTAGATGGTTAAAGACCATTACCACTTCAAGGAGCCTAATTGGTCAGTATCTCTTGTATGAAGCAGTCATTAATTCAGTAGGGAACAGTAAGAGCCCTTCCCTTGTTACGAACCACTCTGGCAAGATGCCACTCGCATGGTATTTACATAAGCCGATACGACAAACATACTACTACATGAGAATTAAGGTTGATCTCTTTACTTAGTAAAATAAAAGTGGATGAATCATAGAAGGATATAGTAGTATTAAAAGAAACAAATGAATATAACGCTAGGTTAGGAAACAAATGAATGACGTTAGTTAAGTACTTAGTTAAATCCTTGCTTTCGCTGTGCTGTGTTGGTGAAATTGGCAATATGCCTCAGGCATTTCATGCCCCAAAACAAATGGATGAAGAGGAATAGTTTTATGAATCTACCAATAGCATTATGTCAACATACTCGTATCATCACGTTATAGGCGGGGGATGCTATTGGTTGATTTCTAAGATTTCTAAGATTTGGATCAAGGCTAGTTTTGCACTGTTGAATGTTTTTGTATTACTGGTGAATATAAAAGGGCACTGGCTGAATGTGGTAAAGGTAGCCTGGTGGCACCTTGCCAGCCTGTAGAGATGCTAAGCAGCTGGAGTATAGAAGTTCTTCAGATGTTGACATCGCAGATACATAAGTGCAGTAGGAAAGAAGCGAGGCTTGTTCTTTCTTCCGGCGAGAATAAACCGTCTTTTTATGATGCGTGTCATATAAGACTGATTCTTCTCAGCTGTTATTGTATCATTTTGCACGTTTTGCATTACCCATTCCTTCACACGTAATGCAATAAGTAAGGGAACGAATTTGTCGAGAAAAAGAAAAAAATTCGCTCGAATGCGTAAAATATTTTAAATTTATAACTTCTTCTATAATTTAGGCATTTTTTCCTGTACTCTTGCCAAAACCTTGTCTGTGAACACTTAGAAAAAGTTTAGGTAAGAACAATTTTACAAAGTAGTTATTGAATGGTATGGGGGCTGTTATAGATCAGGAAGGAACTTACACTTTATGTATTCCTGTGCTATGAATTATCTTCTAGTCTAGGTGTAGGTAGAGCGTCGCCTAAAGCAAAGATTCGAAGCTGCCACCATGAACTAAATCATCTGTACTCGGCATTAAGGTCTTGTTTCGATCCAGATGCACCTGGATGTACGGAGAGCTGACGGAGAAAGAGGCGGTGGAACGCGTGGACCGTTCGCTCGACCACCACCTCGCCGACCAGTTCGAAATACTGCTCTACAAGAAGAACCGTGAGTATATATTCCTTTGGCACACATTTATAATGTTTCTTTACAGTTCTAAATACTTCTCTACACGAAGGTTAGTGGGTACCATTCGTTTGGCACAAATGTCATGACTCGTGGAGTCAGCACGTAAAGAGTACAGATGTTTGCGATAGGAACTGCGCCAAGGCGTGGAACTGACTTTGTTCGACAGATGCATTAAAAACGAATACTCCTCGCGTAAGAGCTAGTCTATAAGTACGCGAGCGGCGAAAAGAAGAACGTAAAAAAATACTAACAGCTTACAAAAGCAAAAATAAGTCTTCGAGCTTATTTTTGCTTTTATGAAACTCTGCGGCTCTTGCCACTTTGAACTTTTGAACTGCCAGTTTCTTTTTCACTTCCTGTTCCTCTCGCCGCTAACATTCCTTTTGCGCACAGGAAGTGACCAGGGGTTTTGCTAGTATTATAGTAAAATTGGGTATTTATGGCGTAATTGGGCGGGACATGGACATTCCTGTACTAAAGGTGAATTTATGGTTATCGTAGAAATAGCCATCGATTCTCGGCAGTAACTCCGAAGGATGGAATTCGCTATAAATAATCGGTAGTAATATTAATTACAATGTTAAAAAACCTAACAAGCTTTAATCTATCATAAAGATACCAATGCCACCATGAATGCTTAACAATAACATATCTATCAGAAAAGTTAGTGGCACGAGTGCGACAGCAAATTTTTTTATTGATTTCCGATTTCGGACTCAGCGCTTAACTAAGCTGCTATAAATCAAAGAGCCGATAGGAAAGCAATGCCACGTTTTTTTTAAACTAAGGCACCCGGATCAATTAAAATTACTTTATTCCTCGCCACTCCATAGCTCTTATGTCAGAAGTGTTTGTGATTGAAAGTATCTCTCACAAACCACTCGTGGCATTGAGCCACTCATAATATGAAATGAAAATGAAAAATGTGTATTACGACTCAATCTTATAGAACTAAACAGTAGGTGTCCAAAAACTAACCTAAAACTAAAAAGTTATCAAAGTGTAACGTACAAGTTTGAGAATCTTCTCACACCATAATTATGCACATATATATAACTAGGCGTAGCTTGTACCGCGCCATTAAGATTTCGAACCATCATTTAAAATCTGTCAAAAAGTTTCCTAAAGCACAGATTTTAAAGGTAAAGATGACTTGCCTTGGGTCTACAAAGTTATCTAAACTAATCTAAAGTTGATCTTGAATCGGAGTAAGGCATTTTATAATCGAATCTTTGTCGTTATAACGGTTCCGGGGGTTATAAGGGTATTAGGGTGTCTTTTTTAGTTCTACCGGTAGGTACTTATGTTCTGTTATAGATATTGTATTTTTAACTCCCGATGCAAAAATGGGGTGCTAAAGTTGGACCTGTATGTCTGTGACATTGTAAATATCTACCAAAAGGTTGAACCGTTATTGAGTATGCTAATTTTTATTGTAAAGACGTCTTCTTAGAGAGTCTTTTTAGTTATTTTCGGTGAAGTCTATTGTTATGTCTTTGTTCAAAGTTAAAACGTAGCTTTTTGCCAAATTAATTGCATTACAAATATACGTACGATATCGGTAAAAGCAACAGAAGGACATTCCTATATATTCCATTCTATTCTATCTGTAGGTTAGGTACCTAACTTTTTTAAGAAAATTAAGACCATAAGCGATTTATATAAAAAGCTAGGTCGGCTTTAATATCTGCGTCAAAAAGTTAGGCTCGGCCCGCAGCAGTAAAATCCTGAAAGCTTTTATTTCGTAGTACGTGTTGTGTAGTGTTTATTGGCGTTGTCGGCCTGTATTACATTTACACTCCAGTGGGTTAAGCATGACTTTTGCTTCGTATTTGCCGTCTTCGTATTTGGTTAGGTAGATACTAAAGACACACACTTGCTAAGTTATAATTATTACAGCGATTAAAAAAGAGATTACAGTTTTAAACCCGATGCAAATAAATATATAAAATATTGTAGCGGTAAAGTGGTCTTGAAGTGAAACATGTGCAGGTTTCAGACGTGCCCAAGAGTCCTGTAAAGTCTAAAGGAAATAAAGCATATAGTTTTGAGTTCTGTGGCACCGTAGTTTTCAAATGGATAAACTGATTTTGATTTTGTTTTTACATTGTAAAAGATGCACCTATTGCTTGATTGAGAGAGTTCATAGCTGTGTTTGATGGAAATGGATGCAGGCGTTCTTAATGTTACAGTTACTATGGGTTTTACTATAGGTACCCGTTGGTACCCGTTTCTTAGTATAAACGCTGGTGTTTTCGAGTTTTCACAGACTTAAAAAAAAGAGGTTCTATGTTCTCATGTTTTTTTTTTTCAAAATTTACTTGTGGATTTTGCGTGGACCAGTGTTTTTAAGATGACACATTAGAAGCAAATTGGTATACAAACTTAACTTTTTAACAGATTAGTCAGAAAAGATATAAAGACCGCATTTAAGAACATAAATATCGACCTCGACGAGACATGAACCCGCAACCTTCCACAAAAAAAAAAAACGTCCACCAGTATCCCTACATCAGAGTGACGCCACCGGTCGTTGCTTGCCCCGCGAGGCTCGCTCCATTTCATTACGTTTTCATGTACCTAACGCCATTTAACATTTAACAATTCCTTCGCAGCAGCCCAGCGTACAATATAATCGTGTTTGCCCTTGGCTAGAGAACTTTCAAACATGGATGCAAATTAGAAACTTTGAACAGCAATCCGTGCGTTTGGTATCTTTTTTTGTTAATTGTCTGATGGTTCCAAAATAAATAAATTAGTCACTTCAGTGATTCCGTGAATTTTGGTAAAACAACATAATGGTTTTTTTGATGATCGCTCTCTGGTACTCTAGTCACGGGCCTGAGCCTAGACGTGTAGGGCCGTTGCGTAGCGAATATTATACATAAAAGGTAGTATTTATTTTTATTTTATAAAGTTAGATAAAATCACACTAATACACAGAAATTACTATGTAAATATTATAAATGTGAAAGTTTGTATGGATCGGTCTTTGTTATAGAAGGATACTCCTTCACGCCATCTGCGGCTAAAAACACGGGACGTCGTCGCGCTCATGGTAATACGGAACGCGTGTGAGCGCGATAATATCGATATATGCGTAATTCGGAATGCATTAAAGGTAGTGCAGTGTGGTACTAAAGGTAGTGGTGGCGCCACTGCGTCCTTGTTTACATCGGCTCCGTAAATTTTTTTTCCGATAAATATAAATAAAGTAATTTCAAGCGGGAAAAGGTAGTTAATGTGTGTGATAAACTGTGAATATCAGGTGCAAACGTTATCCCGGCGATCTATTAAGAACTGTGATAAAAAATCGCAAGTGAAGATTGCATTACTGTTTGGTGAAATTAGAGAGAAAATCGAATACTGGCTGAATGAGTGTGAGTAGTAGACTATCACGATTACACTACACTTTCACACTCAAGTTCTAATAAACTAGTTTCAGAAGATAATCACGACCTCATATCATCATAATAACAAACCAACCAAAAGAAGTTCGTTACATTGCACATCACTCACAGTGACTCATACCAACACTTCAAACTCACCACACTATACATCAGCTGCTGACCAATCAGTTGGCTTACTGCAGCTCCTTTGTAACGCTATCTAGTGAAAACACTGCGAACTAGCACGACAAACAGATACACTACATTCATCTGAGCTTGACACAACACAGCGGTGGCGCCCGCGCCGGTCTGCAACCCAAGATGCCAAAGGACTCTGCTAAAGCTTCCACTAGTGGCCGCAAGATGTCAGTGCTTGTCACTTGCCATAAATGTAAAAAATCTGTTAGTGTTAAAAGTACGATTTTATGCTCAGCATGCAACAATAAATTTGAATTTGAATGCGGTGGGTTACCTGAAAAAGTGTACCGTTTAATGGAACCTGAGTCGAGGGAGAAGTGGAGATGTAAGTTTTGTATACAAAAACCTAAAGTTGTAATTCCTAGTAGGGATGTCACAAATGTCACGATGAGGAAAAAACTTACCTCCCCCAAACTGAACGAAAGCACGGAGTCAGCTCGCTTTTCAACTCCTTTAAGTGAAATTTCTCAGATGGACGATTCACACATTCTTACGGTATTAAATACGTCTTGCGATTCACCGCTACCACTATCTAGAAGCGTAGACAATACTCTATCTGATACCAACGCTGTGCAGGAGTTGAAGGAGTCTATCACTATGCTAACCTCACAGCTAGCTAGCACACAGATAGAGCTGGAGAACACTATATTAGAGAATAATGACTTACACAGAAAAATAACTAAATTGACCAAGGAAAACGAACTTTTGAAGACATTATGCCAAAAACCTCTACCAGAAATAAAAATGGACACAAATACAATAAAAAAAAGGAGGTTCTCAGCACAGTTACCGGACATCAAGAGAGCGATATTTGCCTCTCCTAGACCTCAGTCTTTGACGAAATCCGGTACGAAATCAGAAGAACATGCGATTTTCCAGTCTCTTCAATCTAGGATAGCCGAATTGGGTCAAAAACTCAAAAAAGCTAAAAAGGAAATAGCTTACCTGACGAACAACATGAGTGCACCACAGTTTGACCAGCCAAAACCAGAGGAAGAAAGTGATTCGGGAGAACCAGTTACGAAGAAAACAACACATACAGTTCCGCAAAACCAGAAAACACGGCCAAAAAAGATTTGTCTACTAAGCTCTAACAAACGAAACAAAATATTATCACTCGCAGAAGACAGCTTAGATAGTCACTCAAAATTGTGCCACTATCTGAAACCTAATAGTATGACAAAGGAGTTATTAGCTGACATAGAAAATAAGGTAGCAGATTTTACAATGAACGATTTTTGTATAATTTTGATTGGCGAAGAAGAATTTTACTCAACTCATGATTACTTCGATATAATTGCTTATAATAAGAACTACACTGCAAAAAATTAAACACACCAATATCGTTATATGCCTACCTACTTACAAATACGGAAAACTTATGAATGTTTTCAACTGGAGAGTTGAAAATTTTAATAATCTTCTTTACCTGGACACCTTAACTTACGAGCACGCATATATATTTGACTCAAATAAATATCTCGCATATGATCTCACCATGTTTGACAAATACTCAAGCAGAATAAATAACCATGGCATGCACATCTTATTTCAAAATCTGAATACTTACTTAAATAAATTACATGAATACGTAATCAAAAGCACACCAGTACAAACAATGAATACTCAAAAGAAACTTGAGCCAAAAATCTAGAGGAGTCACTATTTTTTCGAGACTAAATCGATAAAAATATTTCATCAGAACATTGCTGGACTAGTAAATAAAGCAGAGTCTCTCGTTGTTAATTTAGAAGAACTGGCGGAACAAAATATTGACTCAGACGTTTTGTGCATAACGGAACACTTTATAAAAGCAGGAAGCGAACATACCTTGGATATGCCCAACTATGCACTGGCGTCATGTTTTAGCAGGAGCGACAGGCGTAGAGGCGGCGCATGCATATTAGTTAAAAATACTCACAAATGGAGAGAAATTGAGGAAATTAAAAAACTGTCGTTAGTTAAGTCATTTGAATGTTGTGCTGTTGAACTTACAGATTATAAAATTTTTATTATATGTGTTTACAGAATTCCTAATTACAATAATTTTAATATATTTTTCGATAAATTAGATAGTAGAGAAGTAATCGTCTGAAAAGTAATACCTGTATTGATAACATCGCACATGATTATAAAAGGAAATGTAAGGCTGAAGTGTTTGAATTTGGGCTATCAGATCATACTGCTCAAATTATAAAAATACCTGTTAAAAAAAATATTTAAATTAAAGTTTTGGTACAAACATGTTAAAGATTACAGTCAAGCAAATATTCTGAAATTTAAAAGGTGTTTGAAAGAATTATCTTTCACTGAAATGTACAACTCAAATGACGCATCTATTGCATATTCTCATTTTATTAACGAATTTAAACTTTTTTATGATTTGTGTTTCCCAAAAGTAAAAATCATGATAAAAATAATAAAAAAACCTAAATGGATGTCACGCGGCATAAAACTATGTAGCAAACGGAAAAGAAATTTACTTTGTAACCTTAGAATAAACCCAACTAACGAAAACAAAATAAAATATAATCAATATAATAAACGATTTAAAAAAAAAATATCACTCAAAATATACATAAAATAAATTCTTCTATCAACAAATCAAAGACATCATGGGAAATAATCAATAAAACACGCTATAATACACCAAAAGAATCCATATTAAAAATGATAAATGATGATAATGAGTATGTTACTGACGCTGCAGATATAGCAAATTTATTTAACAATTATTTTATTGACAAAGTTAAACCAGTTACCGGCGCAGGCAGCAGGAACGGCTAATATACGTAATTGTATGGGGTCAATGTTTATGGCGCCGTGTTTGCCACACCATATAATTAAAATTATAAACAATCTAAAGAACACAAATAGTGTAGGATCTGACGGTGTAACAACAAAAATAATAAAAGCTGTAAAGAAATATATTAGCGCTCACCTCTGTTACATAATCAATCTCAGCATTGAAACAGGTACATTCCCGCAAGATTTGAAATTGACAATAGTGAAACCAATATTTAAAAAAGAAGATAAAGAACGAACAGAGTTCTACAGACCAATTGCTCTCATATCCATATTCGCAAAAATTTTTGAGAAGTACTATTACAATGAAATTAATGGCTATTTAGAAAAAAACAATATATTGTGTAGTGAGCAGAAGGGTTTTCGTCAAAATAAAACCATTAATATGGCAATATACGATTTTTTCAGAAACGTTATCTGCCAAGTTGATAATAGAACTCCTGTTTGCACCATATTTTGTGATATGACGCAAGCCTTCGACTACGTAGATCATAAAATTTTATGTAGTAAATTGGAAGCATATGGGATAAGAGGAAACGTGTTAAATTTAATTGCCTCATACCTAAGAGATCGGAAACAAGTGACAGAAATTACTCGCTTTAACTATAAGACCAAGTTCGATGTTATCTATAAATCTAATGAACGTGTAATTCAATATGGTGTTCCCCAAGGAAGCGTACTTGGACCGCTACTTTTTATTATATACATAAATGATCTCCCATTAAAAAGTCATATGTTGATTTATTTTATAATCAATAAAATAAATCAACATATGACATTATTTGCCGATGACAGCTCTGTCACAGTCAAATGTAATGACATTAAAAATTATGAATCTGACATTAATCAATCACTAACCTCTATCATTAATTGGCTTGATGACAATAACTTAAAAATAAACCTGACCAAAACGACGATAATGCATTTTAATCAAATAAAAAATAAATTCAAAATAATAAAATAGAAAACACTGACTCCATAAGATTTCTAGGTTTACAGTTAGATGACAAACTAAAATGGAAAACCCATATTGAATACATAACTAAGAGGATTAGTAGTTCGGCATACGCGTTATTTAGATTATCCCTAACCCTCAATATTGACACGCTCATTGTAGCATATTACGGCTTAGTTGAGTCGATACTGAGATTCGGAATAATTTTTTGGGGAAATTCTACGGATAAAGACATTATTTTTAAAGCGCAAAAACGTTGTATGCGAGCCATGTTTAGAATACACGTGACTGATAGCTGTATACCTCTATTCACAAAGCACAAAATACTTACACTTCCGTCGCTATATATAATTGAAGTGGCTCTGTTTGTGAGAAATAACCCCCCCCCCCACCTATTTCCACGCAAGTCAGACGAAACTCCAAGAAACAGACGTGAAGATAGGCTTTGTTTATTTCCATCCAAAACTGCGTTACTAAATAAGAGCATAGTGTCAATGGCACCGAAAATTTACAACAAAATACCAAAGAGCTACCAGAAGCTTAATAATTGTGAATTTAAACATAAATTTAAGAAATTGTTAATTGAAAAATGTTATTATAAGATTGACGACTTTCTAAATGATAAATTATAACTTTTAATGGACATGTATAGAATAATTATTATTAGAATTCAGTATCGTTATTTCTTACCTAATTTTAATTTTTTGACATTGCTTCTAATAACTCTATTTATTATTTTACTTACTACTGCATGTCATCTCATCTCTCACAATTTGTACACCGTAATCGGTAAAACATGTTGATACCTACATACCTATTTGTAAAATCTTATATCTACCTCATGTTTATGCAAATAAATGATCTTTATCTTTATCTTTAAAATTTTGGATGGATTCGTTCTAGACGTGGAATAAGACAATATGCTACTATTTTTATCTCATAAATTAGTTCCCATGGGATGGATTTAACCTTTCAATGAAAACAATGGAAACAACCGCAACAAGCCGCGGTCAAAAACTAGTATTACATACAACTTGTCATTCGTCCGTGTCTGTTCGTCGGTAGGCATCAAAAACCTAGTAAGTAGAACACTTTTCGTAAAATGGTCAAAACGGGGAGGAATCTTTTTCAAAAAGTGGGCTACCTCACTGAGTGTCAAATGAAAGGTATCGGTTTGTACATTTAAAAACTGTTTTTGTACCAATCTTAGTTTGTGCCCATTCATCGTCTCCATCCATTCTATTGCAAAAGTTCTACCTACAAACCCACTATCCATATTGTCCGCTTTGTCCACTCGTCTAGGTTTTACTTATTGTTCAAGTTTACGTATCGTGCCGTGTTGTTCTGTAGCCTTGCTGGCAAATTGCAGGGCAGGAATTGAATATTGAACGGCCACCGTGCGTTTTCATGGCATGGGTGACCTTAGCGGTTAGGTGCAATAGAAACATGATAGAAAATCGTTTACTTGAAATTATCGAATCGATATCTAGATTTTATTTTTAACATTTTGTGTCTAAAATCCGGTAAGTTTTCTTCTCTACACCGTCACTGCTGCCATTGAGAAAGTTCTGATTGGTCCCAATTGTCACTTGTCATTTCAAACTAGTTTCTCCCCGGGGCTTTGCTTGCGTTGTTTTCAGGATAATAATTATGTTTCCTTTAATTTATGTGTGTTTAAATGACACCTCCGCTCCATTAGGAATTTGTCTCTTTCTTACCTCGGTGTACCTACAATGTATTTTCTGTTAGTTCTTCATAACAAGCTAAGCTTCTGCTCACAACTTTTCATGTTATTCTAGGTCTAAAACTACGTATAAGCAAAGTTTCAGCCCGATCCGTTCAGGTTTTAGGCTTTGTAATACATATATACCTACCTACATTCAAACTTTTGCATTATATTTGACTATTTATTTGCCTCTGGTGGCAAAGAGGGTAGGATAGACGCTAACAACGTTCCCATTTAATTTGTGCTGGCAGTGAGTGCAAGTGGGAATTACAAATTCATTCTGGAACGAATGAAGTTGTAATGAAACCGGTTTTTCGGGTTGGAAATACGAAAAAACTAAAACAGCCTGTCTATCTATAAAATTCAGTATAGGACACGATAATTTTATTTTCGCCGCTATTCGCTACATTCTTAAAAAAATGAACTTATGAGTGTCGAAAATTTTATAAGCGAATTACACAAATTGACACTAGTATATTAGGGGCGTCAATATAAATCTAGCGTTTCCATAAATCACATTTCGTATTTTCGATGTAAGTACATATTTTCAAACTGTCTTTACAGACATCCTCACAGTGAACCAGAGCACCTATCTAAATTATCTTTCGGACCTTATTAAAACTAACCGTACCTTATTATTATTCCTTTACCCAACAATAAACTCGCGATCTCCACAATAATATAGTAGGTATAACCACCCCCAGGTGCTCCCAGATTATTTAAATGAAATTGTTTTAATACTTGTTTGCGCCAGCTTTCGAACCGTACAATATTGTTATTGCACTGTGCCTCGCGTGACTGGAACCGTAGACAGAAATCTTTGGTGGGTAAATAAAGGCCGCCTTATCTAACGGTAAAACTGTAATTGGGAAAAGTTCTAATGCAAGCTGACTTTTAGGACCTGCTTCTACCCAAGTGGTGAGGGGTGAAGCGGAGACCTGGTAACAATAGCCAAAAGATTGCAACTGTATTGATTGTCTGGTAAGAATGCTTTGATAATAAACACACCATGTGTTTATTATAGGACTTAAAAATGGATAGCATGGTGTCATAATAACACATAAACATCACGACATGTATTCGATATTTCATTTTTAGGTACTGTATGTAGATTTAATGTTACACTAGTATGTAGGTGGAAACCAGTCCTTTGGCATGGGAATCGTTTTCAATTAGATTTGCGGCAATTTGGTCTCTGTTGACGTTCTTTTAAAAGTCAAAAGTCAGAGTTTTTATTGTAAACTTTTGTCAAAAGTGGTCAACACGAATCGAAACAGCCCATCGCATGGCTAATAAAAACATTTCAGAAGCTTTAACTTGTAATAATACATAATTGCTCCACTTAATCTGATCCAGGGATTCCTAAAGAGAATTGGCGTATCCCGGCTTAAGCGCAATTAGACATTCCCTTTACCTTTGATGTTAGGAATTGGGAACAGAGGCCGTATAAAACAATGGTGGCAGGCACTCGTATGTATAGACTTATGTAAGTAACACCCTTATTCAAGAACAATAATGTGAGGTCTTACAGTGCTCACGAACGCATAGGGCCGGTGAATCCGACTCATAAACAATACTTGAGTGATTTGTAACGCGCTATGCATTCATTTGGGACGACCCTAACGAAAAGTAGCTAGACAGCAATTTAAACTAACGCATCAAGCAAATTTTGGTTATGCTCTGTCAGTTTTGCTTTGCTTTGAGATTTTGTTTGTATTCATATTTAGTTTCTATGGAAACAATATTGTTTTATTATGTTTGTGCAGGTTTTTATAGGTTATATTTATGTTATCCGCAAATCTGCCAAACATTAAGAGGGCTATTACAAAAAAACGAGAAATTGCACGGTTTCATCGTCCAGAGTGTATGATTTTCGTTTTTTGCTTGAAATAATAATCACTTATTAATAATAGTTCGTTTTTTCTACTACAATAATAATAAAACATATTTTAGAAAACTTCTTTTTTATGTAGTTATAATCATTCTCCCGATGCATGTTTAGGCAAAAACTCTCGGAGACTGGTTTTGGGAGCTCTAAATTGTAGATTCTATTGAATAAAATCCACCAAAAAATTTTTTTTCTTGTGACGAATATTCTATACTTGAATAATAATACCTCTGCATTTTCGTTACATGCCTTTATGTAAAGAAAAAAAAGGTTTCGTTTTTTTCAATAAGTTCTCTTAAAGAGAACTTAGCAACAGAAACTGTAATCGACGCAGTGCGTTCGCATAGTAAAGTGTCGCTTGAGTGTTGTTTGTGAATGAAATCGCCTACCTTGTGTACCACGAACGCAGTGAGAAATGCCTTAGGTACTTAACACAATATTGCTTGATACCTTACTTAAGTATTGTTTTTGAATACGGATGGATTTCAGTTCGTATTTTAAGCCGCGGGCCAAAGCAAACAATAACTTATAATTCTGAATAGCATTAAAGAAAAGTAAACAATGTTAAAAAAAATTGCGATAGGTAGGTACATATTTAAAAATCCGAAATCTTCTTTTGAATGTTCTCTATTTGACACTGAATGAAGCACATTTAATCAGACCGGGCAGTAAATAAAAGGATTTGGAATTTCGGATACCCAATAATATTTTAGCGAGAAATCCACGCAGAAGTGTGTGCTCGGCGTTCACCCGTAAACAGGGTTGCCAGCTTGCAATGTTTACGGAATTTCGCGATCCTCCGCAAAATTACCTCTCCCGGGAAAAGATTTTATTGTATCTGCGAAATAATTCTGGTAGTAGCAGGTAGGTTTTACTTATTATACTTAGGAAAACCAACAGCATAATAAGTAAAAGTATATAATGCATAATGTTAAGTAGGTACTTATACGTATTCTTCAACATCATAAACCCTTTTTTTTTTCTTACAACAGAGATTCATCGAGCGATAGCGTTTGAAATTATTAGCTAAGATATATGCAGCTCTTATGGGCTAGCCTTATGTGTATAAACTACTTAATATACAGCAATCCATGTGAAACACAAGTCAGTATTCTTAATTCAAGTCCGAATCACGAAAAGCTGTCGTGTTGAACAAGTATCGCTATTTGGGCACTGTTATTAGTTGATTTTACGTATCTTCGCTAACTCAAGTTTACGTCAAAGATGTGCCACGTACTCGTAGCTAAGCTGCGTAAAGGTTACTGAACCATAACCGAAGTTACTTTTTGTGAACCATCATCTTGCATCAGGATAACAATAACTAAAGTAAAATCATGTTGCAAGATGTAGTAGTTAAAAGTCCATAAAAGCTGTACTGAACGATATATAAGGGTGACGAAAGCCAAAGTTGAAAGTTGCCAAACAGAACAGTGACAATTTATTTATTTACAATTACCAAAACAGTTGTTCATCATCAAGAATTTAGGAGCTAGGATCTTGTCAAGGTAACCGACTCAGACTCCACCTGACCGTATAAAAAATGTTCGGAATTTTCGCCGAATTGCTTTTATTTGGAAACCCTACCCGTAAACCGATATCGCGGCTATTTCAGGGGTTTCAGATAATTGTACACGTGTAGACGTGTTCATGTCTTCAGCGCGCTGATGCGTGGATATGCCATTATTTCGACGGACATAACCGCTTCATAATCCTTGTAATGTGTTCCATTACTGTACCACACAGTAATGGAATCTTTAGAGACATATACATACGTGGGTTAAACCACAGGCATGGATGAACGGTTTTGCAGGTTGGATGATTTGATCTTAAATAACATTCGAAAAAAAACAAGATATTTGTTGTTGCTGATGCCGAAGTCGATCATTGTTTCTTAATTTGGCCTGTCCTCTGTCCATATTCATTGTTATCTAAAATCTTCCTCATCATGGCATCATCGTCGGTTAAGAAAAATGTTTTTTTTTACTTATTATATCCAAGTAAGTCATTAGGTTAATAACCTATGAACTTTTCTAGAGCGGTCTACGTCGTAGGCCCGTAGCAGCGCTACGCCGTAGCCTCGTAACACCACTACGCCGTAGCCGCATAGCACCGCTACGAGCTACGAGATACGAGAAAGAGTTGTTATGTTATGTGTAGTATCTGAGCCGATGTTTAGATAGGCACATAAACATGCTGTCCTTTTCTTATTGCCCCAAATGAGAAGGGTAGGTAATATTACTCAAGCGCTGCCCACGCACGGCTAACTTGACATCGCCTCAGATTTCAGTGTACAACGTGGAGTAAAATCTTATCGTGTGTTTCTATCGAAGCGGAGATGCTAAAAATTAACCAATACTGCCAAAAGAACCTCGAGAAGCTGTCGTGTTGGACAAGTGTCGCTATTTGGGCACTGTTATTATTAGTTGATTTTACGTATCTTCGCGAACTCAAGTTTACGTCAAAGATGTGCCACGTAGCTAAGCTGCGTAAAGGTTACTGAACCATAACCGAAGTTACTTTTTGTGAACCATCACCTTGCATCAGGATAACAGTAACTAACGTAAAATCATGTTGCAAGATGTTGCTCAACATTGCTCACTTTCGGTGTGGATGTTACGCATCCACATTATGACATTATTACGTAATGTCACAAAATAACCAAATCAATTATGATTTTCAAGTAATTTGTTGGGTTCGTCACGTCTGCAGCTTAGCTTCGTAGCACATCTTGATGATTAGAAGAAATAGAACTTTGCTTTGAAGTGAATGTGTTCTGTAGTACATACCCAGTATGTGTTACAACATAGTTGCGTATGAATGCTGTTGTCTTTCGTAACATGATTCGTTATGGAGTCTAAACACCAAAGTCGGCGGACCGCCGACAAGTTGGCAAGACACTGTCGGCTGGTTACAATATTCATACAATGAAAAGTCGTATTAACCCGCCGCGCTGAATCACCGACTTCGGTGTGTAAACTCAATTAGAATAAAAGTAAATGTGTTCCGTAGTAGTTAGTTTATGTGTTACAACATAGTTGCGTATGAACGTTGTTGTGTTTTGTTGTGGGTGGCGGGTGCGCGGGGGGCGCAGGGACGCCGCTGTGGCTGCTCGTCCAGGTGGCTCCGATCCGCAACGAGAGAGAGCTGGTCGTCCTCTTTCTACTCACCTTCAGGGATATCACCGCGCTGAAACAGCCGATAGATGCCGACGACCCGAAAGGAGGCCAGTATATCAATTACTAACCCACACCATAGTACATTCGCACATTATATCAATCAAACACTCAGGCTGCCCGTGCGTGCATTGGCTACTATCGCCTATGCAACTGGTAGGTAGTTTCCGCGATAAACGCACACAACGACAATGTTATCCTACGATAACATTATCACAGTGAAGAGTCTGGTTAGCAGGAATGGGTCTGTAGTGTGACCGTCTCCGGCCGAGCAGCTGTTGAGAAGAAATTCTACTCGCGTTTAATCACAGAAATTACCTACCAATTGCAGAATCGCCGCCATAGACACGTTTTGGTATTCCACATGGCGATTCTGCGACGATACCAGTGTCATAGTGATGTGATTGACTTAGCAGAGTTGGGCCCCAGAACGGTTCGTTAAACGCTCACGCTATTGTGGGGTCAGCCTTAGTACGTACACTCTGTCCATCCAGGATGTAGAATGTTTACTAACAGAGCAACTGGCAGATCAATCAGCTGATGCAGGGATGAAATTTTTTTTTTATTATTTAGATATGCTCTTGCCTGCGGATTCGTTTGCGGGATTTAGGATGTACATAATTTTGGTCATTATTTTATATTATTGACCCAAAGATGATTATAAAACCTATAACTAGAATTCAACAAATTAGTACATAACCTATCAAGCTATACCCATATATATGGCTGCTATCTTCGTGTCACTGGGCTGTGCTAGTGATATTAAATGTAAATAATATAAAGGGCATAATAAAACAAGACAGCCTTGTGAAATCAGCCTACTAGTGTAATTTTTTTATATCCTTACATAACCTAACCCTATACAAAGTGTATTGTCCAACCCTGATCAAACGAGATGTGCGGAGTTTACGTTTCATTCGTCCCAAAGCTCTGTTCATTAGTCCGGCCAAATTAAAATAATGCTCTTTGTAAGGATTATGTATGGTTATAGTGCTATCATAAATTCGCAAGGTTATAGTACTATCCAAAATTCGGAATCGTAGTCAAAAGTAACCAATTGTTTGCAACACGGAACGTCAAAACTGAGATTCGTTAGCGTTGGCACTGCTACAAAGGCAAAAATCCCCGTTTTAATCTTCGTTTTTCGTTTTTGACTTCGTTTTTCGTTTTTGACTTCGTTTTTGAAATGACGATTTGTAAATTGAAATAATTAGATTTTGCATAAAATTGACGTAAAGATTAAAAAAGTTACAAATCTAATAGAATTTATGGGTAAAATCATTGGAATTCTGTTAAGCCTGCATCATTTCGTGGTGTGGTCAGCTGATTTCATTTGTTGGTAAACATTCTACAAGCTCGATGGCTAGAGTATAGTGGCTGCAACTGGCCTGCAATATAAATTAATAAAAAGAGGAAATTGAGGTTTTTGCTCTGTAGTAGGGAATCAACCGCCAAAATTATCCTACACCTAAGATCACACAAAATTACTGACTAGGAGTCCAAAACAAAGACTTCCATCAATATAGTGATTCTGTGTGTGTTAGCCACCTAGTTACCTAATCAACAAATTTGTAGTGCCCAAGCCGGATCCAGATTTGAAACTGTGTGCTCACATTGTGTATTCACAAACAGTGGAACAGTTAACAAACAACATGGCAACAATAAAATTGACAAGTTTTGATTATAGAGAGACACATAATCAAAAATAGGAACTAAGCATACCTATTTTAGAATGGGGGGCCATTCTAAAATAGGAATGCTTAATTCAATCGTCCTGTCATCGTTAAAGATTAAGGTCACAGTATGTGCAGAAGTTTCCCGCAGTCACAACAAACAGCAGTTATGCGTAACAAACCATCTAGCTAACATGCTTCATTATATTCAAATTGGTAAGTAACTCGGGAGGAAAATAATCAGTATTCCAATCTCCGACTTTTGAGTCTATATCACGACAGTAATCGTCGCAAATATCTACTAAATTAGATTGAACATCTATAGTCTCGCGGGGTCGGAACCCTGATGTAGTGCTAAGTAGGCATTCCACTGAGTGAAGAGAACTGAGATTACCTCTAGGTACTCATTGGCATCGCGTCATTGACATGCTTTGGGAAATTAAGGACACTTTATATGCAAGCTAAGTCTTGTTTATTTGAATACTGCTGTCGTATTGTGAAAAAAGTTAGCGTTTAAACCACAATACATAGTTTTACATAAATATAAGCAGTGTTTTAGTATTTGGACGTGAGATTGCTCGGGTCATTGATACCGCTTTTTGCCGCAATACGGTCTGGATTCAAGATTCTTTCTCTGGCAGTGAACGCTAATAAAAAATACTCGAATAGGCTTGCTTATGTGAAAATCATATGTCACCGGGCCGTGCACGATTTTCTTACATTTTATGTACAGTGGCGTTCATTGTTAGCTGATCCCCAGTTACGTTTCCACATCAATCACATCATACAAAATCACATTAATTAATATCAATTTCAACTATTGTCATTCTATGTTACACCCGAAGGCGACTCAGGACTGCTATTTGTATCCTTATTAGGGCAAGGCCTTTGATCAGTAGTGGACGTGTAGTGGAAACTAGTCCACTCGACCTATGGATTAGAGTGGAATAGATTCAAGCAGTAAAAACTGATCCACCCGGGCTATGGATCAGAGTGGACAAAAAGTGGAAACTGATCCATTAGTGGAGTTGCAAAGTGGATCAGAGCGGAATGTAGCTGTATGTGGGCTGATAATGGTGTTAAAAGCACATGATTACCCGTGTACATAACCATGATATAATATTGTTATTAGTATTATTTAACGGGTATTTATCGCGTTTATTTACCTTTTTTGCAGACGTTTCAACAGGTTTACACACTGTTAAATAATACTAATAATAATAATGTGTTCAGATCGCGTAAGTTTAAAAATATTTATGATATAATATGCCTGCGACGCAGGAGGTTGCGGGTTCGATTCCCGCCTTAGGATAAATGTTTGTAGGATCTGCAAATATTTGCTCCGGGTGTTCTGGGTATTTTCTATATGTATAATAAAAAATATCTATATATGTAATGTATTGTATTAAGTTTATCAGTCTAGTACATAAACCAAGCTCTGCTCAGCTTGGGGCTAGATGATGCTGTGTGGATTGTCCAGCATTAGGTATAAATAAATAAATATTTATTTATTTATGATATTAAATTCATATTCCGTAATCGTCGTTCCACTGTAGGGCGCAGGCCCTTTCTACGGTCTTATGCTGTATCTATCTACATAGCCCGTGAGCACTGTTGGGTATTGGGCTTCTCTCTATTGCGCCTGGTCCTGTGCCACTCTCATCAATTGTTCTTTGTTTTTTTACTATCAAAGTAACCATAATATTACCTATCAAAGAATGTCATATTCTATGTTATAGGTCTACCAAAGTTCGCTAAGCTCGCTCCATAACGCGATCTCGCTCTATCTAATAAACCATGTTTATCCTATCAGATACAGCCCCACTTCACCCATAAATATAAGCATCCAAATTGTTGTGCCACAACGGCACATAGTGCCGACATATAATTTTTTATAGCACCAAAGAGGCAAGGCGTTCGGCCCGCCTGATGGAAAGCGGTTACCACAGCCTATGGACGCCTGCAACATCATTGTATGTTACAGGTCTATCGAAGTTCGCGAAGCTAGCGCGCTCCGTGACTCGCTCCCGCTCGGTGCTGGTCTCGGCCCTGCCCGCGCTCAAGGAGCCCACGCGCACCTCGCACCTCGCGCATGTCAGTACCCCGCATCTCAATGTAAACACGCACGCTATTTCTACACTCTACTTAACTATATTTACGGTGCTTTTCTTATAGAGATTTGAACTTTGAGGCTCTCCCAGATAGAGGCGGTGTGCGCTGGCCAGTACAAGTTGTATTTGCGTGCAAATTGCACTGGGGCCATATTCTGCTAAATTAATCACTTCACTGTGACAGTGGTATCGTCACAGAATGACACTTTATATGTATACCTTAGATGAAATGAACTACAGATTGAGGAAAGGTCGTCAAAAGTGGTTGAAGCCGTTCTATCAATATCTCCGTGAAAATAACACCGCACGGACTATCTAGAGTTTCTTTCATCTAAGGATTTTACGTGACGATTCTGAGACGATATCATTGTCATTGTAAAGCGATTGGTTAGCAGAATTGGGCTCCTGGCCGCTACAGCAAGCCGCGTTTGTCTGGGAGAGGTTTATTCGTGGCTAAGGGGGCGAAATGTTAAAGCCAAGCAATGGATCACCGGATCGCTTGATTGCTAAGCAGAAATAAAAAGTCAAGGAATTATTTTGGTTGGGTTTGACAACTCCACCACTAAGCTACGTGGGGCATATCTCTGTTGGACAGGCATCTTTAAGGTGATATGCCACTGGTTTTCTTTTTGTCCTCTCATATATTGGATCTATGAATTTAATAGATTCAATATTAATTTTATACATAGTTTGACAAATTTGTCAAGTACTTATTGGAGGAATAATACTGGCATACCACCTTAGGAACGGCGCTCACTTAACTCTTTCTCTTCCTCTGTCGGTCACTCAGTGCATCGAGATGATGTGCAAGTACACCTTCTATTGCTTTCCTACACTGTCTTTCCTGTCTTCGGCTTAGAGTTCGATTTTCACCAGTATTGCTAGATCACACCATCTTTTCGGGGTTTAGGATTTACCAACTTCTTAAAATCAAGGAATTAAAATAACTTAAACTAGACCCCCGCGAACGTTCTCACACAAACTTGTTCAGGCATCACCAATGACGAAAATTTGTTGCAGCCTTGACCAAAAACAACGTCAAAGCACAGCCTATAAAGCACTTACGCACTGCATCTAAGTCTTGATTATGAACTTCAGATTGATTTAATTTGAATTTACAGCTGCCCTATTTGGGTTCGAAATTCAATAACATGGAAGAAAACTTTCAAAACTATAGACAGTGCGCGCCGTTCCCTCCCCTTCAGAATATTGTATTAGTAACATTATGTAACGTTTATAGCTCGTAATGACATAATATCCTGAACAATAACATCCATAAATCATATACAGTATTCTGATGAGGGCAATTCGGGCCTCGTTCACAATCAATGCGTTTTATCGTAGGTTTACTGAAGCTTTACTACTCTATTCGAAATTACTATTGTAGCCTTTGGACTAGAAGTTATAGGTTGACTTCAAACGTATTAATGATGAAAAATATTTACTATTTACATTAATAGCTTCTGTTCTGATGTATTTGAGAATTATTCATGTATCAAATAAACGTTGTTAATAAATATGCCGACTAACAAAATATACTTATAAAAGGGTCCTCTATTTATTTAATTAATAAAAGTTTTACCAATCACATACATATTAATCACTTAAAACAAATTTAAAATTAGGTCCTGTCCTGACATGCAAGGTAAACACGACATTCACGGCCCTTGATAGCATTTCATCATTTAAAGTAGGTATAGTAAAATAACAACTTAACAAATATATATGTAGGTCTCGACAGAGCCTACACATTTGCTCCCCTCGGAACTAGGGTCTCGCCTAGTTCCGTGGGATTCCGGGTTTTAAAAAAAATATTTGTTCGTCTGGTCGAAGCGATGCGTGCCCCGCGAGCGTGGGTGTCTGGCGCAGCGCATCATTATTGTCATACAGCGGGGCAAAGCAGCCAGCGTCTTGGGGACGCTACCGACTGGTATTGATATGGATCAGTTGAGCTACCTGTTGATTGTTTGCAACAGTCTGTAGTTAGCTCAATGGTTTCAATTGTAAATACTAGTTCTAATTTGCTTCTATTATTTGACACAAAAACTTAACGTTCATTATTCTGCGCTGAATCGCAGACGTCCTTCTAACCTGACCTAATTCTATCATTTGTTTGCCGCATATTTATAAACTGAACTCGGCATAAATATCAGTACTTGCGTACCTAACTATAAACATCTAGGTATTAGCTTGTTGGCTGTTTTGGATGTGACACTCAAATCGAGAGAAACACGCGAACATCCGCGCGCGATTAGTATGGGACGGAACGTTGTCAAAGTAGTTGTTCGACCGATTTTTCAGTTCGAAATGGGATACCAAGGTACGTAATCACCCCTTTTTGACTTAGGACACATTTTTTGTGATCTCTTGCAGAGATGATGTTACAGAAATTAATTTACAGGAACTGTAAAATATTTTTTTTCACGCTACGTGAAAAATCGAAGAGAAGAGAAAATCAATTAACACTTTATTTCTTACTAGCGGCTGCCCATGCCTTCGCTAGCGGTTTTCGAGTAGCATTTGTTCGTCCTCGGGATACCGTTTACTCCCTGCCAAATTTCATTACGATCCGTTTAGCTGTTAACGTGAAAACCAGGGCTATTTTCGCTTTTATAATATTTCTTACTAGCTGCTGCCCGCGGCTTCGCACGCGCTTTTTAAGCCTATGTCCGTCCCCGAGATACTATTTACCTCCCTGCCAAATTTCGTTCAGATCTGTTCAGCCGTATATGCGTGAAAAGGTAACAGACAGACAGACAGACAGAGTTACTTTCGAGTTTATAATATTACTATAGATTATGGATTTAATAATAATTTATAGTTTAAAATTTTACTTCTCTGAGAGCTTATTTTGTAAGCCTCAAGAAATAAAAGATATTGATTTCGGTTTCACTGTGTATTTGTACCTAGGTAAATCGATGTATTTCAGTAGCGTAAACTTTACGCCTACCTAAGCGATAGATTAGCCATAAAATCCCACTTCAAATTCAAATTCAAAGTGCTTTATTTCCTTTAGACGTTACAGGAATCTTGGACACGTCACAAAATTCATTTTTATTTTTATTATTATGGGTAAAACTAGGAAATAAAGAGATCTATTTGATTTTTTGTTCACATCAATCTTTTTAAGGTAAAGTAAAGAAGCGAATAAGAAACCTTTACCTTGTTAGGTTGTTAGTTTTCGAGTTGGAGCAAACTTGTCCCAAGCTTTTTTATCCTCGAGATAATCTGATATTTTATAGTAAGCCTTTTTACAAAGGATATGTTTGACAATTTATTTACAATACCATTTCTCGTCCATTGGCTACCTACGTTTACAACCAAAGTTCAACGCTCGAAGTGAACGAAGCCCAGAGTTATTCGAACTATTTTAAGGTTGACTACTTGTCCTAACTTCTGCTCTTCTCTATCAGTTGGTTTCAGTATCTATAACGACACAATGCACACTCTGGCACGGCACGTTACCAGTAAGGCATTTGCAATACTTTAAGCTTGGGTTAATCAGATGTAGCTTGGAATTCTGTACCGAGAGTTATGTAAATATAAAATTCCGGATTATACTGTTTTTGATTGCGTAGACAGAAGGTGCGGTAATTTCTCGTGTATGTTTGTAATTTGCCCGTTGTTCATAGTAATTTGTCACTCTCAAAATAAAACAGAAAATATTTGATAACCTTCGGTCTACGTAACTTCCTAAAAGGTGCTTCTCTACCCATCCAAATTAAGAATTCTGATTCAATGTAAGTAATTTAGAGACTAGGTGCTAAAATGCTGTAGGTACCTGTCCATACCATGGATTAAAATTTGCTGACGCGGCATAAACTCTCTAAAATGTATGTATTTAAAATCGTCGGGTATATGAAGCACCTTTGCTACATCTGTAGCTTAGCCAACATGGCCTCTGGGCCTACGCCATGGCCTATAGGCCTATAGTGACCTGTACCATTCGGCAGGTAATGTCGCTCTCTGGCGACGTACTACCGCAGTACCGCCAAGAAGCGCCGAAGACGCCCCCGCATATACTCCTGCACTACTGCGCGTTCAAGGCGATATGGGACTGGATAATATTGTGTTTGACCTTCTATACGGCCATCATGGTACCGTACAACGTCGCATTCAAGAACAAGACCAGCGAGGTGAGTGCATACTAAGGATCACTGACGTCAGAGTCCCTTTCCCATTGGAGAGAAGTACTCTTCTCTACACTTTGGTGGTTATTTGAAATAACAACCAATAGAATCGCGAATAGAGTACATGTCGTAATGGTTATGTGACGCTATTTAGCCACCATGCTCTGCTATTATTTATTTTCACATCTCCGCTCCGGTGAAAACCGCCTCTGACACATAAACTATTCACTATTCTCCACATTCATAATTCCAGCCTTTCTCAAGAGTGCTGGTGCCTAACCGATGAACCGTCCTCGAACAATTGGTATATTTATATATTTATATAGATTACAGGCAGAACAAGAAAAAATTACATCAACACTAATGTTGGTGTAATTTTTTCTTATAGGTGTAACTATAAGAAAAAATGTTCTGTTCAAAAATCCGGAAAAAATAACAAATTCTCTAATTTTTTAAAATTCTGCAAGTCCCGCCTGAATCGTAATTTTGTGGGATATGTAAATGCTAGGGACGAATTCTGTCGGGTCAGCTTCTCTAGAATATATATATTCTATTAACCTGTATGTAGGTACCTGTTTATGGCCAAGTAAATGTTTCTTTATCTTTAAAGGTTAAAGGAGTTAGGCTTAGGCAAAAATATAGTAGCCTACGTTCCGTGGAATCTTTGAGTAAATTTATAGTAAAAACTTTGTTTTCATCACACAGGACGTATCCTTGCTGGTGATCGACTCGATTGTAGACGTGGTATTCTTCATAGACATAGTCCTAAACTTCCACACGACCTTCGTGGGTCCCGGAGGCGAGGTCGTCTCGGATCCAAAGGTCATTCGGAAGAACTACTTCAAGTCCTGGTTCCTGATAGACCTGCTGTCGTGTCTGCCTTATGATGTCTTCAATGCCTTCGATCATGATGAAGATGTGAGTATGTTGTTCTATGCTTACGTTCTAGATTCTTTATTGTGACTCAATTGACTCATGCTGTAATACGAAATAGTATCAAGCAATGCACCTAGGGCTCTGCAACGTTTTGCAAGGTGTTTTGTGTTCCACCATTCAACAACGAATAATAATAATAATATTGGTGTATAATATAGGTGTAAATAGATAAGTACAACACGGACATAGTGAGATGGCTCAAAAGAACAAAACCTTTTGAGTTAGTGTAGTGATAATTATAGAGTATGTGCTATCTTAAAGAACACCTGAACAAAGTGTCTTCCCCTTAAGTATAGAGACAATAAGAAAAGTGATAATGGACACGATCTTAGTAATTATGTTGTTATACAAATAAATTAAAACTAAATTACCCATTGGCCAATTCTATGGCTAGATTGTATTTATACTCTAGTGTATTTAACATTAATTCAAAATGTGATTACTAGACCATAAAAAAAGTCATAGATAAGTATGTTTTTATTATACATAGAAAACACCCAGAACTCTCGTAACAAATATCCGCAGATCGTACAAACATCTGTCCCGAGGCAGGAATCGAACGCGCAACCTCCTGCGTCACAGGCGGACTTAACTTGATACTTTTCATAACCGTGTTTGTCAACTAATTGACTGGAATGAGACATAAAGTGTATATGACGCAAATATCCATGTGGACGTAAGTAACCATGGGCAGTGAACGCGATAAAATGGAGGTTCAACTGGCACCGCTATCGAAAGTTTTATAGTCTTGGCGGTTCTTCTAAGCCAAGGTCAAATCAAATTGAATAATGCGGTTTAAAGTTTCACTTCCGACGGGACTTTCAAGACTCATTTCAAGGCACCTTCAAGACCCGAAACGAAACTTTAGATGAGCATTTTCATCTAAAAGTTACTTACTTATACTACTACTGCTTTTGTATCGTCAACATAAAAGTTCAACCATAACCATAAAGATTTTATTAAATTCCAGGGCATCGGCAGCCTATTCTCAGCCCTGAAAGTTGTCCGCCTGCTCCGACTGGGCCGAGTGGTCCGCAAACTGGACCGCTACCTCGAATACGGCGCAGCCATGCTTATCCTACTCCTCTGCTTCTACATGCTAGTCGCTCATTGGCTCGCTTGCGTCTGGTACTCGATCGGCCGGTCAGACGCCGACTCGGGCCTCCAATACTCCTGGTTATGGAAACTAGCAAACGTCACACAAACACCGTACTCCTACGTTTGGTCAAACGAGTCCGATGGGCCAGAGTTAGTTAACGGTCCGTCCAGAAAGACGATGTACGTGACAGCGTTGTACTTCACGATGACGTGTATGACTTCGGTGGGCTTCGGCAACGTCGCCGCCGAGACAGATAACGAGAAGATCTTCACCATCTGTATGATGATTGTCGCAGGTGCCGGAATTCTTCTGTTATTAGCCGGAGCACGACATTTTACCTCTAATGCGACCCCCCCGCAGCGAATTCTATCACCTATCATGGTAATACGTTCGGTTTTGCTTCGAATGGTCTGATCTAAAGGATTCGGCCAGAAAAGAGAAATAAAATCGGACGATGTTCTTAAATTAATCTAGGGCTTGATACCTGTAAGTCATTTATTTATTTAATTCATACTATAGATTCACAGGGAACACTTAGTCAAGTCAAACAGATTCAGATTCAAACAGATTCCGTCATGTCGACAATCAAGGAGTATTTGTTTACGATTGGCTTAAAATTTCACATCCTATTAGGTAAAGTTTTTATTATTATAGTGCGTAAGCCTCACGCTGGGTTAATTTATAAGAAAAAAAAAGTCGAAAAGTTTCTGGGATATTATTTGATTTCTTATCCTATTAGGTACTTTTAGAAAACCGATATTATTAAGTGTCATGGTACTTACATCACAGTTTCTGATACCGGTATAAAGACCTATTACGCTGGCAGAGGGGGCCGCGACTTCCATTGCCCCCTTACATTGTGTTGTACGCTAGTACATGTGTGTGCGTGTTTGCACTGCACATCATTCACGACGTCTCCGAACGGTTGCAATACCGGTATAACCGAAAAACCGGTTCGCAGATGGCCGGGAATGTTTTTATCTGTCCAGTATTTTGTTCTCTGAACCCTGTTATTGTTTATTTTATTACATTTTGTTTCAAATGTTTGATTTTATTATTCCTTTCGTTTCCCGCTCCCTGTAAGTGCAGGCCCACGAAGTGTTACCTACATGCGTTTTTTGAGCCTTGTCTGTATTATGCTTTTGTATTTTAGTTAAAAACCATAATTGAATTAAGTACTTTAAATTGTCAGACAAGGCTCATAGCAACTTGTAGTTCGATTCACCAGTGTCTGTGTGTTGACAACGCACGCGTTCATGGTCTTTTATAAGCTTCGGTTTACCATAGTTCGAAACATATCAAAAAACTTGATAGCATTTTACGTACAAGCATTTACGTTACTATCTGCTTACAAGTTTTCGTGTGTTTGGAACCAACAACGGTCTATAAGAATACCGGTTACTGGTAACGGTATTAATCAAGTTAGGAATTTTACCGGTATTTTCGTGCGGTGCCGCTTTAGCTCTGTTTCAATAGCGCTGCTGTACGCCACAATCTTCGGGCACGTGACGACAATCATCCAGCAGATGACGTCAGCGACAGCCAAGTATCACGACATGTTGAACAACGTACGAGAGTTCATGAAGCTGCATGAAGTTCCGAAGGCACTCAGTGAACGGGTTATGGATTATGTGGTCTCTACCTGGGCCATGACTAAGGGACTTGACACCGATAAGGTAGAATACATTTTTTTCTGCTCAAAATGATTTAATAAGTATTCATCTAGAAAACTATTTCCGCTACACGTTTTGGATATTTTTTTGTGTAATGAAGTATATTAGTTTAACCTAATGAAGTTTCATCGGGTTTAATAATATACTTAATCTCAGCATGGCTATTGAAAACGGCGTTAATTTATTTGAAGTAAAGGTTAATTCTAAAAGGCAAACACAAATACACACTAACTTCCCACTTCAGGTGCTGAACTACTGCCCCAAAGACATGAAAGCCGACATCTGCGTCCACCTTAACCGGAAAGTGTTCAACGAGCACCCTGCCTTCCGCCTCGCCTCCGACGGGTGCTTGCGAGCCCTCGCCATGCACTTCCACATGTCACATTCAGCGCCCGGCGATCTGTTGTACCACACGGGAGAGTCGATTGACTCACTGTGCTTTATTGTGACGGGGTCGCTTGAGGTTATACAGGATGATGAGGTGGTTGCGATACTGGGTGAGTCTATATGATAAGTAGTAACTAACTGCCTACCCTCTTTCTACCCTTCAACGACACAAACTGGAGCGCAAGCATGGTTCTTGATCAGGATCGGTTAGCAACGATTTGTCCCTGGTGGTGGCAATAAAATTCGACAAGAAACAACCGTTCATACTGATTTTTATCGACACCAGAGACAAAATCGGTTTTAGATGTATTGGTCTAAACCGGAAAGTTTACAACGAGCATCTTGCTTTCTGCCTCGCCTCCGACGGGTGCTTGAAGCCCTCGCCATGCACTTCCACATGTCGCATTCAGCGCCCGGCGATCTGTTATACCACACGGGAGGTCGATTGACTCGCTGTGCTTTATTGTGAAGGGGTTACTCGAGGTGATACAGGTGATGTTGTGCTTGCGATACTTAGTCTTGGTGAGTTGTGATATTATATAAATTTGAATTAACTGTATGATCATCGTCTGTAAAGTCATCACCTTCCCTTTACCTGGGGACAACTTTATGTTTAAAATTCTTTCGTGTTCCATTATCTGCTCTGTCATTCTCAGAATGCGTTCCCCAAACCCAAGACCATAGGTATTTAATGGAGTACTCGAAGGCAAGCTTTTTTACAGAAAAATGTTGACAGCTTGATATTTTTTTTGTTTTTTTTTGTTTTTGTGGCTGGAATAAATGTTTTAAATAAATATTATTTATTCAGTTCTTATAGAAGAAAACATCGAATGAAAATCCCATAAACCAGTCAACCGGAAGAACGTGACGTTGTCATTAAAATGTGTTTTCAGGCAAAGGAGACGTATTCGGCGATTCCTTCTGGAAGGACTCGGCAGTGGGCCAGTCTGCCGCCAACGTCCGCGCACTGACCTACTGCGACCTACACACGATCAAGCGAGACCGCCTGCTCGAAGTACTAGACTTCTACCAGGCCTTTGCCAACTCCTTCGCAAGGAATCTCACGCTGACTTATAACTTGAGGCATCGACTTATATTCCGTAAGGTAAATATCTCTTGATTTAGATATATCTCAAAGTAAACCAGTATTCACATTGCAGGATTCTTTGTTTGGCGCTGTTTATGAGTGCGTGACTCTGCGTGCGAATATATGCGTTTGTAGTTGTGACAGCAAGGGTGGGAGAAATGTCAAATGAGGTGGCGACAAGCGTTTCGTAATTATTTAGCGACTTTTAACATTTCTAGTGCCTTATTATTCAGATTTCTGTGAAAACGGGACCCTATTACAAAGCCTCCGCTGTCCGTCCGCCCGTCCGTCCGTCTGTCACAGGGCTCAATCTCATGATCGTAATAGGTAGATAGTTGAAATTATCAGAGAATATGTATTTATCTTGCCGCTAGAACAACAAATAATAAAAATAAAATAATTATTTCAAAATTTAAGGGGGCTCCTGTACAAAAAACGTGATTTTTTTGCTCTTAATTTGTCAAAGCTTTTTTGTTCTTGAACTACAATAGGTACGCACATGAAACTTTCTTTATTTATAAAAAGTTTCGTTCGTGTTACTTATTTAAGTAACACTTCAACTGTAATAACAACAAATACTAAAAATAAAATTTAAATTTATAGGGGTCTCGGAACAAGTGAAAACACCGAACAAGTAAAAATCAGGCAAGTGCAAAAAGTTGCCTGATTTTTACGGTACGGAACTCTGCGTGTGCGAGTTGAGTCGCACTTGGCTGTTGCTTTGATAATTGTTTTTACTAGTGCTTTTTTTTTGTATACTACTACTATTAACACCAGGTCTCTAGCTACTCCTACTGAACTATAACAGACTGTAGGTACCTACTATGTAATTCCTAGCATTTAAATTTGGTAAAGAAATAATGGGAAACGTTATTAACCTGCATCCCCAGGTAGCAGACGTGCGTCGCGAACGCGAACTGATGGAGCGTCGCAAACGCGAGCCGCAACTCGAACAAGCTCAAGACCACCTCGTCCGCAAGATATTCTCTCGGTTCCGTCGCGAGCGCAGCGTGGCCGCCGCCCCCGCTCCCGCCCCCGCGAGAACGACCACCGCCCTCCCCGCCTTACTTCCGGCCACGTCGGATCCTGAGAAGGGGGACTCCTCAGGTATGTATAATCCATACTAATATTATAAATTCGAAAGTAACTCTCTCTGTTATCTTTCCACGCATAAAAGGCAGAACGCGTCTTAATGAAATTTGGCAGGGAGGTGAATGGTATCCCGGTGACGGACATAGACTACTAGAAAAGCCCGTGCGAAACCGCGGGCAGCAGCTAGTACTACTATACAATAGCATCTCGCGCTTTCGTCACGAGCGAAGTGAGGCCGCCGGCCCCGCGAGATTGTCCACCGCCCTCCCCTCCTTACCTCCTGCCACGTCTGACCCTGAAAATAGGGACTCCTCAGGTATAACTGTAGGTAGTATACTAATGTACAAGATCTCTCGGTTCTTTCGCGAGTGCATGTCAACACACACAGTGTGGCGAACTGAGCTAAAGGAGTGCGACTCGCTTCGCCCGTCACACTTGAGTTAGCATGTCCTCAATGGGTTTATGTATGACACACGAAATCTATAAAATACTTAAATGTTTCTTGACTTACTTGATAACCATCGAACCTAAAGCAAATTTTAAACCCAAAAACTTGAAATAAAATTGTTCTCTTCTTCAAATACTTCCGTATGTTTCCAGTGAGCACACAACCCGCCTCCTCCGCAGCACCCGCCGCAGGAGGGGCGAGGGGGAAGTGGGGTCGCCTGCTCTCGGGGGGAAGTTCTCTCGACGCGGGGGGAGCAGCCGAGCCCAGAGCCGCCTTTACAAGGAGTCTGAGCATAAGAGATCGACCGCAGAGTTCTACTCAGAGTGGGCCTGCTACTCAGAGTACTGAGGTTACAACCAGTACGACACCGTCATCTAGTATGGCGTTGGCGTTGAAGGTAGGTACTTCCATGAAACCTTCTCAACAATTTGTAAGCAGGTGTTGAAGGCTACCTATTCGCCTAATCATGGCCAGTCGAAAAACGAGCGCTGTTCTGTATCTTTGGTTCGTTAACGAGCCAAGTTGCAAATCTATGATCGCTAACGCTATAGAAAACTTAGATAATTAGGTAACGCAGAGCGCAACGAAATCGACATATCACATTCATTCATTCCGATATTATAAATTCGAAAGTAACTCTGTCTGGCTGTAACCTTTTTACGCCTAAACGGCTGAATGGATGTTAATGAAATTTGACAGGGAGATAAATGGTATCCCGGGGACGGACATAGGCTACTTTCTATCTCGGATAAGAGCGAAGCCGCTTGCATTGTCTTTTGTTTTTTATACAATTATCTAGGCTATGCTGACGTCAGAAATGCAAGCCTCCAGTATACGAAAAACAAAAGAGAATCGCGCCAGCTTTTAAAAATGTATCTATAGTTGAAACAAACATCACGTCATCCCACTGGTTTCAGATTGGTGGATTCTGCTCGACCCACGTTAGCTTTTTAAGTTTTTTTTTTATTTAATTTTGTGTAAATGTTAACTCAGTTTATCTATTACATAATAAAATTACAAATATTGACGGAAAATATATTAAATTTATAAGCACAGCTTCGCAGGCGTTTTCCTGGTATAATAAATCAATGTTAAAAACTAAAACCCTAGTGGGGTGGGGCCCACCCTTAGCACTGGACCTTTTCGGCTCACAGCAGCTACTTAGTGTGAATGCAGTTTATGATCCTACGTGATTTATACTATGATGGAATTTCAATCTACTTTCATTTCCAGGCATCATTCGCCAAAGGTCGCAGCGTAAGCGCTCTAGTCGCCGGAGCAAGCGCAGCACGACAGGACACTATAGAGGAAGAGTTGGAGGCGCCGCGGCCCGCGATCGCGCCGCCGCCCGTCCCCCTGCCCGCGCCTCCGCCCGCGCCCGCGCCGTCCTCACACGACGCGGCGCTGGCCGAGTTGAGGAAAGACGTCCGGAACGAAGTGCAGAGACTGCAGCACAAGGTGAGATCAGACACTATACAGGCGGCGCTGGCAGTCACGTCTGGAACTAAGAGCAGAGATTGCAGCACAAAGTGAGACCAGTGACTATACCACTATAGTCACTGGTCTCACTTTGTGCTGCAATCTAACGAAATGTTGGAAAGTAGGTGAGACCAGATACTATAGTATAGAGGAAGAGTTAGAGAGGCATAAAAGAATATATGTCTATGTTCGCAGCCGCTAAAGAAGGTTTCAGCAATAGGGAAGTCGGATCTTGCTTGTTCGTTTTGTGGTGGATTTTCGGCAGCTCTTTTACTTTGGCGCCATCTAACTTATGAAATTTGAACTACATCTAGTACAATCCAGCCCTGTTATTTTACTATTACTTATTCTGCTATTTACAATTGTTCTTGTGATCTTTCCAGCTGGGTCGAGTAGAAGACTTACTAACCATGCTAGCGACCCGACTGGGCGCTGACCCGGGCGAGGCGGGGGGCGCGGGGACGAGCGGGGGCAGCGGAGAGGGCGAACCGGCACCCCGCCCGCCGAGTATCGACATCGCCGCGCTCGCGAGGAAACGACGGACCAAGGTTAGACTAGCGGTCAATGTTATGGGTATTCCTTTAATGTACCACGGACGCAGCCGCAGTAGAATAGGCGTCTTGTGCGCGCTAGACACTCGCTAGGCTCAGCATGTCAGTACACAATACGCTTAGCGTGAAGGAGTGCGATATCCAACGTTGCCATTACGATGCAGCGATCGTGGTATCGGGATGACTGATGAACTTAGCGGGCTAGTTAACAACCCTCAATGCATTTTGAGTTTCAGTAAACTAAATGTCCATGTTTACAGTACCGCACGCTGAGCTGACTGTGACCGAGTTTTCTAATGAGTTTCCATCGGACACGCTCAGTGGTAGTGAAGCATGTGAAAACATTCACCTCTTTGGACACTTGAATTTCAAATCTAACTTCTGCCATCCAGGGCCGGAGCAAAGGCGCAGCGCCGCAAGTCCCGACGCCCACAACGCCAGGCGAAGGCCCCCCCAGTCCAGGGGCGGAAGGCAGTGGGGGAAGTAACGGAGGAAGCGGGGGCGCGGCCGCACGACGGCGTGAGTTCGTGTAGCGCGGCGCGGCGCCCGGCGCGCCTAACGACTAGCGCCGCGCGCCAGAGTGAGCAGACTCACGACCACGGTAAATATCTGGGTCTCAATGGTAAAAACACATAGGCTTCACGTGGTTCAAAATAGGTATTAGAACACTTTACAGAAAATAATGCAATTTTAACACTTCAGGAAAGAAATAACAAAGTTAGTCGAATTTGGTGACGTGTCCAAGAGTCCTGTAAGGTCTAAAGGAAATAAAGCACTTTGAATTAGAATTTGGTCAGACGGAACGTAATTTGCCGCTATCTAAGCCACCGTTTCAAAGTATAAAATAAAAAAATTGCATCTCGCGGACAACGTGAATCGAACGCCCTTAATGTGCTTTTTAGGCTCCCAGACCCAGGATTGTTAAGTTGACGTAGAAAACAGGCAAGCAGTTATTTATAGTGTCAACTTGCTAAAATTATATTACCTCAATGGGACGTCACGTCATTAAAATCGCAGTGTGGGATTATTGTTCCTTTGAATGATTGATGGAATTAGGTATGTACCTAATCTATATTTTATAGGTAGGTTCTGGTTCAGCAAACAAAAACTCTGTGTTTACTAAAAAACTTTGTTGGTTCCAGACGTCCATCGTCCGCGTGACCGCGCGATCGAAAGCTGTGCCTTGTAGCCCCTCTCCCTTGCGCCATGTGTTCACGCGAACAGAACTAAGAACTTACCCCCGCCCTGAATGTGGCCCTGTGCTAAAGTGCTCCCTAAAAGTGAACGGTACTATTCAAAAGACGTGTTACTTTTATTTTAGGAAAGTAATAATTTTTACCTATTTTTGGAACACTGCTTTAAATTTTAGTGATTTTTTCGAGTGTTGCCACATTCAAAGTGCGGAATTGATTATGATTAAGGCCTACAACGGAATTTGAATGTCATTTCGACGAATCGACGGCGTCTTCTTAAGCTTTTTACTCTACGCTAGTAATCTTTGCTTTTCTGCTATCACTGACTTTTAGCAATATTATAGAAAAAAAGTGAACAAGTGCTCGGGACCACATGGAAGGGAACTTTATTGCGTGTGAAACGGGCGGGGATTACTCTACTACTACAACCTAACTTATATTTTAAAAGCTATGTAACGAAGAATGTTTGTTAACTATTGTACGCTTAAAATTTTGATGCTCATGAAATATGGAATAACAGAAAATACGCCTCTATCCGGGAATACAAGATTTTATTCGCAAAAGTAAGGTTTTGTTGGATACAAATTTTTGTTTCAGCTCTTTTTGCTGTGTTTAGTCACAGGACAAAAAGGGTCTATAATTTCCTACTGCCGTTTTGATATTCCGATTGTCCGAGTGCGAAGCTGTGAGCTAGGTAGATGTATGTATATAGTAGAGTAGGTTTGCACGAGTAGTCGGTCACACTCACGCCGCATCGCTTACAGCACGACTGGGTGAAGCCGCGATGCCGGGCGCCTGCAGCCTGGGTTTCTTACTGTTTACATCACACATCAACAGCCTTTACTAGTCCACTGCTGGACATTGGGCTCCCCTGATAGCGCCTTATCATTAGGGGGTAGTGCCCTAATCCTTCTTACTATTGTCCTAGCGAAAATACAGTACTTAGTGTAAATAATTTAAAACCATTATTTTGTCTTGACTTAATCGTAAGTCATATGTCTAATGCCTAGGGGTTTTTTGCTGCATTTGGAATGAACTTTTTCCATTATGCATGTGTTCGTAATAAGTGCTTCCGCTATAAAAAGGCAAAGCCCTAATAGGGGATTCGCAAATGATCGTTAATACCATTGCGTGGTGAAAAGCTAGACTTAAAGAAAACGTTGTTTTCACTGTTAATTATTAGTAAAAGAGGTAAATTAAATAGGTTTTCGCTTGTCACCAATTATAGGAAATAGTTTTTAAAGTAAACTCATACTGATTAATCGAAGAGTAGGAACCTTAGGCTGGGGCGCCCCGTGCGTCGACAGGCTAACTATTAACTGATATCGAATTTGTATAAATGATATTATTATGTAAATGTAAGTGATAAATATTCATGAAAAGCAATATTCGGCATTCGTTTCCGCTCCCATTGGAGCGACTCTAACGACCAAGTATTTTTATATTATTGCATAACTTCTGTGTACATTGTAAACTCTGTTTTGCAATAATGCGTTTACGATTTTGTAATTATTTAGCGAATAATGATAGTTTTTCTTACACGTAACTGCGCGTATATTTAACATTTGAACTTCATAATCTAATTTTTGATCAGTCTACTTCTAGCGAACAGTTTTTACGGATTTTCTACCACATTATTGCATGACGGAGGGTAATCATCTGGTTTTTATACGCTTTCAAAGGTCGATTATTGTATTTAAGGTTTCATATTATGTACCTCACGAGCTGAACTGTTGATCACTTGAATGTTTATGGTTTGTGTGTATGAACGAACGAAGCGTGGAGCTCACGCACACATATCCAAGCGCCGATAAACAGCGTGACGTCACGATGCGCCCGCGCCACCAGAATCATTCACTAAATGGAAGAAGTGTTTTCTGAAAAAACAATTGTTTTAAAGATTATTCAGGGAATTGAAGTTGGTTATTAGTAAAGTAACATTATAACTATTTGTCTGATGGATGACTGTCTTTCCGAGATTTTGTAGAAAGCAATTTTGAAGAGTCCAAATCAAAACTAATACATACCTACTAAGTAAAAGAGTAAGACACTGCACTTGTCATTTTGTGCTCAATACGCGTGGCGGTAAGGTTCATTGTTTCCCTCATACCTATTTCGCTTTGGTGTACAATATCGTGACGTCGCGCGCTCGTCGGGACGACTGCGTCCGTCCGCGCCGCGGCCCCGACTCTAGTGACCAATTTCGATATATTCTACTTATCTCAAAGAATTATCGACGTTCAGAATATATCGAAATCGTTGCTACTAAAGTCAGGCCCCTGTTCATAGTTATCGGTTGTTAACGTTTTGAAAGTTTATCCGAGATATTCGATATTTCGCGTAGTTACTTGGAGCGCTATGTAGAGTTTCCGTTTCGGAGTTGAAGAAACTCCGCGCTGCAGCTCTTCTTTTATTGAAATATATCGAAATGACAACATTATACAATTTGTTTTACTTATGGCCTGTTGACATGGCCTATCCTTCTGGGCCGGGCAAAATACATTTTAGATTCTAGCTTCAACGTAAAAAAGTCCATTTCAGCTTGTACCTCCGTCAGAGCGCTAAATGGCTAACAGCTGTCTTTCTGCGTCGAAATAGAGGGCATCTCTTTCTACACTATGCAAACTGAGAGTCTTTAAACCCAGTTAGTACACTAACACCACTAGAACATTACAACCATCACTAAATCCTAGTGTCTATAAAAGGCATCTCCTAAGAGGCTTAACGCATTCACTGCACAGCTCGGCGTGCCGCAGATCGATATGTGCGTCTCGGGCCATGAGTGTTAGTTTAACAAAGTGACACGAAGCAACTTACAAAAGTACAATAAAACAGCATTTAATGTTTAATCCTATCTTTAATATATACAAAAGGAAATACATAGCATTAGTTCCAACGTCGAGCCTTCGACGGTAGTGCACCTCGATTTAAGGGGCAGTTTGACTGACAACAAGCTTTAAAACTCTTCTCCGCAGCGTTAAAACGCGGTCTTTATCATCATCGTCCCCAGTCAAAGTCCCCCTTTAGGCGACTATTCAAGTAACCGGAGGTAACACTCAGATTCCTCTAAAAATGTTATTATTATTTACGTCAAGGCATCACGTTAAACCCCAAACACTTATCTAACTTATTTTATTAGCGCACTAGTGACAGATACAAATAAAATATATATAAAAAGTTATTATAAAATCGTAATCAGACATTCAAATAGAAACTCAAACGCGATAAAATTACATTTAAAAGCTATTGAGGTTCAACGTAACACCGCGGTAGGGACCGCGCGGGAATTAACCACTCGTCCGTTTCTAATTTACATCCAACGAAGATCTAACAAACAAACAATTTTCGCACAGCAACATTTATTCTACAAGACATAAAGTGTTAGATTATATAGACTTCTACCTGTCTTAGCATCTAGCACTTTATGTACTTGTAATATAGAGTTTATTATTCAGTATTTTTTTGTGGATTTTCCCGCGTCGACTCATACGAGTTGAAAAATTCCCGAATCGGCCTCAACTGTATGAATGGTCGTGTTCGTACTCAGTCATACATAAAACATAGACGCTTATTCTATTAACAAAAAAATACATGATTACAAACGGTTCCCTCTTTTGAGGGTTGGCCGTGGCAGTGAGACCATGCCTATTCCACCCAGTTTCATTCGCATTTCTGTCTCTTTCTAACTCGCTGATAGTAAGTACTAGAGCGAGATAGAATCAACCAAATTCTTATTCAGTATTACTGTCTCTTTCTAACTCGCTGAAGTTAGTACAAGAGCGTGATAGCCGTGCGAACATTCTTTTTCTGGGCGGATGAGTATGGTCCAATCTAAAAGCCATGGCAAATTTTACATTGGTCAAGTGCAAGTGAGTACCACGAAAGATAAGGACAATACGAAAGAACGAATGTAGCTTGTAGTAAATAGGTCTTAAGATAACTTATCTTGAAAATAAGAAGCCAAATTCGTAAACATATTTTGCAAGAAAAAATAAATATAATATACAAACTACTAAGCGTAGTTATTCTATCGAAAATTAACACTTATTTGATTATTTTTGCTGTTTTTCATAACTTCTAAACTGCTTTGTTTCATGCATGCTGTGACTGTGTTCTGTGACCTGGCACCTAAGGTTAAAACACAGACATTTAATTTCAACCCCCAAATACAAATGATTTTATTTCATCTACAAAGTACATGATTATCTCATCCAATATTTTGAAGCCTCCATTTATGTAAAGAGGACTTGTACAAGGAGGTTTCGCCTAAGCACAAATTAATCATTTATCTACCCCCTTTGCACTTTACCATTGTAAATCGGCCATAAGACGCGGTACCCACCTTAAAGTTACAATATCTTTCTATTATACCCCGAGCAGCATAAAATACAAGCTGATCAAATATACAAAGTAGTTTCTACAGTCAAAATCGAAATTGGTCAAAACTTGCAGTTGCACATATCGGTTAACCACATTTCGTTCAGCTGATTATTCCGATAGACATCTTCTCGTCACTTTGGACCTGCGTGTACATCAGGGTTTTTATACTACGGCCCTGAAGATACACACAGATACAAATGGTACAAATAAACATCCCCCCCCCCTACTTTACCTAAAAATCACTTTCTTGTTTTTGATTTTTTGACAATTGTTGATTTGAGCTCTTTCATACAATGCTTAAAGTGGTGACAATTATATTTAAAACTCAACGCCAAAACGAGAATTTTGGATTTATGTGTAGGTAATTTTATTTCTTGAGAATGGCGCTAGTACAGAGTTATTGGTTAAATTGTTTGCAGAATAATCGTTGTTTGTAAGATTATTCTATTTTCAGAGCTAGTTTATACCGAAGTTTTTGACTGAATATGCTTTAGTCAAAAACTAGTTTTGACCTATTTTGGGTTTTGACATGACATGTAGCACATGTAAATATAGTCATGTTAATGTTACACTATGGGCACCGCTGTTCCACGGTCGGTCGTTACTTTAAAATGCCTATGCATTTCGCTTACTTATTAGTTTCAACCTAGTAACCCTAAAGGCTGGGCACTTGATAATGAATTCTATAAAATGCAGATTCAATCCTTTACGCGGTCGTAGAAAAGTCATTTACGTACGTATAGACTGGGATCGAGAATGACGTCATCTCTCATGCTGTCCGGCTCAGTTCGAATCCTTTCTGAGCGGGACAGCATGAGATGACGTCTTTTTCAATTCCATTCTTTAAGTAAGTACGTAGGTTAAATTTGTTATGATACGCAGATTCCAGTGTTAATCGAGCCCTTTCCATGCAGCATATAGTTTTCGTAGATGAGAACACAAAGATGTTTTTCCATCAGAGGCAAGCTAAGCTAAATGAATTGCAGACCCGGGTTGCAGACTGAAAGTTAAGCTCGCTTAGCTCGATGCAGTTTTTCATACTTGTGTGCTGGGGGTCTACTCTGAAAACGAAAATCGAAGTTACGTGCAAAACCAACTCGTTATGTCACTTGCATAAGATTCTTGTTAGGGACGACGACTTTATGCGGATTAGGTAAGGCTCAAATTATGCAGGATACAGAATAGATAAGTGTTTATACTCCATGGATTATGCAATAGTTGTGTCAGCGACCGACTCGCATGTACCTAACTACTCTATTTACCTATAGATTAATTTCTCGAAAGAGTCGAAAGGAAAGACAAGGACAGTAAAATGTTCTAGAATAAAGAAAGAGGAGCTTCCAGAAAAGCGCGGAAATGTTAGATAAGGACGGCTGACAATACGTAGGGTAAATGAGCGAGACAGAGCTACTCTCTAGAAGTTAGAATTTTCTAGTAGGTTTTCAAGGACCGACATAGATATAAATCCGAGCTTGTCGGCCGTTTATTCATTAAGTTCTAAACGATCAAAAGCGCGACAGTGAACGATTCTTAAGGAAAATTACGAAAGTGAATTATTAAGTGCAGTGCAGTGACTTTTTGTATTAAGTACGTAGTTACGTGTATACGGTTTAATAAACCGACTTAAAGTGTTCTTAAGTGATTTACTTGGACATCATTCCCGACCAGCCCTAGTTGAAGTCTTACACCTTCGACGAGCCCCTACAATTCCGTTTGCACGAAAAGGAATCAGAAACTAAGATATTGGTTTTTACGAGTAGGTAATACTTACGTGAAATATAAAAAAACTGCGCCGAGCTTTGCGAGTATAGCCTTGCTTTCGGTCTACAGGCCGCATAGGCTCCATTTTCATAGCTAAGCGATCCTATTAGCCAGAATTTACCGCTTAGCTCTGCTAGAAAAGCACCCTAACACCGGTTCTCACTGTATTTATACAGCCAAAGTTTTACAAAGTTATTAAGCCGTTTCTTCTTAACCATACTTTGATTGTTGGCTGTCGTTTACTTAGGGTGTTGTTCTATGAAAGATAATCAGACGATCAAGAGCTGTCGTTGCTTAACAGATAAAGTTTTATGGAAAGTTTTGTCAAAACCGTAAATTTATATGTTTTGCCTCTGATTATCTTACGAAGAACACTATCCTTGGACAGATAGAATCAGAAGTCGGTTGTTTGGCTGTCGGCTTGTGTCGGTAGATGTCGGCAGTTGTCGCTAATGGCGTTTGTCGGCGAGCGCGGAGTTGTGCGAGAGGTGAGAGAGCGCCGAATGCGCTGACGAACATATGTCCTGGAAATAAAGATTACATTTTATTTATACATTTATGTATTGAAATACACAGTAACATGTGATTAGCACAGTAAATAATAATAAAAACAATTTCTGGTTACCACAGGTCACCATGTCATGCTAAGGTAAAGATATTTTACAAGATATTTCAGTATCTTAGCAAATGGTTAGTTTTCGAATAATTCTTTAAGGAGGCCTTTGTCCAACAGAACCAATTTTATTAGTTGAATTAAAGATCACGTCATCCCACTGACTCCCCATTGGCGGATGGTAACGCAACCTGAAGGTGGTAAGGTATCTGGAGCCGTTAGTACTATTGACTCGCCCGTAAACTCAGAGTCGAAATAACGCGAGTCCTGCGGCTTGATCGGAGGGGGAACTAGGAAACTTGGGCAAACCCATACGAGGTCGACAGATTGCAGTTGGGCCCATAAGGGACTCGTGGCGTGGCGACCTTAAACCGAAGGCGCCCATGAAGTGGACGGATGTACCGGATGTAGCACAGGACTGATCAAGGTGGCGATGTTTGGGGGAGGGCTAGGTCCAGCAGTGAATGTCTTTGGGCCAATATGATGAAAGTACCTGGTAAGAGAACTGCGGGAAGGGTTCCTCCTGTATGCGCGACAGGGCCGCCACGTTATCCGGCGGTGTCAGCTCCACAGACTCTCCCGTGAACTCAGAGTCGAAGTAACGCGTGTCCGTCTCCGACTCTACTTGCGGCTTGAACGGCGGGGGGATCTGAAACACATGGTATTTGAAATAGAGATTCCAAGATTTCATTTTGTGTTGTGTTTGTGTACATTTGTAATATTATTTTTGTGTCTTATGTCTACATTGAAATAAATGTTATTGTATTCAGTTAAAAAATACGCGCGCATTTGCACGCGTGGACCGAACGCACGTCTTTTTCTCTCGATAACCTTCCGGAACCTTAGAAATGGGCGCATTAAGTGATGGAGATAGGGGTCAATATGCTATGTATATCTTTAGATAAGTTTGTATTAGTAATTCGTATATTTTAAATACCATATATTGTGACTTTATTGAGGCAACAACTTCGCCTACATCTGCTGAGCTGTTGAAACGAAGTTGTCATGCACCAAACGTAGTTCTCCGTTACTTTAAGGAGTTAGCTGGCTAGAGGCCTAGATAGGCAATAAGATTTATATTCAATAACGTTTATTTCCATAACAAAAAACGCTTTGTAGTTACTTTCCAAGAGTCTTGTAAGATCGAATTAAGGAAATAATTCATATAATCAATTCACACACCACCTGCCACCAGCTACTTGTAGATTAAGATGCGCGCCGCGACAAAATTTGCAGACTGTTTTACTTCGCTCTTTTTTGTGCGAATACGTAACAAATGCACGGCAAAACGGACGAAAAATAGTCGTCACGGTGCGTATCATAGCCCGGCTGGCCACCTTGCCCTAATTTATGCCATTGGCTCTGCGTTTTGAATCTATAGATCTGTATCACTCACCCTCTTGGCTACGAGGTCGTTCCAGTTGACAGACGCGAAGAAGGGATGGTTCATGATTTCCAGTGAGTCATCGGGTCCCGCGCCGAGCCTCGCCGCCGGCTCCTTAGTTAGCAAGCCGGCGAGTAGGTTACGGCAGGCGTTTGAGAGTGCACGTGGGAAGCGGACCTAGTATAACTCATGTGGATTAGGTTTTAGACAAGATAACGACTGACTTTATTGTCAGACTACAGATTCTTCCTAATATTAGGGAAAATCGTAAAAATGTGGAGCAGATGGAAGCTTAACGCATACTTGCCAGGCTCAGCGGTGCAACTTGTAAGGGCGCACTGCTGTTTTACAATTTACTGAAAAAGAGAACTGCGTTATGGGCACTCAATGTGTGTGAAAATTTAGCCTATCTATTTAGTCGATATGGGGGAACTTCCCCTTTGCCAAAGTAGCTTGGTCATAATGGTCTTATGAATGATAGAAATTTGTCAACTTGCCGCCATGCTGCGGACGCCCGATTAGTAGAAATAAATGACATTCAATTCAGTTAATACCTCACGTGTATATTATATGCACCTAAATAAAAATTCAAGGTGTTCACTGCAACCCCCGCAAAAATTGGCAAAATATTTTATTTCACTAATATGCAATCACACTAATATTAAAACAGCGAAAGTTCGGATGTTTGTTACCTCTTCACACCAAAACTACTGAACAAAGCTGGAATTTAGCATGAAGGTTGTTCTAGACCTGGAATAAACCATAGACTACTTTTTGTTCCATAAATCAGTTACATGCCTTTGAATGTTATCATAGAAACGCGTACGAAGCCGCGGGCAAAATCTAGTATGGACCATACGGAATGCCTTACCTCCTCTGAGATGATGAGTGAGAAGAGCACGTCATGGTCGCGGTTGTAGAAGGGAAGACGGCCGCACGCCATCTCATACAGCACCACACCGGTTCCCCACCTGGTAACACAACATAAGCGTAAAGGTAAATTTTTAAAAGCTAGTGCGGTTTCTTTTTCTTTTTCGTATACTGGATGCCAGGATTCGTGACGTCAGAAGCGTGTATAATTGTACGAAAAACCAAAATACAATCGCGAGCTTTTAAAAATTTACCTTTAAGGGTCAACGATGGGTTATTACAAGGTTTTACTTTATTTGCTGAATTTGCGAGACGTAAAGCAGGGTTAAGTGTGCGTTCACTTTCGACTGACGCGGACAAAAGATAAATCTACCAATCGATTTGATTGGAATATCGCGTCATCACGCTGGTTCCTTATTGGTTGATTCCAGACCGCTACGCGTCAGTAGGAACGCATCCAAAGTTCGGGAATTCCGATAAGGTACAAAGGAAAGGGAAACAACAAACATCACTTGGTGATTCATAAGATGGGTAACCAGTTTGAGTCAGATAGGTTAATTATATGGGTAATGAAAAGTATAGTTACCAGTCTACGGCGGGCCCATAATCAGTGTCCTCGAGAACCTCAGGCGCGAGATACTCCGGAGTCCCGCAGAATGTCTTGGTTGTACGTCCGTATGGTATGTTCACCTGGATGACGATAACAAGACACGCTTTTAAATACATGCTACTTTCACGACTAAGGAATGAGTTGTTTTGTTCAGTTACCCTCTAAAAATCTGTCAGCTTAAAGCAATGGCCAAGAGTAGTTTTTTTTCTACTGTTAACCGACATAAGTCAGAACGTAAAGTAGAGAGAGTTTTATTAGTAAAACGGTGAATGTAGCACCACAAGTCAGGGTAGAGAGCTATAAGTTACTTTTGTTTAGTTCATGCTTGACAGGGAAGTTTGATTTAGACATACATATGTATATATGGTAAGTTTGAGATTGACATTCATAAATGATCGTCATAATACCAACACTAATTCACCCACTGCTGGGTATAGGTCTTTAAACTGTTGTGGCAGGCCATAAGGTCAGCACTGGTCTCATCCAGAGTAGCCCCCTGCACTGTGAGGTAGTTCACAAATACTGATGACAGTGGGTTAAGTATCGTTTTACCTGCTGACAATTCAACATCATTATCAGCCTATGTTAATCCACTACCAAACATATGTCTCCCCTAATGAACGCCAAAGCGCCCTGTCGTCAGCTTGCCGCATCCAGCATCTGCCTGCAGTTTTTCGCAGTTCGTCGTCCTACCTGGCCGGAGGGCCTTGTCTGGGTCTTGCTGACAGATGAATTTTGGTATTTCACATTGTATTTACTTACTGTTGAGTTGGTACGCTTTCTCCAATTTCTACCCAATCTGTTGGGCATATTGATCCAGAGCTTATTGCATTTCATATCAACTCATCTAAGAATCATCAATCATCTAAGAACTAGCATGCTAAGTTCTGGTTTATTTACTCATATGTTAGTTGTTATCTATCTACAAAAGCTCTAGGTACAACTTGTTAGTAAAATACAGGCGTACATTAAATACCTTACAAAGTCCAAAGTCAGCTATTTTAATATGTCCATCCTTATCCAACAGCAAGTTTTCCAGTTTCAGATCGCGGTAGATTATCCCTTCAGAGTGCAGATAGCCCAAAGCTGAAACTATCTCAGCTCCATAGAACCTCGTACGTTCTTCCGAAAAAGATCGTTCGCGTGATAGATGGAAGAATAGCTCTCCACCGTTTGCGTATTCCATGACAAAGCAAACTCGGTCTGCTGTTTCGAAGGAGTACTTGAGAGCCTGATGGAGGGACAAATAGTTATTGTAGAGAAGAGAATAAAATAAATAATATATCCAAGAATGTGGAATTCACGATTAAAGAATCGATTGGTTCTGAGAATTTTATTGGCATGTTTTATTCTATCCATTTGTTGGAAGCAAAGAGAGAGGCCTTATAAGCCCAGTTACCTCTTAGCTTCAAATCAAGGAGCTACTATCTCCGTGACCATTATGGCTTAATTATCAGTGGAAGCCGGAGAGTTGATATTTGATAGTATTCAAAGAAAAATAAGAAAACGGCGGGCAAATGCTTATTTTAAAACTGTCAAAAACACGATCCCGTAAAGTTATCAACACTGGCAGAACGCATCTAAAGACTTATAGAGGCGTACTGGAGAAGCAGCCGTTCATCAGCACCCATCATAACCACCACTCCAGAGAAAACAACTAAGAAGACAATCATACCGTGAGGAAAGGATGCCTCGTCTTCTTAAGCACCCGGTTCTCAGTGATGGTGTGAGCGACCTCGTCCTTCTGAATGATGATGTTCTTTTTAAGGATCTTCATGGCATAGATCCGACCTGTGCCTTTCTCGCGGCTGAGCACCACCTTACCGAAGGTGCCTTTGCCGAGGACCTTGACGAATTCGAATTTTTCCAGCGTCTGGAACAATAAAATTATTTTGTAACCACGAAGTCCACATACCAAGTTTACCCTAAAAGCGAATACTAAGACACGAACGAACGTGCCTCTAACCTATATATTTGCCAATGATTTTTTTGGAAACTACTGATATCATTTAAATTTATTTTGCTGATCCATGAACAATCTACGGAATTATTTTGCTTGTGGACATTTGTATCGAACTATTTTATAATGCTTTTTGACAATTGCATTGAATTATTTTATTCTTGCTCATTGACATTTATATTGAATTATTTTGCTTGTGATGTATAATGTTGACTATTCTATTGTATTGGGTTACACCTGTTAGAATAGATTTAATGTTTTGAATACATAGAATAAACCGCCAAGTGTGAGTCGACTCGCACACGAAGGGTTCCGTACCGTAAACATCAGGCGACTTTTTCAAAGAACATCAAATTTTCTCTTGTCTGGAGACCCCTTTAAATTTTCAACTTTATTATATTTTTAGTATTTGTTGTTATTATATTACAGTTGAAGTGTTACTTGTTTAGGTATAGAAAGTTTCATTTGTCTACCTATTGTAGTTCAAGAGATACAGCCTTGACAAACGAAGAGCAAAATTAGCCAAAAAATCATATTTTTGCCCCCTTTAATTGGGATAATTATGTTTTTTTTATTATTTACTGTTATAGCGGCAAGAGAAATGCACATTCTCTGTAAATTTATTTTGTCTACCTCTTACGGTTCATGAGATAGAGCCCTGTAACAGACGGACGGACGGACGGCGGAGGCTTAGTAATAAGGTTCCGTTTTCACCCTTAGGGTACGGAACCCTAAAAATGTGGCCGATGATGTCGTTTCCGAACAGGTCTATTTAGCCAATGCACGATAGTACTCCAGAATGATGCCACTTAATCATCTTTCGTAGATGTAACTAGGAAAAAAAATAAAAATTCATATAATAATAATAAATAAATGATGAAGAAGTAAATAAACAATTTACGGCATATAAAAAAGGCTCAAACTACGACGGGAAGAGACCTAGGAACATAAATGCTAAAACACAACCAGCATTCGAGTTATTGATCCCTGATTTATCAAAAACACTTTTAAGATAACTAAGTCCTAGATTATCTAACCAAATAGTAAATCGCCACGTGACCATTACGTCCGCTCCGCTTTGGTGGAATTTCGCCCTTATCAAGCGACCGCAACAAAACAACATTCAAAGCCTTTCATTCGCAAATTTCGCAATACCTACCAACAGCACCAACGTACTATCGCACCTAAAAACTTCAATCAAACAGCAATCGTGCTGGTTTCATTGAATTGCACATTAAAGTTGTGCACGTGTGGAATAACACTGTTGTTTGTAAATCTCCGATTGGTTCCGCCACCATCGAAACGTAGTATCAATGCCATGAAGTGTACGCGGCAAAATTTTATTTGTGCCTATAAACTGTCATGGGCTTGCGCCTCGTGGACGCCTTAATTGGTTCCAGCATTGTGAAGGAAATAGTGCAATCACGAGCAAAACTATAAAAGAACTGTCATTTTCTACACACCTTTGTCCAAAGGTGTGCTAGAACATATGGACAGGAGCTGGTCCATAATGCCTTTCTGGACATGATTGCAAATCAACCAGCTCAATACATTAATAAATGGGAAAGTATCTATCTGCCTGTCGTCTGTCTGTTACGTTTACATGCCTAAACGGCTGAACTTACTATCTTATTATAATGCCTGGAAGAAATCGCTTCTAAGCGAAAGGTCACCTATTTCATTTTGTATTTTATACGAATGTCTATGCGGTAGATATTTTATTTGTGATGTACAATAAAGAGTTGTGTATTGTAAATGTGTATCATTCTATGGATCTCTCTCGTTTGAACTAAATGATTTTATTATTATTGGTTTTTTTTTTTTATAGACGAGCAATAAGATATGACTGCTGGTATGTCTATTTCACAGTATTGAATGTCTTCACTGCACTTGTTTGTCTCATAATATAGAAGTCAGTTTGTGCGTTCGTGGATCTCACGACACAGGCTCGGCCTAGTGTGAGATCCATCGGTAAAATCGTAGTCTCTAAGCCCTCGGCAATTACTTTTTTTATGAGTTTTATAGGCCATAATGTAATGCGTCTTAAAATGGTCATATATTGTTAGATCTACCTATCTATTAAGTGCCTGTTTATCTTCTAATTCTTGGCAAGCAAATAGATTGTATCCGGGGAAGTTCGTACCTGAGCTACTTTTGTTTATGGTTAGCGCATATAAAGCAGAGCAGAGGCCTGGAGCAGCAGCTAGGTACGGAACTATTGGCCCTTAGGAGTACTATAGAACAATCGGGAGTTACCGATAACCGGGTAGGGTTCATACAAGTGAAAATAAATATCATAAAATGATGATGATGAAGCGTTCCGATTTAATTGCACGTTGATGTAACACTTGCACGTGTGCACCGCTCGTACACGTACTATAGAACGTTTGTAGTAAATCAGCGAAAAACGTAAACAATTTCTACTATAGCGACATAATGCCTGTTAAGTTTTTACGAATAATATCCGCCTCGCACTATTTTTCTTTAGAGTCAGGTCCATGTTTGTATGGAAAAAAAATATTGCATTATATAGGCATTCGGCCACCCCCTTGTGTTTTTGTAACACATACTACTGTAATCAACTAGTGAAAATTTCAGCCTCCTATGTAGATTAGAAGAGGGTGCTCAACGACTGTGAAATATCGACATTTTAGGAAAAAACTGAATTTTAGAACTAGTAAAAATATTAAGTTGTTTCGAATTATAATCTCAAATATATTATATTTTATTACAAAAATAGTAATTGAACAGATAAAACCACATATAAAGCCACTTAGAAAAGTAATTATAAAATTTCTCTCGTTTTGATCACTTCTTGCGGCCCGCTTCATAATCGGGATCAATCGTATGATTTTAAACTCATCCATAACCGTTGCAATAACACGCCGCTGCTGCTATCAAAAGCGCTTTAATGCAAAATTTGTTGTTGTACACCAAAATGGCAAATCTCTTTGGTATCTGCTCTTTTAGTTTCCTTGACATCAGATTCTATACTTATTATTAATAAAAATTAAAGTTTGTATGTTTGTTTGGAAGTAATCGGCCGCCACTGGAAATACCATACTGAAAACCCTAAAGAAAACCTTAATCTTATAAAAGTGTTGAGTAACCCTGTTATTAATGGATTTAATGTCTTGTTATAAACTGTATAGTTAGTTTATCTATAAAACACTAAATAAATTACGTTTTCTAGCATCAAAAAATATAATGGTACCTTTATGTGTTCGAATTCACTTGTGCCAATCTACAATACACTAATAATGAAGAGAACACAGTTTAAAGCTTGTTTGGATGCTGAGGGCAATCTCTGGAAATACCTAATAGTCCAATTCTAAAAATTACTTCACGGGTAGGTGGTTACATTATTCTTTAGTGATAAGTGCCATGTTTTATGTAAGTATCACGTGAGCCTAGCCGCTGGGAGGAGTTAGAGTAACAATTTGGATAAAGGGTTTTATACGAGAATTTCAAAAACAACACTCGTTTGAGCACCCATTTACACTAAAGCTAGGCTTCTGAAATTTCACGTTATTATTATAGGTACATGTTAGGGCTTGGACTCCGGAGTTTTTTGGTGTAACTCCGGTGTTTCGAAAGATTTCAGCATCGTTTGTAAAACCGGAGTTGTCGGAACCAAAACCGGAGTTTCGATTTTCAGAACAAAAACCGCGACGCGCATTACTTTTGAAATTATTATACAAATGTAATCGGCCTGAAGCGCAGCCATTCGCAGAATTTTTAGAATTCGTACATCTGTTTCCCGCGACCACGGCCTGCGGCGGCGCACAGTGGGTCGGTTGTATGGAACAGGTCGAACATAGCAGACCTACATTTTTTCATAAATTTGAATATGCAGGTCGATAGCTTTATTAAATGTAAGCAATAAATATTATATTGCACTTTATGCCTAGAGTCAGGGAGTTCAGGAGTAAATGGCATAAAACTGATTTCATAGTATGTAAAGCAGCATTCAAACAGGAATACCTAGTGGGCGTGTTTCGTCCTGTTTCGTGTGTGTGCACTAACAAGTGTTGAAGACACAGTCATATACATATAATGTAATCGCGTGAGAAGGTCGCTGTCTGACGAAAGCCTCGATGCTTTAACTTTTCTGAGGTATTAGAAAATGTATAGCATAAAGGTTGTCGTTAGACAGCCAAAAAAACCAATAACCAAAAAAAAATTCAACATTTTTTTTCTATTTGTTTAGTTTTATTTCCTACATAACAAACTAGAACATTCATTTTGATACAAATAATCAAATCAAATTCACTATCTATACCACAGCACTCTTTTTTTAATGAATAAGTTCACCCAGTTCAATTTAAAATCGGACCACTTAGGTCAACTAATTATATTAGAAATCCGAGTAAAAAATAATAATTGTACCAAAAAAATAAAATACATACCGATACAAGACATACAAGTCGATTTGAACGGTTGAAATTGGATTGGGATTCTAAAGTATCACCTAATTACTCACATAACAACCCGTAATGAGTCGTATTGTAGTTTTTTTAATAAATTCACCAATGCGTTCAATTCAGTATTCACATCCAAATCGATCATGGTCTCAGAAAAACTTAACTTTAGTGTGACAATAGTAGGTATACATAAAAGTAGACAAACGTTGTATGAACTGTATAGTGAAAAACAATACAATTTTAGCCAGGAGTTCAAAGAAAAAGTAAAAAACTACTCAAAAATGTTTAGAAAAGTTGAAATGCTGGACAATTCACACAGCATCAGCTAGCCCCAAGCTAAGCAGAGCTTTTGTTACTAGATAACTGATATACGTATTACATATTTAGATTACATAGAAAGATATTTTTTTTATTATACATTTTTATTATACATTTGGCCCTAGGCGGGAATCGAACCCGCCTCCTCCTGCGTTGCAGGCGGACTTCGCCCGCTACGCCTTAATCGTCGTCAATAGTAGACCCTTTCTCAAAACGACTCATGCATCCATTTACACCAATACAAGTTTCTCCTCGCAGTTTTGAACGCGTTTTTCCGGCATAAAAAGTAGCCTTATTGTTTATCTAGAACTATGTCTATGCAACATTTCAGCCTGATTCGTTGCGAAGTTTTGGCGTGTAGAGGTATATTATTATATACATCTAAACATCCAAACTTTCGTATGACAAATATAAGTGTGATTGTAAAATGCAAATGTGACCCTGTATGTTCTCTTTCACCCCTAAAAAGGATATAATTCGTCGAACGACCCATCGCTGAATGGCAGACGTTAAGGTGGTTGTGACGCACGAAATAAAATCGGATTTTTACTATTTTCCAGGTTCTTCAAGTAATTTATATAGCAGATAAGAAGTTTTGCGCACATTATAAGCCATTTGCTATGAACCCACGCTGAAACGATCTACGAAACAATTGTCGTTTTGGAGTGATTTTTTACTAAAATCAACGTTATGTCGATAGGTATACTCCAAAACTACAATTGATTCAATGTTTCTTTTAGCAAAGATCCATAGCAAATAGCTTACAAAACTTCTAATCTGCTATGAAAATTACTTATAGAACCTATAAAATAGTGAAAACCCGAGTTTTTTTCGAGCGTCACTAACCTCCTTAAGTTACGTTACGTCATCAGACCAGTCCTTTCCCCTGGTTTTCTTATTTACGTACGCCATGCGATTCAAGTCGTGGCATACAATGCAGGTCGCCTGCTTTCGCCGTGTCGGAGCGGCCAAGGAATTCACGGAATGTCCGATTTCGCAAGGTACGACAGCAATCTGACTCATCGTCGTCGCTAAGCTTTTGGAGCGACGTACACACTGGAGATAACTCTCGCATCTCATAAAGATCGTATACAAAATCTCTTTCAAACCACATTTCGGATGGAACCTTGGAAACCAATACCGGCATTATTTAGTTTTGGCCTCCTGTACCAAGATTGGTACAGGAGGCCATTGAGATTACTAAACACAGGAACTTCAACCGAGAAGAAGGTTTCCAATTATCCGGAACCTGGAACCCTGTGGTGAGAAAGTGCAAAAACCGAAAAAGTGATGTACCAATTGGGCCGCGTTCTGATACCGTCGTCAGTGTTGTGTGTCGTGATCGAGTTGCGTTCCATATTGAAACCGATGTGTAAGTGTGTGTGTGTAGTGGTAACGTTCGTAGCAAAAGACAAAAAATGAAGGTAGATCGGTATGTCTGCCAATAAAAACTCACTCGCAGTTCTTTCAGTTATACCGTGATCATGGCGCATGAAACTGTGCCGAAATATTGGAAAGCTCAATTACTCAAATCATGCTAAATATCCCGTTGTAAATGACTTTAAATGCTTAGTAATCCTTCGGTAATAAAACTTAAATGGTACCTTGGGATAGGTCTCCATGTAGGGTTATTGGTAATTAACTAACACTGCGTAAACTGCAGGTTCAGCCCATCATCATGAGCACGTTTGCGAAGACAACAGGTCTGAATTTAAATTTTTTTTTTTAAATTTACAAAATAATATCCGAAACCCAATGAATTACTACGACCGATCTCCCACTCCCATTATCAATTAAGCCAATTACCAATAACCCTTTGTAAAAACGAAATAACCATCAAAATCTGGTACAATTGGCGGAAATATCGAGTAACACCTTAATTACATTATGCTTAATATTCATACAATAATAAGTCGTAACAAAAACATATAGGTAGCACATAAAATTTTTCCCTTTTTTAAAGTCGGTTGAAAAGAAGACGATTTTTTTAATCACGTTTCTTGCAAAATCTTCGAGTTTTTCGCGAGACAGTGGAAACGCCTTTACGGACCAAGAGCTCTAGGTAAATAACAAATTAACTTAACTCTTTTGAAATAAGGGTGAAATTGGATTGGACTTTTAGTTGCTCAGAAAGGTTGGTAGGTAAGGTGAATGAAGGTCTTTGGACTGCGAAAAATAAGAAACGGATGTTTTGTTAGATAAGGCTCGAATGAGTGTTTTTGTCGGAAATATAGCAATAACAAGTTGTTTCTTAGTACCTACATTGAGTGTTTGCACCGGTAGTAAACATTGTAAATCTATATAATATAAAAGAAAGTCGTGTTAGTTACACTATTTATAACTCAAGAACGGCTGAACGGATCTAGGTGAAATTTGGCAGCGAGGTAGATGGTATACCGGGGCCGGACATAGGCTACCTTTTATTCCGGAAAAAAGCGTGCGAAGCCGCGGGCTGCAGCTAGTATTATTATATATATGGTAAGTTTGAGATTGACATATGTAAATAAATCATCATCATAATACCAACACTAATTCACCCACTGCTGGGTGTGCTGCTGGGTGGGTCTTCAAACTGTTGTGGCAGGCCATATGGTCCTGCACTGGTCTCATCAAAAGGTAGCCTATCTTTTATTCCGGAAAAAAGCGTGCGAAGCCGCGGGCAGCAGCTAGTACTTGATAAAGGTACGGTTTCAGCAATAGCACTTGAAGTGGTTCGGAGTATTATTGTATATAGTGGTAATGTACGCATGTATTGGGGGCACCGCGCCTACTCAGGAAAAAATAAAATAAAACAGCAGCAGTTAAGGACTTTTTTGAATTTTTTGAAGTACGAAATTTGTTTCGTTTGTTCACATTATTGGGCAGTACGGTTACAAATTCAATGATAACGAATTGATTTTCTCTGGGAATAACCGTGGATAATTGTCGTTGCTATCGCGCATTACATAATATTTCTAGCTACAACTGTTTTTTTTTTTTCAAATACTTAAAAATAAAGATAAAATAAAAATAAAGATTTATCCTAAAAGGTGTAACACAATTGCAACAACTTGGAAGTTATCAAATATGTTTTACATCAGCACACATGCGTCCACTGGTAAACATGCCTCACCAAAACAGGGGGGTTTTGCCATAAGGGGCAATCCATACATTACGTCCACCTTAAGGGGATGTCGACAAAGTGTGACATTGTGTGTCAAGGGATGGGAGGGGTCATCATAACATTCGTGACGTCACATTTCAAAATCTTTATAACCTAGTATTCAAACGCGAGATTTTATAAGTTAACGGATAACTTTTATAATTTTTCAAATGTTCGATACTGATTTTATTGAAAATATTAGAATTTAAATAAAACTAATTTTGGAACTGCTGTTATAATTAAATCATTTCTTGGTGTAAAATTTCAAAACATTGTGACGTCACACTAGGGGGGAGAGTATTACAAATGTGACCAGCTGTGACAAGGACGGGGGTCCAAAATCATGAAATTTGTGTGAAGTAATTTATAGATGTCCCATAATTACCACACTTGGCAGAAAATAAGGTGAAGGTGCTAAAATACACAGAAGGAAGCTGCTAACCTTCAGCTGGCAGGTTCACTTAGTCAGCTCTTACGACATCCACTGACTTGGAGGGATAGATTCTTACGCCGCGACCGCCACAGCCAAACATGTTATTGTTTGCATTCTTCCATGTTGTACCTACGTTACTTATTAACTGTCTTCAAAAAAGGAGGAGGTACTATGTTCGGCAGTATGTATATTTTTTTATGTATGTCTGTTTCCGATACAGAGTAGATTATGTAGTGTTCTAAGCCACACAATAATACTGGACAATCCACACAGCATCATCACAATAAAATTATATTATTGTAACTACATACAATACTCCATTGGTTATTTCAATACTAACTAATGCAGGTGATTCTCCTTCACGGTCGATGAATGTCACACGAACAGTCAACAAAGTCATTAAAAAAACATCGTCTGCTTATGTCCAAAATTAAATATTATGTCAGCGTTTTTATTCGGAAATGCTATAAACATTTACCTTTTTTACGATAAATATAAGCTAAGTAATGTTTTTTACAAATTTTTCAATTCAATGACTTGTGTGTCAACTTCTAAATCTATAAATTGACCGTTTTATTATATATGCTAATGAACTATTTATCTTGCTTTGTTCTTGATAAGCTGAGGTTCCGTCTAGCCTTACTACATGTCAGCCAATAGACGACCTCAGCTAGACAAAGGCCTCTCCCAAAGGATATATTAGATAAATATTAAAATCAAAAGGAAGATAAATATTAAAAAGGAAATATTAGATAAAAATTCTGCCTTATTTTTGTTATTTTTATAATTTGTAAATTGTTATTTCAATACGATTTCGTAGATATAACTATCTTTATAAAATAAATAAATAATGCTGGTCAATTCACACAGCATCATCTAGCTCCAAGCTAAGCAGAGCTTGTGTTATGGATAAGTATATCACATAGAGAAGCTATCAAAGAGACTTAGTTCTGCAGCGTACGCAGTCAAAAAAATCCGTCTTCTTACAGACGTTGATACTTCTAGACTAATCTGTTTCAGCTACTTCCATAGTGTCATGTCTTATGGCATATTGGTGTGGGGGAACGCTGCAGATATTAACACCGTAATTGTGCTGCAGAAGAGGGCTGTTCATGCAATCTATGGGTCCCAGAGAATCCCTCCGTGAAAAAATCAAAGAAATAAACACTATGACAGTACCATGTCAATATATTTATGAAAACTTGTTGTAGGGATTGATATTCGTATGAGTGTTCATACGAATATCAATCCCTATAAATAGCGACATACAAAATTTAAATCCTAGAAATAAGAATAAACTCGCTGTGCCCACAACTAGGCTACACAAGATTAAAGTATCTTTTAAAGGGCAATGTATACGCTTCTACAACAAAATAACAAATGAGTTGAAAAAAGTTACAAAAAAAGATAATGAAACAAATTGTCAAACGTATCCTTTGTAAAAAGGCTTAATACAAAATATCAGATTATCCAGAGGATAAAAAAGATTGGGACCAAATTTTGCTCCAACTCGAAAACTAAGGTAAGTAAATGTTTCTTGTTTGCTTCTTTACATTACCTTAAAAAGACTGAAGTGAACAAAAAATCAAAGTGATCACTTTATTTCCTAGTTTTATTTATGTACCTAATTTGAATTTTGTGACGTGTCCAAGATTCATGTAAGGTGTAAAGCACTTTGAATTTGAGTACTAGATAACTGATAAACATAATACAATATTATTATTTTATTTGATTATTTTGATCTTTCATGTATCTTCATTGCTTCATTGTATCACCTTGCTACTTTATATACTTACTTCATATAAGTAGTAATTTTACTTATGTTTACCTCCCACGGAATGAGTAAGCTGGTGACCTGTGCTACAGGTTTTCATAAACCTACAACAGGCGCCAGTCTCTCATACATAACACAGGCATAGACAAGTAAGTAGGTACCTACCTATGTATTCTCCCACCAATAGCTTTTACGCTACCTAGTTTAAGCTTGATTAAATACTTTAATGAGAGAAAATATATTTAATTATTATTATTATAAATATCTTCATAGATGTTTTTTATTATACTAAGATAACACTCAGAACACTCAGAACAAATATCTGCAGATCGTACAAACGTTTGTCCCAAGAGGCGGGAATCGAACCCGCAAAGATCCTGCGACGCAGAAAACCTGCATCTCAGGCATCTTTGCCAGAACGTAAGAATGTCCCAAATTTAGTGCTATATTCACCTTTTTTTCACCTACTTCTTGCTTCATTCACAAGTTTGCATCCAAACTAATATTATAAATTCGAAAGTAACTCTTGCCTTTCCGTCTGACTAACCGGAACTCAATGAAATTGGGCACGGAGGTAAATGGTATCCCGGGGACGAATATAGGATACTTAAAAAGCGCGTGCAAAGCCACGGGCAACAGCTAGTAAACCATAATGTAATGATCGCAACCAGGCGCCTGACAGGCACGATGCGTCGAGGAAAACATCAGTGCAGCGACGGCGATGACGTCACAGTTGTTTGTCGCTAGTTCCATGAACCAGTGACTCAGCGGCGACAGGCTATTGTATCGTGATTCAGTGGCGTTGGACGCGGGTTCGATTCTTTAATAAGGACATTTCAATACCTAACTGTTTAGTTTAGTTATCTATTTAGGTTACACTTTTTAGCAGAGCACTGTATTTATTTATACTAGAACTCGGGGCTCAGGTGATTGAAAAGTCGTTTTTTTTCCCGACGCAAAAAGAGGTTTGTTATATGTCTCTGTTTATTTGTCTGTGACATCGTCGTATGTGTATCTGATTGTTTGTCGCAAAATAACAAATAAACCGAAACCAAAGTTGATTTATTTTTTGTTTGCTTGAAAGGTTACTTTTATCGAGTCTTAGGCCCGTATTATGAAAGCTTGCTCATGCATCGATCTCTGCTTGAGTAACATAACCAACACTCACATAGACATAAACGTCACTCAAGCATAGATCCATGACTGAGCATGCTTTCATAATACGAGCCTTAGAAACGATCGATGAAAACCGGTTCAGCTATTCTACGATTAAAAAAAAAATTTAAAGAATGCTGGACAATTTACACAGCATTATCTAGCCCCAAGCTAAGCAGAGCTTGTGTTATGGGTAAGTACTAGATAAATATTAACTGATACCTACTTAATACAATACACTAAATAGATAGATATTTTCTCTGAACAAATATCTGCAAATTTTCGAGTGTTCTGGATGTTTTCTATGTATAATAAAAAATATCTATCTATGCAGTGTATTGTATTTAAGTAGGTATAAGTATTTGTTGTTGAAGTTTGCGAGTCGCCAATTGAACATTAAACATTGTTGTAAATTCATGAAATTTAAATGTTGGTAAACATAGAGGGAAGCGAATAAGGGGCAATGAAATATGTTTATCTACTCCAGGATAAATATCAGATAAGTAGTACACAAGCTCTGCTTAGCTTGGGGCCAGATGATGCTGTGTGGATTGTCCAGCATTATTTATTATTATTATTCCACATCGAGTTTCGATAGTGTATAAGTTTCAGTTTCCTTCAACCTGACTGGGTGTGCCGGATTGTACAGTCCGGCTTGTGACAGTCGCGCGCGGAAGTGATGGAATGCGACCTTGCAGTGAGAGGGCATTCCCTGCCTGGTTTCTCTCGCACGTATTGCCAAATACCAGGTATGGGTACCGGATCTACAAATTGCACTTCAATTGATTACCAATCAGGTAATCAGTAGGGTAAATGAAATTCATACGTAGGTAATTCTTTTCACTTGCGTCTGTATCTGTAATCGATCGTTGTTATTGGAAAGTCTGAGTAAGATAAAATGGCCAATCGGTTGACGAGTAGGTACTCAACGAAAACGTACCGGGGCAACCTTCCAAAACCAAAAGAACTGCTTAAGGTTGATCGTTTCCGTATTGGCGCGAGATATTTTTTTTGTGGTTTTTAACATTTGTTTTTCTGTGTTCTACAAGGAATAGGTACAATGAACGGAAAAGTAAGTAACTTCCCGCAAATCGTAAACCATTTTCTATGAATCCATGATAAAACCAACATCGATTCAATTGTATTTTGGCAACATTTGTGAATATATACCTATGTACCTAGTTATTATGTTGATTTTTAGCCCAAAAAAATAAATTTTTGGTAGTTTTATTCTTTATAGACGAAGAAAAAATTTAAAACATAAAAAAATTATCCTTCGCCACCGGCCACCACGCAACCTTCTCGGGTTTTAAATTGTCATAATTCAGTATTTCTTTGATTTAGTTGGAAGTCGGCACCTACATACGCTAATTCAATATTCAATAAGTTTATTTCAGCTTAGATACACGATACATATCTATTTCAGCCATAGAATAGGTAATAAAAAGAAAAGTAAAATAAAAACATCTTAAATTAATGGAACGCACATATGCCTAAGTATAACTACGTAAGCAAGCACACAAACATAAAAACAGTTTTAACGGGTCCTTATTCAATCATGCAACCCTATGATACAACTCCGAACTTCTTTCTAGATCAGTGGGTTACACGCAGCGTAGGTTTTGTTGACTGGCAACACTGGGAAACTCCAATTCACAACACAGAGGAACAAACATTCAGTCAGCATGTTCAAAATAAGATCATTTAAATCAGCAGGTTATGCTACTTTTAGCATTCCTGTTGATTCAGCTCTATGCAGTAATAATCATCATCTACATTATTTTTATTTGTTTGTTGATGTTATTATTTACAATATCAACTGCTAGGTATTTTATTTAGCATAAAGCTATTGAAAAGGACAACAGCTAACATATTAGCGCCATCTTAGGATGACACCGACCCTTATAAGGCTAATTTTAAATATTAACGAACCCCTCCAGATCATTAATAAATCATTATACAGAAGCAAAACAAGGCATAATTATATAGGCAGTAGTGGGTTTTACCAGGATAAACTGACGATTTGTACCTATGTAGGTGTTACAGTTAACACCCAATCCATACCAATATTGTACCTATGTAGGTGTTACAGATAACACCCAATCCATACCAATATTGTACCTATGTAGGTGTTACAGTTAACACCCAATCCATAATAATATTATGAATCTTACTCTGTCTGTCTATATTTTACCTTTTTACGCCTAAACGGCTCTGAATGAAATTTGGCATGGAGCTACCATATAGAGGCACCATATAGGTACACTCCTCGTTGCCTCACTTGAACTGGTGAAAGCGCGCAAAAAACAACACCTACCTCTAGATTGATCATACCTATCCTACAGTCAAATCCATACTATTATTATAAATTCGAAAGTAACTCTGTCTGTCTGTTACCTTTTCACACATAAACGGCTGGACGGATCTTAATGTATTTTGGCAGGGAGGTAGCTGGACGGACATAGGCTACGTTCTGTCTCAGCAGCTTGTGTTTTATAAAGTCATTGTAAAATCAGATTATGACAAAAGTAGCTGCCGCCCGCGGCTTCGCACACTCTTTTTTGGGATAAAAAGTAGCCTATGTCTGTCCCCGGGTGTGTGATGTAGCTGGTCCCGAGCTTAGCTATGTCATCGTCACTCTAAAGCATAGATCCGGGGAGAGGCGCGGGACCGGAGGCGTAGGTCGTGCTCAGTTGGCCGCTACGAACCGGATAGCGGCTACCCATTCCTCTCTGCAATACTTACAATACGACGCGGATCCTTGTAGCTGGTACCTAGCTGAGCGATGTCATCATCGCTCTCCAGCATTGATCCTGGGAGAGGCGCGGGACCGGAGGCATCGCCCGTGCTCAGCTGGGCAGCTACGAACCGGATAGCGGCTACCCATTCCTCTCTGCAATACATCACAGGGATCAGACCTCAAAGTTTTTTTGAATTAGGAAACAGCCTTTATACTTTAACTTATAAGGTCGGGCAAATAGATTAAGTAACTGAGATAGCAACTAGTTAATTTTTAATCAATCTAACTATTCAGCCCATGCGCAGCCTCTCTGCAGGGTAAAGCCTGGGCTTTATTACACATCATGTCATGTACTATCGCCTGTACTATCCTCACCAGGATAAAATACAATTTTTAAAAATTTTTTTTTTTTTCATTGTGATACAAAACATAAATTTAGAAATAAATAAACCTATCAATAATTTTTTTAACGGCAATGGCCTTTATTAACAAAGAAAATTACAATCAAATTATAACTAGTATTTACAATTGAAACAATTAAGCTAACTGCAGACTGTTGCAAACAATCTACAGGTAGCTCAACTGATCCATATCAATACCAGTCGGAAGCGTCCCCAAGACGCTGGCTGCATTGCCCCGCTGTATGGCAATGCTGATGCGCTGCGCCAGATATCCGCCAGCTCTCGGGTCACGCGTCGCGTCGACCAGACGCTCAGATAACTTTTTAAAAACCCGGAGAGCCTCGGTACCCCACGGACCTAGGGTCTCGACCCCAAAGGGAGCAAATATGTAGGCTCTGTCGAGACCTGCATATTTGCGTCTCTCAAAAAAAAAAAAAAAAAACAATAATTAATATGCAATAAGATAACATATAGGAATGTAAGATATTAAACTTTAATTCCTTTCCAATAATTTAAATTTTTTTTATTTTTTTTGCTCTGGGTAATGAAATACAAAATAGTTTTTTTTCCATTCCACAAAAACCATTGACATTAGGGAAAACTAGAGCCTAATAATTCCTTGATGTGTTCTGTATAAACTGCTGGGTGAAGTTATCTTTTCATCCAAAACAAGCATGACAGAAGTGATTCACGTTTGAAAAACAGTTTTGCTGATCTTAGGCTTAAAGATGGCATTCAAAAGGCAAATAAGGAAAATACTTGATAAATATACTCCTTAGTAATCCAAACAAGGTGAACATCACTGTGCCAATATTTTGAAACAATGTCAGGAAACAAATTTCCAATCAACTTATCAGCCTACAAGGATAATCGCCAGGACTAATAAATTAATTCAGTCATTTTATGCAATGGTGAACAAACAAACAACTGATATAATACATTTCAGGTACCTACCTACTTTAGTTTGTTTACATAAGGTTGTATCTTAAATTACAACCTTATGTAAAGAATCTGTTTATATAGACAGTGTGATATGATACTCATTAGGGGAGGCCTATGTCCAGCAGTGACTATTACAGGCAATGAAAGACAATCAAATCAACCATAACATGTTTACATCAGCCTAATTATATTGGCGTGTAGGTCAGAGGTCATCAGTGCACTTGTTATTATGTAGCCCCATTCATAATACCACAACTACACACAAAGTCAAACAAATGATGACTAAATACGGTCTTTGTATTTATAATGATATGTTGGGTATAGTTTGTAGGTACCTATAACTGAATATGCCATTCTAGGGTGGATTTAGGTAATTCATCGATGCACAATGTTGACAAGAAACAAGCTTTGAATGGTGTACGAATACAACAGAGCTGCAAAGTCGTAGAATAACAATGTGAACTCACCGTTCCTTGTCGTTGTCTACGCAGAAGTTCCGCTCGATGGCGGTTGTCCACTGGAGACCCCGGATGGTGAAGGTGTAAGGCCGCGGCTTATTCGTCGCCATGATCTGGCAGTCGCGCACCGTAAACTTGTTGAGAGGATCGCGATAGTTGTTCCTCTCGGGCTGCGTCTTGAATCCCATGAGGTCTCCATTGTCGAACAGGATGAAGTAGCGATCGCGCCAGTTACGGATGTGCTCGCCGCGCTTGTGGAGCCAGCCCTCCTTCACGATAACCAGCGGCGCCGCCTCGGCCATGATTCTCTGCCGTGGCCCGAGCCCGAGGGCACTCGGGGCGGGCGCGTGCCGAGCTGTTTGATAACAACACTCCGCGGTGTGTGCCCGCACCACGTTTCGCGACTCACGATCTCCACGCGCGTTTCACGTCAACTGAATCGCACCCGCCGTGCTTCTACACTGCATTATACCGATAATGAACACGATTATGAAAGGTTTTCAATGTTTTTCCTCTCAAAAACACAAACGTAAGCGATGTTACGACGTACGTACGTAGCCCCGCGGTAATAATAGAACAAATTTCAGATGAACCGTCTGGCAAATTATGACAGAGATGTACTATGAAAAAAGCAACGTCAGACAGAGAAGTCCGATGAGTTGACGCACTTGGCTGCTACCTTTGTAATTTGGACGTATTGTAACCTATTTTGACAAATTAGTACGGCATGTCTGCCGCAAGGGGAATTCGTGGCGCTTATGTAGTAAGATTTTACGTTCCAATACACGGAACCAGAATCAGAAATACCTACGTTTATTGTTGTACAAAAAAGATCTTTTTGTATAAAATATGCAACTTTTCGATCCACCGGAAGAGAGTGATGTCGAGTGATGAACATGACCAGCCAGAACGTGCTTAAAGCTGTCATGTCTTTCCAGAGTCGCTCTGCCGGCGGCCTGGATGCTGTGATTCCACAGCATCTAAAAGATCTTCTGTCTGGCAAGTCTGGCCATGCAGGTGAAGTCCTTCTGGAGGACTAGACAGTTCTAATCAACCTGATGTTGTCAGGCCGAGTTAACAGCGAGATCACAGAACTCCTATACGGTGCGAACCTTTGCGCCCTAAAAAAGAAGGATGGCGGTATAAGACCCACAGCCGTGGGCACCACATACCGCCGCCTTGCGGCTACAGTCTGCTGTCGGAAAGAAGCCGACTATCTAGGCGACTATTTCCGACCAATTCAGCTAGGCTTGGTTCGCGAGGCGGATGAGAGGCAACAAAGGAATGTCCCTTCACACATTTTTAGACCAAAATTATGCGGAGGTCGTTCGAAGGTAGACATCAAAAACGCCTTCAATTCCGTAGAACAGGGCGCCTTGCTAAAATAAATTAAAGACAAAATTCCAGGAATTTACCCTTTTCTCTGGCAATGTTACGGTTCACCGTCAAAATTAATTTACAGGAACAAAGTCATTTTGTCCGCTGTTGAATGTCAGCAGGGCGACCCTCTTGGTCCGGCCATATTTAGCCTTGCCATCCAACCGATAATTCAACGTCTCCAATTCAAGCTAAACATTCAAAATTTCACGTTAATTGCTGCTGTAGTTGCTGAGATATTAAGGACGGAAAAAAGGACAGAAAAAGCGATGCCTTATGGGTTTCGAAACTGATCTTCGATCTTCGAAACACTAAAAACAATGAACGAGTAAAGTGTGAAACAGGGTGTGTAAGACAGAGTGTCCCACGGCCGGCCATGGGACATGAAGAGCAAGTAAAAGAAATATTGAAGATAGCAGGTTTTACTGAAAGAAAAGATTCCGTTATTTTTAAAATGACCTAAGTTAATTATTGTATAATAATAATACTCCATTCACATAATTTGAAAAATTACTTGTCTTATCCGGTACCTAATATAACCTACTAAAATTCAAAGAATGACACCGTGTATTGTCTCGTCTTAGATTTTGGCATGGTGTTCATATGTATGAAAACTTTACTAGACAGATTTCATTCTTAGGATTGACTTTACTGATCGGTGCCATAAAAAATACAGGATATATATTATATTTGGATTAAAGTGTGTTCGATTAACGGATAAAGCAAGTAATTTTTCAAATATTGTGAACGCAGTTTTACTTATTTAAAAATTTAAGGAAAGTTTACTTTCAGTAAAACTTCCTATCTCCATATGTATTCCTGGTACTTGGCCTCCATGTCCTAACCAAGGTTGTGGGACATCTTGTATATGAGGATATGGTAAGTACCGGTTTGACAGTCTCAAAGAGACTAGTGCCCTATGGGCACGGGCTCCGCCGGGCGGCACAGCGGCGCGGCGCGTCGGCGGCGGCGGCCAACGCGTCTTTGAGCATGGTAAACTCTCTTTGGTATGGGCAGTCACTATTTACCTACTCTTTGGGCAGTCGATAGCTGTGGTCGGTAGTCAAGGGAGGGTTTGGGTTCGAGGTTCGTTAATAAAATTTTATGAAATTGGTTCTCATATCTTGCAAAAAGTTCTCTTGGGTTTACCTTTAGCCCAGCCCTATTTATTTTTTATATTCTTTACACCCATCCAGCGTAGCTTACTAGTTAGGTTACCTAAAGTACAGCAAGCGCCTGCAGAAAGTGCGTCTAACCCATGGGGACACTCAGTCGACCAAATGATTCAATGGAATTCTCACAACAAACACGCGATATGTAAAACACCTTACTGGTAGTAGGCATATATACCTACCTATTCTTACCTACTACCAGTACGTTAGGTACTACCTAGGTTCGTACTGCAGTACCACAGAAATTGGTAGGTATACCTAAGCGCAATACCAAAAATCTATATAATATTATAACTAGCTTCCGCCCGCGGCTTCGCACGCGTTTTTCCGAGATATTACTTTATATTTATGTCCATCCCCGGGTTAACATCTCTATCGTTACCAAATTTCTTTAAAATCATAGATCTAAGTAAAATTTGTAGATATTGTACGTTCTCCCAGCAGCGCTTACTCAACAACTGGCCTGTGTTATAACTACACGCAAACACTCGCTCACAGTTACATTTCCAATCTTGTGCAATAGGTAATTATAATGAACAAACACGAGGACATTGCTGTAGTCTTTTATTGAATAAATCACACTAAAGTACGTCGTAACACGAATGCCCACCGCCGCCTCGGTCTGACTATAATTGAGATAGGTAGACGTAATTGCACCTAATTTGAGCCTTCCACTTTCGAGAAGCTAGTACCACATCTCCCCTTTTAGATCGATGTTAAAAACACATTTATTTCATACATAATATCGAGGGACATTTTAAAACATATTGTACACAGAAAACTTTATAAGACACTAAACAAACACTGAAAACCAATATGAACTTTCGTCCAGTGCTGCATGAAGGAGGAGGCTGTGTCCAGCCTTCCTGCAATGACCTGCAGGTAGGTAGCTGTTGGCGCTGCGACGCACCCTGCGTATCAGCGACGCAGTGCGCAGATCGCAGCGAACCCGTTGACCCGCGCGTCCTCAAGCAGTCCTGATGCGCTACATCAGCCACATTTTAATATAGGACGCGAAGGGCGTTCCAGGTCTTCTGAGTATGCTTGATCTGCACCTGCACGTGTAGATAGACTGGCAGTTGGTACGCTCTAAAACTAAACAGTGTCGTCTTTACCTGCGCACTGCAACGCGCGAACCTACGGGCCAATATAATATTATTAGCTAGTTAACGCCCGCCCTCCGCTCCCTCTTCATCTGTCTTGGTAACCCAATTGCTCAGGTAGGTACTTAATCTCCGACACGCGCTTCAGCTAATTACTGTTGAACGTAACTGATGGGAATGTGGCGAACGTTTTTGAACCCGCCTTGAATCAGCTCACTCTTGCCCTATGAGCCTATGGGCACCCGCATAACACTCACTGGTGCTTAGGTGCCCCCTAACAAATATTTGGCTAACATTTGTTATTTAAAAATTATTTTAAATAACAAATGTTATTTAAAATAATTTATTAATTATAAATAATTATTTTAAATAACAAATGTTATTTAAAATAATTATTTAAAAAACTGTACACGCTAGAAAAAACAAGATCCGTCACGTGTGAGTGTAATTCGCGCGCCGAAGGTTTTGAACGTTTGTCAAGTATACTATTATGTACCTACTATAGGTACCGATTAGAGACTTTGGTATTTATTGAAAACCTAAAAATTAAAGGTTTACCTACATTTCAGATGTATCGTTTTGCAAACTTCGATAATAAAATTTCCATGTTTCAAAATATTTCGAAGAGTATGTAACCTCCAGGAATTTCAATAACTGTATGAGATGTAGGTTCAAACCAATACGTTTTATTTGATATGGTTTGTCCATTGTTCAAAAAATGTTCTACATACAGACTTCTCTATATTTTTTCCTGTAAAATATAGATCCTTAACTACAAGCACTACATACATTTCAGATGGATCGCTCTGCAAACTTCAGAGATAGGGGGGGGAAGGAAAATGGGTATTTTGTCGACTTTTTTCAAAATATTTCAATAAGTATGAAACCTACAGAAACTTTAAAAACTGTTTTGATATGTATGTGTGTGTGTTCATTTGATACCCCAATATATATTATTTTATTTATTATTATAATAAATAAATAATAATAAATATAATAAAAACTTTATTTAATTTCAGTTGGTTTTGAACAACAAATTCGGAGTTATTTACCTATCTTATATTAATATGATAAAACTAAGAAGCTACAAATAGGTAGGTACTAATTATAACAACATAAAATCAGTTTCTTTAAAACAATCTTAGCAATTGTGTTACCCATGGCTTAACTGGAGTCTTTCGACGGGATAATGTGACAATTTGTGTGTTTTTGTGAATTATTTTCCTTAATATTTCAACAATATTGTCAGTAGGAGTGTTACAACCAGACGCGCTAAGGACTGTGTAAAAAATCGTTGCCGATATTTCCTGACCAATGTTATTATAGTCTAGTCTTTGTATAGTAGTTTTTAGGTGATTTTCGGTTACTATCTATATAAAAGCACAAGCGATTTTCTGGGGACAACGCCCAGCCCAAACCGCTGAAGCTAGAAAGCTAAAATTTAAAAAGCAGGTACCTGTTACTACACAACCTCCCGCTAAGAAGAGATTTTTGGAAATTCCTCCCCTAATGTGGTGAAAAGGGGGGGTTGAAGTTTGTTTGGTGTTTTTGTAACTCTTTAACCAGTGGCCCAATTTGCTTGAAACTTACAGACAATACTAAGAATATAAAACTATTGAACACGTATTACAGGATTTTTCAAAATTTTTTTGAAAATGGGGTACTTGTTACTTGTTTATGGACTGGTTTCCGCAACTAGGCCACAGGTGGGCCCTTTTTGCGTGTCGGGTGGGTGGCTGCTAATCTAACCACCCGATGTCCTCTAGGAAAGCCAGCAGCTCGCTGACGCCGGTGCATGCCTCCCTAGGCGTCCTCGGTGTCCCGAGGTAGAGTATTCTTTGAGACGCTACGCTATTGCACTCTACAAGCACATGCGCGGCCGTCTCCTCTGCGTTCATGCATCCTGTCCGGGCTGTCCGTAATACCCAGATTAAATAGATGTTTATTAAGCATGCAATGTCCTGTGACAATACCGACAATTAGCCGGAGTTTGCCCCGTTTCAGATTGAGGAGTTTTCGGGAGAATCTCGGGTTTAAAGCCGGGAAGGCCTCCTTCGACTGCCTACAATCCGGAATACTTGCCCAGTAGTCTTGGTGTTGTTTAATCGTATGTTGACGGATCCATGAGCGGACTTGACTGAAAGGTAGGGGAATTATTGGTTCAGGCCCTGCCGTTTGCCACTCTGAACCTCTCCTCGCCAGTGCATCAGCTTCGTCATTTCCTCTGGATCCGCTGTGTCCTTTTATCCATTGTAGAGTGACTCTATTGGACTTACTTACTTGTTCTAGCAGGTCGTGGCACTGTAGAGTAAGACCCGAATTGTGCTCTCTCTTGTTCAGAGCCTGTAGTACCACCGCACTGTCTGAGAGGATCCTGATGTTTTGGTCAGTTACCTTTCTTCGTAGCACTGCGGTCGCAGCCTGAATTATACCCACACATTCCGCCTGAAAAATGGAGTTGTGGGCGCCCAGTGCTGTTGTTTTGTGGATGTTGAGATCTTCCGAGAACGTTCCTGCCCCGGTACCTGTTTTTATTTTAGAGCCATCTGTGTATATTCTTACTTCGTGTATGTTTGAGCTGTCACTTGGCTCTTCGTGCATTTGTATAGTGAAGCTTTTTGAGTGTAGATGTTTTTTGGGTACTCTATCATAAATCGAGAGTAGCATGGGATTGCTCCTTGCATACTCCTCTATAATAGTGGTGTGTTGTGCTCTAGTGTCATGCTCCCATAAATGTAAAGCCCAGAGTCTGTAAGCAGCTGCGGCTGCCTCTTGTCGCACGTATAAGTGCAACGGCGATAGGCCTATCATGACTTCGAGTGCTACCGTGAGGGGGTGAAAATGGGGTAAATCGGGTTATTAAAGTTGTGGTTCGTAATTTGGCTCCGTACTGAAATATCTGTACCTTTTTAATGCATAATGCTATTGACCTGAAATTTTCTGAATATATCAAAATAATAATAAATTAAAACACGTATTTCAGGAATTTTCAATAAAAACCCTTAGTAAAGGGTAATGTGAGGGTTGAAGTTATTGAGTTATTTTTTGTAAATCTTTAACCAGTTGCCTAATTAGCTTGAAACTTACAGATATACTAAGATATACTAAGAATACAAAACTATTGAACACATATTTCAGGATTTTTAAAATTTTCCAAAAAATGGGGTAAATTGGGTTATTCAATTTTGTGATTCGTAATAAACTATAAAGTAAATAATGATACACGTATTTTTTATATTTACAAAACTACCCCAAGGGGTGTGCAATAAATTTCCACGCGGACGAAGCCGCGGGTTGCAGCTAGGCTTGTGTAGTTAAAAGGACAGAATCATGATTGGTCACTGAATTCTGTGTTACTAGAGTAAGTGCTGGTTTTGTGGTTCGTAAGAAAAAGTGATCAAGACTGCTCGATTGCCTTGTAGGAAACGTGTGTGCTGGGAGAAGACCATGGTAAGTATTCCAATATACCTATCTAAATAATCGGACAATTTCTGGTTGATTGAACTATTTATGATGTTAATATTTATGTCACCGTTTAGTAATACGTGTTTAAATTTAGCTTGATATGTGAGTAGGTTTTTTAAGCAGTTTAAAAACTTTTCTAAGTTACTATAAGAAGGCGAGCGATAAAGAGATATGATAGCTGTTGTGTTATTTATTATACTTACAAGACAGTTAGCTTCTAAGAAATTCCTTGGCTCATATGTATTTACTTTTAAAATTTTTTTACGTACACAACCACGCCATCGTTTTGTAATAGGTTTGAACTCGTAGGAGACGAAGTGTATCCGTCCAGGGCGGGCGGATTAAAAGTTTTAGAAAGCCAACATTCTACATTCAACGTCAACAGCACGATGATGTCTAGTTGTGTTTTGGTCCTTTGTATGAAAACTGCAAAATTGACAAAATTTCGTACGATACTTCGTATATTTTGTGTTAATATTACTACTTGATTTTTACGTGTGTTAATAAAGGATAATGAGTCAACGGGATTTGCGCAAATATGTGCCTCTGATACTGTTACATTGTCTATGATATTGCACAAATTGTACAATATTGTTGTTCATCTTTAAGCAGATATACTGTAAAAACAGTATGAATCGAGTGTATAACACACTCCCATGGATTGGGTTTTGTATCAGTAAAATAATAGCAAAGTGTAACATAACACATTTAGGCGATCCTTGTAACTTTTTGTATTTGAACCATCGATTTGAACTTATAATGTTTTGTTAGAGAAGTAGTTTATAAATTGATTATTACGTTTCTCTTTTTGTGTATTGAGACAAGCTTTTTCTTACTACTTCGTAATTATGTTGGTATTTTTCGTGTCACAAATTGTATGAATGGCGATGTTATAAATATATTTAAATGTTTACGTATAAGAAACAATCAAGTTGTATTTAAAGGAAATAAGTAAAAAATTAGAGCACGAAATTAAGCAAAAAACGAAGCCTATTTATATTATATTATTATCTAGCCATGCAATAGGTTGCTCCATATTTTAGAGCTGGGTTTCGTTTTTCACCACGATAGTCTTGCTTACGAATGTAGACCTGTCTGTTCTGTGTCGAGCAGAAAACGTAGTTGTTTTTTTTAGTATTTACTAAAAAAAGATCCCAAGATCCCGGGATTTTTTCCGGGCTCGGATAAAGAGGCCCTTGGCCTTGTATGTAAGGTTTTCGGCGATGTAGATCGGGTTTGCTGGACCATTCATTGACAGATGAACAGTGCTGAGTTTTTCACTATTTTTCCTGTGGAAATTCTTAGCCTCTTGTATGATTCGGCTTTTAAAAGTGATAGTGGTGAACTCTACCATGATAGGCCTTGGGGCGTCGGGTTTTCTTGGCAGTCTCTTTATACATATAACGTAACTCATTTGGTGGTAATTCTGCTTTAATAGTTTCCAATATTTTTGTTACAATATTGGTTAAGTCTTCGTGCGTTTCCTGGGCCTTCGATGGGGTATTTCTGATTTGGAGTTTAAAGATACATGATTGTCTATTCAACTCTTCTATCCTGTTTTCAAGTTGGTTTATTTTCTCCGAACTTGATGCTACTTCAGACGACAATTTTGTTGTTGTAGTGTCTACGTGTTCAAACTCCGACGTAAGTGTCTCTACTTTATTTTCGATTCAGCAATTGGGTATTTTTTCGAGTTTTTTCAACATAGTTCAAAAAGTATTATATCTACAGAAATTTCAAAAACCGATTTAAAATGTACAAACCGTTCAATTTCTCCTACTCGGTGAGGTAGCCCCCCCTTTTCAAAATGATTCCCCCCATTTTTGTAAATTTCAAAAAGTGTTCTACTTACAGACTTTTCGATATTTTTCTTGTAAATCCATATCTACAAACGCTATATACGTTTCAGATGGATCGCTCTGCAAACTTCGGAGATGGGGGGGGGGGGGGGGGAAATGGGTAAATATTTCAAAAAGTATGCAACCTACAGAAATCTGTTTTGAGATGTACAAACCAATACCTTTCATTTCATATCCTACTCGGTGAGGTAGGCCCTCTTTTGAAAATTATTTCCCCCCCCTATTTGAAATTTTTAAAAAAATGTTCTACTTACAGACTTCTCTATATTTTTTCCTGTATAATATAGATCCATATCTACAAACACTACATACATTTCAGATGGATCGCTCTGCAATCTTCGGAGATGAGCGGGGGGAATGAGTAATTTTTCGACTTTTTTCTAAATATTTCTAAACGGATGAAATGTACAGAAATTCCAAAAACTGTTTTGAAAGTTACATACTGATATCTTTCATTTGATACTTGACCATGACCTTTTAGGCCTTTAGGTCTCTTAACCTTTTAGGTCCTTGACCTTTTAGGTCTCTTTTAAAATTTCGACATCACAATTTGTACTGAAAAATTTAATATATTTTTTTTCTTCTTATCTGTACAGAAATAAATGTAGTATTATTTTTAATTTTAAGTTAGTTGCTGAGATATTAGAGACGGGAAAAGGACAGAAAAAGCGAGACCATAATATAGGGTTTCGAAACCGATCTCCGATCTTGGAAACCCAAAAAACATTTTGAAATGTACTCAAGTACACTTTTCTTAAGAGACCCCCCTCGATTTAATTGATTGTGTTTACCCCTTTTTGGAACTCTTATTTCAAAAATCCCTCGACGAATTGGGCCCGACCAAATTACCAGCAAAGGCAAGTAGGCAGCACCCTATTAAATTTCACGCAAATCGTATCAACGGTTGGACATTTATGCTCGGCGAAGTGACTATTTCACCATACAGCCAAATCACCCGAGCTGCCACTTAGATCTTCGTTCGCTTCGTTCACTCCGATCAATAAATGTAAGTTAGGCCAAGTCAAGACCTAATCAAATTTTTTTTAATGTGTGGTATATTATGTATCTAGTTGGTGAACCTTTAATAAATATATCAATTCTTCAATCATAATAGGTATCAAGGTATAGTTTTGTTGCATGATAAATCTTGTTATTGATAGATTTACATTATTCAGTAAAAGCCAAAATTCAGCATCGTAAAATGTGTCATCAATACCAGGCTCCTAGCTATTACATAACGTAGAAAGAATCCCGATTGTGTGGCACTAAAAGCGGTTTGTCGTCGGTTAGGCGAAGGGCGGGTGGCCTTTGCGCAGCAGGCGGCGCAGATCGATGGCGCCCGCCCCGCGCTCCTTGCCCACTCTCAGGCCTCTTCAGTCCAGCAGCGCCTGCCGAAAGCGCACCCGCTCGAGCCCGCGATCGTGTTGCGATGAAGGTATAAGGCCCCTTTGTCATAGCGCGGTAGTGGTATGCCTTAGCTGTAAGTAGAGGCGGCTGGAGGGTCCGGTACGTTCCATAGCTAGACTAGCTAGCCTGTCTCCGCCGCCACCCACCGTCCTCATCTCCGCACGACGTGACCTCGTCACGGGCACATCTCATCCGCCATTACCTTAGGTACACTGGTTGCATGATTTCATCTCGAGTTAGTGCTAGACGTCATGGCGCTGGTAGGTACCTAATCCACCAACTATTATAGTTTATTACGGCATAGTGAATTGGTATTTGAAATTGGGAATGGTAGATAAGTATATAGTTATATATATCGAGCTGTAGGTTGGTTAGTAGCTACATCCACTTGTTAAGAACTTTCCACGCAGGCTCAGCTGAGCGATCAATACCTATTTTTAGCGCCCCATCTTTGTGCACTTCCGTTAAGTAATTTTTAATATCGCTGTTCATACATTTCATCAATTTCATTCATATTTTGTAAATATTAGATCCCTGTACTAATAGTTAGAGTACCTAGTGCAACAAATTAACGTCGTGATTCAGTCTCGCAAGAAATAAGATGGTTTGGGCAAATCATTGAATGTAGGTACGAAACCTATTTCAGGATTCACATTTTTTTATTGAACTGTATACTTGTGTCTATAAACATATCATTAAAATTGTTTCAGCAACACAGATATCTGTCACGAAACACGTATAATGCTAAAGCTACCCAAAGGCCTTAAGAAGAAGAAAAAGGGTAAAAAGTCGAAACGCAAGGGAGAGGAGGAGCTTTTCACTGAAGAAGAATTAAATAAATACAGAAGAGAGCACCAGCAGCAGGCAGAAGCTGGTGAAGGATCCGATAAAAATGAAGAATGGTCAAAATTCAAGGACTTGACCACTGGAGTCGACTCCATCCTTAAGAAAACTCAAGGGGATCTTGATCGGATAAAGTCTACATCGTTCTTCCAAAGAATTGCGCCAAAGGAAGTTGAACCTACTCCGAAGGAAAAGCCACAACGACCGGTGGTTGAGATCACCGAAGCCGATTTCCCGCAACTCGCACAAGCTGCAGCCGCAGCGGAAGCAGACGACGATAAGAGCGAGTACGGTCTCACCGACGAAGAGTCAGAGGAAGACGATCAAGACGATATCTTTGACACCTCATACGTAGAAGCAGTAGAACGCGGGGAAGTCAAACTTGCTTACGTACCGGACTCACCTGACGATTTTCAGGACGACGATATCTTTGATACCTCACACGTCGACGTATTAATCAAAGGACAGGAAGCGAAGACCTCAAAGGGAAAGAAGGGTTTAGATATCGGTGTTGCAGTTGAAGTTCTTACCGGTCGTATCGACAACTTAACTGTCACTACTAAAAGGTCTTCTAAACGTGCTATACCTGGAGATCTTCTCCTTGAAGATACCGGCACTGATTCTCCTCCTCCTCCTGTAGCTGTAGCAGAATCTGAACCCGTCGAAAAGAGTATCCTTGATCTCGACTCTGATATCCCGATCTCGACACCAATAGACCTCAGTGTCTCACTTCACACTTCATTAATTCAACAAAACGCCAAAACTCAACAGGAGCAGGAATTTGCTGCATCTTCTGAGAAAGTTCCAGTGGATGAAATAGACGAATTCACTATATTAGCAACAGAGTCATTGGAAGTCAGCGCCGAAGCTACAAAACTAAACAAAAAAGATATTAAAGTTGAACCAGTTTTGCAAGAATCTTGGTCCGCTTTTGAGGCTAATGTGAATGAATCTGTATTTGCAGAATGTATTGTAGAGGATCAGATTGATGTAATAGATTCTTACTTGGACGGCGACGATCCATTTGATACAAGTTTCGCCGACGCAGTTGTTCATACGCAGCCATCGAAAGATATCGAGAAAGAAGCTGTTATACTTGAAGACGACGACGATTTTGACCCTCGCGCAGAAGAAGTGCAATATAAATTTAACAATAGAAGAAAGTCATCAGTTCGAATTCATTTAACAGACCCTTCTGGCATACGTGAGTCTATTACATCTGACGATATCATTGTTAAGGATAAGGAGCCAAAACTAACTTCTCTTGACTTGTTAGGAGGGAGCACTACTGATTTAACTCAACTTGGTGATTCACCGCTCGATCCTATTGATATAAAAACTGAAGTTGATTTCGATCCTTTCGATACGAGCACCGTTGATAAAATCGTTGCACCTGGAAAAGTAGAATTGAAGTTTTTGGAACAAGAGTTAATAGGAGCAACAGTCCAATCTAAGCCGGTGTATATAGTCCAGAGCGACGACGATTTTGATCCTCGCGCAGAAGAAGTAAAATCTGTTGAAAGGCGCCCATCAAGGCCTGAGAACCTAGTGGTCAAAAGTAGGAGCGTTGTTTTTGACGTTGACGAAAACACTTTGGAAATAGATCCAAAAAATAAAAACAATAAACCACTTACACCTTATTACACTCGTGAAATTTCTATAACTGAAGATTTGAACGAAGGGACTGAAGCTGCAGACACCGTTGCTGAAACGTTGACAAGAACTTTCTCTGAGGAAGATTTGGCACCTAAAGTAAGCTATCAGGCAAAACGAAGACACTCTGAGTACCCAAAAACAAAACAAACAAAGATAAAAGCAAGTGATTTATTATATAGCGGTCAAACAGAAATACAAGCTAAGGTTCTCACACCGATAGGACCACAAAAGGCACCTGTCAAGGAAGCAGATATCGACCCTTTCGATACTTCGTTTGCGACTAATATTGCTCCTGGAAGAACCGAATTGAAATTACTGGCTAAAGAATTTTCTTGTGAAGAGACTGAAGAAAAAGGCGATCCAGATCTTTTGGAACCCTCATCTGACGATATCTTTCAAATCAAAGCACTTACTCCAGAACCAGTGCAAGAAAACGCAAGTCTTGAAGACGACTTTGATCCTTTCGATACTTCTTTTGCCGGAGATCTCAATCCAGGAAGGACAGAACTTAAATTGCTTGAGTCAGAGTTTCTGAATCACTAGGATCTACAGAAAAGTTAAAAATGGCGTTCAACCCGTTCTTGAGTATGAACGAGCCAATCGCATCGGCAGAAACGGAAGAGCTAAATCCGTTTATGGTAGCTGGTGCAGATCCTGTAACATTCGAAAGTGGTGACAATCCATTTGCCGCCAGTAATCCGTTCTCAGATTTCGGCGGGAGCGGATTTGAAGAGCCTCCCGTGGGCGATACTGTGCCCGTTGACTTTTTTGGGACTGCGGAACCTACAGGCGTCGGTGCTAAACAATTCTCTGGTTTCGAACCGGCTGTTGACATGTTTGGAGGCCAGCCCATCAAACCAACAGAACTTGAACTGATTACAACAACTGCTGATGATTTTCTTGTTGATAGTGTACAACAATCAACGCATCCACTTCCACCTGAGACGCAGAATTTGATCCTGAGTGTCACAGGACAGATGGAGTTTAACAGCTCGCATCTTCTCGATCGTATCCCACCGACGCGCACGCCTAGCCCGGTATCAGTGCGTGATATTCACTCGCCTAGCCCAACTCCAGAGCCGGATTTGGAGCTAGACCATGAAGAACCACCACAACCACCGGTTGTTGAGAATGCTGAAACGACACGTGCCAAGCCAGCAAGACCCCCTCCTCGTCCCCCAGTACCGCCGCCCGTAGCTCGGCCTCCACCGCCGCGTCCCGCTCCTCCTCCCATCCCTCAGATGCCGCAGCGTCCTCCTCCGCCACAGCAGACTACGGATGAAATTAATCTATTCGATGCACCCGCACCTGTGGTTGTTAAACCCACAATGGAAGCCATTCTCAGTTTATATTCCGCGCCGAAAAAGGAGGAGAAGCAAATCGACTTTCTCAGTGATGACATAATGGATAGTATGTCTACCGACTCGGCTACCGATGCTCCACCTATGTCAACTGCTTCCGAGTTTAGTGCGGTGAACACAGTCACAGATACGGTAGCGGAATTATTTTTCGATAAAAAAGCTTCACCAGTTGCAGTAGACGAAATACCAGTTTCAACATCTGAGATAATGTTTCCGACATCGTCGTCACCACAGCAACCCGTCGCTCCAATGGACTGTTCGGAGCCAGCAACTGAGGCAACATTAACTCCTGTTAACAATACATCTCCTTTTGCGGATTCTGGGGTTGAAGATTTCCAGGCCTTGCCTGAAGAGTATGAAAAGAATCCATTTGAGAGTGGAGAAATTGATACAAGTGCAACTTTTAACGCTCCTTGTGAAAATATTTTCGGAGTCGATTCGACAGAACCGTCACCCGGAAATAATGTATTTGGAATGGATAGTGATAATTTTGGATCTGCTCCTCCTGCTGATGCAAAACCAGCTCAGACAAATATATTTGGAACGGCATCTAGCCCATTCAACGATAAGTCAGAAACAGATGCTTTCGCAACTGGTGGCGACAATATCTTCGGAGTTACCCAGCCAGCAAATTCAAGCCCATTTGATGACAACAACCAAGCTGATGCTTTTGGTACAACGGGCGGAGATAATAACATTTTCGGAGTAAGCCAACCATCGGCTTCTGCAGATTTAGGATGGGGAGACGCTTCGGAAGCAATGGTGCAAGACGCTTTTCCAGATTCTCATGACGCATTCCCTGACAGTCATGATGCGTTTCCTGATAGTCATGATGCTTTCCCTGAGTCTCAAGACGCATTTGACGCATTTTCAGCGAAGTTTGATTCTACTTCAGCTAATAAGCTTAACAGCAGTAAGTATTGTTCTTTTGCCAGATTTTAATTTTTAAGAACAAAATGCAGTAAATTCACTTTTATTTTAGGTGCATGGGGAGACGATGGTGGATCAAACGGTGGGTTTGATGCTGGTTTCGAAGCAGAGGCTTTTGATACATTCCTGAGCATGGGTCCCCCACCCCCACCTGCCGCCACCCCGCGATTAGAGCATGAAGGTTCTCGCGAATCTACGGATGATACCTTCAACGTATTTATAAGGTACCTAACATTTTGATCTAATATAGCTGTTGTCATTCGCAAAGATGTATAAGAATCTCACCGTCCGAGATTTTTCCAGGCCGAAAGATGAGACAAGTGAGGATGCAGCAGTGCCAGCTTTGGCCCCACCACCGCGGCCTCAAGCCATGCCAGAGTCGCCAAGAGTTAATCCGTTTGACAAGAGCGGTTTCGAAGCACCACGTGTTGAGACACAATTCAGTAAGTCAATCTCAAGTAGCTACAGAAACCAAGCCAGTGTCGGAAATTTTCAGTAATTAAATAAATAATGCTGGACAATTCACACAGCATAATCTTGCCCAAGCTAAGCAGAACTTGTGCCATGGGAACTAGTTAGCTTATATAATTATAATAGTTGCAATCATCATCAACCTATCTTAGTCCACTGCTGGACATAGGCCTCCCCTAATGAGCGCCATAGCGCCCTGTCTTCAGCTTGCCGCATCCAGCATATAATAGATTAATATGGTTTTATTATACCTACATAGAAAACACCCGGCACAAATATCAGTGTGCGAATATTGCTAAATACTACAGGGAGCTTTTTCTTACAACATTTCTTATTGTGCAGCTGAAGAACCTCGGCGTGCTAGCGGTAGCGAGACCCCACCAACCCCATTGTTCGATGACGACGTATCTCAGCCACTTGAAGACTTCCCTCGCACCACTTACAACGGCCCCGGCTGGGAGATGCATCTCCGACAGCCGAACAAGAAGAAGATTACTGGACAGAGGTACTCTACATTGCTCTACAAGTCTTCATATTGCAAGGACTTCACATTTTCGTACAAGATTGGAATACGCACCCTTTTCAAATTCCAGTTCTACATTATAATAGCTTTATCTATATACTAGTTCATGAAACGATTCTAAAAAGTTTGATAGTAATTACACGCTTAATTTTGGATATGTTTTTTCGTTGCATAAAATATTGGGCAGGTTACAAGCTAATTATACAATATAAAAATCGAAGAACCCTGAAGACAGTTTAACTTAAAACCATCATAATTCATATTTAATATATAAAATCGAGAGTAATTCTGTCTGTCTGAACATATCTTAATTAAATTGGCAGGGAGGTAGACGGTATCCCTGGGACGGACATGGGCTACCCGGAAAAGCGCGAGTGAAGCCGCGGGTAGAAGCTAGTAATAATATAACTTGGTTAATTTTTTTGGGAGCTAGGATGCTATAGACAGACACACAGAGATACAGACCCTGTATGTCTGTCTGTAGCAACACTCAAATTTATAACACCCCTCTTTTTTGATGAGGGATAAAATAAGGTGCTGGTAATACTTATACCGAATTGGTTTCCTAAGGTTCTGGAAGAAAATCTTCGTCCGGCTGACCCTGCAAGGCGACAACCCAGTGGTTCAACTCTTCAATGCGGCCGGCGACAAGGAACCCTTCCAGGAGCTTCCACTTCAGGCCTGCTACTCCGTGTCTGAAGTTGGCGCACAACAGTTTGACCAGTTCGGGAAGATATTCACTGTGAAGCTGCAGTACGTTTTCTATAAAGAACGTCCTGGAGTCAGGTGAGGATTAATCATTATAGATAGATTGCCTGGTAAGAATCCAAAACAGAACTAAACAAAACAACATGTTGTTAAAGGGTTTCGAAGATCGGAAATCGGTTTCGAAACCCTTATGGCATCGCTTTTTCTGTCCTTTTTTCCGTCTTTAATATCTGAGCAACTACAGCAGCAAATAACGTAAAACTGTACAGATTAACAGAAAAAAAATTAAAAATGAAATGAATATTTTCAGTACAAATTGTTACGTCAAAATTTTAAAAGAAACCTATTATGTGTGAAATGCATGTAGCGTTTGTAGATATGGATCTATATTTAACAGGAGAAATATAGAGAAGTCTGTAAATAGAAAACTTTTTAAAAGTGGTCATAAAGGGGGGAATCATTTTCAAAAGGGGCGGCTACCAAACCGAGTGGGGTATCAAATAAAAGGTATCGGTTTGTACATCTCAAAACAGTTTTTCAAATTTCTGTAGGTTTCATACATATTGATATATTTAAAAAAACTCGAAAATTTTACTATTACCCTCTCTATACTCCGAAGATTGCAAACCGATACATATGAAATGTAGGTGCCTTTAATTTTTAGGTATTCAATAAATAGCAAAGTCTCTAACCGGTACATTCGAAACCCTCGGCGCGCGAGTGACACTCGCACTTGACGGAACTTGTTTCTATTTCTTCCAACCATCCTACATCAGCCCCAAGAAGTGACACCTTCACCTCTAAAGGACAGGGGCGTCTCATGTCTCCACCCTCTATTTTATTCCTGACTATCAATTTCAGGATCTTTTGCTAGCAGAAGATTACATATTTACTCACATGCCAGAATCAAATACCTATTATCAATTTTCTATTCCTTTAGGCCCGGACAGGTGACGAAAGCAGAAAGGATCACCAACAAGCTGTCCCAGTTCGCTGCCTACGCCATCCAGGGCGACTATCAAGGAGTCAAGGAGTTTGGCAGTGACCTGCGGAAGCTTGGCCTGCCGGTGGAACATGCTCCGCAGGTAGGAATTTAAAGTAAAATATGCACGGTAGACTGAAAGTAGGTGCTTACATAACTAAATCGTGCGAAGAGTGGCACAAGGAGGTCGATATCCACCAGTGGATAGGGTAAGCCAATGATAATGAACTTCTCTTTGGTCTTCACTTTCAAGATTCCATGTCTGATGTATACTACATTAATATTGTTTGCTCTAATTTTGAAAATCTAGTAAATTCATCTAAACATTAACCTTTACTTGAAAAGGGTTTCAACCTGGATTGTTGCCAACTGTGGTAAAATACAGTTATCACAAGGCACTTTATTCTGTTGGCACCGGAAACAGCCAGATTGAAGCCCCTTCCTTATTGGACTCTACACAAATAACTTAAACTTGTTATTCAAATTACAAACACTCTAATTATTTTAGGTACATATTCTTAGTTTGAAATTAATTCATTTGTTAGCATAAAGACCAACTGAACTGGAATAGCCTAACGATTACAAGGCTAAAAACTACCTACTCGCTACAAGATACGAATACCTATAATAAATTATAGCTACTTAAAATACGTCTCCATAACCCACACCTTGCGACCACCTTGATAACCGCAGAGGAAACCATGTTCTATGGAGACGCATGCTTGCTGATTGTTTCAAGCATGTTAAAAGTACTCTGTGGTACAAGCTAGGCCTGAATCAAAGCCTGGAAGAAGAAAATTTTGTAGCAGTGTCTGTAAATGAATGTTTTTTTTAGTTCTAGAAATTACCTACGAGCACCTACGCGTATTTTATTATTATTATTAACCATACCAACTCGTGTATCTACTTTTCTAATGTCCAGAGGCAAGTCATTCCACAACCGCACTGCCTCTATAGAGAAATAATTTCCAAAGAAGGAGGTGTTATGCACAGGTATAGATAGGAGAAGATTATCGGAGCAGAGATTTCTACGGTCGATCGGTGATTTTCAGGAGATAACTCTTTTGATCATTTTGCCAGGTATCCCAGCTTTTCAAGATTGGCTCTCTGAACTACGAAGATGTGAAGCAGTTCTCATTCTGTGTCGAAGAAGCGCTCTTCCGTCTCTCAGCACATCGAGACCGGGCTCTCACTTACAAGATGGAAGAGGTAAATATTGGAATTAGTTGATTTTGGACTGGTACAAAATCAACTAATTAGTAGTTAATTTAATTAGTTTCCTTGAAGCTACTGACATTTAAATAATCTATACTTGTTACCTGAGCCTGCCCAACAAATTTTTGGGGGTTTACTTAACCCGGACCTTGCAATAAGTTGGTAAAAGGTCAACTGCAAGGCATTCAATTAATATTGACCTTGTCTTGCAGTCAATGTTACGTGCGTAGTCGCATGCAGAACCTAGTAGGTACCTACCCACCTAATCTATAATTTTTACGAAAAATCGGAGCGCATTTGCGACTTTTCGGTATTCTATCTCCTTCCACAAGCGCCAGACAACTGAGTATAGGTTTTTAAGCAAGGGGAAGAAATTTACTGTAGCTATTAAAAATCCAGGAAAGCAGACAAAACTAACAGCCAAATTAAAAAGCCAAAAAGGTCATAAACACCGCCTTGCAGGCGCCGGGTAAATATAAAAATTTTGGGCTATCAATACATAACGCAGACGTTACCAAGAAGGGAAGCAAATAGTCCAACCAACCTTATGTACATCAATACCTTTATCTTGGCTTTAACAACGTTGATCTAAATTGTCCATAGGTACAAATCACGGCGGTAGACGAGTTATACGTGGAACAAGATGCAGAAGGATCGGTGCTAAAGCAGATAGCTCGCGTCAGGATCTTCTTCATTGGCTTCCTTACCGGTGAGTTCTTAAAGTTCATACCTTAATGTTATAATTATTCACAATTTTTGTAAAAATGTATTAAAAGATTAAATATTAAAATTAATATTATTAGTGGCTGTCATATATCGTATAATGTATTATTTTCTCTGCTACTTTGAAATCAACCAATAGGTTGATTAAAAAAAAATAGGTTTAATAAAACCTATTTTTTTTATTATGACCAGTATTGTCGCTAAGCCCCTACAGAGGCTTCGCAGAGCCCTAGAGCTCCGCGGAGCACACGTTCAGTGTAGCTGGTATAAGGTATTCAGTTGACATTATCAGAAAAAAATATTCACAGAATCCCCGAAAATATCAAAAACTATTTTAATATTTATTTTCAGGAATGCCTGACGTGGAACTAGGGGTGAACGATATGAGACGTCAGGGCAAAGAGGTGGTCGGCCGCCACGATATCATCCCCGTGGTCACTGAGGAGTGGATTCGCGTCGAGAACCCTGAGTTCCACGCTTGCGTGCAGCCCGATGAGTTTACAGCCTCACAGATCATCAAGTAAATTCAGATTTTCAAAGGACCGTGTGTAAAAATTATGCAAACCTATCTTTTCTTTCATCTCCTTTGCCAATCAGGTTCAAGCCACCAGATGCGTGCTACATAGAGCTGATGCGATTCCGGATTCGTCCTCCAAAGAACCGCGAACTGCCTCTGCAACTTAAGGCAGTTTGGTGCGTCACAGGCAACAAGGTGCGATGCATTTTCACAATTATATTAATTACTATTCCACGATTAACATAATAATCCAGTTAATCTTCGATAGGTGACGGTCAAGTCTCGTTTAACTAATCGATTAAAATTCTGTAAGTGGTGAAAATTATGATCTATAGTACCTATGAGCATGCTAAACAAGCTGTAAGTGTGATGTTAATTTACTTTCTGGAATTTTGTAAGATCCCTATTAACCATCATTTAAAACATCCAGACTCCAGAGATATTGATGACGCCTAATTTGGACCCAACACTGCATCTCGCGACTAATCAATCGATCGATCGACTGGCTGACATTGATAATTCTTATACACTTATTATGATTGCCACAGGAGAATCTTGAAAAAAGTAATCACAATTCTTATCTCCCCAGGTGGAACTCCGAGCAGACGTGTTAGTCCCAGGCTTTGCATCCCGCAAGCTGGGCCAAGTCCCGTGTGAAGACGTCTGCATCCGCTTCCCGATACCAGAGTGCTGGATCTATCTGTTCCGAGTTGAGAAGCATTTCAGATACGGATCTGTCAAGTCTGCTCATAGGTGAATTTTTATTTCAACGGCTTTCTTTGAGTGTGTTTCACCACAATTGTGAGTATTTAAAGGAAAATCGACATTAGGTTTCGAAACGATCGAATTCTTGCTTGCTCTTTCGCACTACCAAAAAACGCGATATCGTGGAAAGTGCGAGTCTAGACTCTACAATTTATTTGAATATGTAGTCGACTAAATAGTCAAACAAATTGTAGAGTCTTGCTTACTTTTCCAATTCGATGGAACTTTGTTAGGTAGTTTTTATGACTAAAACAGTATCAATTTATAAAAGAAAGAAATATCACGTTTATAGTAGACGTCCAATCCGTTAATTTGCAGGCCTAAACGTAGTATATTTGCAGGCCTCAACCTAGTATATTTCCCTTTTCTATCATTATTCCACAGGCGTACTGGAAAAATCAAGGGCATAGAGAGGTTCCTAGGCGCAGTAGACGTTCTTCAGGAGTCACTGATAGAGGTGACATCAGGGCAGGCCAAGTACGAGCACCAGCACAGGGCTATTGTGTGGAGGATGCCAAGACTGCCTAAGGAAGGACAGGGTAACAATATTGAGACAAAAAAGTAGCCGTTTGACTCCAAACGGTTAGCGAATAGAGCCGATTACTTGCTGTAAATTATTTGTTTAATCTTTTTTCTATGAACAGGTGCGTACACAACCCACAACCTGGTCTGCCGCATGGCTCTGACTTCATACGATCAGATCCCGGCAGAGCTTGCCAAGCATGCCTTCGTGGAGTTTACTATGCCAGCCACACAGGTTAGTTCTGTGATTTCAGTATCAGAACAGAAAAGAACAGAATTTCAATACCCGACAGGGGCCAAATATCATAATTATTTGTTTTACAGGCAAGTCACGTGACCATGCGATCGGTATCCCTCCAGAACCATGATAACGATCCTCCGGAGAAGTACGTTCGGTATCTAGCAAGACACGAGTACATGTGAGTAAAATTTACCTTCCGTTATCTATTCCAGATCTAGAAGATTCTTCAGCTTTTACGCTGTAAAGCCCGTCAGCCTCTCACCGATCTTCCTTTTATTAGGTTGGTCAAATGTATAAATAAAACAGTAGAAAGAACCGTTTAAAAAAGCTTTATTCTTCCCAATATTGTTCTTGATCGGTAGAGCTCTCCGATCAGGGAGTCTAATGGATACGCGATAAGACCTTTTTTGAATAACCTCATACACATTTAGAAGTTAAGCTTTAACAACATTTTTCATCGATGTCGAGGTAAGCCAATAAATAAAATTTTTCATAATCAATGCACAGAATAGCGATAATACCGCTTTAAAATACTTTTATACTAGCTGAATTTACGCAGCTTTATCCACGTGGTCGATTAATACTAAATTCTTACGAAAAATTGAGCATCAAACTAAAATCAAATAATGATGATTATCTAAAGTGCCACAAGCCAATTTGAAGGTAGGTACTTCTTAGGTGTTTACTTAAAAAGATAATGTTTTTGGTAGTACAATTACCTCCTACTTTGATGGGTGGGGTTCTTCTAAAAATACATGTCGAAATTTTTTTGTAAAAATTTTTTTAAAAAAGTATTTTGCTATCTATAAAATTAAAATACCTACAATGACAACATCACTAGCAAATTTACGTCAAATATTGGTTACGCTTAGCTTATACAATGTCAATCTAGTACATGTTTTATGGCACTATATTTTTTCTCGATGGTAAAGTTTTTCGTCTTCTTCTTATTCTTCTTTTATAAGCCTTGACTTGACTTCTTTGTATTTGGCAATATGTGACTGGTTTTCTTTTATAACAACAATAACCTCTTTTCTTTGACATACACAAAGCTTGTGACAACGACGTAGCTAATAAATCTTTTATTTCCAGAGTTGGCATCGAGCGCACATCCGGCTCATCAGCCCCGGCTTATGCAGTTGCTGCCAAAGTTGAGGAGCCAAAACCGCCACCCGCGCCCGCTGCAGCCCCCATACAACCGCCATCCTCTGATTCAGACTCTGACTAAACTATCCCATGTTCCTGCATCATGTTACTATCTCGAAGGAATCTGAATCTGGCATAAAGCTTAGGGTTATAATTCAAAATCAACCCAGCTAAACTTGATGCAGAAGGTTGAGATGTATATGATGATTATTAGGGTCGAATCTTGAGACTGCGTTGCATAACAGAACACCCCAGAAGGGCATTCGCAAGACGATGAGGTCTGTCTTTTCGATGTGTTTCACCTGCTGCGGTCAGGATCATAAGAAGGGTACCCTAGTCTCAATGGAAAAGTTATCGTGGCTAGTCTAAAAAAATATTGTTTTATGCTAGAGTCTGTGGAGAGTGGAGATTGTAATGTCGGAAATAGACGTTATGGCCTAAATCTGTGACTATCAAAAATTAGGCAATGAAAATGTTAGGAAGAGATGGAAAAGATAGGATAATAACGAGATGAAACCGGACCACCTGAAAATTAGATTCCTATTAATTTATACAGAACAAAGCTTTAATTACTTATCGTTTGTTGAGTTTAATTAACTTAATTATTAAACGTTGTTAATAAATAATTTACTGAAACATCAGAAAACAACAAAATTCTCGCTGATGGTATTAATTAATTTTAAAATAATTTGACAGGTTTACGTACTTAAACATATCTATTAATTAGCGTTTAGCGTTTAATACAGGTTTAGTTGTAATTGTTTAGAAATTTAGGGTAAACGGCGACTCCACATATCGCAGCAATATTGGAGGGGAATTTGATGTGTCGAATTAGTACACATATTTTTAAAATTAATAAACATTAAAATCTTAATAATGATTTAGAACCTGGGGTTAAGGCAAACGATTATTTCGAAGGCCGGGATATCGTGGAGGGTACTCAAGGGACTATAGTCGTAGTAGCGACTGACTTGTAAATAAATAATATTATAATCGATTATTTATGGGCGCTATCCACCGTATCTAACCAAACAATAATATATTATTGATATATAATATACATGTACAGGAGTAAGATAAAAACTTAGTGAGATTTAGATGAACCTGTGCTTCAAAAGTGATGTAATGGTTTGTACCAATTTCTGAAGATATTTTCTTCAGGAAGATGTTGTTATTCATTGAATTTATTTTGTATAACTACCTCCTTCCATAATCAGAAACTATCATTCTTCTAGTAGGTACGTTTTGTAAACCTTAGCCTCTTTATTGTGATAAGAATCATTCCCAGTTATTGTTGAAATGTATATTTATGTAGTTTAAGCAATATTATTACTCATAACTATATAGGTAAACGGTAGTGTTTCTCTGTGTGTTCTATTTAAATAGATATTTAGGTATGTATTGTACATTAAAGTATTAAAAAGCACAAAATGTTACATACATACCAATATAAATAAGGCATAGAGTTGCAATGTTTATTGCTTCATATTATTTGGCCTTATAAGTGTAGGAAAATGCAAAATAAATGTTGTTAAGTTCCTCTGTAGTATCTTGTATTAATATCGTGCGTTTAGAAGATTCAATTCTTTTAATCTAATAAATAGTAGAACTAAAATCCAGTTAGATATTAGAAATATCGTTTGATCATACTCAAAAGTTAAAACATATTCCTAGTTACTATAGCGGCGAGTTGAATCTACTTAGTATACTACAAAGAGCATGCTTATGTTTGCTAAGGAAGTAAATGTACTGTATAACTGTTTATGTAAAGGAAATTAAAAAAAGCAATCTGTAAAATTGCTGCATTGAAACTCTACCTTTCGCATCTTAAAACTCTTGATATCTTGTTGTTTAAATACCTACCTACCTATGGTTAAATGAGATATGAACGCTGTTTTAAGTGAGTTGTATATGTACCTGGTACCTAAACAGTGGACCCTGTTTTGTTGTCAAATAAATGAATATGATTGAGTGTTTTTTTCCATTGCCGGAAACCCTTTGAAAATTCGTTAAGAAAGAAACATGAGAACCAGACCCTAAAGCTGAACGCGCACCTGCTCGCGCAGCAGTCATCGAATTTCCTCATGGTCAATGGCCCCTTGCCACACTTGTCCGCATCGAACGCGTCACACGCATCCATCGCGCCGAAACGCATTTATCATTTTTAACAGTTTTTCTGCATAGAACTGACGTATTCTATGGGACTCGAGAGTCGAGAACGAGAATATCGATAGGTACACATTATCAGGTAGATGCCCACTTAATTAAATCATTATTACTGTAAAGTAGTATGGAACTTATGATGACTTTATATTTTTTAGGATTACTTGAACTTTAGGCTGATGTTGCGGATGTTGAAGGTTGTACAACTCTTTATATTGTTGTACTATTGCAATTAAAATCGAATCATTCATCGTTATGTGCAAAAACTTGCAAGTAAGTACGAGCGCTGCGCACGCGAACCGATGATAGAATAGACTGACTGTTTTGAGATGAAGAAACCGATACATTTTATTTGATACCGTAATTTCTCGACTTTTTTCAAAATAATTTAATAAGTATGAAAAATTCACAAATTTCAAAAACTGTTTTGAAATGTATTCTGATAACTTACTGAGGTATCCCTCTCTTTTGAAAATTATTCCCCACCTTTTTCACATACGGGTCCGGTACGGGGTATCAAATGAAAGGTATCGGTTTGTACATCTCAAAACAGTTTTTGAAATTTCTGTAGATTTCATACTTTTTTGAAATATTTTGAAAAAAGGCGAAAATTTTACTAATACCCTCTATACCTACTCCGAAGTTTGGAAACCGATACATCTGAAATGTAAGTACCTTTAATTTTTTGGTATTCATCAAATAGCAAAGTCTCTAACCAGTACCTATGTATATAGTACATATTGGTATACTTGACAACCGTTCGAAACCCTCGGCGCGCGAGTCACACTTGCACTTAAACATATAATGTATGCGATAAATAACGTTCTGTACCTATTATAGTCCTAGAGGGGTAAAATGTCTCGTAAACCCATTTATCGTATAGGAAAACATCAAAGGTCCCGTCAACGATAAAATGGTTGAAGAACGCTCTTAAAAAAGGCCTTGTATGTTTTAAAAACACTCCATAAAGATTAACCCTGTTTATTGGTTTAGTTGTGACCTATCATGCGAAAAAAAAAACAAAAGTCGGTATGTAGGTACCTATATTGGACAGCATTAATTTGGGCTCTGTCAAGATCTGAATATTAATTAGGTCAAAGGGATTTCGTACAAAGATAACAGTGACATAGCATGTATAGAGCATTTAATAGCATCACCTCACGCAAACCTACTCTAAATTATCGACAGTTTTTACCGATCAACATGTGAGTTGCAACAAAGTCACACAAATGTGACAAATCGATTACACCAATCGAATTGTAGAAGCACAGCCAGTACCAGGAACCGGTAATCCGATTGCGATAGGGCCTGCTCCACCCCTCAGGTAAAAGGGTGTCTAAAAATAATCGGCCGAAGGTTTAGTGAACTGAGGATCGAACATCGAACGGCACCCAGTGACAGCACGATGGAATTGGAATTGGGGCGCGAGTTGAGGAAATGCGCATGTGCGGTAAGGATGGGTTACCAGATGTAGGTGCAAGAATTGCCCAAACTTTAACTTAAGTTAAGTCAAGCCACACATAATTCGGAAAATTATCAGAGACATGAGTTATTTTCTAAGGATAATTTTAAACCTTGATATCTGCTTATAACCTCACGCGATGCTTCACCGAGTCATGATGAGCTTTCACTCGCTTAGGAATGTTGTCGAATGCAAAACACGCAGAACAAACAGCATTTGTGATAACGTCCTCGCCCTACTGAAAACAAATCATAGGAAAATTAAATCCCGTACTACTGAAAACTAATCATAGGACGATTCATGGCCTCATAATAAATTGCCCTTTGGCTCTCTCCCTTGATTCCTCCAGATATGGGGAAGTTAATTAACAACTGGCAACTGACCCACGGTGCACGCATGTACGGTTCGCTCGATGGCGGGCGCCGCGCAGGGCTCCGCCATCGTATAACGCAGCCCGACCTAACCCTAACTGTGCATCTCTGCATGAGAACATGCCACAGCCAGTGACAGTCTTGCGATGAGGCTACTGAACTGAACGTGTCGGGGACCAGTGAGTGCCACGGTAAGAGTTCAAGTGTTCGATTAATCAAGTGGATTAATTGTCGGATCGACTTTTCGTAGCAGTTCGTATAGCATGTAAGTATGACAGCGGGGAATTCTGATATGCAGAATTATTATTTAAATATCGCTTTCCGGTTACGATTACGACTTTTTTTTACAGAACTTGGTTTATTGAACTGCACTTTTCTGTTATTCTGTTTTATTAAAAATTTACGAGTTTCACATAAAATCGGACTTGCCAAGAACTAAATTTCAAATACGAATTTTTTTTATGAACTAAGGTTTGTGAGATTTTGCTGAAGATAACGTTTTGAATTTGTAATAGAGGCGCGGCATAATGAAGGACATAACTTCGTGACATAACTAGATGAGTGTAAGATAGTGTAGAACAGAACTTTGCACAAAATCGCTGTTCAAGTAAAACTTTGTTGCGAATTTGTAAGCAAAAATAAGCAAACTTCTACAGTCTTCTCTTGGTGCTTCTAGTGACACTATTATTTAGTCACCTTTCGTCAGCTAAATGCTCACTACAAATAGAATGACATGAAAAGGAAAGAATCATCTGGTTTGATCCACTACGCCAGCTACGAAAGCATGCAGCAGATTTGCAAGTTGCAGTAGCCCATTGCCTAGAAAGGTTGACCGGGCAGTCGGCTAGGCAGCTTATTCGCACCACTCAGGGCTAGATCAGAAATGAGATGAAATGATAATTTTATTGCATAAAACATGGTATACAAGGTGATTAAAATTAATTATGAGCTCACGTTTAGCTATAAATATCGTTTAGCCAGTAAAATAATTTATTTTAGAATAAATGGTCATTCAATAATTTAAATTAATTAGGTACTTTATAATATTTTTTTACACCCGTAGACAGACTCGGTAGAATCCGCGGATACGCAGGGTCTATCGTGAACGCCTAATACCGATTCGATCCCTATGTAAAAATATGTGCAACCTTAACCCGGCGCCCTATCTTATCGAGGCATTAAAGTTAGAAAAAAAAGTGAAAAATAAATGATTTTGTCACATAAAATACAATAAATGACCAGCTGGCCAATTCAGTCGTATTCGTGAGTGTAACCCTCATACCATTTTCGCCGTTCATCGGTTAATTTTCTTTTGTTTTTTATTCGTTATTACAAAGCAGTTAATACATTTGAATCGATCAGCTAAGGATCTGTAGAGTGGTCCCTCATCAAGAACATTTGCCTGTAACGTAACAGTCCAGTTCCGAGCATTACATCAGTGAGGAGAACCAAGCATACCAGTGCGTAACTGCAATATCGGGTAAATGTTTGGGCTAAAAACCTCAAACAACTGTTACATGACAGACGAATGCTCCAGTTGAAGGAGCCTCTAGAGATACAAATTATTTGCAATGCAGATGTGCCATTAGATGGAGGGGTCCAGTGGCGAGGGCGAAGCCCCGCGTCAGCGCCGCGGGCCCGCACCCATCGCCTCCTTCGACCACGACGGCTCTGACGAGGTGAGGCCGGATGTATGTATCTGTCTATTCTTCTATCCTTCGCTTCGTAGTGTCTGCATTAGGCTCTCTAGCTTGAGACAACAATGGGAGAACTTCCCACTTCACAACTTCTGAGTGACTTGCATTCATGTGTTGTGATTTTATTTGTTTACACTATTTTTGTTACGTAGTCTGGGTAGTTTGTTTTGTGTTGCCCATATTTAGTATCCAAAACCTAAAGCAAAAGTTTTTCGCAATGTTGGGAGGTAGAGGCTGGCTACGTCGCTTTTCTTGGTGTTTTGTGACGATAGGTTGTTTCGGATTCTTAACGTTTGTTGTATTCCACAGTCAAGTCCGGAGAGCAAACTAACTTTTCGTCTGCCAGAGATCCGCGAGCACCCAGTGGGGGCAGCGTCAGGAGCACCGGGTGGCAATGAGTGGCTGAGCACGCCGGGAGAAGGCCGCGCGCGTTCCCATTCGACCCCAGCAGTGGGCGCGCTGCCTGCACCTACGCCTAGAATCGACATCTCCCGCGCTTCCTCTTCAAGTCACCATGACTCACGTGATTCAAGCCCCGAGCTAGCGCTGTTCGCGGGCGATACTTCCGACGCGAAGGCACAACGACTCGAGCTCGGGTTTAGAGAAGACGGCGCGCTCGACCTGCGCTCCTCCACCGAGGAACTCTCCTTCATGGAGCCCGCGCCTGGCGAACGCCCTGTCCTGAATCCCCCTATCCCTGCACCCGAACTTCCTTCTATTGTGCCTCCACCAGTACCACCGCCGGACAGACGACACTCGCGCAAGGACAGTCAAAGTTCAGAGGCTGCTCTACTAGGAGTGTCCGGTCGCACGTCGCGGCTGTCGAGCGTCGGATCAGCGTGCTCGGCGCAGTCGGCGATCTCGCGGGTGTCGCGCCTGTCGGTGGTGTCGGGCGTGTCGCGCTCGCCGAGTCCACACCGCATGCTACTGGAGACATCGTTCTGTGGGCCCAAGCCCATCGAGACTGACCCCGAAGCGTGCGTGGCTGCCGTCGCCGAGCACATCCTTGAGATCGCTAAGATGAGCAGCGCTGGAGTCGTCTCCCCGCCGACTTCACCCCCTAATCCCCTACAGTCAGCCCCCGCGATGGCTGTGGATGCGCGAGACCACCGCGAAATTCGCACCGAGGTGACTGTAGAAGCAGCGCGGCCGGCAGCTCCGACGCCGAACGCAATGGCCAGGCGCGAGACCCGGCAGCCCGCACTCGCTCTCTCCCCGGTGATGACTACCCCGAAGGCGCCCGAGCCGGAAAAGACAGAAAAGGCGACCAAAAAGGCGCGGAACGAGGAGAGGAAAGCTCGGCCCCGCGTGCGGCGTGAGCCTTCTGAACCGGAGGTGTACAAAAGCAGAAACAAATCAAAGGACATCATCCGTATCAAGCTGCGCCCGGATGATGAAGAGGAGGAGGAGGAAGAGGAAACAGCGCGAAAACCTGCCTCGCTTGAATTGACTTCGAGCTCCAACTCTGCCCATGGCCCCCCAAGCCCCGCACCCTCTCGTCGCCGTTCGCCCTCGCCGCTCGGTCCGCCTACGGTATCCCGCAAGTCCTCTTTCTGCTCCCTATTTAAATCTCGCGAAACTATCGGCTCACCAGACTCTCCTCAAGCTCAAGAGGCGCTGCGTCGCAAGCGGAGCTTGACCGAGGGCCGATCGCGCAGTAAGAGTCGGGATCGATCCGCCACACCCACCTCTACGAAGATCCGCGGCTCAGTGCTTTCCCTCTTTAGAACTCCGCGGAAGTCCATAGCTTCCTCTTCACCCGGCTCGCGCGCCACCTCCCCTGCACCTCAGCCGCTGTACGTAACCACAACGACGGTGCCGGTTGCTCAACAAGACAAGCTCAAATACTACGAAGATACGAAAAACGGTGTCATCCATATACCTTTACGGACTCCGCCGGAGGGTCGTGGTTCTGGCCGGCGAGATTCTGGTGCTGAGGCGGGGCCATCTGGTGTGATTCCTTCGGTTGCAGTTTCAATAGAATCCTCAGAGGTTTCCCGGCCGGCGTCGGCTCCGCAGGTGCGCGAGTCCAAGCCTGCTGTCACGGCGGCAAATGTCCCCTCAAGGAATCCTCCTGTCGTTCGAACTGTGCTACCGGACGGCAGCATTATAATACCTCTTCACTCGCCTACGGAGCGCGTCACAGAGATAGTATTTCCAGAGCCAAAGGACTCAACGCCGCCTGAACCACCCCGTCCAGTCAGTCGACGAGACAACATTGAGACAGTACCGAGTCGGGTGGAATCCGTAGCAACTTCGTTATCATCTACATCTATGGAAGCCGTAGTACCTCAAGAGCTCCGTCCTAAAGAACCTACTCCCACAGCAACACCTATAGCATCACCACCGGAGCAGCCCCAGCCAGATGTCACGAGTAAAAGACGCAAGGAGAGGCTCGTTTTCACAACGCACGTCGGCAGTCGAGAACAGGTAATTCTACTTCCGTTGTAGAGTTATATGCACTAGTTAAATAATGCTTTTCTTTATATGAACATCGTTTTTTCAGGTATTCAGTACGCAATTCAGCATAACCAAGACGCCGAGCGTCACCAGCGAGATTTCCGGATCATTTCCGAGCTTCGACAACGGAGAGCTTCGAGACACGCACATAACTTCCGACCCAGCCCCCGTCGTCGAGTTTCCAGTTGCTGGTGGTTCTGGAAGTGGATCTCTGACGGCTGCCAGCGGCTCTGGAGCGGTCACACCGCAGGATCCACCTCGGGACTCTTCGGGGTCTGAACCGAGTTCGGAAGCAGCGGCGCCGCAAGCCGGGAATGATGTGGAACGACGGGGTTTGGTAGTAAGTTTTGTATTTTGGCTTATTTTGCTACAGGAGAATCGGAAATTTTTCGGCTTTTAGGCCAGGTAGATAGAGTAGAGTAGAAACATCGAAATGCGAATCACCTTAGCATGAATTAACATGATGACCACGACCGCTTTGACAAACACGTAATTTTATGAACAAGAGTACAGATAGAAGAGTAGATATCTATTGGTATAATTTAGTATGCTCTTATTTTTTAATTGTACGTTTTGACCTGTTATTGTTATTATTGACTAAGTGTTAGAGTAGATATTATATTTTTTTTTGGTCCATATTTTATACCTTACAATTGATGTGTAAGTACCTAATATATTTTATCATAGATTTTGTAATAATGTTTGACGCTATGGAATATTTATAATTCTGTAAGTCATGCTTGAATAAATAAATAAATAAATAATAGTAGATTTCGTAGTATTGAAGAATTTGGAGAAAGCGCACATACTTCCACAACAGTAAGACCAGCAACGTTTCTTCACAGGTTCAAGAATCATTTGAAGATGAGCTGCCATACGTGCCTACAACGCTGCCCCAAGAGCGTTCAGTCGCGGTACCCATGATCCCAGTGCGAGACAGAGGTGGGGTATTGGTCCAAGGAGTTCAACGACCCCGGGCTACTGTGACAACTAGCACGCGAGCCCCGCCCCCCACTCCACCCGTGACGATGCCGGCTCCTACAGACAAGTTGAAGATCAAGCTGCCGAGAAGACCCAGGGTGTCCTCTGCATCGTCTGTGCCAAGACCGACGAAGGAGAGGACGCGAAGTGGTGGGGACAGTGGTGAGTTAATCTTATATTATTAGACAACATTCCACTGAACGTAGTCAAGTAATACGAGTATTAGGTTTGTCACTAGAAGGAGAATAAAAAGACTACGTTCTAGTGGCTGGAGAAATATATCTTTAGCTACCGACATAAAAATTAGAGTAGCGAATCTCTGTCTTAGTCGCAAAATTCAAATTCATGCGAAGTCAATGTGTTAATGTCGAAGAAGACCAACAATGACGTGCCTAATCGAGAAGCCTTCATTTTTGAACTTCCGTCCATGGTGAGGAGAAACTAAACGTAGGTAATAATAAAACTGGGAATGTCTGTAGTGTGCCCGTGTATAATTGTCTAGTATATAATTGTGTTAAGCAAAAACTATAGGTACCAGTTAGACTACGCTATAAGAGACACATTCACGTTCCAGGTAGCGAAAGCCGCACAAAACAAGAATGGATCGACTTCGAAGAGGTACCAGAACGGCGGAAACAGCCGAAGCGGATCCAAACACTGCCCGTTGGCGCGGCGGACAGCTCAGCGGTCGTATTTAGTTACGTGGAGCCCGAGCATTGCCGCTGCGAGTGCCACGCGCACGCTCCGGCTGACGACCAACTGCCGCTACTGCAGGATGATATGCAGAACTCCAGGATTAGGTGAGGGAGCTTATCTTTTTAGGGTTTCGAAGATCGGAGATCGGTTTCGAATTCGTAACCCTTATGGTCTCGCTTTTTCTGTCCTATTTTCCGTCTTTAATATCTCAGCAACAACAACAGCAAATAACGTGAAGCTTAAAATAATAATACACTTCGTGCGCCTGTACAGATTTAAAGAAAAAAAAAACAAAAACAAATGAAAATGAACATTTTCAGTACAAATTGAGATGACGAAGTTTTAAGCTAATTTTTAGAAATTTCAATGTAAAGGGGGTATCAAATGTAAGATATCAATTTGCACATTTCAAAACAGTTTTTGAATTTTTTGTAGGTTTCATACTTTTTAAATATTTTGAAAAAAACTCGAAAAGTTTACTATTACTGTCTATACTCCGATGTTTGCAAACCGATACATCTAAAATGAAGGTAAACCTTTAATTTTTAGGTATACCAATATATAGCAAAGTCTCTAGCCGGTACCTGTGGTACGTAATTGGTATACTTGACAATCATTCGAGACCCTCGGCGCGCGAGTCACACTCGCACTTAACGGAACTTCTTTAACTTTGCAAGGAAGTCTTACGCAGGGAATTACCAAATCTAAGTAATAACCAAAATGCCACGACTCCCGGCATTTCTTGTATAGGTAAATTGTTTTTAGTATTTTGTGTGGTGTACAATAAAGAGTTACCTATGTGTCTAACAAGCTTTTCATCTTTAACACGTTCCATTCCAGTACATCATCAGCGGAATGCGGTGAGGAGGATACAGGCGGAGCGCCGCGCCCGCCCTTCACCACCGACCTAGATTTAAGGGATCCAGCGCACACGGTAGGTCTACCTAACGATATTGTAGAGGTCAATTTGGTTTATAATTGTGGGTATTTAGAGGTACGGACGGGTGACGAATAGAACGTCAGTATTCACCTAGTTACCTACACCACAGATATCATAATACTATATATACAGCGTTGTCGCTCACTGGTCGCTGGCCTGATGCGCGTGATTGGTGGATCACGAGTGTACAACTTCACACCGCGCCTTACAGCTACACTCGGACAGGACGGACGGTGACACCGCTGTGTTTGTTGTGTGCGTAACAGCCTACCGTGTTTACAAATTTATCTATACATACTTATTGCTATTTTTAGAGAACCCTAGTGTCTTGATAAACCTAGCATAGGATTTAAGACACTACTAACCAAAAACATGTAATCTCTTTGACAATAAACGATATCTATCTATACCTTTAAGAATTTACAAAAAGATACCTTAAATACAAGGTGTGTGTACTCTTAGTAACAAAAAACGCTGAACATGGCTGTTCTTCAGCCTCGCTTAGCTACGCGCCCGATTTTTTTAAATAGAAATATACCTTTGTTTGATTACAATCTCACCTGTTGGTAAGTGACGGTGTGGCCGACGATGACGAAGGTCTGAAGACACCTATTCATTCTTGTCTTAAATACACAATATGTTGTACTTAGTCAGCAAGAAAAATCTACCAGCGTTGGTTCAACTCTACCTCGTAGCTTGTAGCAGTGCTATGCTACTCTGCTACGGTAATAGAGGTGCTACGCGCTGACGGCTACAGCGTAGCGCTCTACAACTACTACTTGTAGTAGTGCGACACGACTACGGGGTAAAGGTGCTACGCGTTGACGCCTACGGCGTAGCGCTCTACAGCTACATCTCGTAGTAGTGCTACACGACTACGGTGTAAAGGTGCTACGCCTACAGCGTAGTGCTCCTCTACAACTACATCTCGTAGTAGTGCTACACGACTAGTATACGCGCTATAGCGCGTAGCATACACTGTAGTCGTGTCGTGTTTCTACGCCGCTATAGCGGCGTAGACCGCTCTCAAAGAATACTGAACCCTACCTCAACAACATAAAGCACACTTTTCTGTCAAGACAAAATAAGCCTTGCGCAGAACACGAACGCGCTTTCTCGCACTTTCTAGAAAATGGAGACTAGCTGTAATGGCGTTCATAAGGCGAGGAATATGTCCAGCATTGGATAAGCATAGGCAGATTATTAGTACCACTCAGTGTAATAGACAATCTAACAAGAGCGAATCCAAAGTAACTGTAGCGCCCTAGCAGGGTTTTTATGAATTATTGTGTATCCACTAAGACTACCTACATCTAAGAACAATACATGTATGCTTAAAATTATAATAAATGATAACGACATGATGATATGATAATAGTTGGAAAATGCAGGACTTTTTTAAATACTTTTTTTTATTGTTAGGGTTTCATTGATTTGCTTGTTTGTTCACCAGGAACCGCATTCCGCCGACCAGCGGCCATGACACCCAGCCTCCGCTCGCGTCATCACCATCGCGCACTTTTAGATAACATAACCTTTTACAAATTATATTCTCTATCTCGAGATGTTATCTTTTTTGAGATGTAATTTTACCTGGTTCTTATATTTATAGGATTATATCTTACCTATTAGCCACCGTTGACCTTGCATTTTTGATGTTTATTGACTTGTTCGGAGCTAGGGTTAAAACTTAAAATTATTTAGGGTTCGGTCCTACGCGGCGATTGGACTGGTCTTATAAGGCATATGGAGTTAACGTCCAGCGAAAAAACTATATAAATTGCTGCGGAGGCTTCACAGCACCGCGCTAAAGACTATCAAGAAAAATTGTAGCGACATACTTTAGGATCTGTATGTAGTTTTAATAGAGCCTCCGACACGTGCCTAGAAACACGACTACACAGAATAGAATGCCAAGCTTAAACCACACTGAAGGCATACCGAGAACTGATGGCAAAATCCGTCACCTATTTCACTCGCTCTTTACACTACGAGTATCTGTTTGCGACCAATTCTGCTAAAGTTGCTAAACTAATTGCATCACTAGGAAAATAGCATCGTCAAAGAATTGCTATAAGACACCTTTTGATATTCTACGTGCCGATTCTACGAATATATCTTGGTTTAGCAGAATTGGGGCCCAGGTTGAGCCCGGTGATGACCACTAAGCCTATCGAGCGCATAAGATAGAGACGACAGATTTCGCTGTTTCAGTTTCATTATTAGTAAGGCATCTTCTGTGGCCAAAGTAATTATGTACACAAATGAACAGTCGGGCGCTTATTTTTGCAAATATTGTTATTTTGTATTAGGATGTAAAATATAATCTCGTGCACCGTGAGCCTCTATCACGATATCTTCTAGCTGTATTAGTTTGTTATTTAATAGTTAAGTTTGACTTGTCCTGTGTTTGTTTATTTGGTACGTAAAGGGACCCTTAGGTAATGAAAATTGTACCTACAGTAACATTGTTTTGAGTAAATTTATTTCATTTATTAAGAATCATTACACATAGATAGATACTTATATTTGACCTGTTTTAAAAGCTCATAATATCTGATATGTTGGAGGTAAAACTGTTTTATAATGGTGTTATGACGTCGACTGTACCTACCTATATATTATTAAAAATATTTTAGTAAACTAACCAAAATTCCAAAAATATAACTTTTTAAGTACTACAACCTACTAAAAATAAATATAATAACTAAGTATATCGTGAACTATCTAAATAGAAAAGGCTATACAATCATAGGAATTTAAACCCTTCGATATTGGTAATGATAAGAAAATCTAATTTAATAAATTCTTGTCGTGGTTTGTGTAATTAACGAGGCATGGCATCTCAATTCAAACCTCTCTCTGAACTAGAGCGTTTTCTAATTTTACCATGTAATGGAACTTTCGTAGGAAGATGAACGTCAAGAACTCAAGAATAAAAATACGTGTTCCTAAGTCCACATGGTGTAAATTTAATAGAAATCTTATTATGTGCAATAAGATAACAATGGTTTTATGAAAAGTTGATAAAACTGTGTGAACGATGTCAGAATATTTGAAATTGCTGTAAATTGTACATTACTTAACTTTACATAGAAGTGTCGTAATTTACTAGTGAGTCTTCAAGGCTCAATTAGATCTCACTCTGTGGACATTTCTATGGCAGACTGGGTAATTCTTGGGTGATACTTACGCTTAATTGATTTAGGTGGGTATTGAAGGTGAAAGAAACCCTTAGTATTCAATAAAATACCTACCTACCTACCAGAGAAGTTACTGCGTTACTATATTCTTGTGCCTCGGTACCCTAGATTTAAGTAACTGCACATCGTAATACGCTGCTACTAAAAATGTAGGTATAAGATAAAGATGGCAATACAGGTCGTTCACCTCCACGAAATCGCAATAAGCAGTAAAATTATCGCTATTCAGTCGCTTTCCATACAAACCTACAGTAATACCGGTGTCGCTAGAGTATCGTGGTAAAAGCGTACTAGGAAGCAACACTACAAACAACAACCCAAAAAAACAAAATCGGGAATAGTTACTAACTTTTACGTTTTCAATGAATTCACGTAATTTAATGTTCTAAAATACCAAAGTAATTTTAAACCAGTAATATTTTAATTTATTAATGAATAATATTAGGGTTAAGAGTAAATTACATAAACATGACTGAAAAAACATATGAATTGTGTGTAATGTGACATAAGAATTTAAGTATCGAAAACGTTTACAAGTTCAAAATACCTAACCCAGGTCTATAATTTTATGTGCATAATAATAGTAATTAAGTTTTCAAAGAATTAGTATAACAGTACCTACTTCCCCAGATAATCCGATCCTTCAGATAGCATTAAAAAACATTTTAAATGCCCCTTTTTTGATTTCGTGAAGGAGATCGGTCAACGACCTGTATTGCCAAGCTGTCAGGCACCTAGTAGTTATACAAGAACCTTAAACATAGGATCACTTAATTTTCACAGCCAAGCGTTGCGTTCCTATAGGTATGTTAGATGGGTTTGACATTGACACCTCCCACCGTTTAGTAGTGCCGTAGATTAATTAGTACGTGTAGCACATTTTAAGTGCTACATATATACCTAACCCAGAACCTCGTACTTGTCGCGTCCCCATACTGTTAGATAAGCTCTTGTTTTCTAAGATGCCGTTCTGCCATAGAAATGCCTTTATCTTACACCGAGTCTATATCATGAATGCAACGTAGAATGACTTGTTTTGATGGTAGAGTTAAGCCAGTGTATGTATTTCATGTAATTAGATAGTTTAATCGTGGATGCATTTGTAACATATCTCAGTGGCAGCAAAATGTACTGGCTGCTTACGCCACCCAAATAATTTCTGTTTATTCGTTTTTAGTGGTGGCGTAGGTAAGCAATTTTTTTGTGATGATAGCTCGTCTTAGCTTCCGCAACAAATTATATATTTGATATAATATTTTATCTTGTAATCTTTATGTATCGCTAAAGTATAATACGTATATTGCTTTGGGATTTGTGAAGTTATAAGCAAGGATAATGAGACCGCGCCTCTTTAACGTCAGAGAATAATAAGCCTTATCAACGTAGGCGTAAAAACGCCTTAATATTCATGTAGTAATAACACTTCCGCTTTTATACTTCCAAGGTTCTCGTGTCTAACTAGTATACCCTGGTGTTGGTACACCAGTGCATCAGATACAGCAATGGTGGATGCAATACAATCCTTTAATATCTTAAATAATACGATTCAGGGTTGAGATGATTTAATTAACTCACAATTAACTTGATTTAAATCGAAAAATCAGTAATTTGAATCAATTTTTTTTTTTACTGCTATGAAAACAGAAAGCTGAGAAAAATGTATAGGGAGTGCCCAAGTTAAGCTTCGGTGTAACCTAAACCTGCTCCCCTGATTGAGGACTCAGGTAATACTCTGAAATTAATAATAGTTACGATTTTTGTAGTTTCCTTAATACATTAATTCTATAGAATTTAAATACTGCGTGATGTCGGAAAAAAAGATGATAAACCTATGTATTTGCGGCACGTTTCAGCTGTTTTATAATTTAAATAAAGACTAAGAAATTAATTATTTTTTTGAACAGAACAAGTCACAAATTAAAAAGGTGTCTGCTATTCTTGGTGTCTTCTGTTTCTGCTTAGTAAATATTTAATAATTAAACCTTTGAACCTACTTTTCGTACCTATGTACCTATAAAATCCTTTAAAATGGATGGACCAATGCAATTATCATACAAATAAAAAAAAAATTATTAACCCTGAACGAATTCTTGTTTCGATTCTGGACTTCGATGTTGAACATTAGAAAGGCAAAATCATCGCGTTGCCACTTTATCGTTAAATTAGCTTTTAAATTGTAATGTTAGTTAATTTCCTGAACGCAATAAAATGTACCTACGAAATATATCTATTGTTGAACGAAAATAATTCTATCAGTTAGCAAAAGTCTGATAAAGATATGAAATTTTGCTTTCAAAGCGTGTTTCATTTATGCTTGCATTATTAGTACATTAGTCCTCTGCCTTTCCTTTCCAGATTAAGATGCAAAGATGTTAAGATTAAAATATACAAATCCATAAATAAAAACACTTTAATTACACGCTTCGTAAAAATGAGACTGATAACTGGAACAGAGTGAATTAAATGCAAAATTTATTACAAACGAGTTTTCCTTACAATAGGTGTGGCGACGGAATTTAGTACATTCACCCCGGGTTTCGGTCTGTACAGGGGGTGTTGTTTTTTGATTCATTTAAAGGTCTTGCCCTGGTTGAATTTGCGGCCCGCTTTGTCGGCGCCGGTCCAGCTGAAGTACTGTTGTACTAAGGCCTTGGTCTCTTCGCTGGAGGGGTCAAGCTTCTTCCAGTCGTAAGATTCGTAATCAATCTGTAACAATTCATAAATACTTCAGTTACTAAACAGAATACTATTCCACGACTAGAACAGCGCGGAGTTGGTAAGTCGCCCGCAATAAAAAAAAACGCAAGTTTGGTGGGGGTTTATATACAAAAATAAAAATCAAATGAAAGCAAATACGCTGTAGCCATATTCAGAGTGCCAAGAAGCGCTCTTTAGCGTGACAAGTTCTAACCTGTTTGTATAGGAAATCCTACGTAACAGTGAACAAACCAATAAATTTTCTCAGAACTCAAATACATGGAATCCTTCCCTCTATGTCTTCCTTTACTTAAAAAATCATGAATCTTGTTTGAAGAGTTTTGGTTACTTCATTCCAAATGATATTTGCAAAAAGCATACATGGATAGATGCAGTCTATTTGTAGTGAATTACGATTAAAAAGTATAACGCAACCCTAGTGAGGCTACAACAACTCACGCAAATTCACAACATAAAAACAAAATTATCCTATCAAACATTAAAGAAATAAAGTAGAAGAATTTATACAAAACTCCTTGCCGCGGATTAGCTTTTAGAAGTTCCTGCAAGTATTATATTTATACTTCGGCAGCTTCAAGCGGATGTGATATTAGCAGAAAGTCTATGCGGCTATCTTCACATAGACCGAGGTGGCGCGGCGGGCGAAGGTCCGCCTGCCACGCAGTAAGGTTGCGGGTTCGATTCCAGCCTCTGAACAAATGTTTGTACGATATAGCAGATATTTGTTCTGGGTGTTGTGGGTGTTTTCTATGTTTAATAAAAAAAATATCAACATATGTAATGTATTAAGTATATCAGTTAATTATTACCCATAACACAAGCTTTGCTTATGTTGGGGCTAGATGATGCTGTGTGGATTTGTCCAGCATTATTATTATTGGCCGAAATTCACTGAAAGTACTATACCTGTGTGTCAGGTGACTGCGTGAAGGCGAGGTCATGCCCCTTCCACACCCACACTCCAGAGATGGTGGAGTCGTTGTCACCTCCAAACAAGCACACTGAGGCGAAGGCGTTCTTCCGCATTTTATCCAACCGCTGGAACATGCCTGGAACATAAGCAATCTTTATTTGTACGATAGTATCTAGTGGACGTTTTTAAGGGTTCTAACCAACGCACACTGACACGAAAGCGAGTGGAAGCTAAGTGTCATAAAAATATAAAAATGTACATAGTAGACTGACCCCTATCTCCACAACTTATTGTACCCTTTTCTATCAAGACAAAACAAATTGTGCTTTGGAATACGCGCGAACGCACGCGAATTGCTCGCACTTTCTAAAGAATGGAGACTGGCTGCTATGGCGAGGCCTATATCCAGCAGTGGGTAAGCATAGGTTGATGAGTTTTTATCTAACGCACATACTTGACACGGAATATATTTCGGAACACAGACCGTAACAAAAATTGGACCCGCGAATATTTGGCCATATAAAATTTGTGTGTTGTTGTGTTATGATGTCTAATAAATAATTTTCATCATCTTCTCCATGCACACGAAATCTGCTAGAAAAAACTGTAAAACATGTTATGAGAACGATCGCGTCGTAGGCTCGTACATTGCACGTTTTCGCGTTGGAGTGGAGTTTTCCTTCTGGCCTGACGCATGCAAATGTTATTATGGTAAACAGACGTAAAGGTTGGAGTACTGACCAGTAATAAGGTTGCAGCTCATGAAGACTTTGGCGAGCTCTTCAGGGAATTTGTACTCTCCATACCAGATGGAGTAGTTCTCAGGGTCGAACTTCTCCCAGAAATATGGGATGGACACAGCTTCATCCTCGTTGGAATAGCACCGCTTGAAATCGTCCATGACGAATTTTCTGCAAATAATTTTGGAACCTTTAAAATATTTAAATGTGTAAAATCAGCCTCTACTCGGTTTAAGAATCCTAGATATTTTTGGTAAACAGGCTTTACAAAAGCAAAGAAATATTGGTGGAAAAAATTTACACAGTCAGAGCAAATCGCAGAAGTTCGAAAAGACTTTTGGATTTGAAAGCTTTCATAGTCTATTGTTCGTTTTCGAACTCGAGTTTGCATCCTCTTTTGCGCGTGTGCAATTATGCGTTGTTGAAGTGTTTGTTGCTATATTTAATGTTTAACTTGCTGTTGCCCAGTTTTTTCCTGTTATTGAATTTTTGTTCTCTCAATACATAAAGGTCTTAAATTCTTTATTGCACACACATGTTAAATCATAATTTAACAAATAATGGACATGTTGCAAAGGCGAGCTTAACCTTAAAAGAGTTTTCTCTCTTCTCGAGGGCTTCGTTTCCATTACAATTTCGGATTCTAGAACTGAGTGTAGGTAGGCCTACAACGGCGTAAACGAGCTGCTGGCCTTCCTAGAATGGTAACCCCGTCACGCTAGTCACGCAAAAAGGGCCCACCAGTGGCGTAGTTGCGAAAATGAGTCCAAAAACCAGTATCAGTAACATCTTAAAATGTAGCCAACATGTTTAACTATAAAAACTATCGTAGTTTGACGAATTAATAACGGATGTTAACTACGGACCCTATTTGTGTTAGAAGAATACCAACGATTCTTCCCTTAACGAGGGACTTCTTCAGGGTGAGTGCGGTTCTAGACCTCTATGTGTTCTCTGTCTCTATGTGTTCCGCATCTCTCCGAGCACGTGCTCGAAGAGATACGGAACGCGCGTCTCACAAATAAGTTAAGTAGGTTAACTCCGAACCTTATTCGGTACGTAGTTAACCCGCTTACATCAAATTCAAATTGGTTTATTTCCTTTACACCTTTAAAAACTTGGACACGTCACAAAATTCAAATTACTTAAGTAAAACTAGGAAATAAAGATTTTTGTCACTTTGATTTTTTGTTCACTTCAATCTGAAACCTTTACCTTGTTAGGTTGTTAGTTTTCGAGTCGGAGCAAAACTTCCGTAACGTTTAACATAAGATTGTGGCTCTGATAGCTTATGTATTGTTCTGTCAAACCACCAGAAAGTAGCTGTGCTATTCTACTATGCGTTTATGTGTCTCAACATTATATAAACTCACAACCTGATACATACTGAATATCATGTACAGAAGATATAGGAGAATATGTGGTGGTAAAATGTTAACACTCACTCTGTAGGCAGATTCTCTGGTTCTTCTGCTGGTGGTGCACCATCCTTTTCTACATGCTTGGGCTGCTCTTTCTTCTTGCCTTCCTTTTTAGCATCAGGCTGAAAACATTTGTTTAATCTTAAGTATGCAAATTATCCTATCATAATTTCTATTACTTCTAGAGACACAGTAAGTGTGACACTGGTGGGAAGTGAAATAGAGCATGTGTTTAGCACCTTGTAAAAGCAGACAGACAATAATATCTGAATCTTCTGCTCGGCGCTAAATAATATGCCCTGAAGCTGTTGTTTCCAAGTCAATTGGCACTAGGTTACACTTGCATTCAGGGGAGTTTTTAACTTGTACCTCTATCTTTACCTTCTTTTGTTGAGGCTGCATGTAAAATAAAATAAAAATGTTTATCATGAACTTCAGAAAGCTTACTACACAGTATAGCAACTAAATCTGAGATTCATTGATGTTATGGGTGGTTAAATCTTATTAGACTTACATATTATACATATTAGAATAACATTACCTAATGCTAAGTTCACATGTAACGCGCGTCAACGCACGATTAAATTTCAAGAGAATTCTGACGACGAGCGCTAACGCGCGTTGCGAGTACTCGTCACTACTAGTCATTCTGGTTAAAAAGTACGTGCGCAATCGTGATAAAATCGCGCGCTCATGAACAGCAAACGGACGTTACATTAATATCAAAACGCACGACTCTAGACTTTTTCTCTGAGCGCTGCGTTCACGCGCGCTCATGTTCTCAGGCCAATTCAATACAAGGAGGTCTACACGCCCGCGCCCGTTACATGTGAACTAAGCCAAGCTACACACGGCAAAACACTTGAGGCGCCGCGGGCAGAAGCCATTCAAAGATATAGTAGTAGGAGTATAGATACCTTCTTGCCCTGTCCGGAAAGTTCCTGGAACTTCTTGGGGTCGAAGACTGGTGCAGCTGATGCCAGGGTGATGGCGCCGACGACAGCAGATACCTTGGGCTGGTTGGCGACGGTGAGGAACCAGCGCTGCACGTTGACAAGCGAGCTACGGATGCTGGGGTCGAGGACATTCTGGAATAAAAAGTGGATTTTGTACATAAGCCAAGTACAATTAAAATATGTTATTTTTCTTTGAGAAACGGACTCAAAGTGCTTACGGGACGCCAATGTCTTGCAGGGATCTGGCAGCAACTCTCAATCTTAGTCAGTATCCTGACCAAGACTGAGATTTGACCTACTGGACTCATATTTCACTGGTTTTGCTTTCACTGTGACATGATAATGCCGAATGACTCCATTTATTTTAATAGGAGTTAATAAATGTGCAGGATTTTGCAGGTAGCGTTAAAAATGTCTGGTGTCTTACTAAATCTATGAATTCTTTCTGTTCTTTATCTTATGATGTGTTTCTAAAACTTTTGTGTTTTGTTTTGTTACACACTTTTTAACTGTAACCTACATAAGTAGGTAGGTAACAAACTTTGTTCGGCTCCTCGAAGCTTTATTTAATATACTTAACTTTAAGATGTTTTCTCAGATAAGTGAAATGTATTTCTTATGAGAAAATAAATATTCTTTAAACCTATATTTCCATGATTGTCACAGTACTAACGGAATCAGACAGCAGATTGGATAATTGATTTGAAAATAAGATGGGTAGTAGCAAACAAATTAATAATCACCTTTAGTTTCAACAATTATAAACAACTAGCTGCTGCCCGCGGCTTCGCACGCGATTTTTAAGTAGCCTTTGTCCATTATATACAATTTACCCTCCCTGCCAAATTTAGTTGATCCGTTCATCCATTGAGGCGTGTTACAGACAGACAGTTACTTTCGAATTTATATCATTTTAGTATAGATGATTGACATTTCACCTCATACTGGTAAACACCTATTAAATGGGATGCAAAATTGACAAGAATAGGAATTTTTTCAATATTGCAAACCATCTATGATCAACCTCACCAATGAGCAGCACAGATTGTAGGTGCTGGGCTCATACCCACTCCTGCTCAAACCACACATACCGACCAATATGAGACTAAACATGGATAAAAGATTTCTCTGATTTATATAAGACCTAAAACCCACTGCTGGATCTTTGTGCAACATGGGTGAGGGGGGGGGGTGATATTTGACACGTAAAATCGTCACTATATCCCTTATCAACAAAACTACCTAGTATCTGCCAATGATAACAGCGCCTTCAGTTATTCCGTGATCATGGTGCTTGAAACTGTGCCGAAATATTGGAATGCTCAAAACTCAAATCATGGTAAATATCCCGTAGTGTTAATAACCATGATGGAATTTATAAGATTTACATAGTATCTGAACTAAAGTTAATATATATTTTTTCCTTTTCTATTCTGCTTCTTGGAGATCTAAAGATAAAGATCATTTATTGTCAATAGGTACACAAATATACAAAATATAACTTAATTAGACGTATAGGCTGTGACTTGTCAATAATGTTTAATACAATTTTGCTGTAGAGAGACACTAGCCGGGAGATAAACTTAAATAATATTTGACTCTAGGTTAGGTGAATTTACGAGTGTCAGGTAACTTTGTGGTATAATATTGATGTCCAGAGGACTGTAATCGTTTTCTAAAAACTCTTTGATACTGTTATGTCCAATAAGACACGATATTTCGGTAAATTACATGTATTGAGCTTTGTAGCAATTCACAACTAACTGACACATGAAAATATACAACCACCCTAACTTAGTCGATCTTGTTATAAAAATAAGATGGACAAGTACCTAGGTTTGGGATACTGTGTCTCTTCAGTCTAGGTTTGTGATACTGTGTCTCTTCAGTCTAGAGAATTCTAGGGTTCCAGTTCCTTGTATTTGAGAGGCGAGTTCGTTTTTGTGATTGTCTAGTCAAAGCTGATAGTTTTTACTAGTCCAATATAAACTAAGCTTACCTGGAAAGCATGGATGAGTGTGGAGAAGACAACAATGTCAGCGAGAGTGATCCTCTCGGTGACGAGGAAGGTGCGTGTGAGCAGGTGTGCGTCCAGAACCTGCAGGGCAGCAATCAGGTCCTGCTTTGCACGCTCCACATTCTGGAAGCAATAAGGTATTATTAGCATTCTGGCTCATTCCAAGATTTATCTGCATACAATTGAGTAATATAATAACAAGTCTCACTTCACTTATTTGGTGTCTTATTATTATATCCATCTAGTTTTACTTTTGACTTTTTGCATGAGAAAGTTGGATTCTATCCTTTTTATGGTAACTATTTGAATACACTATTTTATGTGAAATTTTCAGAGCCATTGCATAGAAAACACATTTCTTGGGCTATACTATAAGTATAACTTTAACAATTTGCATCTAGCCCAGAAGCATCAGGGTTGAGCATTTGAAGTTAAATTTAAACTACAGAAATTGCCTAAAAACAGGTCTTTTCTATATCAAAATAAGAATTGCAATGAACATACCACTTTGTTGTACTGCATGATGCCGAGGTATGGGAACACCCAGGCACAGGAGGCAGGCAGCAGCTCGCTGTCGGCCCAGGAGGCCCACTGCCAGACCCGGGCCTGGGTGGCGGCATCACCACCGCGCAGGGCAGGGTCAGCCACTGCAAGAAATAAACTACTAAAATCACTTATAACAGGATATTTATAACCTGCCTACTTAAGCAATGGGATTGAGAATGATGTCATCTCTCATGCTGTCCCGCTCAGTTTAAATTCAATAAGCAGGACAGCTTAATACATATATGACATCATCCTCAATTCTTTAAGCATGCAGGTTACCGGTACCATACTTTGTGGTGTTTTGAGTTTACTTTTAATTGGTACAGTTGTATGCGCCATAATCACATAGGTACATTGTGGTAGATATTCCATTAAAAGTGATTTAGTGCTACAATTTCCAAAGTAATGAACTGTGTAGTCAAGACTACTACATTCAGCTTTCTTTTAGCACAGGTATTCTAGAATTTTTATTCTTAGGCTAGGGGATTAAAGGGGCCTATGTCCAGAGAATAATATATTATTTATTATATCAAATTACTTTATTTCCTTTAGACCTTACAGGACTCTTGGACACGTTACAAAATTTCAAATGTAAAACTAGAAAATAGTGATCACTTTGATTTTTTGTTTATTTCAATCTTTTTAAGGTAAAGTATAGAATACATCTAAATATTTATTTATACATTATTGTACCACAATAATTTCAGTCCTAAATCAATTAATTACGCATGAAACTAAGAAAAAGTGACCCTTCAGGGAGTGGTTCCTATAAGAATAGTGGTAAAACTGTTTATGAAGTAGATAAGAATTTACTACTACCTATGAGAAGAGAACAGAGCTTATTGAAGCAACATTAGAACATAATTTAGGCAATCAGCTGTTATACCCTCTTAGTTAGCCAGCTGATTATAACTACATAGAACTGTTTACCTTAACTTATTCCATGAGGAACAAGAATGGAATGACAAAAGTTCTTCAAAGGGTGGTGAAAAGCTCTTTTAGGGGTTAGTGACACTAAAACTAGTTTTAGAGGTTATTTAGTAAGTTCAACAGTTTGAGTTCGCAGTCTTTCTTACCATAGTATGCGATAGCGTTGCTCTCGGACAGGAGAACCTTTCCGTCGGCACTTTCGTACGCTGGCACCTACAATAAACAGTGAATTTAACACGTCACACAGGCAGAACATATGCCAAAACAACACTGATAATTTCACAAAAACAGTCTTCTTAGAGGTTTTAGATGACACTCACTTTACCGGCCGGGAACTTCTTGAGGAACACGTCAGACTTGTTGGTTTCACCGAACACAAAATTGGGGGCTACTTTCACATCGGCCCCAGAGTATTGTGCGGCGATCAGCGCCTTGTAGGCACGGAAGTTTTCCGGATAAGTATAGAGTACCTACGGAAATAAACACATCACACGTTACTTTGAATAAAAACAAAGCTTATTCTTTTTTAACGCACTTTTTATTAACTTGATTATTCAGATTTTTCACGATAAAAATTAAACCTACCCCGGCCATGGTTGTATTTTCGGAAAGAGAGGGGGGAAAGAAGGCAGAAGGGGGGGTGGGGAAGTTGACATTGACATTCATAAACATTGACAGAAAAGGTCAACGTACGGTTACGTTTCGTTGCACGAAGAAATGACACCACTCTATTGTTTAACCGTTCCGAACTAAAATGGGTAAAGTACCGGACGTTTGGTCGAGCGAGCGTAAAGAATTTATTTTGATAAAAAATAATTTGATTGCAATAAGAATGGGTGTATTTCAAAAGATACATTATTTTCTATCCTCGATTATGGCACCTACTACTTGACAAGGCTAAGTAACTACAAGTGTTTTGATGAAAAATACATAATTATCATTAATATTGTTGCTTTTTAATAATTTTTGCCTATTATATAAACATATTTCTAAGGTTTATTGTGGATCGCTTTTTATTGCGCGCTAGATTAAAACTTTATATGGTAGTAAGTATAATTCTAAATAACAAAATAATATGAATAGGCTAATTTATTATTTTTATATATATAAAAATAATAATGAGGGCGCAATGCGCGCCATTTTGTGAAAAGGATAGGCATAAAATTTCGCGTACATAGGAGCGGGACAGACCATAAGTTTTTGGAACGGTGAACGCAAAAATCAAGTTTTTGCTTATTTACATGAAAACTACACAACTTATGAAGAAACTGGTATATGGAACCAAATAATTAGTAATAAATGGTGCTACGGTATTGGTGTACTAAGCCGAAAGGGGGTTGTTGTGTACCCTATACCCCAACTGATCCACATGGTAGATTTTCAGAAATACGTTGTTTTAAGTTTTCATAGTAAAAAAATAACTTTACTCATACGCTTAAAAATCACAACCCTATCACTAACGCAAACACACGTTTCCATTTTAGATTTACCTTTGTATATAAGATTTTTTTTTTTTTCATGTGCAGATAATGAATACATTCATCCTGCTAAAAATACAACTAGGCACGCATGGAGCACTTATTTAAATTTCGTGATTTTGTAACATACTTACCTACCAAATGAAGATTATTGAGCGTGTATTTATCGCGTGACTTTTATTAAAATATCAATAAAAAATCATAATTAGGTACCTACGTAGACGAACCTACCACGAACAAACATACCTACCTACAGATAAACATTATACGACGTAAGTTCAAATAATAGCTTAAAAGAAAAATGTACGGAACCACCGTCAAATTGTCGGCTTGGGCTAAAGAATAGCGACAGCCAATGATAATGGTCAAGAATCTTATGCCGCCCGGCGGCCGCCCGCCGGGGTGTGACAGCCAATGAGAATCGACGGGCGATGACAATTGAAGGTCAAGAATCTCTCTCTTGCCAATCATAGACTATGCAGACGTAGCTTTCATTGATAATAATCAAGACTTACTAAATAAACTCGATCGTCTCCTTAATACTGGCATTCGTGTCATCTTTAGTTTGCGCAAGTACGACCATTTATGAGAATATCGTGCTAAACTCAAGTGGCTCCCTATTCGCGAACGTAGGAACGTAAGAATACTTTGTTTTCTTTTTTCTGCTCTTAAAATCCTTCGGCTCCTGCCTATCTCAAGAATCGTCTTTCATTTCTGGCTGACTCACATGACAGACCACTCAAATCATCCAGCAATCTACTCTTAGAGATACCGGCACATAGATCATCTTTTCGGGAAAAATCATTTTCTATTGAGGCTGAACTCTGGAACTCTCATTCCTATGATATCAGGAAAGTCGAATCAAAGGATAGTTTTAAAAAGTTGACACATTATGAAAAAGAAAAAATATCCTTTTTTTTAATTTGTGAATATCTCAGAAACCTGACGATTTAGGGCATCATTTTATGAAACATTTTTTTTTTTAGTGTCTTCTATCCAAATATATATAAATTATATTGTGCGCGGCGATTTGAATAAAGAAAAACAAAATTACCTATGATGTTAGGGTCAAAATCTTCACATCCCTTTATTTTTTGGATCACAAATTTTCATCGACGTCGATGAAAAATAAAACATAACTTAAAAACGAACAGCTGTCTGTTTAAACGGTTACGCAAAATCAATCCTATATGGATTGATGCACGTACAAAGAGAAAGCCTTTATTAATCAATTTACCATTATAGCTTATTCATTACTTTCCCTGATCGAAGTGTTGAGCGGAACACTCAACCTTGCTTGAGCCAACGATGAATGATTGAATAAGATTAGAATAAAAGAGGATTTCATTTCGTTCATTCAAAAAATCAAAAACTTCACTCGTTAGATTATATTCTGTGCAAATTTTATTTAGATCGATGGTGTGAGGGTGCATCAAATAATTTTTGGAATTCGTAAATTGGTTTTAGCACCTTTGTGAGTTCAATTACGCAGTTATTCTAACATTATATTGAATTTTTCAGTGCCTCTTAAAAATACTTTAAAATGGTAAGTCGAAGTTGCTCTAAATCTGTTAAAATCAAGTCACGATTGTGCCCTATTCATTGGCCTGTGCCCAGAGAAAGGTTTTCCTTTGAAAGTACCTCAACATTTTGATTTTATTTCTTTCATAGACCTTTCTAGATTCTATAAATGCTCGAAGTGGCTTTAGGTATTGGACCTAATTTTTCTATTTTTCCAGGGCAATGAAAACTCAATTCCCATGGAGCTCTGCTCCAACTGTAAGTATTCTACTTCTGCATACAACATCTACTTTTTATCTCAGTCTTTCCTTCATCCTTTTCAATAAAAAATACTAATTTGCTTTCTTGCCTTACAGTAAACTGGCTTTACAAAGCAAAAAGCTATTTCAATGTTTAATAAAACTTAACAGCAGAAGTTGCTTTAACTGTGTGGATAAAAAAATTAAATCATTTAATATTGTTGAAAGAGTGTGTATTGAATGAGTGTGCCATGAGTAGGGTGTGCAAATAAAGCATAACAAGAGGTTTATTTTCAGCGCGTGTTAACTGCATTGATTTTAAGGTGGAGAACTGTGAGTGTCGTAGTGTCACTCGGGTCTGATATTCATCTCCATGTTAGAGTATCGCACCAACACCATCTACATCCAGAACAATTTTTCTTTAGTACTCAGAAATTAGCTTCTAAGGCATCCTAAAATTATGTAATTATAAATCATAGAGGAAAACAAAATGATCTGGACCAATATTATATTATGTTTTGCAGAGACATTTCTGATTCCTGTTTATTTTGCCTCTTCTCTCTGCCTGACTTTGCTTATGGATTATGAATATGTTTCTGATGCATAATTCCTCCTCCCTGAAGTTATAATAAGAATTGTTCTGGATATGAGACATGTGATTCATATTTGTATAGTTAGTGCATCCCGCGGATGTTGGCTGCTAGTTTTAGCCTAGAGAGCTATAAATGTGATGAATGTTTTAGTATGCTATCAGGTGCGAGGAATCTGTGCAGGAAGGGAGGTCACTTGTGGTATTCTACATTACCTAGACAGGATCATGATCAGTAGGGCAAGCACGGGGATTGTTGTCCATAATATAGCAAAATTACGTCACTTCGTCATCAAATGCTCAAAATATTTGAAATTAATTTCTTTAACTTGAATAATGTGCGCAATGTATGATGATGCGATGTCATTATTGTCTATTCTACCCTAGAGAACAATCCCCCATGCTTGGCCTACAGTAGGCCAAGCAATGAGATTGTTTTTTATGGTAGAATAAAGAAAAGTTATGTGACATGGTCATTGAATGTGTAAAATATTTGAAATTAATTTCTTCAACTGCAATAATTTACGCAATGTTTATCGATACGATGCCATTTTGGTTTAATCTACCCTAGACAACAATCCCTGTGCTTGGCCTGCTAGTCAATCGTTCACTTTATGTATAAACAAATTTTAAACCTTGATATAAAAAGTCACGTAAAAACAATTAACAAAAATAGAGATATTTATAGGCTACAATTAGCAAATTATAACACATCCAATCTTACACAATGTGTGAACCGGAAAATAAAATTCTGTTTTTAAAATAGACACTTAATAAAATCTAGATATAAATATACCTACAAGCTTAGCTTTATTTATATCACAAGAAATTACACAATAACAAGAGGAAAATGCTATTTACATACAATACACCAACTTACAAATGACCTCTCTTGCAGCTTATCAATGTTAATTGTGTACATTCTATAACTCCAGGTGTTATTTGTTTAAATGCTGAAGGAATGTTTACATGCCAAGAGCCATTAATATCAGCTTATTTCGTAAATAAGCCAGTGACAAATCTGCCTTTGATGAGCTTGTGTTGGCAGGGCTCGTAAGCAAGCCTTTTCGTCTATAAATAGAAAGGCGAGTGCCGCTTCCCCAATAACCGGGGCTTAATGCCAGCTAAGATGTGTAACCCGGTGGAAAGGCCGCTTCGCGCACCAATAACACTATCTAGACTATCGCTTTGTATGTTATTTATAGAACACAGCCAGTTACGAAGGTCAATTTAAAACTGTTCACATTACACCCATAATTTTATCGATACTTCGCAAACTTGTACCAATAAATAAAGTCCTTAAAACTGCTACTGCTTGCTGTGTACCTAAACTGTTTAAACATTAACAAGCGCGATAAGCCACCGGTTTTAAAACACGCTTCGTAATTGACTGTCCTTTCGGTGTTTTAACTTATAAATGTTTTTATATTGTACAATAACGTGAGTATAAATAACGATTTGATACTCGGGCAGCTTTTATGCCTCGCATGAAAACGCCACGAGTGCCATAAAAACCGTAAACATCATTCGACGACTTCACAATTTAAGGTCGCGGATTTTAAACCAAGTTTTTTGAGACAACTATGTGTGTTAACTAGATGCGTAGATTGTGAAGGAAACAGACGAATAGGACAACTGTATAGTATCTGCAACTACGTTCGTACATTGCTGCATGGGTATTGTGGTAAAAATACACGTTAAACAAAAAATAATAGCAGAAACGTAGGTGCGGTTTACTTTACCAACAAACTCTTGTTGGTAAAGTAAACCGCAGACTGCACGAATTTGTAGATAGGTACTTTATGGGGATAGCCCAAACCTTATTATATTGTAAACTAGTCTCTGAATACCCGCCAAATGTGACAGTTGATGCTGACGAGATCCGGCGCCTCGGCAAGCGGTTCAGGAAATTGGATCTGGATAACTCTGGAGCGTTGTCTATTGACGAGTTCATGTCGCTGCCTGAACTGCAGCAGAACCCGCTGGTGCAGCGCGTTATTGATATCTTCGACGCTGATGGCAATGGAGAGGTATTTACGTTTATGTTATTATCGTAGGTTAAATGGTTTCTAGCAACTTCTTTTGACTACAAATCACAGAAATCATCGGTGAGATTTTGATGGGTTTATCGTAGTGAAAAGAAGTTTTTAAATCTGCATTGTGTTTCCTCTCTTGTCCAAACGGACTTCCTAATTTGATTAGCTAAAGATTTAGAAAGCACACAGCTACATAGCATAGCTAGTCTTACCTCTCCCTCAGCTCGTCTATAAAATGATAGTTCACGTACAATTTTCGAGACGAGCTGCGAGGGATAAAATAAAACAAGCTATACCTAAGATTTGATGACTAGCTGAGTAACAATGTTCAGATTATTTAGTTCAGCGCTAGAACATGAAAATTATATCTCTTTAATTAGGTAAGTACCTCCAATCACATCACATATTGTTATAAATGCGAAAGTTTGGATTTTTCGATGTATATTTACCTGTTCACGGCAAAATTACTGTACGGATTGGTCTACAATTTTGCATAGATAACTAGACTCTAGACTACATCTATCTATCTAGTATTTAGTAGTCTTGTATTAAATATTGGTAAATAAACGCGATGAATACTATGATATTCATCGCGTTTATTTACCAATTTTTCCCGAAGTTTCAACAGGTTTACTTAATGTCGTGGTCACGGGATGATGGAAATATAAATTGATTATAAAGTGTTCTGATCGCGTAAGTTTAAAGTAACCTATAAGTAATGTTAAGGGGTGTTGTATGGGCCCAGGACCTCGGGGATTCGGGTGGAGTCAAAATTATTTCCCGCGCCAACTGCATACCCTCACTCACTACATTTTTCGGAATTTTGATTTGATTTTTTTTACAGAACAGGTCTAAGCTACTCTGGCAACTTTTATTCTATGAAGAAAATCTGTAAGATACGTAATTATGAAGATAAAAAATAATCAACTATTTTTTGTATGGAGGAAAACATTTTTATTTTTTTTCTCGATTTGGATCAATTTGTCTAGTGTTTTGTTCGGAATCTGTTTTGTAGCCCTATTAAAAAAGAACCCAAAAAAAAAAAATCCGCCGCAATTAACTATAAATTGACATGTTTTTTTTTGTTCATACTATGCGAAGGGTTCTTGTTCTTCGTATCAATTAAATAATTTTTATGTCCTGTATTGTATTTTTATCGAATTAGTGAAGGCGAAACTAATAAAATGACTGACATTTTACGTGTTATTGGTAAAGTAAAAACGCTTGTATGTATTTAATTTCAAGTGAAAATTGCATGACGTTGTAAAATAATAACGCAATTTTAGTTGTTGACAAGAGTCTACTAAGGGACCCAAGCAAGATAAGAACTTAGTACGCGCAGGTAGTTTGTTATTTGCAGATTGCTAAGTGATTAGTGGTAAAAGGATTTCCTTATCTATATGAACCTGATGCTGAAATTTTGGAGGCGCTCAAGTTTGTTTAATTGATCATCAGTGAGTTCCGGATAGCAAGCGTCGGCGTAATCGAGAATGGACTGGGCAAGTGTTACCTTAGTGGAAGTCGGGCGGAAATTGCACAGTCGCCGCAGTGAGCCAGCTGGTGCGTACATTTTTCGGCTGTGTTCGGCCAATTGCGGACCCCAGGACAACTCATTGTCTAGAATCAGACCCAGGTTTTTGACGGATTTATTATCTGGAATTGACACACCATCATAGTTTAAAGGAGTTAAGGTCGTCATATAAATTTTAGCTATCATCCTTGAGCTGCCTACAATGATGGATGACTTGCGTCTTCTTGGAGTTCACAGAAGACCGTGTGCTTTACTCCACGCAAGGATGCGCGAAAGATCGTCATTTATACTACCAATAGCGAACGTATGGTCTAGAATTGAAGCTTGTTGGTAAATCTTGAGATCGTCAGCGTAAAGGTGGTAAGAACTGGACAAAGATTCGGATATGGAGTTAATAAAAATCGCAAAAAGAAGAGGAATGACACGCACACAAAACTGTACTGATTAAAACTGGTACTTCCCGTTGATATAGAAACATGGAATTTGGTTTGAAGCAAGGTCTTATTATAGCACAAGTAGGTACCTAAAGAAAAAAAATCCGAAAACCGTAATTTGTAGTTTAGTCACAATAAAAATAATGTTTGATTCTCTCCATGGACCTAAACCTATAGGGTACTTTCCATTGACCTAAAAGGAAAAATCCACAAATCGTAAATTTGTAGTTAATTCCCAACTAAAAAATGTTGATTCTTGCCATGGACCAAAACCATGCCATGGGCACTTCCCGTTGAACTAGAGCCATAAAATTTGCCAAGAAGCAAGGTCTTAATAGCAAAAATAAAGGGAAAAATCCGAAAACCGTATCTTCGTAGTATTTCTCAAAAAAAAAATTCTTGACATGGACCAAAACCTACAACATACATACATCCCGTTGTCCTAGAATCATAAAATTTGGCAAGAAGCAGGTTATTAATTATACTGAACCCTCGGTGCGCGACTCGCACTTGACGTTTTATTTTATAAGGGGCATGCATGCAGGTCGATCGAACCTGGTGTCGAGTTAATATTTCAGTCGACCTCCGCCGCCGTGTTTGGCACATCGACAATAGGTACCTACCTACATTCATGCATCGTGCCTGACCCACTTAGGTACCTATTAAATTATACAAAGTACTAAGTATGTATACCAGGCACTTATGTAGGTAAACTGCTTCGTTTTATCACTATTGGCGTAAGATTTTAAAGCGTAGTAGAACTATGATAGATAGATAGATAACTCTTTATTGTACCACACAAACACAAAATAGAATACAAAAGAAAATGCTGAGAAACAAGGACGTACAAAGGGCGGCCTTATCGCTTTGAGCGATCTCTTCCAGGCAACCTTGGGATGGACTGGACTTATGAGAACAATATAAACGGCGGTGGCGTTTGAAAAACATAAGGAAATTAAAACAATTACATATATGTACCTACAATACATACTATAATACCTATCATGTCTTAAACTACCTACTTTATATACTAATAAACTTACATAGACATAAAATAAAGTTATTAATTTTTTACACTGATAATGTTTGTTACTGCAGATGTTAAATGTAGCAATATATATGTTATGGTTATGAATATGTCTGTAAATGTAGCAATATATGTTATGATAATGTCTGTAAATGTAGCAATATATGTTATGATATGTCTGTTAAATGTAGCAATATATGTTATGAGAATGTCTGTAAAAGAGTCAGATCATTCTATTAACTAAGAAGAATTATACCTAGAATTATACTTCCACATTTTATTGCCGCTAAATCTAACTAATATTATAAAGGCGAAAGTATGTATGTACCTACCTGTGTGTGTATGGTTGTTACTCCTTCAAGCTCAGACGGCTGAACGGATTTGCATAAATTTGGTGCCAGTACAGATTAAATAAAACATAGGCTTCTTTTGATCCCGGAAAAATGCAGTATTTCCGTAGAGTCAAATATTTTCAATATATTTCATAATATTTTCGTCCCAGGACGATGAAAATATTTTCAAGCCGCGGAAGCTAGTACTCATAAAACTAAACCATTTCAGGTTGACTTCAAGGAGTTCATCCAGGGAGTTTCCCAGTTCAGCGTGAAGGGTGACAAGCTGTCGAAGCTTCGCTTTGCATTCCGAATCTATGACATGGACAATGACGGGTTCATCTCCAATGGCGAGCTTTTCCAGGTAATTTAAAATATATAAATTATCCTGGACTATCCACAGCATCATCTAGCCCCAAGCTAAGAGCAGAGCTTGTGTTATGGGTACGACACAACTGATTAAACCGATTAAACTGATTAAAACTACTTAAAATACATTTCATATATAGGATATGTAATTATGTAGATTTTATTATACTTACATAAAGAACACCCGAAAAAAATATTATGAGTTCGTACGAACATTCGCGAACTCAAAATATTTCGGGCGGTCCTTAGCCCGCCGCGACACAGCGGTCGTCTTTTTTATTACCGGCCAGGACTTTATTGAAGCGAATTGCGTTCAAACTGTTAGTGTTACAAATTCAAAAGTCATTTCGTCACTGTTATAAGGTGCGCGCTGGAATGACCCACTTTGTTCGCACTTATCGGGGAACCCTATGCCTCTTTTCGAATAGATGGGATGAAAAAAATTAAGAATGCGTGCATATACCCAGCAGTAGGTGCCATAAAGCGCTGAATATGTTGAGAATTCTGTGGTTTGACACATTCCGCACGTTTTAACTTTATATTTCCGTGAGTGTTTCATTCAATGGTACGGGTACGGGATTTGAACAAAAACAGTGAAAATTTACTATAAAACCAGCGGAGTTTGACGAATTCATTATGAATGGAAGCGGGTTAACTACGAACCTTGTTTGTGTTGGAACATTGGTGTTCTTCCGGTTCGTAGTTAACCTATTGAGCCGCGAAACAACTATATTGCTTACATTATGAACAGCATAAATAGATCTAAGTAAAGTCTGTAGATATGGTACGTTCTCCTAGCGCTTACTCAACAACTGGCTTGTATTACAACTATACGCAAACACTCGCTCACAGTTACATTTCCAATCGTGTGCGATAATAATAATAATAACGGGCATTGGGGCATTGCTAGCAAGCAAGCGTAACATGAACGCCGCCCTTCGGTCTGACTATGACTGAGATGGGTGGACCTAATTGCACCTAATTCGAGCCTTCCACTTTCGAGAAGCTACTTAATTAGATGGATGATAACCAGTTACATTGTTTTCTTTTCCCTTCAGGTCCTCAAGATGATGGTCGGCAATAACCTAAAAGACACCCAGCTCCAACAAATCGTCGACAAAACTATCCTCTTCGCTGACAAAGACGAGGACGGCAAAATATCATTTGAGGAGTTTTGCAATGTGGTTGGAAACACTGACATCCACAAAAAGATGGTTGTCGACGTCTAACTGTCAGATCTGACAGTTAGACGTCGACTTCTCAGTGGGGCTTGATAACGGTTACTGTCTAGGGTTACGCTAGCGGTATAAAAAATGTACCATCTATTTTATACCGCTAGAGTCCTATCTTTATTTTACTGGTACCGTAACCTAAATCATTTCGGTAGCGAAAAAATGTGGAGGTAATAAAGACGAGAGTGCGTCGCTTCCAGTAGGTACGTTGGAATGAGATGCATAAATAACTATTTATGAGAAAAACTACTTACTATGTGCTCATTTCGGTATACTTTTATTTTAAATTTTTGTACAATTACATACAAACATGTAAAAAAAAGCTTTCGCCATTTTTCGTTATCGAAAAATTACTGTTATATAAGGATATCGCAATTTAAAGGTATGAAGTCATATCCTTAACCGTTTTCAACCAAAATTTTCCGGTTATTCAAGCCCTGCTTAACAGTCGGATCCAATGTTTAGACTGTTGGATCCGACCTTGCCCGTTCGGAAGAGCGAAACGTTTATTTCTCTAGCTAGAACACTATCCAATTTGCGATGGCGGTTGCCCAGAGGATTTCTAAAGTACCCTTGTTTTTAAATTTGCCCTGTCTAAATTTTTTTCGGGTTCTAGGGTTATTCTACGGTGTTCAATTTTTATTAAGAATCACAGTATCGCGGATAAATTGACTATTTTTTCATGAGTTTTATCTCTTTTTTAATTAATTTGTTAATGGATCATGTTTTTTTTTTATTTAGCGTAAATGTAAAATCATTTTTTTTAATTATAATATTCTTTTTACGACTGCAATTAAAAAAATTTCCCAACTAAGCAAAGTTCATATGAGCCTCAAGCATTAATCTGTGCCTTCACTAATCGTATCTTAATCAATGTTTAGCTAAGGTATGAAAAGTTCAAATACTTTTAATGATTCCATAAAAGTATTTGAACCAAACTTTTATTAATCAACTTTTAGTCCGAATACAGTTATTTTAATGTGCCATACAAACAAAAATACGATTAAAACTCGCTGGCTCGAGTATAGTATGTCTTAAATATTCCTTAATATGCTTTTCTTACATTTCAAAAATACCCGTGCTTTCAAACAGAACCTATAAGTACCTACTTACGCCATTTTGCCGCTGGATCGGCTAGAATGGATAAGTATTACTTACAATGTCACGCGAAAACCTTTATTTGACGTAAAACGTACACTATTTAAATTCAAGAAGGTGAATAATTACATAGCATCGAGTTTCAAGGATGCATGTAATTATTTCTTTGTATGGTACAACCATTTACGCAAGAACTTTATCAGTGGTCGTGAAAATACTTAGAAGCGCAATTATACTTGACAATCACGGCAATTATACTTTTAATTTCCTAATAGATGAATGTACGTAATATTTTTTCTGCTACGTTTAGCTATATGGTATGTAACTACGAGTACCTATCGCTGACCTCCTTAATTCGTGTTTGTTTAAATAATGCAATACTATATTTTATTCTGCAACATGTTCCTCTCGGTATCCTGCCACCGCGCAATCTATTCATTTTAACTCTATTAACCTAAGATTATACTAGATATACAACATATAGAACTTTTATCATAGTCGAATAAATAGTTTTTTTTTATTTTAATTTTGTTGTTTTGCGAATAGTTTAGTTGTTATTTAGTATTTTATTTGTAACTTACCTAAATTCAGTCGCACTGTAGTGTCCGTGATTTGATCTGTATTTTCTAGTAGCTCAGTAGGAATATTCTTAAATCAGCCTTAATAGTTCTGTAGTTTCAAATTATTGCACATCGGGATGGTGCAGTCAGGAAGACAAGAATTAATTAAATCATTAAAATTAAAGATTAATAAATTTGTCTGCTGACTGTGCGAGTAATGCCGAGTCACAATATTACACAATACCGTCTTACGGTTTATACAGAACGTATCGCCTTAACCGAATTCTATACTTATACAATTTTATGAAGTTAGCTTGTTCTAGGTCTCTCTTTCGACTTTATACGTGAATGTGTGTTCGTAGCTTGTTCCTAGTCCATTATCATTATGATCGGGGATGAGAAGGAAACATTTTGTAAAACCTACTTATAATAATGATTTATAGCAAGTCTTGCTTGACTAAGTAAATGTGGGAAAGATTGTATCATATCGATCCATTGTCGAACATTCAGTTTAAATGTTTCTCTCTTATTCCTGTTGCCTCAAAGGCATGTCTAACGACATGCCCCCTATTATCGTAGAGTGAATATCTTCCTTCCCTTCCTATCCTATCCTTAACCTTTTCCCTCTCCACAGATATTGCACGCCCTCAAGTCTTTTGCAGCCAGACTGTAACTAATTTGATGTAATTTAGATCTTATGTCGATAATTGTACAAACTTTATCATGGAACTAGACTACCACTTTTAAATATGTAATAGCTTCGAATGTAACTGCTTTGTGTACACGGCATAATAATTGTCACGAAGGCTGTGACTCGACAACCAAACTGGTTGAGTTAGTATGTTTCAGAAAGACTCATGGCATGCATTTTATATCGTATCAACGGTGATAATTAAATGCAGAAAATTTTGTGATGAAGAGACTTACTCGGATAGTCTTAGTCATTACCCAACTGAGAATTGTCGCGCGTCTTAATGATATAGCACTATGTAGGTATAACCGCCTGTCGTACGTTGTGGTCTAAACCTCGGACTTAACATGACCTTCGTGAAGAATTTGTGCTGTGTTATTTATTGCTCATATTTCAAGTTACAGATAACCATATTTAGGAATGTTTTACGTATTGTTTTTTTTTTAGCAAGTTAAACCTATGGTGGTGATGTAACACACAACTATTATATTAATCACTGTTTTCTTTTCTGTAATTATGTAAAATATTAATGTTTTAATTTAGACGTTTTTGAACGATCAGTAGTATTGTGTGATAAACATAAAAATATATTTCTATCAACTATGCTAGTAGGAAGCTATGTTTGTTTTAACATAGCTTCCTACTAAAAGCATAGTCAAATGTATAATGAATTATACACATTACTCTTATCAGTTTAAACATTGTTAGCCTAGTGATTTGTTTATACTTTATTGTGTGTTGATAGTATAGTTTATGCATGGTATAATAACAAGGTGTTTTACCTCCATACATGTGCCATCCACTCAAAGTGTACCTAGCAGGATACAAAATGATTGGAACTAATATCTTGTTTAAGAAGTAGGAAAAATACCTTGTTTTCTGAGCATGATTTGAAGCACCAATAGCGTCCAAGAGGCGTCTTATAGCAGTCTCACGAGAATCTTGAAGTCTAGTCACAGCTGTTGTGCATTATACAATTAAGGGTGCCACAGAGACTTGTTTAAATCAGAATCAACTGTTTAAATTTAATAGTATAGCCTTGCCTAGCAGAATCACTGCAAAAATATTCCAACTAAGGTTGTAGCCTCTTTTTTTGGTCTCTGTGGTAGGTTGATAGTTAACGGTATTTATGGATAACTTCTAGAAAATGTATTATGTAGGTATTGTTAACTGCTTTAACAAATTGATGTTTAGCAATACTATTATTCAAAAGCCTTATTATGGGGACAGGTGTTTCACACATACTTGAATTGGTATAGTTGCATTAAAGATACCAATTGCCTTCATGGTATAAGTACTTATTGAAAACATGTTCACTGCCCAGCCTCAGCAGTGTTATCAAACAGACCTTATGGTATGGTAGATCTCTTAGACCCAAAATGTATTGTAAAAGATCTATTTGAGAAGTCTTAGATTATTTTGGCACAAGTGTAGTGTAATCAGCCTAGCCCTCTAAAGTGAACTGTCCTATTTTACTGATAACTTATATACTGCAGAGACTATCATTGTTTTGTCTGCTCATCTCCATTGTTAGGTAGAGTATCTACTATTAAGTCTACTCTAAAGTGGAACTGAAGTTTTATTAAATTTTCAAATTTCAATCAAATTGTTTTTTATATCTTTACCTTAGTTAGTTGATAGGTCAAAATATTTTTATTTGCCATGCTGTTTTGTTAAAAAAATAATTTTATTGTATTTGTTTTCATAGGTTCATGTTTTGTTTTTTAAATGTACTTTAAAACAAAAAAAAAAACAAATGTAGTTAAACTTGAACAACATAATTTATTTACGCTAAGTACCTACTTACAAAATTTCTAAATAATCTAAACTTCTAAACAAATCTAGTAGCTATGGAAAGTAATTTTGTATAATCAGCCCCTTTGGAGTGTGTTCTCTCCTTTAGTATAGTCCGAAGAATAGTGGGGATAGGAACATGGATGCGGGTACCGATGGGTGTGCCATTGTCATCAATAAGAACCACATTGTTACTGTCAAACTTAGGCACTTTGGGATTTTGAGTCTGCTTCAGTCCTACCAGGATTCCTTTTTTCTTCTGACCCTTGATGGCGACCATCACTCTATCTCCGATATAGCCAATGCCTGAAATATGAAATTAACTAGTTAAGTAATTATGTTTTAAAAGGTATTCCTGCTTGATTTCTTGATGTTAGTTGGTATATTGGGACTGATCCACCGGAAGAGAGTGATGTCGCTGTGAACATGACCAGCCAGGATGTGTTTAAAGCTGTCATGTCTTTCCAGAGTGGCTCTGCCGGCGGCCTGGATGCAGTGACTCCACAGCATCTAAAAGATCTTCTGTCTGCCGGGTCTGGTCATGCAGGTAAAGTCCTTCTGGAAGACTTGACAGTTCTAATCAACCTGATGTAGTCAGGCCGAGTTAACAGCGAGATCACAGAACTCCTATATGGTGCGAACCTTTGCACCCTAAAAAAGATGATATAAGACTCATAGCCGTGAGCACCGCATACCGCCGCGGCGCCACCTTGAGGCTTAAGTCTGCTGTCGGAAAGAAGCCGACTATTTTCGACCAATTCAGCTAGGCTTTGGTTCGTGAGCCGGATGTGAGGCAGCAGTACATTCCCTTCATACATTTTTAGACCAAAATTATGGGGAGGTAATTCTGAAGGTAGATGTCAAAAACGCAACCGAATGGTCTGTTGCGTGATGGTGGGAAGAGGCCCGACGGCATGACACTAGTCCCATGGGAGTTGGGGAGGCCCATGGTGTAGGAAGCGACATGCATCGACACACTTGCACCTTCCCATCTTCCGAGGACATCCCTGAGGGCTGGTGCGGCGGCAGATTTGGCCGAGGATCACAAAGAGACGCAAATATGCAAGTCTCGACAGAGCCTACACATTTGCTCCTTTTGGGGTCGAGACCCTAGGTCTGTGGGGTACCGAAGGTCTCCGGGTTTTTAAAAAGTTATCTGAGTTTCTGGTCGACGCGACGCGTGACCCGAGAGCGGATATCTGGGGCTGCGCATCAGCATTGCCATACAGGGGGGCTATGCAGCAAGCGTCTTGGGGACGCTTCCGACTGATATTGATATGGATCAGTTGAGCTACCTGTAGATTGTTTGCAACAGTCTACAGTTACCTTAATTGTTTCGTTTGTAAATACTAGTTCTAATACCTATGTTTTTAATAGGTATTGAATTGTAATTTTCTTTGTCAGTGGAGGTATAAGGTTGGGTCGCCTAAGATCGGATGTGACATAAGATCGGATGCATGGAATAACTCACAAACTAGGCAATATTTTCTACTGCTGGCAACACTACTAGATCCGCCATTTTATTCTGCCCCTCTCCTCTTACTGCGGCCGGCCAGCGACCAGAAGGGATGTGCACGCATGTGATTCCGCAGAAAAGGTTCATTTTGTGCGAAAAATCGATGATCCGATCTTACCTCCAAAACTTTGATGGCTCATTGAGGTGAGTACTTTCATTAACTTAATGTAATAAATTATTTTGGGGCAGAATTAGCGAATAATCTTTCGATCTATGTACTTTGATTACGCCTAGGACGTTCACAGCCCAAGATCCGGTCTTCCCTCCTCGTGCCGAAGATCGGACTAAGCTGTGTCCGTTCTTAGGATGTCAAAAAATAATCAGTGGTTCTCAAGCCCACTAACTCGTATATTGAAATTAGTTCAAGTAGGTAACTACGAGTCCCACTATCCCACTAATAATAATAGTATATTAATAATAATAATAATAAAGCCTATTCATTTCTTACTATAAAGTTACACAATTTTTACTATTATTAATTTTTTTATTTTACTATTTCATTTATTACCTACTTGTTTAGTAGGTTAGTGTTTTTTTTTTGTAATTATTAGTAGATGTATTAGTATTTATTATTCATCTATTCTAATCTTATTAGTAAGAACCCCGGTTTGGGTAAAGGCCTCCTCCAAAGATTTCCATTTGTCTCGATCTTGTGCTACCAGTCTCCAGTTTGTGCCAGCTGTTCGCTTGATGTCCACCTCCCAGCGGCTCAGCGGTCTTCCTTTACCGTTCTTGCCTGGCGGGCCACTCCACCAAGTTGCTTTCTTAGTCCATCTCTGGTCTGTCAGTCTTGCGATATGGCCCGCTCACTTCCATTTGAGCTTTTGTGCGTAACTCAAGGCGTTGGTTGCTTTGGTTATTAATCTTGGTGTGTCTTATTTTGCCCGGTTTCTTTATTTTGAGCATGCTTCGCTCGAAACCTCTTTAACAGGTATTAATTTTATTTATGGCTTTAGCAGAGTAGTATATTATACCTATAACAATAGTGCGTGCGTGCGTGTAATATTGTTACCTTTGCACGTTCAAACGACCGAATGGATTTAAATTCAACTTGGCACACAGATAGACTACAAAAGATACTTTTTTATCGCTATATAACACGTATTTATCTCTATATGGTTCTATCAAAATGCACGCAAAGTCGCGGTCGCGGGCAACAGCAAATAAGAATATAACTTATTTGCATTTTGATTGATTTTTTTCTGCTTGAGGCTTAGGGCAAATTTTGTTTGAAATGCAATTGATTTGTTTTAAATATCAAACTTATATTTTTTGAAGTCACAAACACTTTTTACGCTTTTTTCGTCTTAAAATATACCTGTTGAAATTAAACATTAAAATTGCTATTTACAGATAAAAGATGCCTACGAAATATGAGAGGATTTCGCTTCGGGCGACTTCTTACACAAAAAAGCCTTAAAAGAAGCAGTTGAAAGGATAAGGAAAAAAGAACTGACAAACTATGCAGCATCCAAAATTTATGGCATACCTACCTCAACTCGGTCGAGTTTTGAGCAAATCCGGATTAAAGAGTAAAACTCTAGGAAGATCGCAAGCGAAAATTCTCTAAATAAAATTGATTGACCTATCAGGTAGTTTTTATTTCTATTGCAGTAGGTCCTATTACAATGCCCACAATTTATTATTTTTAATTTTAATGAAAGTAAAAATACTAAGTCAGTCCTACACAAGAACTTTTCTCAGTTTAAAAATATTTATTTTTTATAGAAATTAAATATGCTCTGCATATTTTAACTAAAGCTATATAAATAAATATAAAAAAATTACTTACGCAATATGCGTAGTAATTTATTTATGAAATATTTTTTTTTTTTTATTTATGTAACTATCCAATGACGCTATGACTAATGTGACTATCCGATCTTAGGTACCTTTTCATTATATAGTTCTAGGTTCAGAAGGATAAAAGTTTGAGAAACTTAATTAGGATGAGGAGGGAAGACCGGACTATAAAAACGCAAAAAAAAGAAAAATCGTATTTGTCAAATCTTTTGAGGAATTTCCTGGCCGGATCATTGATACATATTGTATGGACGTAAGTCCGGATGTTTTCCTAATGTGTACTCTATTATCAAACGTATAGAAGTGAAGATACTACATAGTCCGATCTTCGGCCGAAATGTTATTTTCTTCACTATGGTAAGTTGAAAAAAGTCTGCTTTTTAAGCCCTTAATTTGCTTAGATAGATAGCATCTACGCAAACCAAAAAAGTAGGGGTTAAACGATATTTCTTTGTCTTCAATTTACAGTAAACCGCAACAGAAAAACGACATCGAATCGTGAGAAATAAAATAAAAATGCAGTACGTCTAAAATTTTCGGCTAATGCGTCCGATCTTAGGCGACCCAACCTTATTGAGTATACAACATAGATAAAGATAATATCATAGAGTAAAAACTCGATGCTGATAATATATTTTGATTTGATGATACTTACGTTTCTTGCTGTAAACATGGATAACTTTAGGTGGTTTGCCCTCGGCCATCGCTCGTTTACCAATTTCTGAATTATCGACGACTCGCAGTCGAGTTAGTAATTGCACTTCGCTCAGTCGTGCTGTGGTATGAAATCCACATGATAAATTCACAGGATTCAGCTTAGAAATTAAAGATTTCAGCATTTTTGCTGATTATTTGTATTGTGCCACAATAAAGATTTTTAAGGTTACTTTATAATTTTTTGCTAAGTTTGACATTGACAGATATCTCTGGCTGACACTGACAATAACTTTATTGTGGCTTACAGCCGGGCCACACGCTGCGTCTTGCCTGCGTAGTCTAATTTGTGCAGTTATGTTACGACTGTATAAATTTAGAGGAAACAAACATCTTCTCTCAGAATGTTCGGCAGACCGTGAGACATATTTTTTTATTTATTTTATTTAGATATTCATATGGGTAGGTGGAACCAAGTGCAACATCTCTGGTTTACATACATAAAATTCAATCAGATTCTAAAATGGTACCTGAGAGAAGCTCAGAAAAGATGTACCGTAACAAAATCGTCACGAAACGGAAATTGTACAAACAAATTGTACAAACAATAATGTTAGGGCGAGATCACAGTATTGCAATAAAAGATAAAATTTAAGATTAATCAACTTTATTGAATAGACTTGGAATAAACACTCAAAACAAAATTACCTACCTCAAAACGAAGGTCATAGAAATCGGGTATCGTTTACAGTACCTACTAAATGTATGCCAAATTTCATCCTGATTTGTTCAATGTTTTAGATATCCTAGATAACAAAATAAAATTCACATTTCACAAGCTTTCGCCTGTAGGTACCTATAATAAAGTAGGAAGTTGAATTATACAACATTTTAGTTATGTATTCTATCACATGTCTTATTTAGATTGTTTTGAAAAAATGAACACCGACTTCGAATCCATTAATTTTATACTGTTTTTAAGTTTTGCGGGATAAATACAAACACCTAGGGAATAATATTTTATGGGACCACCACTGGATCATTAAATAGCGAAAAAAATTGCTTAATCGGTCCATCGGTCCGCCTGTGAAGCAGGAGGTTGCGGGTTCGATTCCTGCCTCGGTACTAGATAAATAATAGATCATTTGAAAGAATAAGTAATTTTATGAGAGCAGGTGGATCACCGGGCCTTAAAGTTTTTCAGTGGCGGTTCAACTCCATTATTCTCGAGGGACAAACGCCACAGGTGTGGAACAAGAGGGTGGTACCACCATATTCCTGTTGTAACTGTTCCATAAGAAAGTTTACAGTTAGGACAAAGCTCTCCTAAATAACTATAGGCCCATCTTACTGCTGAACCACGTCTTTAAACTGTTGAGTTATCCACCAATCGTCAATCTTGAAGGTTTGACGACTTCCATCCTCGAACAAGCCCTGTTCCGAAAAGGCTTTAGTACTGTAGACCACATACTTACATCCACTCCGGCAGATTGTACAGAAAACAGAGGAGTATAATCGGCCGTTATATCTGGCGTTTGTGGACTACGAGAAATCCTTTGATTCAGTCGAATTTTGAGTAGTGCTACAGCCTCTCCAGCGATACCAAATCGGCTACCGGAACCTATATCTAAGTTTTGAAGTGTTTGGTATGGCCACAATATCTATCCACGTCCAGAACCTGAGCACAAATCAGATCCCATTGCATATTATATTCCGAAACTGTTACTCTCTGCATTGGAGGATAAATTTAAGTTCTTGGCCTGGGTATTGGAAATGGAATCAATATCAATGGCGATTACAACACTCATCTACGGTTTGCCGACTATATAGTCATTACCTATATGGCGGAATTGCTATAAGACCTTAGCAAGATGCTTAGAAACCTCAACACCCGACGGGTAGGTAGGTCTTAAAATGATCATGGATAAAGCGAAGATCATGTCGAATGATCTTCGCTATTCTATTCTATTCTAATAACCATGTGCCCATACGGGTTCATGTTGGAAACGATGTAGATCACTATGTCTACGAGAGGGAGAAGTCGCAAGATGCTGTAGGTGTTTTTGCGACTTGTCAAAAGCATTCGATTGCGTACACCATGAAACATTAATCAGGAAACTACATCCCTATGGAATAAGAGACACCTCTTTGGATCTTCTTACATCTTACAGACATTAATGGGAAACGATCTCCGGGGTCTGTAGTTACTATGGGTGTACCTGCTTCATCGTGTAAAGGATAATCAGGAGATCGTATTGTTTGCTGAAGAAACTTCGTTAATTTTTAAAATGAAACGACAAAACACAAATTTGGACGATGTGAATAAAGCAATCTCAAAAGTAGTACATTGGTTTCGTGAAAATAACCTTTTGCTTAATGAGACCAAACTGAAATGTATTAGATTTATTCTACCTAATGTAAAACAAGTTAAGGCTGATGTAACAGTCAAAGGAGCAACGTTAGAAATTGTTAACAGTACCATATTCTTAGAAATAACCTTAGATAGTAAACTTCAAAGGGCCACACATAGAGAAGCTATCGAAGAGACTTAGTTCTGCAGCGTATGCAGTCAAAAAAATCCGTCATCTTACAGAAGATACTAAAAAAGATTATTAACTTATATTCTACTGCAACAATCAAAGAAAAAAAATGCGCCTATACATAAAAAAATACGATAACTTTCAATATCTGATTGTAAAACTTTTGGGACACCTTCAATGGCCACAATGTACATCTTTTCTGATTTTGACCCATCTACCTTTTAACACGTGTGATAAACAACGTGAAACCATAGAAATTAATTATTATTCTTTGTGATTGTGGTAATATACAACTGATCTTAAATTTAGTTTTAGCTTACTAGGTCAGCACAATCTACTCTTTCGAGCGTACAAAACCACCCCTTTCCGCTTAGTACACCAATAACGTGGCACCTTGTATATACTACATAGAAATATATTTTTATTATACATAGAAAAGACCCAAAACACCATGAACACATATCTGCAGATCGTACAATCATTTGTTCCGAGGCGGGAATCGAACCCGTAATCTCCTGCGCCGCAGCCGGACCTTCGCTCTCTGCGCCACAGAGGTCGTCATCGTCAATGAACTTAGCTACACTTATGATAAGTCATTCATGATTCATGAATAAACTTCTTTTTCAGAACATAAAAGTACCTAGGTAACCTTAGTAGGTAGGTATGAAGGTACTTATGTATATTACACCTACTTATAATTTTTCTGTAAATCATTTTTTTACACTGTATGTGCAAGTAATAGCGGCTTTTAAATAGAAACCGATTAAAGTTTGTCGCGAAATCGATAGCTTTCAAGCAACGAATCTCTCCAAGAAAGGCTCCAATCGCAAAGGGAAATAAGATTCAATAATTTTTCGCGAATGAAGGCGTATTGATTTCACAATCAGTCGGTGGTATTATTGATTGAGCCATCGTTATGCGACAATGATTAAAAGGAGGTAACCCAATAACTGGTAGAATACGCTACCACCTGCCTGCCGCCCGCCGCCCCGTGTCCGCGCAAAGGAAAGGAAACAAAATAAAAGAGTGCTCTATGGTTTCGCATTACCTCATTAAGCGCGAAAAACACTTACAGTGCATTCACAGTTATTTTACCTCTGATAGATGTTTTCTGAGTGTTGGTATAACTGTCGAGTCGTCTTGAAGAGCTTACAGGTATGTAAAAAAGGGTTACCCGTCTTAAACATTTTACCCAATTAAACTGGAAACTAGAATGTTGATCTGTTGTTTATTATTGATTGATGTAATATTATTGGTACTTACATATTATTTTAATCGAATATTGGTACAACTGTACTGATTTTGTATGGAGATAAATATTTTATTAAAAACATTACTTCCAAAATACCTGATTAAATATTTAAGAAATATCGTATTATGTGTACATTTATCACACAAAGTGTAATACTAAATCGGCATAGTTAGGTAATATTAGCAATACTGTTTTTACATTTCGTTTAAGGGAGTCATAGAAGTTATATATGGCAATATAACGCTCAGATTGCCAACCTAACAGCTAGAGGTAAAATAACTGTGAATGCACTGTATTCACTTTTCACTTCTTATTGTTAATGCAATAAGTACTACGGTCGATGTCTACGTCGATTTATTTTTTTTTTGCTTTTTTTTAAATATTATTTTTTTTATTTTATTTTCCTGTGTTCTATGAGTTATTATCGCACCGACCGACCCGACTATCTGCCTGTTATAACATGGTGTTTTAGGAACAAAAAATAAAGGATGGTGGTAGGTAGGTACCTCTACCTACCTCAGTAACAAAACTACTTAAGGACCAAACTTTCAGGGGTTTAACTACCCTTGCGATAGTTAAACCTAGTTAAACCTTAGTTAAGTTCCTAAAACACCATGTTATAACAGGCAGACAGTCGGGTCGGTCGGTATTGGAATGGAACATATTAATAGGTGCCTACGGTAAGCTTGCAGAAAATTGATTTAAAACAGTTGGCAATATTTGGTGATAGGGCTAGCAGAATAGGTTGCTAGAGCGGGCAACTCCATATCATACTAACTCTATATCTACCTGTATACCTAATTGTTCAGGGAAGTACCTAGGTAATGTTTATAAGATAAATAATGTATTGAGCCTCAGAATTGAATATAAACCTGTATAAAAGTGATCTTAAGTTTTATTTCAGTGATTCAGTTATCAGAGGGTTAGCCTTCACTGCGGATTGGATTAATCGACCAACAGAGACTGGCTTACTTAGAATTAAAAAACCTAATATTAGGTCCTTACATATGAAATTGGCGTTTTGTATGGGAGGAACAAAAAGTCGAATATTTTTTAATATAATATATTTAATTAATCAAAGTATGAACCATTATTTTCTATGCACTTTTGCCATCTTATAGGTAGTTCATTGATCCCTTTACTAAAAAAACCAGTCGGACGGGAATCAATAAAATCTTTGAAGGCGATTTGGACTGCCCCATCGGAGTTGAATTTTTTCCCTTGCAAGAAGTTATCCAAATTTCGAAAAAAATGGTAATCTGTTGGAGCAAGGTCCGGGGAGTACGGAGGATGTCTTAGACTTTCCAATTGAAGCTCTTCTAATTTAGTAGCCGTCTGTTGCGCAGTGTGTGGTCTAGCGTTGTCGTGAAGCAGCAGTGGCGTGGAGCGATTGACCAGCCTAGGTTGTTTAGCCGCTAGCTTTTCCATCATGGTTTGCAATTGCTGACAATAGACATCAGCCGTAATAGTCTGGCCAGATTTGAGAAAACTGTAATGAACAATACCGGCACTAGTCCACCAAACGCTTACAAGTAACTTTTTTGGGGTTAATTTTCGCTTGGGGCAGGATTTGGCTGGCTGGGCAGGATCCAACCATTGCGCTGAGCGCTTCCGATTATCGTAAAGAACCCATTTTTCATCACAGGTAATGATTCGGTTTAAAATACCTTCATTATTGTGCCGGTTTAGTAATGTAACGCAGCAGTCGACGCGCGTTTGCCGGTTTGCTTCAGTCAATTCGTGAGGTACCCACCTTTCAAGCTTTTTAATCTTCCCAATTTGCTTCAAGTGAATTAAAACAGTTTTATCACTAACATCGCAGCCTGCAGCTGACTCGGACGTGGTTTGCGATGGATCCGCTTCCACAATAGCCTTCAACTCTTCATTATCAATTTGAGTCTCAGGCCGTCCACGGGGCTTGTTCTGCAGGTCAAAATTTCCAGAACGAAAACGTTGGAACCAAAAACGAACTGTGTTTTCTTTTGCAACACGACCGCCATACACATCATTCACCCTTCGAGTTGTTTCCGCAGCACTAGTGCCACGGCGGAACTCGTACTCGTAAATAATGCGATATTTTAAGTTTTCCATTTTGTAAAATGAGTGACGCAAACAGAAAAAAACAGAAGAAAAAAAACAAATGAATGACGATCATCGAAGCACAAATACATGAGTCTATAGCTGTACAAATTTGAATTTGGAATTCCTTACCAAAGAGGAGAAATTTGTGATTAAAGTGGCCAGTACGAAAAACGCCAATTTCATATGTAAGGACCTAATATTTTTAAATTTGTAGGCAAAAATAGTACCGTAGGTATCTAAAATATTGTTACCTATGTTTTTTTGGAACTCTTTACTTTAATTTATCATCTGCAACACAGTTTTTTAATCGTCTGCAGATGGCACAATTTTCATTTATAACCATGTACCTACTTAACCATTGTTTTTGTTCCTTATTGTACCTAGTCCTTATGAAACGACTTATAAAGTAAATGAAAATTTTAACATTTCACTGTTTCAAACGTCGTCAACTAGGTTTGTGTCAGAATTAGTATTAGTGACTACCTACACTCTTTTAGAGTTCCATATTCAAACAAGGCCACCATCCACTCCACTCCATGCCCACCTAGGTTTTGCCTAATTACCTCAAAAGTAACGCAGGTACCTAAACAAAAAATTGTAACTGGTTTTCATTATGTATAATAAGTAGCTTAGCTACCTACCACCCATAGGAAAGGGCCGAATGATTGATAAAAAATAACCGAAACAGTTAGTGATACGGAACCCTTTCTATCCTAAACCGACCCGCTCTATAGGATTTCTTTTAAATTGCTCGTTTCATTCCATCCGGCGATATTGTCTCGCTGTCCAAACAAACCCCCCCACACCGCTTCCCTGCTCCGGATCCACTACCAACGCACCGCCTTGTCTTCAAGACAAACAAGACGACTTGGTTGTTTTGTATGCTTCTGTCATGGCTTTTAATGGGACAATGCGCGTCATAAAATGTTTTGGGTTACCTGGTCTATTATCTATCAGCTATTGTGTTAATAGATCGAATGATCTTTTGTGGAGGATATTTCGCTATTCGCCGGAAAAACTACCTACCTACTTCTACTAGGTAGGGTCCATCATCATTAACATTGACATATTTGGCCTCCTACATTAGGTAGGTACCTATGGTAGGTAACAGAATGTAGGTAGGTAGGTCCATTCCATTCTTAGTAGGTTCCTACCTACCTAGATAGATGTAACACACATTTCGCCAAAACTTATCTAATATTTGACAGCACTCAAAATCGCGCCGTCCCTTTCATATCGATCGAAATAAAAAAGATGGTAATTTTTAGTGCTGTCAAATTAGTTTAGCTTCGTTTGGTAGTGCGACTGACAATCAAATAGTCATGTCCTAATGCTTTTCCGATTCGATTTTTATAATAATCCAGAATTTTGTTTATGGATTTGAGTTCGATTTTGGTATTTTTGCTTAACATTAATAATTTACAGACATAGGTACTCAGGCGTCTAAATGACTCTATTTGTAGAATCCAAATATTAAATACCTACAATAAAATAGGTAGTCTTGTTTTTGTTGTTTTATTTGTTGGTTCAGCTCACACATTACACGCGTTTCGGGATAAAAAGAAAGAGAGCCTGAGTTACATATTGTGGTAAACTATAATTTTATACTTTTCGATACTTTTTCACGGAAAAAGCCTCTTCGTTAGGTAGGTACATAATTTGTCAGCTCTATAGAAATCGAAACTTTTGTAATTTCCGATATTTTTCGAGTCTACAGATTAACATCTCTATTTGTCAAAAGTAACTCTCTCTCTCTCTCTGTGTATGTAATTTATCATTCTGTCATTCAGTCTTCATTCATTCACCTGTCCAGAATTGAAAATGGAATTAATTAAGATGGTCGCATGCATACCAAACAGAAAATAAGATAGAAGACGGACCATAATTTTATTTTGACTGCACTAAAATGCGGCAGCGGTCGTCCATATACTGATTGAAATAAAATTCAATTTTAGTGCTGTCAAATAATTTTATTTCGTTTTTGTGCCAATTGAATAGACTATATTTTTGGATTCTAGATATAATTCACCTAGATGTAAGCATTTATTCTTATCTATACCTCTTCGCTCTTTCTTCCTCCCTCTTCTTAATTACTTTACTACGTAATATGAAGGCCAATGATAACGATGATGATAACCGAGTCTCTCTGAAATACAGTGCCGTAGTACATGCCCGCAAGCATACAGGTACCTAATGTACCTAATGGGTAGGTACTTACGCATCAAAATGGTATTAAAATCTTAAATTAGCACTTAACTGCAAGATGAAGGTGCACAGACCCTTAATTTTATTGTTCTCGCGCACTGGTTATTTCCCGCGCTGTGATTTTTTCCGCCATTTTGAAAGAGGTGGCGAATCAAATAATGGAGAAATAATTTAATCAGGTCGCTTTATAGCCTTTTTAGGTTTTACGTGGAAGGGTTAGGGTAGGTTTTTGCGTGGTTAGAGAAGCAGGGGGTGGTAAAAAAGCGTGTGGTTCTCGTGTGTGCAGCCGCAGTGCCCCCTCGCTTGAGACGCCGCAAATTGAAATGAAATTGCATAATTTGGGTTCCACCGACGGGATTTTTGCGCCTAACGAACTCCATTTAGGTTCTATTCAAAAGTAAATAAATTTCCTTTTAGATTTTCCGCAAACAATTTGATTTAAATGAATGAGAATGATGAACGTTTTGCTATTGAAATAAGTGGCCAAAACTAATGCATTACCTATTAATGTACCTAACTGAAGTGGGGTCAAAGTGACTAAAACTGGTGTATTTTGCACTTTTTTCGACGTAAACAAATAATAAATTCATTTGACTAATCTGAAATGTAGATAAATTATTTATGAGTTTGAAAACTGCTTTCAAAATAAACAATTTTTCAAATTTGTTTTTTTTAATCTTATTTTTTAATAAGAATATCTATTAGTGAAGCTTGTATGTTTTTGATGATGTAAAGGTTACCAAATGTAGACGACGGAGGGCTTTTTATTTACACGTAGACCTATGCCAATTTACTATAACTAGAAGAGGCTAACTTCTCCATCAGATCTACGGACGGAACCTTGTCAAAATAAATTTCCTGCCGCTTTTGTTTTAGTTCTAAATGGTTCAATCCCATTTTGACCGCTTGCGGAATATATATGAGTCTTGTTAAAAAGATAATTTTAATTATTTTTTATCAGAGTTCAAATAATTACACTGAAAGTATAGAATAAAGGTATACTGTAGTTACAGTAGGTACCTAAATATAAAAGTTTTAGTTAATATCAGATATAACAATTAATATAAATAAACCGCCAAGTGCGAGTCGACTCACGCACAGTGGGTTCCGACCCGAAAAATCTGGCAATTTTTCAAAGAACATTAAATTTTCAATCGTTCGGAGACCCCTTTATTATATTTTTAGTGTTGGTTCCACAATTAAAGTGTTCCTTATTTATGGAAAGTTTCATGTGTTTACCTATTGTGGTTAAAGAGATACAGCCTTGGGCCTTCGGGTTGCAAAAAAACATTTGATTTGAAGGAGATAGAGAAAGAAAAGTGCATGCGCAATACAGTTTGGAGCACGAATAGTTGCCGTTCTGTGAGAAACTTGCAGTAATTATACAGACTCGAAGTGAATACCTACATGGTTTCTTAAGCATCGCCTTCAGCACAACGCGCTTTCTCTCTCTAGTTGCAGCATTTTAGTTTTCGCTGAGACCAACCAAACTGTAATGCAGTATCTAGCTATAGACTCCCCAAGCGCGGAGTAGGTACATACTAGCCTGAGACATAGGATTTCGCGTTTATAGGAGCGGGAAAGAGCATACGTTTTTGGAACGGGTGTAAGCGCTAAAATCAAGTTTTTGCTTATTTACAAGAAAACTACACCTTATGATTAATTAAATAATAAGTAATAAAATACCTATGAATCAAAACATAAATAATTTCAATAGACCGCAGGGTTCCTGAGATCTCGACCAAATTATGTGCGAAACAGTGCACTTTCATGATTTTTGTATCGTATTTTTTTTCAATCGTGTTTTCACATTCAAGGACCAAAGATTTGTTTTTTAATTTCATGTAATTTTAGTTTTTTACAACGTGGATCCCCTGAGTACTGAGATCTCGGCCTAGTTTGACAACCAAACCTGCTAGGTTCGCCTCCTAATGACATCATTTCATTTTTAGGCTAGGACAAGAGCACGTATTAGATGGGTTGTATCACCTATGCCCTTTGATGTTGACAGCTGATTTGAGCGGTTGAGTAGATGAAGCTATTGAGAACATACCTAGATATAAGTAAAGTTCTGTAGATATGGTACGTGCTCCCAGCGCTAACTCAACAAATGGCCTGTGTTGTGGTACTACTAACCGCAAAGACACGCAATTTCAAATTTTTTGCAATATATATACCTATAATCTAACGAACAACAAAGATGGAAAGACGTACCTAGACCGAAAAGCGACCGAGACAGCAATACGCACGCGAAACACGATCGCCGGCGGCGCGGCGGCGCGGCGCCGGCGCCGCCGCCGGTCCGACCGACCTAATTGCACCTAATTTGAGCCTTCCACTTTCGAGAAGCTAGACCCATCTCCCGAATTTTACTTAGATTGATGATTGAGAAGATAATGAATTAGGTCTTGTCTACTGGTTTGAGAAGATTTTTATCAAGACATGACTTGAAATCACCGCTGTCACTGCCCTCTCAGACATTGTTTGTACCTACTTCAGCCCAGCTACTTCCATCAAAGAGCAAGGTAGTATCATCTGCATAGCAAAAGATTTGACAGTTTGTTAGTGTGAGGTGGCAGAGATCATTTAGGAAGTGTGAGGCCTAGAATACTACCCTGTGGAACGCTATTTCTAGGTCAGCCTCTTCACTCGTGTATTCACCAATTTTAACAGCTTAAGTCCGTCCTGTCAGGTAGCTGGTGAAAACATCAAGAGCTAACCCTCACCAATCACTCCGTCCATTGATAAAAACTATAGGAAAATCCGTTCGGTAGTTTTTGAGTTTATCGCTTTCAGTTCAGACAGACAAATGCGGCAAGGGACTTTGTTTAATACACAGATTACAGAATATCTGTTCTGTGGTTTTTTAATACAAGATAAATTTATAAAGCTTGCGCGGTCCCTTTTGTTTTTTGTATACTTGCGCTTGATTTGTGACGTCATCGTGGATATATGAAAAAACAAAAGACGATGGCGCTAGCTTTTGAAAACTTTTCTAATGTTGTATGCTGCTGTGCCGTTGTAGTAACCGGACTACAGCATACTTATAGTCCCAAATCAGTAATATAGTATTTAGGACCAATATAAGCTGTTGAGGTGTGGTGAGGTGAGGTGAGGTGAGGTGAGGTACCTAAATAGTACCTGGTAGTAGTAATTGTAGTAGTAGTAATTGATATTTTTTGTGTACAATTTTACCGAGTCAAAATTCGCAAAATTCTACCCAAAAAATGTCATTTCGGTTAAAACAAGTTCGACAATCGTATGTTTCTCAAGAAGGTACAGGTGGTCGCAGATCTGTACTGCACCACAGCACAAAAATGTGCATTATGGAATTAAATTTAGGAACCTAGGTAGTTTTTTTTAAACCGTAATTAGACATTCGTTTGGATCATACCAGATAGTGGTCAGTGATGATGTGGCTGAAGATGTATCACGAAGGTCTAGAAGACACAAAGTCACTCTCGTCTTGAAGAGACCCGGTTGTAGATGTATCACGAAGGTCTAGAAGACACAAAGTCACTCTCGTCCTGAAGAGACCCGGTTGTAGATGTATCACGAAGGTCTAGAAGACACAAAGTCACTCTCGTCCTGAAGAGACCCGGTTGTAGATGTATCACGAAGGTCTAGAAGACACAAAGTCACTCTCGTCTTGAAGAGACCCGGTTGTAGATGTATCACGAAGGTCTAGAAGACACAAAGTCACTCTCGTCTTGAAGAGACCCGGTTGTAGATGTATCACGAAGGTCTAGAAGACACAAAGTCACTCTCGTCTTGAAGATACCCGGTTGTAGTTGTATCACGAAGGTCTAGAAGACACAAAGTCACTCTCGTCTTGAAGAGACCCGGTTGTAGATGTATCACGAAGGTCTAGAAGACACAAAGTCACTCTCGTCTTGAAGAGACCCGGTTGTAGATGTATCACGAAGGTCTAGAAGACACAAAGTCACTCTCGTCTTGAATAGACCCGGTTGTAGATGTATCACGAAGGTCTAGAAGACACAAAGTCACTCTCGTCTTGAAGAGACCCGGTTGTAGATGTATCACGAAGGTCTAGAAGACACAAAGTCACTCTCGTCTTGAAGAGACCCGGTTGTAGATGTATCACGAAGGTCTAGAAGACACAAAGTCACTCTCGTCTTGAAGAGACCCGGTTGTAGATGTATCACGAAGGTCTAGAAGACACAAAGTCACTCTCGTCTTGAAGAGACCCGGTTGTAGATGTATCACGAAGGTCTAGAAGACACAAAGTCACTCTCGTCCTGAAGAGAACCGGTTGTAGATGTATCACGAAGGTCTAGAAGACACAAAGTCACTCTCGTCTTGAAGAGACCCGGTTGTAGATGTATCACGAAGGTCTAGAAGACACAAAGTCACTCTCGTCTTGAAGAGACCCGGTTGTAGATGTATCACGAAGGTCTAGAAGACACAAAGTCACTCTCGTCTTGAAGAGACCCGGTTGTAGATGTATCACGAAGGTCTAGAAGACACAAAGTCACTCTCGTCTTGAAGAGACCCGGTTGTAGATGTATCACGAAGGTCTAGAAGACACAAAGTCACTCTCGTCTTGAAGAGACCCGGTTGTAGATGTATCACGAAGGTCTAGAAGACACAAAGTCACTCTCGTCTTGAAGAGACCCGGTTGTAGATGTATCACGAAGGTCTAGAAGACACAAAGTCACTCTCGTCTTGAAGAGACCCGGTTGTAGATGTATCACGAAGGTCTAGAAGACACAAAGTCACTCTCGTCTTGAAGAGACCCGGTTGTAGATGTATCACGAAGGTCTAGAAGACACAAAGTCACCCTCGTCTTGAAGAGACCCGGTTGTAGATGTATCACGAAGGTCTAGAAGACACAAAGTCACTCTCGTCTTGAAGAGACCCGGTTGTAGATGTATGACGAAGGTCTAGAAGACACAAAGTCACTCTCGTCTTGAAGAGACCCGGTTGTAGATGTATCACGAAGGTCTAGAAGACACAAAGTCACTCTCGTCTTGAAGAGACCCGGTTGTAGATGTATCACGAAGGTCTAGAAGACACAAAGTCACTCTCGTCTTGAAGAGACCCGGTTGTAGATGTATCACGAAGGTCTAGAAGACACAAAGTCACTCTCGTCTTGAAGAGACCCGGTTGTAGATGTATCACGAAGGTCTAGAAGACACAAAGTCACTCTCGTCTTGAAGAGACCCGGTTGTAGATGTATCACGAAGGTCTAGAAGACACAAAGTCACTCTCGTCTTGAAGAGACCCGGTTGTAGATGTATCACGAAGGTCTAGAAGACACAAAGTCACTCTCGTCCTGAAGAGACCCGGTTGTAGATGTATCACGAAGGTCTAGAAGACACAAAGTCACTCTCGTCCTGAAGAGACCCGGTTGTAGATGGCCGGAAAAATAGAGACAGACAGCGAGTTTCACCTATACACGGTGAAAAGTACAACTGGCTAAGGTGGTAAGTACACGGGATACTTATCCCGTGTGCTCGGGATCTCTACTATATTATACTCATCATGCAATGACAGTGACATATTATACTCATCATGCAATGACAATAACATTGCTAAGTTTCATTAGTGTGTAAAGGACAGCATAAAATAGCAGGCAGCGCGTGGGCCTCTCGCTTTACTAGCTATTACTTTACTCGCTTTGTTAGCTAGTAAGCAATTATGTCATTGTAAAAAGTATCTAAGATGACGAGTTTAATTTAGGGGCGAGCCTAACGGGTTTGGTTGGCAAACTAGGCCTAGATCTCAGTCCTCACGGGACAAAAAAATCTGATTACGTGAAATTAAAAAAAAAAAACTTTGGTTCCTTGAATGTTAGGTATAAATTGAAAAAAAAAAATTACGATAAGAAAAACATGAAAGTGCACTGTTTCACACATAAGGAACCCTTCCCCCCCCTCCCCTCTCTATTGAAATGGCTAATGTTTCGATTCGTAGGTAATCAATTATCACTAATTATAAGGTTCCTTTAACTAGTTTCTCCAGTTTTCTTGTAAATAAGCAATAACTTACGAACGCTGATTTGTTTGGAATACTTAATTAATTTCATTCGACGAGATGGCTAGGTGAAGTTTACCCATATTGTTGAACGTTGATCGTTCAACAATAGGTATAGGCAATTACCTATTTATTAATTAATTGAATTGCGTGGTATAGCAATCAGCCTAGCTATTATTCATATGGGTTGATTCTACGATCCGGCCGACTGGGCCTTAGCTCATTCATACGTCGCCACGTATGAATGAGCTAAGGCCCAGTAAATCATTTTCACTGCTAACTTTTTATTTGAACACACTGACTTTTTTTTTGCAACTATTACGAAAATAGGCAGAATTAGCGACATTTGCGCGTTTATACTCAAAAACTCAGAATGTATTTACTAACTGTGAATATTAGGTACATAAGCATGAAGCGAATGTACCTTTAGAGCCTTCTAAGAGTTTTTTCCTAACGACTGAGACCTAAAGCTCGCTAAAATAAACTTTAATTATCGCGGTCCACTTAGGTATCCCACCTGCTTTATGTAAACAACCGCATTTCCCCAATGATTAAAAAATCTTGATAGTTCAAGCTCTTTTCATACAAACGTTATTCGTTTGCTAGTAGCCTATAGTCCAATTTCATTGTTGCAATTGAACGCGTTCAATATAAGATACTATTTTTTAAAACTTACGCGATTTAAACACTTTATTATTCGTACTATTTACCGGGTATTTATTGCGTTTATTTACCGACAGTGTTTAAATCTGTTGAAACGTTGGGAAATATAGGCAAATACACACGATAAATAGTCGTTAAATAGTATAAATACTAATAATTATATACTCAGTTTAGAGCTTTAAACGAGTTCAGCGCATTTTATTAAATTAAAGTTGATCCGGTTCAAGCGCTAAACCGAGTTCATGAACTATAATGCCATACAATAAAAAACGAGATTTGAACTCGATCAAACTGAACTCAGTTTTGTTGGATCTTAGTTTCGGCATCGATACGGTGAAATTGAACCTAAAAGCTTTTTCCTAATGACTGAGACCAAAGCTCGCTAAAAAGAACTTTAATTATCGCGGTTCACTTATAACTGCTTTATGTAAACTACCGCATTTCCCCAATAATCGTTTGTAAACACTTTCATACACCTGAAAGATGACATTAGGTACATAACAGACACAAAATTTTCATTTCCATGCTCTCAGATTGTTGGGCCTCAGGAAGTATTCCCCAATGATTATAGCGGGCACTTCACTCCGCTCTCCATTATGCAGAACTGTAATCATGAAACTAACCACCCCTCTACCTTTAATCCTAGCAACGAAAAAACGTGAAAATACACGTTACTTTTTATTTTCACGTTATTTTGTAAAACTTGTGGACGCCGGCCGTTCTGTTTGTTAAACTTTGAGTATTGGCACAAAGCTCAAACGTATGAACGGGTTTAGAATCAAATCTTTTCCGAAATGAAAACAACGAAAGTGACTTGCTGTTCGGTCTGCAGTTCTGACATAGGTATATAGGAATGGTCGCATTCTAAAAGCTCTCGTTGGAGTTAGTTATTTCAACGGAAATTAGAATAAAATACTTCTTGATCCGTTGATATGGGTACGAGATGTTATAACGATGTTTTTTTTAATAGAGGTATAGTATAAACTAATTTAATACTAATTATCCACCTTCGCAGCCGGGTAAAAATAGCTGTCCTATTTCTAAGATACCAACTTTGTGGTCAATCAATCTTTAATTACCAAATCTTCTCAGAATAGAAGTTACTACATAAATTCCGCATCTAAACGTAACCTAGCGCGTTTTCCCGCTGAAATTGAAACATCTACTTCGCCCGCATAATTATTTAAGTTAATGATATACAAGTACACCTTGCCATAAATAATTTATTTTTTCTCCACGAGCGGGCGAGAAGAATATAGAAGAAACCACAAGAGAAAAAGGGATGGAAGTTAGGGTGGTGCCCCCTATCCCTACCTTATGTTGGGTTTTAGTATTCGAAAAGCGGTGAGATGCTTTTAATCTGGTTTGCTTTATATGCGACTGTTGGGTAGGTGGTACTGCCTATGTACCGCGTTAATGACACGCTATCTGGCTGAGATGCTTGAGTACAAAATTCAAAATTCTTTTGAAGGCCTTATAGTAGATTATGCACCGCGATCTGAATACATTATCATTAGAATTATTTAACAGGTATCTATCGCGTTTATTTACCTAGTTTTTCCAACGTTTCAACAGGTTTACACACTGTCGTGGTCACGGGATGACATCATCGCGGTCATATCAAGAGTTACTCGAACCATCAAGTAAGTCTCTTGTTAACAGTAACTAGAAAATAAGAAATTCGACAAGTTCGAGCAAGTCTTTGACAGTTATCAGATGATTGTCTTTATATAGGTAAAGGTTCATGCAAGTACCTATTGTTATTTATACTTAAATATAATTATACTTAAAAAAACAATGGAATAATAGACCTAATAATCTAACCAAATTCGATGTAGAAGGTTTGTTAACAATATATACCTAACCAAATTTAACGTTGTTGCTGTGTAATTTTATACGGAATTTATAGCCCCTGTTGATTTGAGATCATTCCTTCAATAAATATTACTAAGAACTATATCTAAATCTCGACGCTAAACATGAGTATTTTAGTTATTTTTGTTGTGGTTTATTTACAAACATTTAACATAGAATTTAGCTGGAGTGTAGTTGTGGACAGCAAAATTTATTACACGCAATAAAAAATAAATAACTGTGTAGGTACTGTCTTTCCTTCATCTTATCTACAAAGAAATGAAAACCTACAAATAGATGGCACACAAAATCTACCAACTCTTATTACTTATATATTTTTCTCCATTCCTAGGTTGCCTGGGAGAAATCGCTTTCAGCGATAAGGCTGCCTGTTGTACTGATTATGTTTTAAATGTAGACATAAAGTTTTTATTTTGTTAATTTTAAGTGCAATAAAGTATTAATTCATTCATTTTATAAGAACAACGTCTTGAACTGTTTGCGCCAAAATTTTGTAGTATAGCGAGTGCAGCTATGTGGCTCAAAAAGTTACATAGATGACACATATTTGACGACCTCTGTGGCGCAGCAGGCGAAGGTCTGCCTGCGGCACATGAGGCGACGTGCTCGAATCCTGCCCCGGGACAATGTACGATCTGAAGATATTTGTAGTATAATGTTTTAAGTAGGTTAATCAGTTATAACAAGCCCTGCTTAGCTTGAGGCTTTGTTTGAGACTGTGTGAATTGCCTAGCATTATTTATTGATGTAAATTTTCCCATGCCTTCCACAGCAATATTGCGCCGTTTCCACCTCGGAATCTCTGGAGTCGGGCCTAGAAGACGAGCACACACCTCCGCACATTGCACTCACTGGTTCCTTACACAATGCTGAGGCATTCGCGAAACAATGGCAATGCAAGCCGGGGTCGTTCATGAATTCAGAGAAAATGTTCATAATTTACTAGATGGTGGAAATGCAGAAGTAGTGAGTGATACGCGTAGTAGTAAGTAACGAAAAAATCACAAAATATGGCCAATAAGTATCTGATCTACACGATAAAATATTCATTTTACAATATTTTGTTTAGTTTTATAATAAATTGCTGTAGAAAATACAAAAAATAAGCGCGAGGTTTTAACTCTCACAGGTTACAGAAAACATCAAATAAAAGAAAAAAAAGAACAATAAAAATACTACTTCAATATCATTATCTTTCCTGTAAGTTATAAAGATTTTCGTATTTATTATTAGATTCAATACAATAATAATCAAACCCCAAAAAAACCTTTTTGTAAAGCGCCTTATGAAATAATTGGAGCAAACTTAATAGTTTTCCAAAACAATCTCAACCTTGGTTACATTTTCATATGATATTGGTAATTTTTTACCCGTGACGGAACGGAGACGGTATATGCGTTTAGGGTCTAAGTTGTTGTGATTTATTTAATTACTTATATAACATTCGTTTTCGAGAAATCTTATCAAACGGTGATTTTACGCATGTATTTGATTAAATGCTTTCAGCTTACAGGTTCAGAAAAGAGTGAGAGTCAGCTAGCCTACAGGCTTTCTTAATTATAGCATTGGTTCAACGAACCGAACTTTTTTGTTCGTTACGTTTCGAATGATACCGTCAAACTACGGCTAGAGCGTTTGGCACATCATTTCATTACTAAATACATTGAATTATCTTCTAATATGATAAAATATCCATGACGAATGTTCTTAAATATAAATTAACAATTAAGATAATTAGTACATCCAATAAGGAATAGATTAATCATTAAATAAAACGGATTTGTCTTAGTATTTGAATTTGAGAGGCAAATAAATAGGAAATCATGCCCGTTACATTTTATTATAGAATATCTTTTGAAACCTTACTGTTTACTACAATATACACTTACTATATTATAATATTTATTATTCAATAAATTATAACCAGATACACCATGTTACAGCTTATTCATTTAATGGAACTGATTTGTCCTAGTATTTGAATTTGAGCGGGGAAACAAGTAGGAAATCAGTCCTGTTACATTTTATTATGGAATATCTTTTAAAGCCTTATTGTTTACCACTATATACACTTGTTATATAATATATTTATCACTAAACAAAATACAATATCTGACACATGCATGTTGCATTATAGCTGGTTTACACTTTGTTAAGTAGTAAGTGCGAGTGACAAGTGCAAGTGCGAAGTAAAGTGATAAGAAGCCGTGTCTATTTTACATTTTTACTGTTAAGTAGCTTCCCCCGCACTCGCAGCGTCGCCCATTGCGTCTCATTGCATTGAAAAACTCAATGGTATAATGTTTTACCAGTTCATCAAAAAGTTGAACACTAGCTCACTCAGGTCTTCTGCTTATCCATTTCCTTAACCTCTTAGGTCTTTCGATTTCAACCGTTCATGTTCAATTTCCGATGCGACAACGCCAACTATATCAATTAAAATTTCTCTTATTTCTGACCGCTGTTCGTCCTCCATAACGCACCGACAGAGCCGCTTTGAACCTGCAGAATCAACTACCTAAACATTGTGTGAACGTTCTGAATACACTTAACACTTGAAACCAAAAAAACACGTTAACTAGTCACTCACTTACCAGTCGCTCTTGCACATACCAAGTGTAAACCAGCTATTGAGACTTTTAACTAGGAAACGGCGTCAATACGAATCAAAGGGTGCATGCAATTTGTGTTTAGGTATAACTGGAATTTGGTTTGAATTCCGAAACAACTTTTTACCGAGTAAAACAATGAGCTCTACGAGGAACTCTAGAAAATAAGCATAATGGTGTCACAAATAAACTGATTGTTATATAAATTAAATAGATAGAGCAACGAGAAAAACTTTATAGAACTATGTTTTCTTGCAGGGAGTTAGGTATATAAAAAGGCATTAGATAAAAACTACTTTACCATACTTCTAAGGCTGCAAGGCTAGCGGATCAAGTGTGGTATGGTAGGTCGGTAATTGAGCGAATCATGACTACCAGGAATAAAAAATGGCTTTAAATTGAGACAATTTTACTTTTGTATTATTATCCCTTGAAATCGGTAAAATATCAGCAAAATGTAAGGCATCTTGCAATAATTTTGATAATTAATTAATCGAGCTTAATGAGTGTAATTACATAGGTATATAACATAAAACCGAAAGCTGCATCTAAAATTTAGATAATTCAATGTTTCAGTTGTAAATACTAGTTCTAATTTGTTTCTATTATTTGATTGTAATTGTCTTTGCAAAACTGTTTATTTTGTCACATTTTCAGTTGTGTTTCCGTCGTTCTGTTCATGAAAACTGCTAGACGGAAAAAGTTATCATAAGAAAAATAAAGGATAGAAAATAATTTATTCACTGTTCCCATCATAGAGAAATAAGTCGAGCCTTATATTTTTGTGGTATTTTCTATGGTAGGTATTTAAGATTCACATTAATTTCACATGTAGGCATCATGTTGTAAGTATTAGCTCTAGATATTTACCAGTTAGGATGCAAGCATGTTGATTATATTATATTAAGTACATCCACCTATGTGTAGGAAGACACAATTATATTAATTTATAACATACTTGCGTCGCATGCAGTTTTCCAGAATAAGAGTAGCCTTAATGTAATCCAGGTCGAGAACAGCGTACGTTCAAAATTTCAACGTTATGCATCCATAGATCTAAGTAAAGCGATTTGAGGTAAAATTATTTTTTTTTTTTTTTTAAATTTCGTCTCGACAGTGGAAGACTCAAATTAGGTTCAATTAGGTCCACCCACCTTATTCATAGTAGGACCGGCGGCGCCGCCGCGGCGTTTGTGTTACTCGTGCTTGCTACGATACACTTTAGTGTGATTTATTGATTAAAAGACTACAGCAGTGCCCTCGTGTTTGTTCATTATAATGATTGCACAAAATTGGAAATGTAACTGTGAGTGAGTGTTTGCGTGTAGTTGTAACACAGGCCAGTTGTTGAATAAGCGCTGGGAGAACGTACCATATCTACAGATTTTATTTAGATCTATGGATGCATCACGTTGCAATTTTATACGCACGAAGTTCTCGCCCTGATTGTTTTGGCGTTGTTTCACACATCATCGCTAACTTTCCCTTTTATAATATTACTAGCTGATGCCCGCGGCTTCCACGCGTTTTTCAAGTAGCCTTTGCCGTCCCCGAGTTACCATCTACGTCCCTGCCGAATTTCATTAAGATCCCTTCAGCCGTGTAGGCGTGAATAGTTAACAGATAGCCACATAAACAGACAGAGTTTACTATGGAAAGAAGGAAAAAGATGTGCTGTTTTTATATAAAGAATTCTACGATCAGTAGGTACTTCATTTAAGGCAGCATACAATATGCATGCATGGTTGATGAATAAATGAATGTGAACGAACGAACGGGGATTGAGGAAACAAACTCCATTAAGCTAGCTTTTACCGTCGGAGTACGTGCTGAAGTACATATCTTTACAGTGTTATTGGTAATTCACTGACCCTGCGTGAGCTGCAGGTTCTGTCCATCATCACGAGCACGTTCGTGAAGACGCGAGGCCTCAATGCTTGAAAAGAATATGTAAATCATGCAATTTATTTATTTACTTTAAGCGGACTGGTCCAGTTAATTTAATTATGGAAAAAGCATACCTAACTACCCAGTAATAAAAAAAAATCCACTCTAAATTTCTTAATATTTATGTCGCCGCCGGATCGTAGATTCAGCCCTTGTAGAATGGCCGATTGCGTTTTGTAATCGGCCTAGTAATTCTACAAATGAGCTGATTATACGATCTGGCGGCGACATTGACACAGTTTTCTAATTTTAACGGGACTAATAGTTATCATCAAACTCGCTATCGGTGGTCATACACAAAAGCATACAGACATTTTACTGTCGAACGAGTCCTTTTTGAGTCTGTTAAAAAGGTTATTCTAAGAAAACAAAGTCTGCCACTCTGAGAGTGACACATGCTACGTCACAGTTCAGTTGCCACTTATTTCAACATAACATGGAAGCAGGGAAACCAAAAGTCAATTAAAATAAATACATAAAAAATGACAATCGTCAATTTTGTTTGTTAGATTAACCAAAACAGTTATAGTTAAACACGAGTAATTGGGATAATAATTGGTAGGTACAAAACAATTGATTAGTAATTTATGGAGTTACGATCTTACGCTAATGGTAACACCAGAAAATAGATTCGCCTTTTCATTCGCCGATGGCTTCGATGACGTAGGACTTGCGTCACCCACGTGACCGTGATGTCTCGGAATGCCATACCTTGTGTTGTTATACCAAGATTAAAGGTAGCTTGAGAGGGGCATTATTTTTCTGCTGTCGGTACCGGTCCTTTCTATGTGGAGGGTGCGAATGTTCTATTCTGTGGTCCCTACGTACGCGCTATGTGCCCGGCCTATTATGTTCACGAGAGTTCGCGTGCAAACCTAGTGTATGAAAATAATGTTTTATGTATAAAGACAAATGAGTTGCGGAGGCTGGTGCCTGATTTATGTATAGTGTTTTATTATTTTTAGGGTTCCGTACCAGAAGGGTGAAAACGGAACCCTATTACTAAGCCTCCGCTGTCCGTCCGTCCGTCCGTCTGTCACAGAGCTCTATCTTATGAGCAGTAAGGGGTAGACAGTTTAAATTTTCAGAGAATGTGAATTATGTATGAATAATAAAAATAAACTAAATATCCAAACAAAAGGGAGCTTCCGTACAAAAAACGTGATATCTTTAGACACATTAAACTTTCTATTAATAAGTACCTAACACTTCAACTGTAATAACAACAAATAAAAAAAATATTATTTTAAGAAAATTTTAAGGGGTCTCCGTACAACTGGAAATTTGATGTTCATTGAAAAAGTTGCCTGATTTTTACGGTACGGAACTCTTCGTGTGCGAGTCGACTCGCACTTGGCGGTTTATTTTTTATCGTTATGTACGTAGGCTATAGTATAATATAAAGTTGGTATAGTACGTCAGTACAGTTGTAGTACATAAAGGTATATTATGTTGATTGGAAAAATTATGAACGCTGGGGATTTAATGAAAGGACGTCGTATAGTTTTTAACGAACATTCATTCATTCATTTCATTTGCTTATTCGCAAACAATATATAGATTGTGTTGGAATTTTTCTTAAATCATTTGTTATATACACATTGTTACATACAATCGATAAGACTTACAATATAAAATAAAAACATTAAAATAGTTAAATAGGTATTAAATAAATTATATACAAAAAAAACACAATTTTATCGAATGTAAAACATGAAATAAAATTATTGTACAATAAGCAGAATGTCAAAAAACGTAAAATATAAAAAAAAAACTTTGAAATATTGAATAATTTATGATAATTGTTAAAACTAAAAGTGTACAATGTTAAATGTCAAAATTATTACTAACTATCACAAATGCTCAGGGTCAGATTTGTCAGCGCAGAATTCCTCTACAGTAGTAGCACTTCTTTAACAAGAATTCTTTCAATTTATTTTTGAAAATGCCTGCATTATATATACTTTATAAGATAAAGGTAAATTATTGTACAGCTTTAGAGCCTGGTACCATACACTGTGCTTTGAAATATTAAGCCGAACCGTAGTAGGTAGAGCAAATTAAATCTTGTAGCCGACAGCTTGTGGAATCCGTTTTACAAAAGTCCATGTAAACTTTTTTTATAAAATGTAGCTTATGCCCGTGACTTTTCTTGCGCTTTTCCGGGATAAAAAGTAGGTAGCCTATGTCCGTCCCCGGAATACCGTCTACCTCCCTGTAAAATTTAATTAGCATCTGTTCAGCCGTTTAGACGTTAAAAAGTAACAGACAGAGAATTATTAATGACTAATTATTGTAATTTTCTATGTGCTAAATAAACATACCCCTCAATTCAAATAGTATAGCAAAATGTTCGTGTTTCTAAATAACTCTTAATAGTTGTTTGGTTTTCCCATCTAATTATTAATTACTTTCGAACCTATAATATATGTAAGTATGGATTTGCTGAACATTTCTGAAAAATATAAGATATATGTAGGTATATATATTTCATGGTATATATTTTAACAAAATTTATTATTATCATATAGTTCAGCAGCGGTACCACCAACATTTCATTCTTTTATAACCCTAAGTGTAAATAGATTTGGTCCCATCATCTCATGAAGCTTCCTGTCTTCAAGATAATCTCCAGTAATTTCATCACCGCCGTTTCAGGGACTCACTGCCACTGCAAATTCTACTCAAACACCATTAAGTAAGACTCAAATGATCCTAGTCAATAACATCGTCTATGTCGACAAGCTAAACTCAACCGTAAGGTTAAATTTTATAAGGATGAAATAGGCGAATCAATCTGGGTAGCTGGTCGTGTTACAGGGCTGTACAAAAACGAGCACAGAATTATTTTCTTTGCAAAATAAAATAAAGTCCTGATTTTTTATTTTTTTTTATTTATTCATTACAAAAACAATCACATTTTTGTTTTAAGCACGTCTTTTTTAACAGATTACATACATACTTTTTGAGCGATTTTCTGACAGTTTACATTGAAAAGACGTGACTTGAGACGTGCTAAAATCTGAGCAGCGTTTGAGTAGGGATACCTACTCTACTACTCTTCAGATAGGAAGAAAGAGCAAGTTATATTGTTGGAGTTCTGTTTTAGCTGGCATCCCTAGGGGACAAGCTACCCTTCATTTCAGAATTAGGGGGTCCTTGTTCGGGGATAATTTGATAATTCGCTTCCGTCGCCATTTTGGACGCCCCGCGTGGTCTATAATTTCAACGTTATTACTTTTTATGATCAGAATAATAAAACAAAACGTTCCTTAACAAATACGTAAAAGTTTATGTATATAGCAGGAAATTTCAGTATTATTTGTAACTTTTATAAAAATGTCGAGCATGAAGGATGGTAGTTTTAAGGGATTACCTTGCTGTTACCTTGTTGCTTTCTATTATTGTTATCAGTTTTGGTTAAGTTTCGATTCATGAATATATTAGGTCCTTACATATGAAATTGGCGTTTTTCGTACTGGCCACTTTAATCACAAATTTCTCCTCTTTGGTAAGGAATTCCAAATTCAAATTTGTACAGCTATAGACTCATGTATTTGTGCTTCGATGATCGTCATTCATTTGTTTTTTTTCTTCTGTTTTTTTCTGTTTGCGTCACTCATTTTACAAAATGGAAAACTTAAAATATCGCATTATTTACGAGTACGAGTTCCGCCGTGGCACTAGTGCTGCGGAAACAACTCGAAGGGTGAATGATGTGTATGGCGGTCGTGTTGCAAAAGAAAACACAGTTCGTTTTTGGTTCCAACGTTTTCGTTCTGGAAATTTTGACCTGCAGAACAAGCCCCGTGGACGGCCTGAGACTCAAGTTGATAATGAAGAGTTGAAGGCTATTGTGGAAGCGGATCCATCGCAAACCACGTCCGAGTTAGCTGCAGGCTGCGATGTTAGTGATAAAACTGTTTTAATTCACTTGAAGCAAATTGGGAAGATTAAAAAGCTTGAAAGGTGGGTACCTCACGAATTGACTGAAGCAAACCGGCAAACGCGCGTCGACTGCTGCGTTACATTACTAAACCGGCACAATAATGAAGGTATTTTAAACCGAATCATTACCTGTGATGAAAAATGGGTTCTTTACGATAATCGGAAGCGCTCAGCGCAATGGTTGGATCCTGGCCAGCCAGCCAAATCCTGCCCCAAGCGAAAATTAACCCCAAAAAAGTTACTTGTAAGCGTTTGGTGGACTAGTGCCGGTATTGTTCATTACAGTTTTCTCAAATCTGGCCAGACTATTACGGCTGATGTCTATTGTCAGCAATTGCAAACCATGATGGAAAAGCTAGCGGCTAAACAACCTAGGCTGGTCAATCGCTCCACGCCACTGCTGCTTCACGACAACGCTAGACCACACACTGCGCAACAGACGGCTACTAAATTAGAAGAGCTTCAATTGGAAAGTCTAAGACATCCTCCGTACTCCCCGGACCTTGCTCCAACAGATTACCATTTTTTTCGAAATTTGGATAACTTCTTGCATGGGAAAAAATTCAACTCCGATGGGGCAGTCCAAATCGCCTTCAAAGATTTTATTGATTCCCGTCCGACTGGTTTTTTTAGTAAAGGGATCAATGAACTACCTATAAGATGGCAAAAGTGCATAGAAAATAATGGTTCATACTTTGATTAATTAAATATATTATATTAAAAAATATTCGACTTTTTGTTCCTCCCATACAAAACGCCAATTTCATATGTAAGGACCTAATATCTGTTGAAACAATATGTCTTCAAATAGTCTGATAAAACGCAAAAGGTTCAGAAAAAAATATTACCTACGGAAATATTTCAAAACTGTAAAATAAACGTTAAAGGTACAGAGATGATAACCAGGGATCAACTAAACTACGTAAAAATCTACGCTGTGTTTAGGCACGGTCGTCAGTGTTGTATGGATCACTGTGGAAGCTTCCTGGACCTACAGAAGGCATTCGGTACAGTATCTATACCAATACTCATGTCTAGATTTGATGGTGTGGGTATTAGGGAAATCGTACTCGACTGGTTTACAGACTACTTATCAGGAAGATCGCAACAAGTTAGGGTCGATGGCAATGTGAGTGAGAGTGCTCCGTGTACATTTGGTGTACCTCAGGGTTGTACACTAGGACCTACTCTTTTCCTGATATATAAACGATCTATGTAGCACTACCCTGAATGGACTCAACCTTCTGATGTTTGCGGATGATACTGTGCTTCTCATACATAATAAAACATGGTCAAAGACAACTCTTCTAGCGGAAAATAATCTTACGGTTGTTACTCATTGGCTAGAAAGAAGTTTGCTTACATTAAATACTAGCAAAACTAAATACATGTGATTTAGAAAGAAAGAAAGAAAATTATTTATTACACACTACACACACAAAAAAAATTGAAACAATAAAATAAAAAGACTACTTAGTACTAGATAACAAACAGCACAGACAAAGACATGTGAACTAAGTAAGTAATATACTAATACAAACATTGCGTTAATTAATAGGTACCAAGTAGTCCACTCAGCAAGCAGACGAGCGCGTGTGTGCAGGTCTAACAGGTCCTGACTCAGCTTGTTGCTCTAACACAGAAACCTGGGGTAATTTGTGAAAGAGTGCTGGTTTTCAGTCAGAACCGTAGAGTACGACCTTTAGTAAGACAAGCTATACAGCTGATCTTAAAATTCATATCTACCCCTGCAACAGAAACACTGCACGACAGACTTGCTGCTCTTTCCAAGGTCGATTCTATAAAGTACCTTGGTGTGCTTATTGACGACAAGCTGAATTGGAATCTTCATATTACGCACTAACTTCCCGAATTAGAAAACTTATTTATATTTTTAAAACATTAAGAACTTTACTATAGCTGATAAAAAAAGATGTATCTAAATTTATAGGGCATTAAGTAAATGTATATGTAGATATTGCACCTGTTCATGGGGTACTGCCGCGAAAAAACACCTTATTGCGGCAGAACGTGGCCAAAAGACTGTCCTTAAAGTTCTTTTGTATCTCCCCTACAGACATCCTACTACGGAAGTCTACAAAATAGCTGATGTCTTAAGTATAAGAAAATTATTTATATTTGAAAGCCTTAAGCGATACCATAAAAAAGTAATTCCATATTTGCCAGAATCTAAAAAAACCGTAGATTTTTACGTCGGAAAAACCGTGTGTCTAAATGAGGTCTAACGCCGTTTTTCCACCACCTGCACTGAGACGTCACCGATAACGAGATGATGGCGCCGAAATAGCGTAGAATATAATAAATACATTTACTATGGCCACCTGTACACCGCAAACCCGCCGCCGAAGATATGAGTAGTTCGGCGCGACCGCTAGAACTCTGCCTGAGATTGTGATGGACTGAAACGAAACACGTCCCACCGGGACGTGACCAAGGACCGTGGCGGTGGACAAACGATCGACGTCACGTCATCTTGAACTCACCCCGAAATAATATTGTTATCAATGACTTCTCGGTGACGGCGGCGGTGGACAAACAGCGAAGACTGCCAAAATATCGGGAAATCAATAAATAAATGCGAGAAATACCCTAAACGAGGTATAATAAAACGCATTTGAAGCCTCATGCCTTATTTGTTGTACGGTTTTGTATAGGTAAGTATAGCATATAAAATAATTCACCATCTTGCAACCCATAAACGCTTATTCCAAACTTATGTAAATAAATATTTGAGCTCTTTCACGGGTCATAAATTATTCATGCTCAATCCGGAATTTTCTGGAAATCCCGGGAAAGTTCCCAGAATAAGGTTTAGTGACCGATGATTGTGTAGAAGATTATCATATATTCGAGTTCTCTGCAATAACTCCTTTCGGAAGGTGTGGAATATAAATTGCGTGTTAGTTTTGCGTAGGTATGGTAAAAAGTAACGGTACACGTGTGAAAGAAAATATAAGAAGTGTCTATGAAATACTAGTTGTATTCACGTTAAAAAATGAGATCAGTAAAGAGATCGGTAGGGGTTGGATATCCTATCAGTAGGACTTAGGTTGGTATTATCGATTGCAGTTGTATTAGCTTTTGCTGCTGCTATCAACGTCTGCGCTAAAATTTATTGTCGTACAATTTTTGGTATTTAATCTTGGCGACAGTAATTGCTATACATAATGCAAAAGCTACGGAATAGAATTGCAAGTTTGTATTCATTTCAGAGGGAGTAAATTAGGTCTACTCCAACTCATGAAAAGCTTGTCACCTTACAGAGGTCTTTAGATAGGTACCTACTAATGTTTTAAATCCCTCAACTTCGACGTTCAGCTCTATTGGCTGTGGTGCGGTGTGGTGTTAAGCAACTGCCCAACGAGCTATACATCTCAACCTCAACAGCCTATATTGGTCTATTGCTGGACGCAGGCCTCCCCCTGATACGCGCGTTATTGGCTTTTATCTCATGAGGGCCCATAACCCCCACGCTGGGCATGCGGGTTGGAGATTGCAGTTCGGTGGTAAACTTGTTCTGCAGGAGGCGCTGCTGCCTCCCGGTGGACATCCCTTAGTCGCCTCTTACGACACCCGCGGGAAGAGTTGGGGTGGTGTAAATTTTATACCGGCACCACACAGTATGAATGTTTTAAATGCTTGGCAAGAATTATAAAATCCGTAGTTAATAGTAAAGCTCATTGAAAGATGTGTGTTTGTTAACATGATTAAAAGAGCTAAGCGATAAATATGGCACCCATTCTATCCGGTTTAGTTTTGTAGAAATTTATGCCAGTTCGGAACAGTTAAAATAAATCCGACTAAACCCTGGAAGCCCCACAATCGTTCTGATTGCTCGAAGAGCCAGGAGTGGATTATTTGCGACAAATAAATTGCTATTAGCGACGTGATCGAGGGCTCTTCCGCCCGCCCACAGCCAGGGTTGAAGATCTTGGGAGCTACTTGGTTTTCAAGGATTTTTAAAGGTTTTGTTACGTGTTTTGTGGTAAAAAATCCTACCACAGCTTAGCGTTGAAACTAGGTGTTGAAGTTAATATTTTAGGTAAAGACCTGCTTTTTATAAAGTAGTAATTTTCTTTGTAAATAAACATCATAAAACTAATATTTTGTTGAAGTAGAGTGTAGTATAATAGAAAGGCCTAGAATGAATCCAGGTATTTGAAAATTGGACTTGTCATTCCGCATGTGAGGCTCCGATTTCCAAATTTTATAACGACTACATTTTCGAAAACTTTTTTCGTGTAGGTCGTAGGTATCTGCACGTTACCAAAGAAGCTAAGTCAAGAAGTACACCTAGATAGGTAGGTACCTCAGTCTTTAAAGTCTTCAAGATGTTATTGTTGACATCTAGATATATATGATGAAAGCTTTCATGATCTTCAGCAGTAGTTTCCATGGCCATTTACTTGTACAATTGATACCCACTGCCATTCACTCAGTTGACATTAGTGTCTTCAATCAGGAGCTGTGCCCCCACTCGTATCTACCCACCTACCTCGTATTGTGGAGGCTTTTACCGTAATTGCTGAGATTGTATTGAATAGTGCGCTACGTTGGTAACGTACATGTTACGTAACGTTGATAGGTACATACATATATCTATTTGACCAGATTCAAGAGATTTAGGGTTAGTAAAATTGGGAGCGCTTTTGCGATATTTAGCTTGAAATGTTGTAAACAATTATTGGCATTGTTATTTTGATCGTTTCAGGTTATTTGAGACCAAAAATACCTGATTTAATTAAAAAAAACATCACATTGTACTATCACATTATACTATCTGTTGCCTGTGGCTTCGCAGGCTCTTTACCGGGACAAAACATATTTTATGTCCGTCCCCGAAATACCACCTACCTCCCTGCCAAAATTCATTAAGATCCAGCCGTTTAGGCGTGAAAAGGTAACAGACAGACAGAGTTACTTTCGAATATATAATATTAGTATGGAGGGATTCAAATTTCCATCATTACCTACTTATTATTGTTTACTTGGAAATGAGAGACGGGAAGAATAGAATAGAATATAAGTTTATTGCACCATAAATACATTTATAAAACAAAAACTTAATACTAATTATATCTAATGTGGCACAATCGGCGGCCTAATCGCTAACAGCGATCTCTTTCAGGCAACCTTTGGATGGATAGGATCGGTACGTATTGAAGCTGACGGTGGCGTAATTGATGAAGTATAAAAATAATAGAAGTACTTTAAAAAAGGAAACTACAATAATTAACAAATAAGGGTAAAAAAGTAACAAGAAAACAAGAGTGATTACAAAATAAAAGGAAATAGTTATATCAGGAAGACTTATCAAGAGTGGACAGATAGTGTTGATGAAACATACTTTTGAAGATGGGAAGGGATTTAGCTTGTCGGATAGAAACTGGAAGGGCGTTCCAGAGTCTGGCGGCCTGCAAAGTGAAGGAATCACCATAGAACTACAGGATATAATTTTATTTGCTTGTATAATAATGATAATATTATACGATACACTTGATTTGCTTTACACCAGATTTCAACGAAAGAGGAAATGTATACAAGAATCAAAATGGTTAGGTACCTATGTATTTTGACAATAGTGGTTAAATACATTTTTACACATGTCATTTCCAGTCTGTTGTTGTGGAACTCTCAATCTACTTCTTAGCCATTTCATAACTGTATCTAGAGTAAATTTACTAAAAGCTATGTTGTATACCTATAAAGCCGCTCTAAGAAGACACCCACTTACTCGATGGGTATCTACAATGGATGCTGATGACAATGGACCAAACGATAGGTACTCGTACACTGCGGGCCAGAAAATACAGATTTGACATCCTCGGGCAGGTATTAGTTTTTAACCGAAACGTTCTAGAAGTATATGAGATTTCTTTAAAGCTGTTGCGATTTTCTTATGTCTTTCATTGTATTAACCACGCTGACGTCATAAATGTGTCAAATACTGGAGGTCTACTCTAGTTCTTTTCATCTGCAGTTGCGAAGTATTAACACGCACATGCTCATCAAAAGTTCTTTCACTTACGATAATTTCAAAAGTAGTTGAAAATTATCTTCGTTTTCAATTGAGATTAATTTGGCTCTTTCAACATGATTTTAATACTAGAACTAATAATATTTCTATTGACGTGTCAAAAAGGTGCCCCGCGATGAATCAGCTGAAGAAAAATCGTTATTTTTCTGGTTTCAGCCGACGATGGGGATAGATATTTTTATCTATCACATGTATATCATCACTCTCTCACCTAGGTTTCCTACATTAAGGATTATCTAGAATACTTGTAAAGGCCTAGTATCAGTTCCTATTATTTCCACCAAGTGTACAGACCCATATTATTTACAGAGCCGTATTGTAATCGTCTCTCTGATGTTTTCTTATCTATATCCCGAGATGTTTTCTCATTTATTTCCGCATTATTTTGTTGGGTTCTTTGGTAACGAGCGACTTCAAAGCGAGACCTCAAATGGAAGCTCTTTCATTGGACGTCGTTATTACTCGTTGTATAATTTATTTCTGGGAAATGAGGGCTTGGGTTTTAAGGGCCAGCATATTTTAAATTCAGATGGAAATGTAAAGAATCTACTGTGGTAAGAGATTATGATTTATATACGGGTGTTTATCAAACACTGTAGGGGTGTATCCGTATAACTAGGGTTGGTTCTGAAAAAACGGTGTTTAAATAAAATCACTCACTAAAAAAAATAACAATATAATTCAAAGAGCAAAATGAAAATGGAGCGTTTATGTCTTTTGTTCTTCGTAGCGTCGTAGTGGGTCTACGAGCTACGAACCTCTACGGCGTAGTACCTTTGTTTTACCAAATAGATACGCTTAATTTCTTTCTTTAAATGAATGCTTCTACTTTTAGCAACATTCCGTGCGTAGATAAATAAATGCAAGGTGTAAGTGTATTTATCATTCATACGCTTAGATTACGGTTATTCTTGTAATTTATAAAATAAACAGAAATTAATTAACAAAGAAAATTACAATCAAATAATAGAGACAAATTAGAACTAGTATTTACAATTGAAACAATTAAGCTAACTGCAGACTGTTGCAAACAATCTACAGGTAGCTCAACTGATCCATATCAATACCAGTCCGAAGTGTCCCCAAGACGCTGGCTGAACTGAATACATGAAATATAAATTATTATTGATTAGATGGTTTGTTTAAGATTTAAGATTATTCATATTTAAGTGATTTATCAAGTAACAATATAGTTAGTTAGTAACCAAGTTATGTAACGTAGTTAAAATGAATAAATTATCTTATAGTAACACTGTATAATAATAATTGTATCTGTTTTATTTTAGTTTTTTTTAACTATAATCTTATGTGTTTCTTGTACTTGTATATTATTGTAATGTGTCGTGTTATGTATTGTGGGTGCAAATAAATTTATTTTCTTTCTTTCTTTCTTCCTTCTTATTACCAAATTTTTTATTTTGTTCTCATTTAAACTTTTTCATCTCCAATATAAGCAATACATTTTGCAACTTCTCCAATCATACTACTGGTAGAACAAAAATACTTACTAATTTACTACATTCAAGAATAAAAGAGACTTCATAACGGAAACCACTTCACTTAGTAAATCTCTATTACTCCCCCACAAAGTTTAAGCAAAAAACGTTTTCTGTATGGTCTAAAAACTATTAAATCCCAGCTCCCTTCCACTTACGGTATTTCCCGAGGCAGCACTATCGGTATTAAACCCTTCGTTATGAAACCCTCCAGTCTTTTCACCGGAGTGGGTATGAAAACATTCAGATAATGTCATTGTCTTAAATGCTAGGGATGGGACAGTCCTACAATCAGTCCTACATTCACTGCTAAAAGTTTACCAGTCAATGATTGTCCAACTGTTTAACTGCTGAGTGTCTACACAACCAACAGTTTACCAATCACGTTTACCATACAGCCTAGGCTGCGTAAAAGACTACAGCGTCGAATATAGACCGCTGGTTTGGTAGCTTTGCCTAGATTGTGTACTGTGAGTTAACCATGGTTGATCAGTGTTTGATGAAAGCCAGAGTCAAAGTATGTAATGAATGAAAAAGAAACCAAGTAAAAATCTAAGCCACACTCCAAAGAAAGAGCCATTTGGCACCAGTTGGCTGGTTGGCTGACGACCAGTCGGGCGACCTAGATACACGTGGAAGGGCGAAGTGGAGAAAGACCTTCGCTCACTTGAAGTCTTCGAACTGGACTGGAGTGATGCGGTGCAGGACAGAAGCCGGTGGCAATCTATTGTGTTGGAGGTCAAGAACCACTTCGGTGTTGATGCGCCAGGGTAGTGAATAACTAGTAAGCCACATTACAAAAACAGAGAATTGTGGTGGTGAAATGGTCTTTATTGCTACGGCAACTTCGCGAATTCAGTGAATGGCTCGCTCATACTATTTTAGCCGCTTAATGGCTGCAATGTGACAAAGCGCTGAAGAGAACCATTACCGGCAAATATTGTATTAGCGAGGCACTAAATGACATTAATTATGAAATGCAATGAAATGAAATGAAATAGTATTTATTTGCTTAAATATAAGTAGGTTAACAAAGGTTTTTTTATAGAGTGGGTATTACCATATTTGACTACATAGTCGTGCAAATGTTTAATCCTAGCAATTAAGATACATTCAAGTTAGTTTTAATTTAGTTTGCTATTACAATACTAAAAAAAAATATTTAGCGAACACGTGCATAAAACCGTATAGATAAAATAATATCAAGTTCATGTCAAAATTAAAATGATGTGAATTTAAATCGCTAATATTCAACTATACTGTAAAAACTACGGCAGAGCCAAATTAGAATAGAATAGATTTTTTTTACTTACACATATATAGATAGATAGATAGATAGATATATAGATAGATAGATAGATCATTTATTCAATAAAAATTCGTTACAAAAATTGGTTAGCAATGCCTTAAAGCCTATGTTAGGTTTGTCTAAGCACTGGGTTCTCTTTATTTTACGAATTTATTATTACCTACTGTGGTTAAACGCGTCGCGTTGTTATATAAATAATCCTAAATCTTAAACGAAACAATCATAGATAACAGTCATAAAAAACACACACATTGGTAACTATTTTCTATGCATTTACTTATCTACGACTGGAATGTTACAAAGTTCATTCATTCAGCGCTTGTCGCCGCTTATTACCATCATCTACAGGGTACTCCAATTCAGCATAGAGTTTTTGATAGAAAATATTGCATTAACATAGTTTTAATGTTTTTATTATTTACCTTATTTTTAATTTCTAACGGTAGTTCATTAATGAGATAGGGAATTATATATTGGGAGGTTCTTTGGCCGTAGATGTTACTAAATCTGGGTTTTGTTAACATTTTATGCGTGATGCTCCTAGTGGTGAGCGGGTGATTTATTGGAGTATGAATGTCCGTGCGGAAGTATTGTTCGATAAGTTGGTTAAGTTTGACCTTTTTATGTATAGGTATAATACCACAATAATCAAAAAGTTGTTCATACAAAACTAAACAAAAAACATGGAGCTTTAAAAGCTAAGTGACGCGTCAAATTGAGCTTTGCTTCATGACCCTGTGCTGAAAAAGGTGTTGGCCCAGTAATAATTCAGTGAGATTAAAATAAAACTTGAAACTTAGAGAAGCCCACGGTCCCAAGTAAGTAAAACCTGGAAGACGATGATGAAGAAAACTTCTATCCCATCACTAGTTGCTGATGACGGAGGGCGTCGTTACCGGGAGGCGGGTCGTTATACGCTGCGGAACTGTCGTTAGCTGGAGACAAAGCCTTATGTACCCGGCCATTTCAGACGTAGTGTCGGAGCTAGATTAGTATTAAAGTTTCTAGGTACTATGTCTACCATTTTTCTAAATTAAAATCTAAGGATTGTACCTTAGGGGAGCGAATACCTTGATCGAGGCTGTACCAAAATTGCTAGTCAGTCTTTTGTTTTCTTCAGTTGATGCAGGCTAATAATAAACAAAACGCTGCATCGCACGTTTCGAAAATCTTAAACGCTAAATAAAACTTTATTTATGAAATTCTACCCGCAGCGTGGCACGCTTTATTTATTATTAACGCTATTTGTAGGACCCTATGTGGAGGATTTAATGTCTTTAGTTATTACAGATCTAGAACTTCTTTCTTTCAATTACAGCTCGATTTGATCCGCAGTTATGGCATTGTTTTCACGAAAACAAAACAGTTTCACATACTTTCGTCTTAACAAAATGTAACTGTTTCCATGAACAGTTTGTGTATGTTATTATTAGTATTATTTAACGGGTAGTTATCACGTTTATTATTATCCCGTAACCACGACAGGTGTGTAAACCTGTTGAAACGTCGAGAAAAATAGTTAAATAAACGCGAAAATACCTGTTAAATCATACTAATAACAAATTTGTTCAGATCGCGTAAGATTAAAAATAGTTTGTGTATGGTAAGAATAAACCTACGAGTTCTTTATCTCCGCCTTATGTACACTCGCATATTTTCACATCTTCGTTAGTGCGTGCATTCCGTAATGAGCGTTTTTGCGCGCAAATGTAAAAATATATAAAATGCACTATAAAGTAATGGAGACAGGAATCACCCACACGAAAAAATAGTGTAGGGATGTGTGAATTTAACTTTATTAAATTATTATTTGACTTCCTCCGCATGCGTTTTTCCGAGATGAAAAAAGACTTATTTAAATCATTCTAGGACAAGGTTAATTTTTTTCCCGCCCGGTTCAGAAATTTTGGGGTTACCGTCGCTCAAACGTTTCACAACTTCGCATTTTCACAAACTTTTTCCTTATAATATTAGAAGGATTTATAAGGGAAACGATGAATCTAGGTTGCAAAGCTTTGCGTTTACTGGATCAAAATGTACTAACAAAATCATGTTACTGACAAAATTTACGACGCAATTTCTTTTATCTGTAAATTATTATACCTACACGGATCAACATGGGCTCAACATGAATTTCAGTTTCAGTTTTTACTTTAGAGTTATATTCCATAACAGGCAAGTCCAGTTTTACATATACGTAGAATCCGTCCAATATAAACATATTTTTATATTATTTGAGTTTCTATGTGATTGGCCGACACTCTTTATAACCTCGAAGGGTCAAAACGGCTAAAGCTATTTTGGTGAATGAGGTATATGTGGACGAAAAATTGGGGTACGAGTCGGACTTTTTTATAGATTTTAATTAATTACTTGTTATCCTAATTTAAGCTAACCTTAAGTAATGCCTGATTTACACTTTGTTAAGTATCAAGTACTAGTGGCAAGTGTACCTAAGTGTTAAGTGATTAGAAAAATTAATTTGTAAATGGACGAATTTTACTAATCACTGATTAATTACATTTGTACTTAAAAAATTGTAACGGACCCATAACTTTTAAGGACCGCTGCATACAATAAATCTTGACGATTATACAATATGGAAAAAAAACCGCATACAAGAAGATAATAATATGAGTCATGTAAGCGATATTTTTTTTATAACCAATAGGATGAAAACACATCATGAAAAGGATATTCGTTCTTCGTTTACACTGTTACTATTTTAGGTGTTTCTTTAGCCTCTACCCAGCATCATTATACCCTTTCTACCCATGTTATGAGCGTCGCTATCACATACATGTAATATGAGCAGCAACAAGCAAGCTTTCTCATCTTCATCGTACAGGACCATAATTGCTCGCTCGCTGTGTACTTACTGATTTGTCTTGCACTCTTACACCAGGGTACCGGTAGGTCCCTCGACGTTTAAGACCGAACAAAGGCAAACGTCCGCAACGTTTGCCTAGATCTTTCTCAACTCCAACGCTCCAGCTGACACCAGGCCTTCAGCCACTTGGACTGAATTGGAGCGTAAGGTAAGCTCTGGCCGCTTGATACTACTCCATTTAGATTCCAATCCGTAGTCTAAGTCTTATGGTTTCAAATTCAACGATGATTTTAGGCTCTAATACATCGCATATAGTTTTTTTCAAAGAACTATGTATGTATGTTAAACATTATGATGTTAGATGGTGTTTTTTCAACTTCTAACCTGCACTTTTATCCCCTCTCTACCCATGTAATGAGCGTCGCAATCACATACAGCCTTTCAGCATCATGTACTTATTATGCAGCAGCAGCGTGCGATGCGAGCCTTCTCATCTCACCGTACACGACCATAATTGCTCGCTCGCTGTACACAAGTATTGTTTTAGAAATACTTTAGTTTGGATTTGAATAAGACCTGGGATAATGAGGTTCTTGGAATATAAACTAACGGATTTCTACCCATGGCTTTGTTTATATTATTCCGAGGTCAAATTTAGCCTTTACATTAGTTATTATGACAGTCCTACAAAATTTTCTTATAGTGCTTTTTAATTTATTTACGTTTAAACGCACGTCTTTACAATCTTCACCTTTACTTTGATTTATTACACAAAATACATAGCTCTCGTATATAAAAGTAACTTTAAAAAAATATTACATACAGCCAATAACAGGATTTCTATTTTATAAAATAGTAGTACAACAAGTAAGTTAACTTTGCAGTTGTTTTATGAATTCTTTTGAAAATGTTATAAGTATAGCTGGAAAAATAAATTTTTGGGGTTGCCCATGTTTCCACGTAGAAGGCAAAAATATTGACTCTATCTTCGATATCGATCTAACTATAAAATCCTTTAAAGTTGATAGATAAGACACAAATAATTGTCCGACCGCAAAATATTTACACCTTTTCTGTTCACACATTGCCGAGAACATTCCTCTCAGTTACAATACAAGTGAACGCCCACTACCCCACCCGCATGCCGCACAAACAAAGGTGTCCTCTTTCAACGTTTGCAAAAATATCTTTAGAAATATCGCTAAGCCGTCACAAATGTCAAAATAATGATGTTTTGACAGCTCGATGCATCAAAATATAGCAAGAATTTATCTCAATGACACGTAGCTTTTGGCAGATGTTTGGCTGGTGATTGCAAAAAAAAAATGTTTGTTTAATTGGTTTGAGTTTATACATAATATATTCTTTGACCGATGTATCACAACAACTTCTGGACATACGCCTTCCACGATAAGCGCCTTATTGACTCGTATCATAAGGGAGTATTGCCACAATCCCCTCACTGGGCATGAGAGTTCGATATTGGATCAGTTCTGCAGGAGGCACTGCTATGGGCAGCGGTGGACACCCTCGAAGAATTGGGGAGGAGTTGACGTAAGTTAAACCAGGGACATAAGCAAGAATCAACCAGAGAGAAGAAAAACAATAAGACTTTCAAACTAAAACTTTTATTTAAAAGCCAATCGTTGAGACGTGGGTACTACACTCCACGGCTAAGAGTTGACAATCCAATACCGACCTAATGGCCTGTCCCGTGGGTCTGCGAGTTAGGAAACCAGACGTAAGAAGTCAGAAAGAATATAATAGATAATACTACTTTCAAAACGCTTTATTATGGACCAAACAGAAATAAGTTTTGAATCATGATTTTATTGTGTTTGCCATAATTCAATTTCAAAATAACGAAATGTATTTTCATGTTGTTATTTTTGCGAAAGGCATACCATAGATTAAAATTCCTTCAGGAGTAAATAGCAACATCACTTCTATCTTCAAAGGAATGATTGGGTTACATGGCCAAAGGTGCAATATAAATGCTCTTTATAATCCTTTTAACAGGCTATATTCTCAAGACCCGTCAGATCCTCGCTTCCTACATCCATGTATGGACTCACGCGGACGATTTGCGATTTTCTAAAGTGTGCTCACGTCGTAAGCACCCTCGCCGTAACCGTGCACCTCGTACCCCCTTGTACCCCGCTGGTCTGCTGGAAAGAGGGCTCTTTTGACTCCTTTGAACTGTTTTGCAGATTCTCAATAGTTTTCAGGTGGATTTCTAATTTTGTTTGCTTGAAAAGCGGCAAAGCTTGAATTACTTACAGTGCCTTATCAGCTCATTAAAATGTGTATTTTGTCGATTGAAATTTTACTAAACAGGTATAGGCCACATCTCTGAATAAGGAAAAAATATTTTGTGCAGGCGCTGGCATAACCTACGAGTATCTTCGTACCTACCCTTCGTACACGCACTAATATTACTTAATAGATGGATTGAAGTTCGTTACTTTTTCAAGCCAAAACTCCTGAATGGATAAGAATGAAAGTTTTCATAGATTCTGTTTAACACTTGCAAGCATACTGCAACTCAATTTATGACATTCACATTAGTGACATACTAAATTCATGTCTTATATTAACATGCTGGAAAGAACAACAAGTAGGTTACTTTTAGTCCAGGAAAACGCGTTCAATGCGTTGAGCCCAATGCGTTTTCCCGTACCTATCTACTAGCAGTAGGCAAAAGGTAACTTTGTATACATATGTATACCTAAAGCTGAGCTATAAATTGCAAATCCACAAAGGAAATACAAAAAATTGCAAGCCCAGCTAGTTGCACAATGTCGTCGATGTAATTGCAATCCTGTTTCTTTACGCGTCAGTGAAATCCTATTTGAATCATTTTCGATTTCGCTGACTTTTTAGGGTAGGGGATGATCATTATATGTACAATTTAGGGGTAAATAAAATAGTAGTTGTAGGTATATTGGCGTCCAAAAAAACTATTTTATATTAAGAAAATGAAGAAATTCCTTTTTGACATCTAGATAAGTGGGAAAAACGTAAGAAATTTTGGTTTCTTTTCATATTTATTTTACAATTTGGAGGCATTCTGCCAAAAATCCTCGTTATACAACATTTCTAGTCAATACATAATATAAATACATAATGAAAACTTGTGATTTAAATTTAATACTTATAATAATGGTAAAAACAACGATGATATTTAAATCAGAATTATTTGATCCAATAAATATTATACAATACAAAATATTTGATAAGATCTTCAAAATCTGAAAACCTGTACAATGTAATCAAGTTGGTGGAAGGCGTTTATGTAGAACGTTATTTGACTTCAATAGTAGGCTTTATTTAAGAATAGAGCGCGTGAAGCTATAGACGGAAGCTAGTAAAAATCAACCAAACTAGCGATGTATCGAAAGTGGAAATTATATAAAATTGCTCGGGTCGTTGGGGGTAGCTGTAATCAGTTTTATTGGCAATTCATGACAATCTCCCGCCCTAACGAATGTCTACATCCAGCCCCTGCTCTTACCAATCAGTTAGAAAAGTTATTTGAGGGAAAATCGAAGTAATAACCCTTATAGCTATATTTAACGTCGAGGACATAGGGATGTGCAATGTAAGTCATATTTCTAAATGTACGTAGAGCTCACTTGCCGATAATTTCATAAAAAGTATATTTCTCAAAAATTTAAGAACTAAGCGGGGCGGGAACCCGCAGCCTTCCACGTTTCACATCGTAAAAGAATGCGTTTAAAAAAACGCCCCTTCTGTCAGAGAATATTTTAAAACAGTTTTTAAAACTACTACAGCAGAATGCAGAGAAACCTAAAACAATGTTCCGTATTTATAGTACTAAAATTAACATTTTCATTTCTTTTCATTTAAATTTTCATGTTAGTTTAAGTAGTAGGTAAGGAAGTTTTTTGTATAATCAATCAAATCTAAAGGAATGACGAGTTATCACGACGTGTTTTCTGCATGTTACAATAAATAATAAAATCTAGGTTCGGTATTTATTTTCATTTTTGATTAATTTACAGCAAAATAAACACACATTACAATTTACGGACGTCAGTGCCTGCGATAATCATAAATACGATCAAATTATATCAAATCGTACTTTTCCATCGTGTAATTGGATAAGAGCACCATTATTTACCTCCCTCGTCCTATCAGATCCACGCAATGTCAGACCCCCTACCGAATACAGGAGGTCCCACGACAAAACTTTTATAAAACTAACTAGATAAAAAGTAATAAAAATTTCTGTAGGTATACGTCACTCAGTTATTTTGATTTCTGACTAAAAAAAAGTATTTTGTTCGTTAAAGAAGCATTCGTTCGAAGCACGACCAATTATAGAAAATAGTAAAGGATTTTTTTTTAAATACATCGTATCGTATATTACATTGTATGATTTGTAAATCATAAATGGTATAATTATAATCATATATGTAGGCACAGTCTGTAGATGTACCTATCTAAAGATTAAACACAATCTGCAAAAAAATCGACAGGTCGTATTTTTAATGTTCAATAAATATAAATGAATAATGCTGGCCAAGCCATATAGCCAAACACAGCATTATATGGCCCCAAAGTAAGTAGAGCTTGTATGTACTAGATAACTGAACTAATATGGACAATAGATAAATAAATAAATTGATTATGCTCTATGCTATGCTTTTATGTAGGTGGGTAAGTCAAAATACTACATAGAAGTTATTGTACACCTTGTATACTGTCATAAAGGTATAGAACGAAGCCATAACATGGTGTTTGGTTACCACAGGCGTGTCACAAACACATTTCACTCACATTTGTTATTGCATCTCAAATGCCATGTTTTAGTCACACAAAGCAGCAAATTATTTTATTTAATCATTTACATAATGGTGTAACAACAATAGATGTCGCGATAGACAGTTTTAGGGTTCCCATTGTTAACTGAATAACATTATAATAATAAAACTTGGATAAGTGGGGGAGATTTGGATTATGAATATACAAAATTTGAAAGGTGTTCCAATCATTAATAATTTTCTATTCATTGTGAATAATAAGTTGGTACTTATAATAAAATGTCCGTTGCCTGAGTGGGTAAGTTTATTTATTGTGTTTAAAAATTTGCTATTAGGTATCTGAATTAGAAATATTACTAGGTAGGTAAATTCGTATTTTACGATATTAAAACTGGAAGTGCGAACGAAGCGTGTGATTTTTATAGAGATTCGATAACAAGAGTGGCTAGCTAGCTAGCTTGAGCCTATATCCATGCAAGGTTTCAGCCTTATCCGTTCTTTAGGTTGTTCAGCCGGAAATGTTCCCCTTGCCGCCTTCGACCTATGTATTCATACGTACAAGCTGTCGTAGCAGTGTCTACAAGGGTCTACGAAGGCGCTACGAAACGTCTATGAAGTTTGAAAAGCTTCAAACAAAAGAATAACAAACAAAAGGTGGGATTTGTCACGTGATCATTTAATCTTATTGGTGAAGTTTTTGTACCGTAATCGAGTAGCCTTTCTATACTCTTTCTTGCATTGTCGTTTATGATCAATGAAAGAACATCCTGAGATACACAAAACATACAAAAAAAATGTAAAAACAAACAATCCATCGATCGTAATCGATCGCCAAAACAAAGCATCGGAAATATCCCGTTTCGCACTCAGTCGCACGTTTTTTGATATTGACAATCGACACCTGTCAATTAGCGCGCTGTCAAACACCGTATCGGCTGTCAAAAGGACAATGACCTCAATCGAAGTAATACAATTAAAGATGGTCAATTCGAGCAGATGTTCAGGTAAGATCCTTTTTTGGTATTCACTGTTATTGAATTATCTGCGATTTTAAAGTTGGAGGCGGTCTTATGAATAGGTTGTGTCGAGTCATTTTGTCGGTCTGTCAGAAACGTGGCCGCGTTTTGTTATGAAATATGATGACAGACTCCTTTGTTGAGATGAGTGTTGCTGATTTTAAAGTGTAATGTCATAATGTATGACAATTGACATTAGATGCTGGCCATTGATAATTCACAATGGGTTGAATTCGGAATGTTCCCAAATATTTTTTGTTGCTCTATTAAACTTACAAGCTTTTTTTAACTTGCCCGTTAGTACCTATGTATTGTATAAATCTTGCAACTGAATTTTAGACCACTTGAGTCTCCTGAGTTATAGAAGATGTTCATCATCTTCTGACTGAGTGTGTACGGAGCCAATCTTCAAGATCACATTTTAAAACGCACTTTGACTTTAATTTGTTAAATATTGGAACTTTTCAAAGCACCTTAGCCGCCCCGCTTTGCACGGCGGCCAGGATTCTGTATAAAATGGTATATGATATTTTATTAGATTACTAATTGAATGTACAGGGCTGACGTAGTCAGTATTTGGCTAGAAACTCTTTTTATAATAATATATGATTTAAATAAATAAATTAAAATATCCTCAACCAATTAGACTGAAATTTGATATACTTATGTAAATTCGGTGACAATGCAATGCTATGGTACCATCGAGGTCTGATGATAGAGACAGAGGGTGGTTAGTATGTGTGGGACAAATCTTGCAACTAAATTTTAGACCAGTTATTCTCAACTGATTTAGCTGAAGTTAGGCATACTTATGTAAGTTTTTTGACAATGCAATGTTACGGTAGGTACCATCGAGCTGGTATGATGATGGAGACAGAAGGCCAAAGAAACTTCTAAACGAAACGTCGTTACCGTTGAGTTTGGGTTAATTGGATTTGTCCCTTTGCAAGCACTTTGGTCCTAGATGGTTATAAAAGCTGGTTTGATAAAAGTTTAAAAAATATTAAAAAATATTTTTGAATAAACTGTGCCTACTTACTACCTAGAAGGTAATTCACGTGAACTGCAGGTTCTGCCCATCATCACGAATACGTTCGTGAAGACGTCAGGTCATAATTCTTAAACTTGGTGTTGGTAGTAGGTAAATCTTGTCAGTAAATTATCAATAACCCTATATATTCTTGACTTTATTTTTTAGAGGTCTTTAATGTTTATATTTTTTTGTATCAATACTAGGGTTTACATTTATTGGTATTTTTTTTGTTTTCAAATTGATAAATGAAAAAATTATATGCTCTACCATGACTAATAAAATATGACTTCCTTGCAATTTTCTGATTAGATTACCCGTGCGTGTTCCCGCGACGCCATTTGCAATCGCAATCATCAAAATTACTGCCACCCTTCTACTTTTTAACCTCTAATCTAAACCACCAAAACCTGAACACTCGCCCTAACTGCTATTCCTAAAGTAATAAGGTACAAATTCCACTAAGCAGTTTAAAGCTGTAATTTTGTTAAAAAACCGCGACCTAAAGCTCGAGGCTGAAGGGAAAATACGAGTGAATTGAGCCGAGCATAATTTTGAGTTTCTTTTCTGAAAAGTCGCGCTCTGATTGGCGGAGGCATGGCACGACAGCGGCCTGTGATTGGTCGGACAGGCGGTGGAAAAAACCCGTCTTTGTGCCGACTCCGGCGATTTATTCACGACTATTAGTTATGGTTCGGTGAGTGGACCGGAGCTAGTGAGGGCTGCGGTGAAAGTGTTGTCGATAAAAGTAAAACCATCGATGTTTTAAGGTAACTTGTTTGTATTTTTACATTGTGTTATTTTATTTTTTTAATAAACTTGAAACTACATATATTCCGTTCACGTAAAAAAACCTTTTATTGCACTTTAGGAATTAAAGAGATTTAATCGGTTTTGTTTTTTATTTCATGTACAAAAACTAAATCTTGTTAACTATTTTAAATGTATAGTAGCTTTATCATTTTTTAAATACTTATACTAGCTTTTACCAAAAACCCTGTGTAAATGAAAATAAATAAGTAACTGTGCCATTTTTCATCGATAGACAACTTATCGATAAAATCATCTCCCCGTGTTTACTATCCCCGGTGTATAATGGGACCAGTGGCAGTTACGTCTCAATCACCCACCTTTTCCTTGCTGCTAAAGCGAGACAACCCCGCCTTCCTAACGAGCAAAAGCGAGACCAAGCATACGCATTCAACGTACTGCATTTTGACTTTTCTAACGAAAGGGAGTCTGATTTAGAGTGTTGTATCGTAGGCGATAAGGTTGAGGTTTGTTCGGCTTACTTTGTATGGTGTTCGCAATATTTTAGCATGTATGTTATCTTTAGATATGAATGCAAATAGTAATGGCGCATTTTTATTTGGAATGTTTACATAGAGGGGCTGTGTGCCTAAAGCGTTGAGCCGCCATTTTGTTGAGTACCGTCAGCAGAAGAAATTCAAGGATTTAGGTAAGGGTGTTCCTAAGTGAAAGCCACTGTGAGAGCCCTTTCTGTGATTGAGACCTGTCGATTGGATCCGAAGGGCTTCAACAAGGTTCGGATTATCTGGTAAGTGCCTGGTCTTGGGTGTAGCATGCGAGTTTTCGAGGCGGTAAGGTACTTTTAATGTATGATAAAGGAGAATTTTATCAAAACAAATAGTTATTAGTAGGTACTAACCTACTTAGTTCTCGCGCCAGAGCTTGTCACATCTAAGTAATAAGACCATTAGATAGGTTTGATCCTTATATTATAATAGTTTTTATCAACGCCGTTTGTACATTAATCCTCGAATACTCAAACGAAACTCAGATTTATAACGTATACCCATTGTTTGCCAATTGTTTGGCACTTAAGGGTTAAAAATACATATACTTGAGCACCTAATTTGAAAAAAAATTCGGGTCTCTACACATATTGTCACTCGGTTTAAAGCTCCATTTTTTCAGGAAATAGTCTTGGGTAGGTAATCGTTGATATGATTAAATTATTTTTGAACTGGCCTTCTTATAGGCCGTCTAAAGAGGCCAGTTCAAAATAAATTTGATCCTAAGACACGCTTCCAAGTCCAGTTGAATTGATCATCATGGTCATATCAAACGGTTATTAGTACTTACCTAAATAGTTCTTGCGCCAGAGCTTGTCAAATTTAAGTAATAAGACCATTATGATGGATTGATTCTTCTAGTATAATAGTTTTTATCACCGCCATTTGTACATTAAACCCAGAATACTCTAACAAAACTCAGATTTATAACGTCTCAAATAGCAATTTTTTAAATCTTTATTGAATATCCGTAAAAAATTCGGATTTGTGACGAGCCTAAATCTGAGTTGCATTTGGCTATTCGGGGGTAAGTTATGGGGTTATTTCTGTTTGCGCCCCTGAAATCCTCCCTAAGGAGGAAAACTGCAATAGTATATTTGATGTAGAATTTCTACAATACTGGGCAACGCTGACTACAAAATTCAAGACAACATAATTAGTATTTTAGCCTGGGTTCTCCCCCTGCTTACAGAGGGACAACCCAGGCTATGAGCTGTAGGTCTTAACCTACCATCACTATCATAATGCACCTACAATCTACATGTTTCCCTTATTACTACTTCACTACTTCATAAAAAGCCTATATATTTACCTTCATACTGTAACGCTTTCGCATAGCTAGCTGTACTATGAAAAATACTACTTATTGCAGTATAAAAAGTACTACTTATTCAGAAAATACTACGATAAATATGAGAAAATCGTTCTCATGCCACGTGTCCATTTGCTAAATTGGTCAATATCTAATATAATGAGCTAGAAAAGTTATGACAGTATCATTACGATGTAGCTCGAGGACATCACGTGGCGGGCAGAGCCACAGGCTGTTGCTATATCGATTATAAATAATAGTGACTCTGTTAGTTTTGTAGACCAGTGACGGTTTATAACGAAAGCGAGGGAAAAGCGCTAGTTGCCTACTCAACAAAGAAAAGCAGGTCGTTTCGGATACATTCCTGAGTGTATCACTCACAATTTTTGCCGCTCATTAGTTTATTTTCTTTTGTTTTTATTCGTAATAAAAAAGCAACTAACGATCTGTGATAATAGTATTTCTTTCAATTATTTTCAACTATAAAGAAGGTGGCTTCGAAGGTGCAGTTTTACTTTTATCAACATTTACCATAAATCAGAGATTAGGTAATAAGTTTTCATGTTGGGAGCTAGCTAATTACTACGGAATCAATGATCTTTCTTTTGTTAAGCTACGAGAGGACCAAAATGCGAGCAGTGTTTAGGATAGCCTGTTATAATATTCTTTGCTGTGGTTGTGTGGGGTCATTTTATTAACAGACTTGGAAAAAAAGAGGAGGTTGTATGTTCGGATGTATGAATGTTTGTTTTTATGTGTGTTTGTCGATTTCTCCGTCAATTATGGACCGATTTAGAATTTTTTTCGCTATTGTATTGAAAGTATCTCACACAAATAACGAGTGTTTTTGGGTGAGTGAGAAAGTATAAAGCTATTTATAGCTAAATGCCATACCTACCATACTCTTCCGATTGGTATTGACTTGGATCAGTTGAGCTGTCTCTAGGTTATTTGCAATCGTCTGGACAATTAGATGTTTAAATTTAAATTGGATCGTACTTAGAACGTGGAAACGCTTCTTTCGTTTCAAAACACCAGCTATCAAACACTAGGGGTGGATATATTTCTCTACCATAGCCCGAGGCGGGTGCGTGACATCGTGACTTTCGACCGCTCCCTCCCGCTTCCTTTCTCCTCATCCCTACCCCCGCTGCCACGCAAATAATTCCGTATAATGTGTTACCAATAATTTTGAAAACGAATTGATGTTATCACAGGGTGATCGTATATTTGTTTCTAAGAAAATCAGAGAACAGTTGATACGAAAATCCGGATGGAAATAAAATTACATTCTACAAGCAGCTTTGCTCTATCTAGGGTAGAGCAAAGCTGCCTACAGTAGCTTAGAAAGTACTACTCCCTATTTTTTATAAGAAATTGCAAACATTACGTAAAACTTGAATGTGGCATTTCCAAATAAATAATAACGATATCGATTATGTTCCTAATAGGTGATGTTGGCTATAGAGGTATACAGCTGAAACAATAATGTCTTTGCCTCTCTTCTGCCTTATCAGCCAATTTTTCGGCAGTTTTTCTGAAGCCTTAGGGGCCTTCTTAGTTTTGTATATTTTGTTGTGCAAACTCATACGAGCCGTTCTGGCCTCTACTACTTTTTAGAGCACCCTGTAGTAGACGTCCATGATTGGTGATATCAGTCGATGAACTTACTATTGAGCCTCTACCGTGCTACCAATGTAGGTGCATTATCACTGTGTTCTCAGAATCTTCCAGCTGTTTATCGGGATACTATTTGTTTTGTGAACACATTTGTGGGCATTTCAGCATATTTTACTCGCCGAGGCAGTTTATGTTATTCGAGTATTTCTATGTGGTATTTATTTATTACTAGCAGCACCCCGCGGCTTTGCCCGCTTGGAAATTGATTGCATACCCCCTAGGAGTAGTTTTGTAAAAATAAAAATAAAAACGTGTATCATTATTTACTTTATAGTTTTTTATACCGACTTTTAAGTGAATCGAACAAAGGAATAATAATTTTCATAGAAACTTTACCACCCTTTTTAACCCCCACAGAGGTAAATTTTTCAAAATTAGATAAGCCTATGTGTTATTCTAGAACTATCTACATACCAAATTTGATCTAAATAGGTTAAGTAGATAGGGAGATATGTACAAACATACGAAGTTTCGAATTTATAATATAATTAATAAGTATGATTTTATTATGGTTCTTACCTATATTTCGTAAGAGGCGTCGAGCAGCGAGAATGTTTTCTCGGCGTAACGTTATGCTCGCGTTTTGCTCGCTGCGAATGGTACATTACGCCTCGTAACACTGGTCAGTACCCGACTTTAGGAACTTAAAAATTTCTGAGGAGACATTAAGCTCTAAATCAGTTAAGCTCAAAACATCTTCAAGAGCATCCTGTATGTATTGATTGAGGGTATCGGGTTGTCGCGATCGCTCGTTAGCGATTAATGAGCATTACGACACCGCGGCTCCAACCTATTTTAGTACATTGTACCAGCCTGACACAAATTATTTAAGCTTGCAGAAGCATAACTCGACTTGTTTCTGACGAAGAGCCGAAAAATTGGCTTATTCCAGTTTCCCCTCTTGAAAATTTTCCTTAAGGGAGAAAACTGGACTCTAATGTCAAAAAGTGCAGAATTCCCCCTCAATATTTTTTCTTATTCCACTTTCCCCCCTTGAGACAATTTCTTTAAGGGGGAAAACGTTGTCGAATGAGATAAAGTTGATTTCTTTGTTAGTCACAACTTGTCCCTGGTAAGAAAGAGCAAAGCTTTCATTTTATTAATGTATTCAGGCCCAGTCTCAGCTGCAGCGGTGTGACATGCAAGAGCGAGCTGCACAACGACGCGCTCTACATCGCCATCTGCTTTATGGGCACTTTAAGTGGTAATTGTACTGCCAAACAGTGGACTCCGAAAACTTAAATTGCGCCAAGTGCACTACTGGTACTCTCAGAGTGTAAACCATCAGCTTATATCTACTGGAAGAGAGAAGAAGATATTGTATGGGTACTACAATATTATGACAACTATCTGACGCAGTGCGTCTATAATTAAGTTTCCTGCATAGGCTGGTTATCCATAGTACCTTTAAAAGTATACTGTTTAAGCACGAAAGCTCTACGAAACACTGTAGTCTCGTAGAGTTTTCGTACCGTGACCAGTCAATCACGGTTTCTTGCCAGACCTATATACATATATGGGAAATGAAAAGTTAAGAACAATTATTACAACTATTTCGTGCTCATTGATCCTTTTGATACAGAACTTGAAAGTAGGGCCTCAGATAAGTGATTCTTCTGCACGTAGCAAATATACCGTGCCGGCTCGTGGCAGATTGGTCTCATTATTTAGACAAGCCGATGGGATCATGGCCATGATGTGCTGGTTATAAATATACCTACTTATTGTTCGTGACAGACTGTGGAAATTGTTTTTAACTTTTAATTTGATACAGAATTATATTGTTGGATTCAATGGTTTGAGGCGCAATTTGGTGCGAAGTGTTTTGTTGGAGATTCTACTCTTTAATGCTGAGTACCTAAAGAATTTATGATAGGTGCTATGACGTTTTATTTAGGGTTAACTGGAGAGTTCTGACTTTTTTTATGGTGACAAAGATCATTTGTAAGTTTTATACTAATAATCAAGTTAAAGCCACTGTGACAAGTGGTGTTCATTGTTGACTGGACTATTAATGTTATTAAAATAATTTGAATACAAGAAATACACATAAACTCGCTGTGCCCACAACCAGACTACAAAAAATTAATGTATCTTTTAAAGGGCAATGTACATATACGCTTCTATAACAAAACTCCTATAGTGAGTTGCAAAAATTATCAGTACAAAATTCAAACAAAATGTCAAAACCTTCTTGTGTAAAAAGGCCTACTATAAAATATCAGATTATCTAGAGGATAAAAAAGCTTGGGACGTGATTTGCTCCAGCTCGAAAAATAACAACTAACTAACAGGCTAAAGGTTTCTTCGTCGCTTTACTTTAGTCTACATATCGAAGCGACTGAAATCAAAAATATTACTTTATTTCCGTGTCAGTGTTTAATTATTAAGAATTTGACCTTTTCTACGAGTAAGTGAAAATTTATTGTATTTATAGAAATAAATAGTTTTTAACTTTGACTTTAAAAATATTGGTATGGCAATCAACGTAATATTGTAAAATCCGCAGGATCGTTACCAACCGAGTACATGCTGAAATGTGGAGTGAGACAGGGCGGAATATCTTTAATTTTTACTTTAGGAATTTTCAACCTGATCGTGGAACGTCTGACCCGTGAGCTCAGCAGCACCGGTATAGGCTGTTCAATTGATGGAATGACAATTAATAACATAAGCTACGCCAATGATATGATGTTCCTGAGCCCATCGATCAGTGATCGCAGGTAGCTGCTGGCAATATGCGAGTGTTATGCGGAGGCTCGTGGGCTCTGATACCTACGACGCCAGTCCAAAGCGAGCTGATGGTTTTTAAGGCTGGTGCAAAAACTTATTCCACGGTCCCACGAGTCTCGCTGGCAGGCACTGAACTGATTTTTCAGTTCAGTGCCTGGATAGCTCAGTTCAAGTATCCGGGCAACTGGGTTACCAAACTCTTCTCAGATGACTTAGATGTAAAGAGGTAGTGGTAGTGTTGTCAGTTAGAGCAACATGTTGGCCCGCAAATTCGCGAGTTGCAGTACAGCTGTAAAGATAAGCCTTTAGAGCGCACTGCCAACCATTTTATGCGGTCTGTGGGTTAACTATACGCAGAAATGCAGTTATGTTCTGCGCGTCCAGGATTATAATAGATTCAAAATGCTACTGCGGCTGCCCCGCTTCTGTATGCTCCGGGATATTTGCAGTCTTGCGTTGATGACTTTTACGCAATTATCCGCAACAGAAAAGCGTTCCTTGATGCGCCAGGTGAGGGGCGGTACCAGTAGCTATCTGAAACTTAAAGCCTCTAGCGAACCATGAGTGTGGATCCCATTAGCATAGTCGTCGCGGCTTCGCGTCGCGTTAGTTCCCCTTTTCCGTAGTTTGTCAGTTTGGCGGTCAGGTGTCTGTAAATGCAGGATGTGCCCTTCGCATTACAATGTTTTTATAATTAAACTATATACCTACTCATTAACTATGACTGAAATATGTACCTACATTATAATGAAGCGGAAATAAACATAATGAATTGAATAGTTAGCTGTTACGGTCAATTTCTATGAATACAAAACTATTTTAAAACTGGAATCTTTCGGTCAAATAAAGATAGCAAAGCCGTTTTATATAAAAACAACGAATTTAACAATAGGTACAGAACCAAAACTGATGTAATTACGAGACTTGGTACATCACGGTCAGCTAACGATGAACGCCACTGTACCTTAACCCGCCACTTTGTGACGTAGGTACATTTAATATGTCTGTAAGATCGGGTGGGTAGAAAAAGACGAATAACATTTTTACCTGCCATCGAAATAAGTTGTGATTTTGTGTACTTTCTTCATTTTCAAGTGTTGTCGCCAAACTGGTGTGAGGCCGGGGCCCCAGTTAGTGCCAAATTTAAAGACTCTTATAGAGAACATTTTAAAAATCTGAAAATACTTACCTATCCCTCATTATACATCTATACAATATTAAAGTGTGTAATACAAAATATGTCTCAATTTACGGTAAGAGGAAGCCAAAGCAAAAACAGTAATAGTCATCAAATGTTAGAAATAACTGCTCTAAGACTCAAATACATGTCTAATAAGCAGCCGCAAGTAGTTCGCCCTAAACTTTTTAACAAACTTCCATTGTGCATTCGACTTATAAATTGTGAACAATCATTATTAAATAATGTAAAACTTCTTCTGCTAGACAAAACCATATACTCTGTAAGTGAGTTCCTAAACAATGACTATAAACAATTTGTAATTCCTCAAAGACGAACCTTTCCTGATCTCATGACTAAGTCGAACTTATGTTATTTAATTAGTTATAGTATGTAGTTTATACATATTTATACTTGACGAGAAACTGATAACACCTAACTTTAGATTAACATAGAGTTAACCATTGTTATTATTGTGTATTTAAATTTTCAATAAAAATATTTCATTTTATTATCAGAATTTTGAGAAGTATTTTGTTTTGGATTTTGTATGGAACCATTAATGATTTTTGTTTATTTAAGTTTCTAGTGTCATAAGACTGGCAAAGGCTGATTTAGCTATAAAATTATGATTGTTCAAAAAATAAATAACTAAAAGTTTTTATAGGTATTTTAAAATAAGCATTATAGGCAATAAAATTGTGTTAGTGTACGTGACGCGTCAGTGCCCACCGGCTAGTTATCACAACAAATGCTGAGTCGGACGCCATTTTGTAGCATTTAAGTTTTATCTTTTGATTTTACAAAGTTTTGTGGTGTTTGTGTACGTAAGTTAAGTTACGATTGTGTTTAAATTTTAATGCTACAAATAAAGACTTCTTATTCTTATTCATTAGAAAAAACTTAGTAATTTCTAGTGTTTAAAGTACATAAGTGTTAAGACAGAAGAAGTAAAACTAGATGTGATTATTGATATATCTATGCTTTATTGTTAAAAATACTTGTCTTTTTAATATTTGACCAAGTAAAAGTATCATGGAGTAGGTATTGCTTATTAGGAAAATCTTAAGTTGAAAAACCCGGCGTGTAGACCCGGGGTGTCACCAAAGATGTACCTATGTCACGTCACAAGTGGCGGGTTAAAAAGTCTTCCTTAGCATATCATTTTAAAATATTTCCAGATATTATGTGTCCACGTTGTGTGTCTTTTAGTAAGGCTCCTTGGCTTTTATCCAAAAAAAGAAAAGGTACAGAGTGCTCTGACGATAGTTTGATCCCCTGTCAGGTTCCAAGTCATCGTTTTTTTTGTGTTTATTAAGAACAGAGCGGTGATTCTATCTGACGTTAGTAGCGAGAAATTATCATGACGTCTACTTTTTGTATGGGATTTGCTTAGTTCCCTGTCTGCACGATAGAGGCGCTGTACCAAACTGTATGGAGAAAGGAAACGTCACGATCACGTCTCGTTACTAACGTCAAATAGACTCACCCCTCAGGTTATCGAAAACGTTAGCTCTATTTTATAAAGAGATTCTACTTCGATGCCTATTCCTTGGATAAGTTTGAAGCGAACGCTCGTTTATTAATACACGTAGTAATTTTGTCATCCACGATGATCTTTAGTAATTTACTTTTTAGACTTTTTTGTTCACCATCAACCAAAGACTTCAGATTTACGCCTTCAATCAACTCCTTCAAATTTAAACTGAAGTCCTATTTCCAATCTTCAGCTTTCTAAAATCTTCTTTCATTTTCTCCTCCTTCTGTAACTCCACATGTGGTTACAGCTCCATCGGTGATCAGATTTTATAGTAATATCATTCTGTAGTGTTGTGTATTGTATTAAGTTATTTATAGGTATACTTCTAGGTTAGCTCCTAAGTTAGTTCTGTATTGAATTATATTGTATGTAGTATGTATTTTAAGAATAATTTTCTTCTACGGTTTGTGCTCTACCTCTTCTCTTATTTAACTCTTATTTATACTTATATCTTTTTCTCCATCCCTAGGTTGTGCTCTCAGCGATAAGGTCGCCTATTGTACTGATTATGTGTTAAATGTAATAAGGTATATATTATGTTATTTTTTAAGTGCAATAAAGTGTTAATTCATTCATTCATTCATTCAAAGTTATTTTAGTGGTAGAATTGTAAAATTCATAAACACAATGGGGTCTCACTTAAATAATCAGGGCCCTGATTCCACTAAATTCATCGCTTTACGATAACAATGTTATCGTCTCATAATGACACATTGTGACAATTTACATTTGATGAAAGAAACTACAGATGAAGAAACGCGTCTCAAAAATGACAAGGTTGAAACCATTTTATCAATCTCTCCATGCAAATAGCACCGCAGGAACTATCTAGAGTTTATTTCATATAATCTATGGATGATTCTGTGACGATACCATTGTCATAGTAAAGGTAGGTTAGCAGAATTTGGCCCCCGATGTTGATCAGACAACTTGGCGATAAGGCCGCCCTTTGTACTTCCATGATTTTCAGCATTTTCTTCTGTAGGTATAAGGTATATTTTGTGTTTCTGTGGTACACTAAAGAGTTATCTATCTTTGAATGGTTAATTAAGAGGACAACGCTAGTTAACTGCTTGCAAGCGAAATGGTTTTGTAATTTCCAATTAGCAGGTGGCAAATTTGGCAATGTTAACCGGTTACATATACCTACTCTTACAAATTAAATAATTGACTTCTTCAAGACAGCTTAGCTAAGTATAGTTTTTAAGGTTAGCCTGTCAAAATACTTATTGAAGATTTAACTGAATAGGCTATTCGAGGCCCGTCGGAAATTAAAAATTTACGATTACACCCACAAAAATACAAGAAACAAGTACAAAAAATAATATGGAATAAACTTACATAAAGCTCGATTTGGATACCTTACTTTGAAATTAATTATCTCTGTATAAATAAATGTAGGTAGTTGATAAATTCAATTATTCTTAGGTACATTATTTCTTGATGGTAAACATTAGAGTATAATACATAAACGTGTCCATAACGTATACATGGAAAGATGTATAATTTAACTACCAAGGTTGGTAATTGAAAGCCCAAAGAATAATCTTTTAATGGCAAATCAGGCTCCATTGTCCGAATTAAACAGTTAACCCGTCGACTGTCTCGGGCCGCCAATGAATACCCAATCAGTTCCATTTTATTGGGTTTCCCGCATAATTCCAATTTAATTCGAATTCGGATCGCAAGCGCCAATGACCGTCGCCCGCGGCAGATCGCGCCAATCGCGGCCGCCGTTGATTGGCTGCTGGCTCCCCACTACTAATTATTGGCCGGCGCGAAACAAAAGCCCAGCCTGATTGCTAATATGGCGGCGATGATGTATTGTTTCTCAATTTGCTGATTTGCCAGTCGTAATGGCGTCGTGATTATTGCTAGTTTAGTTATCGGTGATAGTTTCAGTGTTTTCAATGGTCAGTGTTTACTTGAATTATATAATTATAAATAAATAATTATAAAAGTGACTTTACTCTATGTTGGATTAGTGAGTGCCGAAAGTTGTAAGTTCCTGCACAAAATAAATGGTTGTTCTTGATACCGTCTATAATATCTGCGAAATTATTTTCTACCACTCTTTTTAATGAAATAGGTAGTTATATAGTATGTAAACGTGAGTGTTGTGTGAGTTAATACCAGGACTTTGAAAACGTACTTAACTAGTGTAGCGCGCGTTTTCGCTAGATTTGATGAGAATCTGCAAAAGGCTGCTGGCAGATGCTGGATGCGGCAAGCTGAAGGGAGGGCGAAATACCAATAATTAAAGGCCTGTGACATAATTATTAGAGGTAGGTTCGAGCCTGGAAGACATCAGGTAAGCTAGCCACAAAATGCGGTTATGGGCATTACCCCCCGTGAGATAAAAGCCAATAAGGTGCTTTTCAGGGGGTGGCCTGGGTCCAGCAGTGGACCAATATAGGCTGTAGAGAGAGAGCTACATAATGATTTACCTGGTAAGTACCTACAGAAACAAACTAAACTAAATTTATGGTCTAACTGAACGAATAGGTACTATAAGGAAATTATCTAATAAAAATGTTTGACCAAAGACGATTTTACTTTAAACAACAGGTATAACGTTATAACGGCTGCACCGATTTTCATCGAACATAGCAACAGACTACAGACTCTAATGTATTGAAGCAACCAACAGACACACAAATAGGTACACACATAAAAAGAAAAATATAAAAATAGAAAATGTTTAATAAACGCACTTGTCCTATCTCGTTTGTTTTCTCATAATAATGATGTTAATAACCATGTTAAAAACCATCAGAATTACAAAATTCAACATCAGAGATCGATACAATTTATTTATTGTCAGAATTATTGGGAACGGCCAAAAGCTGCAACAAAAAATCAAGAAATCAAAACAACACATGGTCTGTATTTCCCTAGTTTACTTACAATTATGATAATTTTAGGATATCAATGTTTAGAATTTGGTGGTATTTAAGAGCGAATCTAACGGGTTTGGTTATCAAATTAAGCCTAGATCTATACTCACGGGATCCCCGTGGTAAAAAACTCGAATTGCATAAAATTCAACATGTTTTCTTTGGTTCCTGAATGTGAAAACACGATCAAGAAAAAAAATGCTATAAAAATAAAACATGAAAGTACACTGTTTTGCACATAATTTGGTCGAGATCCCAGGAACCCCGCGGTCTATTGAAACGAATTATATTTTGACTCGTAGGTATTACTAATTATTTGGTTCCTTGAACCAGTTTCTTCATAAGTTGTGAAGTTTTTGGAACAATGTAAGCGCAAAAAATCAAGTTTTTGCTTATTTGTTACGCTTACATACCTCACACTACACACTTATGGATAGATGTATGGATGGATTGATGGATGTCTGTTACTTCTTCACGCCAAAACTACTTATCAGATTGGGCTGATACTTTGCATAGATGTAGGTCTAGCCCTGGAATAAAACGTAGGCTACTTTTAATCCCTTAAAGTCCCCCCCTCCTCCAGTCCATCCCTTCAGTTCCCATGGGATAGAAATAACCTTTGAACGTTTCTATAGAAACAATGCGTGCAAAGCCGTGGGCAGAAACTACTAAGAAATAGTTTCGTAGGTAGGGAATAAAATTATGAATTATTTGACTTGTATACAATTTTTGTAAGTTACTATTTGTCTGGAAGACAATTAAGATTAGCATAAATAAAATTCATAAAAGATTCGATTACTTCGAAATAGATACATACATAATTTTTATCCACACTCTAATATACTAATTGTATCGTTGTTAATGTTCTAACTACTCGTAATTCTATCTCTTTATTTGTAAATATCTTCCGCCCGCAGCTTCGCACGCGTTCTTCCGGGAGAAAAAAAAGCCTTTATGTTATTCCAAGTCTAGAATAACATCTATGCAATGTATCAGCCCGATCCGTTGAGTAGTTTTGGCGTAGAGGTATCAAACATCCAAACATGTAGACATCCAGGTGTTTGGATGTGTAGATCACACTAATATTCTAAATGAGAAAGTTCGGATGTCTACTTATATGTAAGTATGTCTGAATGTTCTTCAAATCTAACTTTTGGAAATTGCAATCAAGTTTTGATGTAGCCTGAAAATAAAGCAAAATTTTTAGCACATTATTAGTTAACTCCGATTTTCGGAAGTAAGGTTGTTTTGCAGTTTGACATGTATCTATTATATGTATCTATTGAGGCGACTACCCCTACTTTACCCCATAAACATTAAAACCTGAGAATACCATTTCATATCTAAAGAAGATTTTTTTTTAAATAAAAGTTGATTAAAATTGACATGCCAGTAGGCAACCCTATCGCTAGGGAGGTGGTAGGTCGCCCCGCCCCGTAACTTAGGTTTTTTAATCAACCCGCCGTGTCATTAGTATTCCGTATAATGGAGTAGGTGGTGTAGGGACTATACTTTGGTAATGCGTTTAGCCCTCAATGTAGCATTCTAGGTGTTACCAACGTTATTTACTTTGAGGTTATGTATTGTTTCTGTTGTTTTTTTATTTACTTCGTTCTGTTTTTGTGTTAGGTTCATTATGTATTTTTGACATGTTACGTTTGTAATTGAGAAATTAACAGTCTATATAATTTAATTGTTTATATTAATTACAATTCAATAACAATAAAGCGACCGAAATAAAACACATGTAGGTACCTAGTTCTTGTTTTATAAATGTATTGATGGTGAAATAAAGTTATATTCCATTCTATTCAACCTATAGGTAAGTATGTATGTAGTTCCCTGACTGCGTAGGAACGTAGGTAGGTGAAACTAACACTATACCTGATGAAGGCGAACTTATGCTCTGCGCTTTGAATGATGTATGTTTGGCTAAATTTAAAGCTTTTTTGGCATGATCCTTGTCCAAAAACCTATCATTTACCTAACATTTAATAAACTCAGCCGCGAAAAATAGCCAGCAAATCACGATACAAAAAAAGCCTATAAACGAGTTCCCCGTAGGTTGCATAGGTGGCAGGAGCAATTATGCACCCTTGCCACCCTCTCCTGCCACCCACCACTCAATAAAAAGTAGTGTGGTGCAAATTTGTGGCGGCCCTACGCTCCAGGGCTGTCAGCGTGTTTATTTTTTGAAATGAGGCGTTTTCCAAGAAAGGAAAAACCCAATTACTTAACATTAAAACTCAATAGATGGCGCCGATCTATCACGAAATAATAGAGGTCATCATTGGGATGTCATGTTAAACTATGCAGTCTTCCAGGGTCTATTCCATTTTAATGTAAAAATATATATGTAAAAATACATCAATCTAGTCCACACTCAATGGCTGTAAAAATATAAAATAAAATTCCAGACAAGATTAATAGCCAAGGAAAAAATAATATATGTGAAATTAGATTAAAAGAGATGCTCTTGGAAAAATGCTACTACGAACTAAGTGATTTTTTAAGTGATAGGTACTATTGGTGACTTGTAATTGAAATCTTGCATTAATTTTAATTTTATTTGACTTACCTTTCATACCATTTTGTTAAATTAGTATTCTATAGCGTATCTGGCCGTCTCCCATTGCAACACCCTAAGTGGGTACATATTATCTGTGTTTCTTAATATACCTAGTCAATAAGTCCTGACAAGTGTGTACCATAATATGATGCTATAAATAATTTAAATAAACAAGGGCCAAAGTCACAGCTCCCTCTTCACAGCCTAGTATAATCTATTTACTATTTTTGTTCAAATAAAATGCCTTATTAGAGGATTTAGCGACTTAAACTTTTTTACCTTGATTGATTTAACTTTCTGCTCTCGCACACGCTAATAAGTGCCTTATGGTGTTCCAGGCCCAAAACTTTTACTATGCAACGCTTCAGCCATTAGATCTGGGGCTCTATTCTCCTAAACTAATTGCTTCACAAACTATAAATAAATAAATAAATAAATAATGCTGGACAATCCACACAGCATCATCTAGCCCCAAAGTAAGCAGAGCTTGTGTTATGGGTACTAGATGACTGATAAACTTAATACAATATATAACATAGATAGATATTTTTTATTATATATAGAAAATACCCAGAACACCCGGAATAATATTTGCAGATCGTACAAACATTTGTCCCAAGGCGGGAATCGAACCCGCAACCTTCTGCGTCGCAGGCGGACCTTCGCCCGCCGCGCCAAATCGGTCGTCAAACAAACTATAGTTTAAACTATAGAGTATCAAGGTTGAAAACATGCTATCAATCTCTCCGTGCAAGCAAATAGCACCGCACGCTCTATCTAGAGTTTCTTTTATCTATGGATTCTACAACAATGGTGACAATTCTGGAACAATACCACTGTCATAATAAAGAGATTGGTTAGCAGAATCGGGCCCCTGTTTAGTAGGTTTAACACGAAGGAGACATCCATACAAACTTTCGTCTATTTAATAATGAGATCAGGTAGTCATATGCTTATTTTCCCTGGTAGAACCGATGTCCTTAGTGTCAGCATAGCTTTAATAATATTTTAAAAACAGCACAAGCTAATCGCAGGTGATGTTTAAAGACCTTTATTATAATCTTTGAAAATAACCCGAAATCTAGCTATGAAATCGTCAAACTTTTTGTTTTTGTGTGTGTAATACGACGAAATAGCTATACCTCTACTATATTTTGCAACGTAGATATTACCCAAAACAAATCGTTAAGTTCTTGATACGATTTTCTGTATCCGTGGCCATACCACATTTAGATCCGCACATGGAAAAAATGGGAAATGAAAAGCTTCTACATAACCATTACAGCAACAAATAACGATCAATGAAAAAAAAACTAAAAAATATCACTAACTAAACTACTAACTACTAAACTCGTTGGATAGTTCCAGGGAAAACTAGTGTGACCTCTAAAATCATGTCAGGCCATGCACCAAACACCTATTATAGAGGTATTATCTATGTAAAACACGACGAAAAACGAGCCTAACGTGAGTTGAAAATATGCGAGTATTTATACAGAATCTTGGAAGAAAAAGTTCGTTTAAAACATATCTACATCGCTTTTCTTGCACATTTATTTCATAATTCTATATTTTGTGTCCTAGATTATGATCTGTTGCCATACCCTATCCGACGAGACAATAATACATACAAAACGTAATACTAGCTGCTGCCCGCGGCATCGCACGCGCTTTTTAAGTAGGTAGCCTATGTCCGTCCTCGGGATACTATTTACCACCCTACCAAATTTCATTGAGACCCGTTCAGCCGTTGAGGCGTGAAAAGGACAAACAGAGTTACTTTCGAATTTATAATATTAGCATGGATTTTTGTTCATTCGATAGTAAATAGTAACAGAAGCAGAGCTACCAGTCTGACCGGTAAAGAAACGATGCTTTGTAACATCAGTTGTTAAATAGTAAAAGGACTTTAACAAAGAATATTAAAATCAAATTATAGAAACATTATTAGATATATTATTTACAGTTGAAACAATTGTGCTAACTTCAGACTGTTACATATGAATTAATGAACACTTTATTGTACATACGAAATAAATTAAATATCTTGAATCTAAATTAAAAATAATAACAATCTACAGGTTTTCATTTTATTAAACTCAAATTAAAACAATTGTTAATTGATTAGGTCTATTACAATGTTAATGAATATCTAATGGATAAATTTTGGAATAAGACAATTCATTGATTATTCATTAATTTAGTTATTGACATTGTATTTATTTATATACATTTGACGTGACTTTGCATGCTGTAAAGATGATCATGGTTGTGCTCATTCTATTTCAATCTAACATCCCTATAACCCATGTTTCGCAAAATATATGAATTTGTTTTGATTTGATTTGACAGGTAGCTCAATTGATCCATATTACCAGTCGGATAAGTCCCCAAGACGCTTGCGAATAGTCCCGTTCTGCAGCGCTGTATGGCAATGCTGCAATTAATTAGTTGAAATTCACATTCATATTATTAGCGTAGTCAACGTTACTTTCATTTTGTTCGCAAAACTTTTAGTATAGTAGGTTTTTTGTTTTTGTTACCATTTATCAAAGTAACTGAGACACCTGAGGGTTTTAAAGTGATTGTTGATTAGGTAAGGCGATTGGTAAACAAAGCTTCTGGAATTTTGATTTTAATCTCCTTCAATAAAATCTTCTTGAACTTCGTGATAGATCGTCACTTTCCATCAAGTGAGATTGTGGTCAAACGAAGGTCTATTTACTATTAAACAACTTCTCTCGTTCTTTATTCTTCTTTATTCTAATTCTTTAGAGTCCGGATTGACGCCTCAGGAGTGATACTTGCCCCACTGCAAAAAACTTTTATAAATCGCTATCAAGTTTTGACACGCTAAATATAGAAAATAGCCTGGAAAATAAACTACCTAAATATTTAGCCTATAAATCCTTGATTGGGATTTTCAGATGTAAGGATTTTTAGCAGGGGGTGGGGCACGTATCGCTACTGGGTCGGTTATCCATGCTCTATGTGTTATTTCAGGTTTAAAACTATGTTTCAGTCCGACCTGTCTTATCCAAAACTTAAGTTTTGGCGTCGTTTTGACCCAATGATATTGACATACTTTTGCTGTTATAACATTAAAAGGTAGATCTTTTTAGGATAGTTATTATTTACTTGCTATCGAATGTTGAGAATGAAAATATTTGCAAATTTTTTAAATGGCTCTACCTCTATATTTAAATGACAACTGTAGTGATCTTGTTTTACCATTTTGAGTCTGAAATTGGAGATAACGCTAATGGAGTGCGTACTATAAAAAAACTGGCTGGCTTTTTAATCATTTGCCATTAGTTACTAAATCATAATAAATAAATAATACTGGACTGGATTGTCCAGTACATCAAGCATCATCACAGTAAGCACGACATGTGTTATGGTTACTAGATAACTGATAAGATAAGTATACTTAAAACAAATTTTTTTTTTATTTGTAATAGAAAATACCCAGACCCGAAATAAATATCTGCAGATCGTACAAACAAATTTGATTCCCGCGGCTGGAATCGAACCCGCAACCTCCTGTCACATGCGCACCCTCGTCAGCTGTGCCCCTGAGGTTGTCAGATGAAAAAGGATTAGGTACCTACATTAATACAAAAACATCAAAATTAATCCGGTAAAAATTATTGTTTGGTGTGTCTTAATTTAAACAGGCGCAGAATTTTACTGCGGCTGAAAAATGGCCGACGTAATTAATATTAATTTAAAAATATACAAAGGGATGTTTAGAAGAGGATAGGTTTTTTTAGCTCTCTGTACCCAAAATTAAATTTCCCCATTTCCAAGTATACTTAATCCATTTTACATAGGATTAAGTATACGCCTTGAAGGGTCACTAAGTATTTCTTTATTTCACGCGTACCTAATGCTACGACTTATAATTTCTGGAAAAATAAAATATAAGAATACATTTCTGAAATGTAAGTTTCCCATCTTAGTCAATTTATGTATATTGCGTGAAATGAAGCAAAGGCGAATGTTCCTACGTGTAATGACAACTACTACTTAAAGTAAAGATTGATACGGATTTAAAAACAAAATCTCCAAACCATATTTTTTTGAACTCGTTTTCAAAGTGAAGAAAGAATGTTGCATGAAAACCTTTATTTGTAAAAAGAACTTTGTAAGAAAGATAATTTTTATAGTTTAATTTTGTTTTTAATTTCATACGTTGCTTTCTCCTAAAACAGGATGGGCAAGGCCCGCGGACCACATTCGGCCAACAACGATGAGTTTTGATCCAGCGGCGGCCCGTCACACAATCCCTCTTGAAAATCATAAAAAACAAAAGGTTTTTTTGTTTATTATAGATAATTTTTCCATGAAAAGTATTCAAAATAGTAAAAACGCGTGTAATGTCGCGAGCAGAAGAAATTAGCAAATAAAATAACAAAAATAATACTACTTTATTCCAATTATTCTGATTCCAAAAATAAAGACGTTTAGACGCCTGTAAAATAATACAAAATGTTGAGCAACAATAACAAAATCGATAACCAACAACTTCTTCTTCATAAACAAAATCAATTGTCATAAAAAATCGAATCGGTAAAGCATTAGAACATGACTATTTGATTGTCAGTCGAATTACCAAAAATAAAATAATTTCATGGAATAGATATCGACAAAAATTACCATGCCTTACCATGGGTGAATGTCGTGTGCACCGCCTAAAAGTGACCTAAATAATACAATTCCTACATAACGCACATTATGTATTTTATTATTATTTATGTTAGTACCATATCTTTATTATGAAAGAAAATTACAACTATAATAGAAACAAATCTCAGCTATTAAAGTATTTACATATTATGTTAGTAAATAGACATCAGTAGATAGTACATAAATAAGTTGTGGGTTGTGGATTCGATTCCTGGCGTAAAGCTAATGTTTTATGATCTGCAAATATTTGTATCTACCAGTTGTTTTCTACGTACAAGTAAAAAAATAAACGTTTATTGGTTAAAATAACATGACTCTTATTTAGAGGTAGTACTTTCAATAATAACATAAGCTATTCTGAAAATAACTTGGTAGTGAGTAAAACAATAATTCATATCCATACTAATATACTAAATACGAAAGTAATTCTGTCTGTCTGTCTGTCCGTCTGTTACCGTTTAACGCCTAAACGGCTGAACGGATCTGAATGAAATTTGGGAGGTAAATTGTATCCCAGGGACAGACATGGTCTACTTAAAAGGCGTGCGAAGCCGCGGGCTGTAGCTAGTAATCTTTATTTTTTTGTTTATGTAGAATCTATTGTAGTAAGACGACCGATGTGGCGCGGCGAGCGAAGGTCCGCCTCCGACGCAGAAGGTTGCGGGTTCGATTCCCGCCTTGGGACAAGTGTTTGTACGATCTGCAAATATTTGTTCTGGGTGTTCTGGGTATTTTCTATATATAATAAAAAATATCTATCTATGTTATGTATTGTATTATGTTTATCAGTCATCTAGTACCCATAACACAAGGTCAGCTTAGCTTGGGGCTAGATGATGCTGTGTGGATTGTCCAGCGTTATTATTATTATTATTATTATTAAAGTACTAGCTGCTGCCGGCGGCTTCGCACGCTCTTTTCCAGGATAAAAAGTAGCCTAGGTCCGTCTCTGGGATAGGATCTAGGTACCTCCCTGCCAAAATCATAAAGATCCGTTCAGCCGTTTCGGCGTGAAGAGGTAACAGACAGACAGATAGATATACATTTATAATATTAGTAGGTATTGATATGGATGGTTTTTTTTAAGTAAGTAGTACTCAGTACCTAGCTATCACTTTGCTCAGAGTGGGCACAATCGCAAATTATTATGTTTATGTTCGAATAGTGTAATTCCGATCCATTTCCCTGTTTACCAGTTTAATTGTTTTTGCATTTGATATATTTCCCCAAAGAAATATTATAGTTACTAAATTTTGGTGTGTTAGGCACACTACTTAATATTCACTATTTAGGTATTTATTCTAAAATTTTCCGGTGTTTTGGCTACCCGATCATAGTTTTTCTTTGATTATTTCAAAATCCCATAGGTACCAACCATATTCCATAATATTTAAAAAGTTATTTAATATGCCAAAATGGCAATATTTCGATTGAATAAATGTTTAAGAATTTACCTACTAGTCAATTAATTGTTAGTGAAAAAAAAAATTAAATTAAACTTTAATAACTTAACTAATCTATAGGTCCGTTTTTGTTTGAAAAACAAATAATAACTTTTTTGTGCATTCTGAGACGTCCTAGGGAAAAACATAGGTAACTTTTATTTGCAACTAGCTGCAGCCCGCAGCTTCGCACGCTTTTTTCCGGAATAAAAGGTAGCCTATGTCCGGCCCCGGGATACCATCTACCTCGCTGCCAAATTTCACCGAGATCCGTTCAGCCGTTCTTGAGTTATAAATTGTGTAACTAACACGACTTTCTCTTATATTATTGATTTACTTATCCTTTTTAGATTTGCTTATCCTTATGATCGCAATGTTGGTTGTCCTTTACAAATAAATAACAGACGCTAACAGAATTGTAAAAGAAAAAAAACTATTTTCGTGTTTATTAATTGTATATTTTCCTTCTTACAGAGATCATCTGCTTGTTTTACTTATTTTATTATTATATATAATATATTTTTATTACAAACAAGCTTCTATCCGCGGATTCGCACTTGTTCCCGGAAAAAATCCCTTTGATTAATCTACTACATCCCTATGCAAAATTTCAGCCCGATCTGTTCAGTAGTTGTAGAAAGGTCAAAAATATTCTAACGTCCATCCAAACTTTCGCATTTAATTTAATTAGTGTGCCGTATTGATACCTTTTTCAACTTCAGCTCTACCCGTGGCCATGTGGAGATATTTTACAATATACCTCCAGTCTTTGGGTATGATGCCTGATAGGATGTTAACTGTATGTGATTTAATATAATCTACCTAAGATATATAATAGATTCAGGCGTTACTTTGCAGAAATCCATTGTAAATATAAGAAATATATATTATATTATTTTTATAATATAATATATATTTCATCCTTATATTTTTTTTTTTTTGAAATATATATTTAGTAACAATTCCGCGAAAAAAACCTTCTCCAATAAGATCTAACAAAAAGTAGTCCGTGTAGAAGACCATACCAACCACAAAATATAAGAATATCTATCAATGCAAGTCGTCAACTAGTTTCGTACCTCCACGAGACATCATCAGGACACCACAATACTCGAGTATTGAGGTTTTTTTCGCGGAATTGTTATTCATTTATTTATTAGTTCACAAAACAGAGTAAACTCATTATAAAAATACAGTAGGCACAATGTAGTTACGAACTAGATTTTACCCAATTATGCAAACATAACAAGTGATGAAAAAATGTTGCAATCTAAAATATAAAATTTACCAAAAAAAACTCGAGATTCTTACAATACATTATTTAAAATAAAATTAGTAACTAAGAAAAAATAAGACAAATTACTTGAAAATAACAAATAGTAACGAAACAAATAAGATAAACATTATTTAACATTGTTGTTGAACACCATATAGCAACCTGATTACGCATTGCTTAAATATATAAATATTAAAAAAAAATACAAAATGTAATGGTACCTTTTTGTTAAATGAATAACCTTTCGAGTCCAAACATTAATAATTTATTTATTTAATCTTCTGCAACGTACAGCACCTACAAATAACTACTAACATCATTTTTTTAAATTCTTTATTGACAAAGAAAATTACAATTCAATAATAAAAACAAACTAGAACTAGTATTTACAATTGAAACAATTAAGCTAACTGCAGACTGTTGCAAACAATCTACAGCTAGCTCAACTGATCCATATCAATAGTTTGGTAAGTCCATAATTTTGCAAAATCTAGATAAACATCAACCAAACTTGTAACTCAACGTTTTATGTTAGCTGTAGCATAAGTATGTAAATAATGTTTAATATAAACAAATAAATAATAATAATAATAACTACATGTAGGTAGAGATTAGAGTTTTTTTTTTAAATTATTTATGAAAAAAAATGTGGATTTTTTTTAAATTTACAAGCTTATTCGCAAAACATACGGTCAATAAAGGATTTACTTTTTGTATATTACATAATTAATATGGTAAATGATCAGAGGACCAAAAAAGTTTCAAATGCACGTTAAGCTGAATTGAATTAGTATTTTCTTCTAAATTAACTGTCCAATGATAAACAATCTCAGGTACCTACTAACATAAGAACTTTAAAATTTTACCATTTTATAACTTGGAAATGTTCAATCACAATGCCCATAACACATAGCACATAGCAGAGTGCCCAGAATGCTGCCAGCATTCTGGGCAGTCCGCCTTCTGGTGACGGCTTAGATTTTTAGAAAATTGAGATACAAATATCTCAATTTTCTACATAGATACAAAATACTAGTTGAAATTTGACGTTTTGTTGTTTTTTAGACCCGTTCAATCAAGCAGACTAAGGAGTCTGCTTGCGTCTGAGTCGATCAATGTTTCTTCATGTTATTTGTGCGTAGTATTTTTTTTACTATTTTTACAATTCCTTTCGGCAAAGTTATATCGACTGGTACCTACTTTATCCCGCAATTTTATTTTAAGTCATTATTTTGGGCAACCTCACCATGGGTAAATTTCTTATATTTTTCTCATACGATCTCAAATATCCCTATTCTGTATTTTACATTCTTTATTTTGGTCAATTCTATTTCTATCGACTATTTCACACGTCCAATTTTTTTCAATCACTGTTTTGGTCACTTATTCTATTGACATGTCAGTATTCTGGTGAGAAATATCGTCTTCGTCTCGTCTTACAATTGCACAATGCGTGTTTTGGAAAGGAACAACAACACGAACGCGATACGCCCTCTGCCGGCATTGTCTGGCAATATCTTTGACAGCTCTTTTACACAGAATGGTGGAGGTTTTGCTTATTTTTGGACGTTCTAATTTTGATTTCTGTTTAGGGTTTTGTTGTGACAGGTACCTAGAGGATATGTTTAACATTTTTTCTTATTTTTTCTATTCAATAAACCTTTATTAACAAAGAAAATTACAATCAAATAATAGAAAAAATTAGAACTAATGTCTACAATTGAAACTATTGAGCTAGCTGCAGACTGTTGCAAACAATCTACAGGTAGCTCAACTGATCCATATTAATACCAGTCGGCTGCATTGCCCCGGTGTATGGCAATGCTGATGCGCTGCGCCAGCTATTCCCCAGTTCACGCGTCGCTTCGACCAGACTCGGATATTTTTTTTAAAACCCGGAGTGCCTCGGTACCCCACGGAACTAGGGTCTCAATAAATGAATTGATTGATTGTGTAAATGATTAGGTATAAAAGTTTTAGGATATGATGTGCAAGATAGTAATTTTTCATTTATTTCTATTTATTCATATGAAACAAAACACCTACTAAACATATTGGTACTAGGTACTTAGCTCGATATAGCGTGGTTACCTAACTGGTAATGTAACAGAAGTGTTTATGTACTGTAAATTAACTTAGATAAATAAGTACCTGCCTATTTAAGTAAGTAAAATAAATATTTACTTATGTAAATAATAATAATTAAGCAAAATCAAACCTAACGTGGCAATTCGAGAGATATTTTAAACAAAGTATTGAAGTACCTGAGTAAAGAGCAACTTTAAAAGTGTTTATTTTTTATATATATCTGCCAATTGAATGTTTCATTTTATTAAGTGTTTATTAACAAAAAATATAAGAATAACGATTTTACCTTCAGGTAACATAGGCATAGGTAGGTATTCTAGTTATTTTTAGGTATTACTTAAATTTATAAAAAGTTTTCAGAACACACATCTATTTATTTCATATTTTATAAACATGAGTAGATTGAAATTTCAGTATAATTTTTATTTATATTGTAAAATTAATCATTTTAATGCATAACATGTAATAAAATAATCTATGTTCTATCCTAAAGCTTGGAGCACACCATACTGAATTATTTATACACAGGTACATGACTATTAATTTAATTGAAGTACGCAGGTATTAACATCCTGTGCGTTAAACCATTGTGTGAAGGAGGCAGGCAGGTAGGGTTACCACCAAAAATATAAATAAAATGTTGGCAAAGGACCAATGATTGATAATTGTGGATTATACATTCACAGCAAAGGACGTGTAAATCATACTCAGAGGAAGCCATCGAGACTGGGACTGGAGGCCATAATAAGAAATGGAGTACAAAAACCCACCTGCCTAAATGTGCCTCTCGCCTTAGTCCGAGCCCCCGCGGCCCCTCGACCGCGGACCTATTCATTTCTTACAATTAATCAAAATTAAATCAACCACCAACAGCGGCAACGAAAAAAACTACCAATGTAACCTACTTAGGGTTCATATTACCACGGCTAAGCGCGCGAGAGGCGTGGCCGGCGGGAAGAAATCTGGCCAATACAGTGCGGTAACAAAATATCCGTATTGGCTATTAGTAGGCTCCGCCCGCGGGGGGAGGGGTCTACGCCCGGGGAAAAAACGTCGTAAGCGCTGCGAAACCGGCTTCACTTACGACTTTTTAAGGGCGAGGTTCCAGAATATGACTCAGGTCGATAACGTCGTACGTTCTTCGCGAGGGGTGGTGAATTAGGATGGTTCGGTAGTGAAGGCCTGTTGTCGATACAACAGGGGGTCTCGTTTTTACAAGGCGACGGGCGGCGCCGGCGACAGACGCGCTCCAGACGCCGCGGTGAGCGCTCGCGTCTCGAACACACCACCTACACGCGAATTCTAAATTCGGGAAAATTTGCATTTGCGTTTTTCCGGGCCTAATTTACCTTAGTGTTATAATTACAACAAAATAGCAGTGTTAAAATTAAGACTTGAAAACAAGGCCTAAAATTGTGATATAAATAAGAAATGTAAAGTTAGTCAAAAAATGCAGGCGATGAGTGCAAATGCTAGCGCGCCGCGGGCACCGCAGCGGTCGCCGTTCGCAATCCAAGAACTGCTTGGCCTCTCTGACAGCCGCGAGAGTCGGGAACGTTACTTCGAGAATAGAGATGGAGATAGAGTATTGAATTTGTCTGAGGGTAGAGATCGAAGTGCCTATACGCCTCAGTTCCAACTGCCGGCGTCGGTGGCTAGTCGGGTGGCGTATGCAGCTGCTTTCAATGCGCAGGCGGCTGTGGCGGCGGCCTTCCTGCCGGGGCCGCCGCTAGGGCTGCACCATCCACCTGGTAAGTTTTATCTGAAGAACTCTTAGTTTCACTCTGATAACTACAGGGCTTAACTCCATCTGACTTTAACAAATCTGGTGCAGTTTTAGGTAATTTAAGAGTGATTAAATTGGGACACATTTCTACTGAACGAGAAAACAGTAAAAGTAAAAAAAAAAAAAATTACCCTATTTTATCAGTGAAAATGTATGACAATGTTGTGATGATGAAGTTGCCTACAAAAAGTCTTTTCCCGCTAAAACGGGATCATTAAAAGGTGTATCCTAGTTTGGGGATCAACGATGTAATAAATTTAAGTCTCAAATATTTTTCAATAAACGTTGTTATTATTATTATTAAGTTATTTGATAAAAAATACAATTACATATTTATTAAAAAAAATATTGGTATTTAGACACGATTACTATTAGGTATATAATTGATACTTTATCGATTAAATAAATGGGAATGACAATGCCATTTTTCATGTAAGCGGTTTGGTCAAAAAGTATGTATACAAAAAAAACTAAATCAATCAACATTATTTACTAATTGAGAAGAGAAAAAAAAATCTTTATAGTTTATTTCAAAACGGAGATAATAGATATGATTACTTTCAATCTATTAGATGTAAGAATGAAACTAGATTTGCCTATTGAGATACTCTATTTAGAAATTAATACATTCTTAATGTAGTTGGATTAATTAAGAATGTATTTACTTATATGAAGTTTATCTTCTAAACCAAATGATATTCATTGGTTGAACCACGACACCTATATACGATAGACCTATACAATAAATAATTTAAAAAAATATATAGTTAGGATAGGAAATTCCAATAAGATTTTTTACTTAAGTAGAGTAGGCCAAAATATAACAAACTTTTATTCCCATGTAAGAAAACTTATTCAACCCTACTATTATTTTGCTTTAATTTATTTAATACCTTAAAATTGTATAGAACTAGCACAGTGTACGTACCCGTCTTTGCGTTGCCGTCGCGCGGCCGGCGGCGGCCTTTGCATCTCTCACTACATTGTGGAACGTGTTTAATTACCCTTTTTGATTAATTTCCATTGTTTTTCGATATAATTAGCGTTCACAGACAATAAGTCTGTTCGCACGGCTTGGGTTACAGCGTGTCGAGTGTTGGAACATCAGCTCTACAAAACTCGCTTGCCCTTTAGGCCTCATTCAACCTCTTCGCCGTTAAAGTTTTGTTTCAAATGAATTTAATGAATCCTCTGTCAAAAATACCTAGATATTTTTATCAACCCTAAGTGTGTAAAAACAAGAAAAATCATAACTATTATTTTCTGAATATTTATTCAGAAAATAGGATCGTGAAAATAGTACGTTATTTAAAATCTTTGTATATAGGTATTTAGCTTTCTCATTTTAAAATAGTACATATAGTAGTTATTGGGCGTTCTGTTTGTGGGGAAAACTATTTTTTTTTGGCATGTATTATATCTGATTATTTGATTTTTAAGGTAAGGTGAAAAATACTAAATCTTAAATCGAAGAAGCTTAGCTAGATAAGGCCCGCTTGCACGACGATTTTCAAATTTCTAGTTTTTTAAGTACCTATTAAAATTGGACTTAGGTATTTGTTTAGTCAACTCACTAATCATATTTTAGCCAGTTAAATATCCTTCCTTAAACGGCGCTTAGATCGGTCATTACAAGTAAAAATAAAATAAAACTTATTATACACCAAGAAAAATACAAAAAGACAGGAAAAAACGAATACATTTAATTCAGCACAATTAATAAATGAAGGAGAGCTCATCTCCTAATTAAATATTTGGGTACCTACCTAACTTATGTAAGGGTTATCTAGCTGTGTGGTTATAATATCTTAAGTTTATTGTTAGTTTATTGTTACACATACTCGTATTATATGTTGAGTATGTAAGATAGGTACCTAATCTTGGCTAGTAGGCTGACCAAGAATTATTGAAGTGAGCGAAAAATTGCAACGAGAAAATCAATAGCACCTTATTTCTATAATAATTTGAAGAATTTGAAATTTGACTTGTCTAAGTGCTTATTTTGTAAGCCTAAATAAATAAAGTTATTGACTTCTGACTTATTTTGATGTAGGTTGTTTTAACTATGTTTAACAGTCCCTAAAACAAACAAAAAAAATACTAGAAAATCTAGCTTTTACAGTTAAATTATTTTGCAAGGTAAATCTTTTACATTTAATATCTCATAAAAAATTAAGTCCTCTCGAATAAATTATATCGTAACGTAAACTCAAAAAAGATCTAAGTACGTAAAACACAAAGGTAAGAACCGAGAAGGTGGTGATATTATTTCGGTGACTCTACCAGACATCACACTAAAATGCGAAAATTTGGATGTTTAGATGTTTAGTTACCTCTTCAAGCCAGTACTGAACTGGTCTGGTCTGTAATTTTCCATAACACCCTAAACAATACAAATACAAATGTTTTTTATTTCGTTCACAAAGTACATACATATCTTTACAATATTTTAAAACCTCCTTTTAAGAAAAGAATACATGTACTAGGAGGTTTCACTATTCCTCAATTACATTTCTTACAATTTAACAAAAACTTTTAGAATAAAACATTTTTGTCAATACAGAAAAAAATATGAAAAATAAATTAAAAGTTGAACAAATATCTGCCGAACTAAAATCTATCTACGTCTACACTTCTGACAGTTAAGTAATCGTTAGATGTTGTCGATTCGTTTGGTGGAATCGAAATATGTACATTGTCTACCAATAATCTATACGTTGAAAACAGATCACATGACATATCTAAGGCATATGTCAAACCCATACATTTTTGGACTTTTCTACTATCGCTTTCGTTAATCGATTGTTACATTGTCTAGGCCCTAAGGTCCGCTTACTTAAGGATATAATTTAACTGGCAAAAATGTGAGTGTACAAATACGTCAAATTGAATTCAGATCAGACATGTAAAATATATTGTGGAAGCGGGGCATATGATAATAATTTTAGCAATAAAATGCGTATTAATCCGCGGGCAATAGTGATTGCTAACGAAGAAATCACTTTCAAAGGCTAGTTAATACGAGACCGACTCTTGCGCAGAAGGTAGAACAAAGGAGCGAGCACAATGGCCGCCATTATTATTCGCGGATCCAGCTGCTCCAATCACTTGACTCTAACAGTTTTAGCTACGAAATTGGACGGATTTGAATCTGAGTAGCTAGTACGGGTTTGCGAAATACCAAAACAGAAAAAGGTTTTGAGGATTTGATAATTTACTACCGCTGACTTGTCAAAGTTGTCAGATAAGTATTGCAAAAATGCACTCAAAATCATTCGGAAACTATAATCGAGTTTGTATGAAACTATTGGATCGTTCCGTCGTTCTATGAGAATTGGTTCCTCTCAACCGGTAAAGGCGCTGCAAGGTGCAAAATGAATGGGCGGTAATGAAAAAAATAGGTAAATAGATTTCGTAAACAAAACTCATCCTAAGGTGATCGTTGCGTATTCAAACGTAAGTTAGGTATAATTGCAGACATCTTAAAGCCTTTCTTACAATAAATTTAAGATGTTTGCTCCTCGAGCCTAAGGTTGTTAGGTATCAAAATACCTTAGCCCTAAGCCAGAAATTACAGGACATTACGAAATCCATACGAATTTTATAAATTGGAAAGTAATTCTATCTGTCTGCTACCTTTTTACGCCTAATTGGCTGAACGGATCCTAATAAAATTTGGCAAGCAGGTAGACGGTATCCCGGGACGGACAACGGCTGCTTTGTATCCTGAAAAAGCGCGTGCGAAGCCGCGCGCAGCAGCTATTATCTTATAAAAAAGCATAAACTCTTTGATTTCCATAACAAGTGTCAATAAAATAATTCCTATCAAAATCCTGTAAATCCAGCATCCCTATTATCCGAACATCATAGCCTCTTCACATGGCACCATTAGACCTTTACAAATTAAAATATATTCTTATCCAATCTCAACACGTCAAACAGAGCAACACCTCACAAAAAACTTTTTATGTCCTATAGAAAGGACTAAACGGCTCACACCTCGAGACGCTTTGTGAAGGACAAAAGATGAGATGAAGAGTACGTTGAATAAGATGACGTGATAAAGGATCTGGTCTGAATTAGTGGTCATTCCCAATGGGGATATTGTTGGTGGTGTTTGCGTCGTATGTCATATTGTTTGAATTCGGTTTTGGTTTTCGACCGATTGTTTTGGTAGGTGACCTTGGAATATGGTTGATATGAAAGATTATCCTTGTTTCCATTGTGACTTTCTAGTTTTGTTTTATTGCATCATTGAAGAATGAGAGTAACCCCTTTATTCATAAAAAACTGTCAACTGTAAACAGTTGCTTAGCAGTGTCTTTTCTTACTCTGACTTATGTCAATAGAAAAAAATAAACTACATGTAGTTACATTACGTAATTATAGGAGAGGTTTATGAATTAGAGAGTTAGTATTTATCCATTGATCTATAGCCCTATTAGCTATGGCTCTATTAACTTTAAATTGCGCGTATATCCTAAACAATTGTACCGTACAAATGGCAGCGACGAAACACCAACTGAAAGCAGATGTACCAGGAAACACGAAACAAAACAGTACTTGACCATTAAGCATGGAAAACTCATTACCACAAAACATGGTCGGAGCCTTTATTTATTTATAAGGCAATGCCAACAATACACATAATAAAACGTTAACAACTAACACAATTATAAAGTTTCTTAGTATATAATGTGTGCTTCTAGCATGCATGCACATTTGCACAACCATGAGTCTGACCATCTAACTAGTTTGACCGTCATGTCAGACTGACCTCGCCATGGAATAAGAAGTTTTCGTACTCTACTCTACGATAGGGCGCTTCCATGTAGCATTAGGATTTAAATTTTTCATTGTATTTACCTACAGACAATGACTGTAGCTTTTATCCCTAGGTGAGGACTTATTTAAATCCTATATACACATAAAGCCAAATGTTTAGAGAATGTGTTACAATTCTGTTAAGATGCCTGTTTTTTTCACAGTACTATATGTTTAAAATCTCCAGCTGTTACGTGATATGGGTCAGACTGGGTTCCGTATCGATTGGACTGGCATCCATGGAACGCGGTACAATTAGACAGGCATTAGACGGGTTATTAGCGACCCACGGAACCCTAGTTAGAAACGCTCCATCGATCAGACGGTGACGTTGCGATTTCGACCATTATTTGGAACAAATGAAGGTTCATCTTGTGCAATAAATAAATATGAAATATCATACAGTCGGCATTTTGTGTAATTTCCACAACCATGTCTCTAATTGATTTCATGGACCGCATTTGTGTATTCCAACTTCCAAGCATTGAAATAATATTTACCCCATAAGACACAAGATCCTTTTGAAATTTTATATAAAGCGTCTGCATCTTACTAACAAACCCATCTTTTGACGTTTAACCATTCCTTCCACTTCACATTTAGTTTATATTGTGAGTTAAGGTTAATCAAATGCAGAATAAGGAAGCGTCAAAGTTTTTGGAAAACACACTAAGGCCTTTATTATAAAAGCTTGTTCAGTCATCGATCTATGCTTGAGTAACGCTTATCTATGGCATAAACGTCACTCAAGCACAAATCAATGACTGAGTAAGTTTTTATAATACGGGCCTGAGAAAAATAGACTCTTCCAAAACATGTCTTGGTCGGCAGCTAACCCAAAAACAAGTCAGGGTGGGTATAGGTTCGCCGCACTCCACCAACGGGTGCGAACCCTTTTGCAACCGGTTTCATGCGGTGAAAATGATGACATGTAGCGGATAAAGATTTTTTAGGTTACTTTGAGATGGATGATGTAAGTTGTTAACCATCGCTGGATGGAATTACATCGAAACACGCTAGGAATGTTCCTACTTGCACTGTGGTAAAGTTCGTAAGTTTGGATGTAGTAAGTTCCTAAATAACATGTCAGGTTAAAAAAAAATCTAATAGATATACATAATAGCTACTACAAACTATAATTTAAAATATGAATATTTATAATATTAATATTTTATATTATAGATTCGAAAGTAACTCTGTATATCTGTTACCTTTTCACGCCTGAACGGCTGAACGGATCTCAATGAAATTTGGCAGGGAGGTTAATGGTATCCCAGGGACAGACATAGGCTACTTAAAAAGCGCGTGCAAAGCCGCGGGCAGCAGCTAGTATGAAATAAAGAAGAGGACTTTTTAGCATACCATAATTTGCGCAAGACTGTTTGATTCAGTCTGTCTCCCAGCCAGACTGATGACACTTGAATCATCGACGGCCGATATGGAGCGGCGGGCGATAGTCCGTCTGCGACGCAGGAGTAAAAATGTTTGTACGATCTGCAAATATTTGTTCCGGGTGTTTTGGGTTTTTTCTATCTATGTAGTATATTATTAGTAATCTAGTACCAATAATACAAGCTCTGCTCAGCTAGGGGCTTGATAATGCTGTGTGGATAGTCCAGCAATATTTATTTTTATTGTTTATTTGTCTTCCGCACCTAGTTACCAAGTAATGATGATTGTTGCGTATTTTTTTTATTTATGTAGAGTATGTATCAGTAACGCTATCGCTGCCGCCTATCCCTTCCACACTTGTGCAATTTGTCGTCGGCTGGCGGGAGGGTGTCGACGTGTGAAATGCACCCACTCCTTATTGCTTACCATAACATACGGAGCGGATTGTACTGTAGCTGTCCTATCGTAATGGAAAACAGCGAGGTAATTTCCCTAGGTGTGATCGTAGACAAGCTATTTTGTGGTGATTCAGGGTCTGGAGGCGAGAAAAACAACTGCCACTCATATCAGGTAGCTATTGTTTTTGGGCGCTATAGCGTTCAAAAATGTTTGGCCCATAGCGAAAATAGGGTCCTGATACAAATCAGGTGGTGTCTAAATTCCTATTTATCTACTGAAAAGTCTAGCTATATACAGGGTGGTTTTTTGAGAAGGGTGTGATGGCCAACTCTGAAACCACGAGAGTTAGGGAAAAGTCGTGAAATGCCCTCGATTTATAAGAAAACAATAACTGCATATTTATTTTTTTCAAAAATCTTTTACTTTTGACGGAAATGGACCCGAGTGATTTTTGAAAAAAAATTACACCCTGTATTATTAAACTAATCGATTCTGTTGCTGATAAGGATCAATCTTTGCAAATAAATGTTGTACTAAAAATGAATGGAATCCTTTTCCCTAACTCTCATGGTTTCAGAGTTGGCCATCACCGCCCTTCTCAAAAAACCACCCTGTATAGTGAAGCTCGAAAAAAAATCGGGTAAGTATTTACTATTTTCTAGGTTCTACAAGTAATTTAGATTGCAGATAATAAATTTCGTACACATTGTAAGACATTTGCTATGAACCTACGCTAAAACCACATGTGAGCAAAACTTCTTATCTGCTATCTAAATTACTTGTAAAAACTAGAAAATAATGTAAAACCCGATTTTTTTCGAGCGTAACACCCTAATGTTTTAGTTCATAGCGATTCATAAACATATCCGAATCCTTCTCAAAATGGACTCTATCCCAAATCTCCAAGGCTTAAATTATTCAAACGCTGGAAAAACCTCCGAGTGGAAATTCACAACAGCTTTTAAATCTAGACATTAGTCTTACTATTCTAGGTTAGAATTCAGACGAAAAGCGAATGTGTGTAAACCCGCACGCGGTCAGAATGGGATAGAACCATTTTGAACTGAAACAAGCGGCCACGCTTGTTTACTTTTACAAGGTTCCATTGTACCAGAACATTTCGACAACGCGTGGATTCTTCCAAAAATTAAACGTAAAATATTTACTTTGACAAAGTTCCTTCCCATTCTGATCGCGCGCGTAATAAGTAGATATTTATAACATGATGTAGCGTATAGTAAATTAGACTTTATCGTGTATGTGCTAGGTCTAGATTCGGATGAGCGGTGATGGTGTGAGTAAGGGGTGTGAGGGTGTGAAGTGAGTACAGGCCGACACCTCGACACAAAGACACGTAATAGCTAGTTTCCCACCACTAGTACTGATGGATGGCTTTACTCGTTCTCTTAACAATATTTTAGTAACGAAGACAAGAATTTCATGTGACTGAAGAAATAAATAAGTATCTCTAGCTAACACGATGATAAAATAGTGAAATAGGAATGGGCTATCCAGACCGATCCTAAAGAGATCAGAAACGTTGATCTTTAACAAAGGTAAAGGGTTTAATTATAGCACGCCTTTTTGTTTTATTCCTACCATGTGTGGTTGGCAGGTAGAGAATGCCATCGGCATTAAGCCCACCTTTTGTAGGTATACTTTTGTTAAATGTGTGCAATAAAGTATTTAAATAAATAAATTAAGGTTTAATATGTAATTTAATATAGTTACCTATATATAATTTTTTTTTCTTTTTTAATGCTGGACAATCCACACAGCGTCATCTAGCCCCAAAGTAAGCAGAGCTTGTGTTATGGGTACTAGATGACTGATAAACTTAATAATACTTATCATAGATAGATATTTTTTATTATACATAAAAAAACCCAGAACACTCGGAACAAATATTTGCAGATCGTACAAACATTTGTCCCAAGGCGGGAATCGAAACCGCAACCTTCTGCGTCGCAGGCGGACCTTCGCCCGCCGCGCCACATCGGTCGTCAATTATTATTTTCTAAATGATTTTTGTATTTCTGTTTTGAATTTGTATATATTGCAAGACACTTGCATGTTTGCGTGAGATTTAAAACCTAACCTGATGCTATTTTCACCCCTTGATGTTTCCTGCAATAATTTAAACTGAAGGTACCTACCTTCACCTGGTCAGGTTACCTACGTGGTCCGGTTAATTATCGGTTTTTTCCATATTTTTACTTCGTATCCATTCATGCAATAGGTAATTTCTTCATGTTTATTAAAAGAGAAGAGAAGACATGGAAAGTTAGCGAAGGCAAATAAACGAGTTCACAAACAAACTTTGCACTTTTTTTCTTACGCCTCGCCCCTTACCTGAAAAACCATTTTTAAAAATATAGAAATAAGGTCCAAATTCTTTCTCCAACGAAATGCCACCCTCGTTTCTAATTAGCCTGAAAACGAAACTATTATTTACAGCTTGTATTTCAGACCCTAAGTCAGTAGCTTTACGGTAGTTTTTAGAATGTTGATGGTAGTTTTTGGTAGCTTTTTAGAGTGAGAGGTATAATAATAGAGGATACTCACCTCTCGTAGTGAAATTTCCAACGAGGTTTACTTTTTCATGCAAAGTACCTACTAAACACTTTGTAAAGTAGGAGGTAAGTACCTAAATAGAGGATTTGCCATGGAATTTCTGAAGATGGTTAGTCTAAATCTTGAGCAACTAGGTATCTCAAATACCTAAGTATATTATCTACAAACAGAGTAGGTACCTACCTAATTAGGTACCTACCTATCTGCAAATAAAGTAGGTAGGTAAGTAGGTAACTATCTACTAATAAATAAAAACAAAAGGTGTGTCTATCGAAACTATTCCTTGAAAGTCTAATTTGTGGTAAGTAAACCTATTTTCTTTGTGGACGGGTTTTTGTCTAAAGAGAGCCATGAGTCCGTTTGTCGATATTAACGAGACTTGATCGAGACGACTAATTTTTGTATGGGATTTGCGTAGTTTCCTGTCCGCACGATAAAGGCGCTGTAACAAATCCCATAGAAAAAAGAGACGTCATGATCACGTCTCGATACAATCGTCAATGGGACTCTGGGCTCAGGTGTTGACTTCGGTCTACTACATTTTTTTAACTTCAAGACCATTATTCCCCAAAGTAAGTAAAATAAGCAAGCACAAAACACAAAGTAGGTAATACAAATTACAGTACCTAACAATGTAAATATATTTTGGCACCATTTAGAAAGGGCTTCAGCGTCGACACAATAATTCAATAATACCTCATTACCCTCTGAAAACCCAATAAACCCCACTTCCGTCCATATTTCAGCTGACGCCAAATATCTCTATCCTCCGCCGCTTTCCCACTCACAGGAATATATATCCTCTTTCTCTGTCTACAAACAGTTATACCCGATTATGATAATATTCCCTCGAGCTGAATACAAATTGGTAGGTTTTATACAATGAGTTATTTAATGTGATAACTTCATGATCTTATTATGGAAATTTTAGTATCGTTTATACGATGTAATGAATTTATTATGGTGATATATTTTATAATATTGTAGGGAACCGTGTCGGGATATATTATATGTCATGTTACTGTGGATCTATAGTACGTATGTGTCACTTATGGGAATTTTATATGAAATTATTACGTAAAATAAATCATATAAGTATATTCTTTAGTATAATAATAATCATATTCTTTGCTTTTTGGAAGCTTAGTGTCGGTTTTTGCAATAGCTTAATAATTTCTACTTGTTTTTAAAACATGAATAGTTTTGAAACTTAAGTTAGATTCCCAAAGTCTCTCAAAACCTACACAATCGCGTGTGTCACTCAACAGCGAATTACGAAGATTTTTTCAAAGACCCAACTCAAATAGCCTTTACATTTGTTATGTAATGCCGTATCGCGTCTAAACGCTTGTTTTCACAGCTACAAAATGCACCCCCGAAAAATCTATATCTCCCTACCTCCCCCACCCTCGACACACTCCAGTTTTGGACTTTTTAACCCGAGATGGCTTAATTTCCTTCTCGCTACGATTATTTCTTTCTTAAAAAACTCCATTAGAATTGCTCGGCGGAGCATAGGGGGGGTACCCCCCTCCCCTCCCGGTTTGTCCCTCGAAATGTTTGGGGATTAGCATTTAGCAGGTTTGCGGACAATGCGTGGAAAGGAACGTTTTTTTTGCAAGTGCCGCGCACTCGCAAGTAGAAAGAAACGCTTTTGTCTTGAGTGGAGTCTCGGGATGACAAATTACGGTTTTTGGTTTGATACTTATAAACATGATTCAAGTTTTAAATATCATGTTGAATTTTTCACCGGTTTTTAGTACCTATCTACCCACCTAGGAATTATTTTTCGTAAGTAACGATAGAGTAACAACGTAACTAACAATAACCTCATGAAAACCTACTGAATATTAAAATACAAGTACAAAATAACAACATACAAATTATCGATATTTTTCGGGTGTAATACACTTATCCCCCAGCTATCTGACCCGGGCTGCCGGGTCAGACGTGGCACAATTAAATTTAATTAGTCGAATTCCGTCCGTCTGACTCAAGATCTATGCGCGAAATAATTAACCTGTCTTATAGAAATGGCTTAATTGAATCGCCGAATTCAAGAACCTGGGGTGTGGAATTATTTCATTAAGTTGTAGAAAACTGAGGCGGTTTTTAAGATAATTAAGTTGCTTTTTTGTACTTATCTTCAAAGGGTAACAAAATGCAAAGCCGTGATTTTTCAGTGAGCAAGGTTTTAAGGAGAATTTGCACATTTCTTTGCATAGTCAACTATCAATACCATATCCATTAAAATTACAATTAGCGCACATTAATAATGTACTTCTCTTAGTTATTTTTGAATATATATTTATTTTTATGCTTATTTTGTTTCATTATTTTAATAACATTTTAAATTTATAGTTCTTGCCTCTACATTGGGATATACTTGTGTCTCCACGGCCAATTGACACTTTCCTTTAGTGCGGTTGCGTTTTGCTTGCGTTGCGGCAGCGGCGCGCTGCGGAAACGCCGCAGGGTTCGGGCGGCTTTGTTAATTAACTGCCGCGAACTCACAATCGGGTCAGTAAACGAGGTACATTGGGAGCGAACTCGTTTTAGTTTACAACGTTCTCGTAGTAGTTAGTGGTATTTGACGATTACAAAAACTTCATGAGTTGGGTCAGGAATATCCCTGACTGTAAGACTGTTTGCGTTTTTATTTAATTTTTATTTATTTATTTGTTTTGGAAAATAAACAAGACCAAAGTTGTCTACGAAAAAGTGACACAAAGTGGAGTCTACGTAAGGTCTACGCCGCTACGCAGGGTCTACGAAAAATAGATATAAATATAACAATGTTGCATAGTACAATGACGTTAATCGTATAAACGAAATCGAAGTTTCTGATTCGTTTTCTTGCAAACGCTAATCTTATGCAAGCGACATAAGAGTTGGTTTTGTACGAAAATGAAAAAAAAAATCGATTTTCCTTTCCCGAGTAGGCCCCCAGGACAGGTCCCAAGGCTCGTAATTACAGTAGTTTTGGTTTTATAATTCATGTTGTTCATATATCAGCTTGCTACCCCGCTGTAAGCGATAAGGCCGCCGCCGATTGCACCACACTATTATATATTTAGTATTAATTAAGTTCTTGTTTTATTGTTTTATATATTGATGGTGCAATAAATTAATAATCTATTTATCTATGTTTATTTTACCGAAAGATCGTAGTATAATTAGTCCCCCGAGTCCGATTCACGATAGTATCGATACGTGATCGTGACGTCTCGTTTTTCCATAGTATTTGGTACAGCGCTTCTATCACGCAAATCCCATACAAAAATAGGACGTCACAATCACGTATCGATAGTATTGGCAAACGGACTCGGGGTGTATCTATCTACTCATTCATTATTATAGCTGCTGCCCGCAGCTTCGCACGCTCTTTTCCAAGATAGAAAGTTGCCTATGTCCGTCCCCGGGATACCATATCTCTATGCCGAATTTCATTAAGATCCGTTTAGGCGTGAAAAGGTAACAGACAGACAGACAGACAACCAGACTGACAGAGTTACCTTGGAATTTATTTATATTAGTATGGATTAGCGTAGCTTCAACCAAGTTTTAAATCTAAGGAGTTTTTATTATTATAGTCTATTTTCAAATAAAGTAATTAACATTCTTACGCAGAAGCTTGACGCAGAAGGTTGCGGGTTCGAATCCCGCCTTGGGACAAATGTTTGTACGATCTGCAAATATTTGTTCCGGGTGTTCTGGGTATTTTCTATATATAATAAAAAATATCTATCTATGTTATATATTGTATTAAGTTTATCAGTCATCTAGTACCCATAACACAAGCTCTGCTTACTTTGGGGCTAGATGAAGCTGTGTGGATTGTCCAGCATTATTTATTTATTTATTTATTTATTCTACGAAGCTGAAAAGAACCATTTCCCTCAGTGTACCTCAACCTCACGAGAAATTGCTCTGTCCGCGATTTTAAATCGCAATTTGCTTATTAAGGTGCAAAGTGAGGCAATCCACTTTTAATGAGCCCTTCCTGCCCTACTGAACTGAACTGAGCTACCAAGAGGCACCAGCTCTTTGTCAAATTCTACTTTGTCTTTGGATTATACAGTTTGTTTCGTCTTCGGGCAGAGATATTTTAGTCTTAAGGTAGTTTCAAGCACAACAGATTAAGTCCTTTCAACTTCTTGCCTACTAAGTTACCTGTGATAGGAATTCACTTCCTACTTTTCACACTTTTAACTTTTTTCAACAAACAGAATTATAATCAAATAATAAAAACAAATTAAACTACCTAGTATATACAATTGAAACAATTAAGCTAACTGCAGACTGTTGCAAACAATCAACAGGAAGCACAATAGAACACATATATTGTGATTTTTGTTGTACTATTTTCTAGAGTATAAACGGTTTAGGATTGGATATTATGTTCCTGTCATGTTGTCTCTACTGTCAAATAAATAATATGTAATCATCACCTAACATTATAAATAAGTATCTACCTACTATAGGCCTAAATGTTATAAGTTTCGCAGCCTTATCGCTGAGATACAATAACTTCCAAATTAAATTTTCACAAACTGAACAAAATTGGTAGTAAAAGTTTTACAATCTAATAAAATTACGATCTTATTTGATCGTAATTTTCTTTGTTTTGTTTAATCAAATTAGAACTACTATTTACAATCGAAACAATTGTGCTGACTGCAGACTGTTGCAAACAATCTACAGGTAGCTCAACTGACCATATGACCAGACGGAAGTGTCTGGCTGCTGGTAGGTTAATATGATGAACGTAACACAATTCACATTTTCATCAATCTTCTTAGACAAGAAAACTGGAACGAATTCCAACTCCAATCCACTTTGAACCCTAACGTTTCGCACTACGATTTAAATCTTATGTCTTGGCTTGCATGTGGCAAGTCGTGTGACATCAAAGCTCGTCGAGGAGTGAATGCCAATTGGTTTTAATCTTTTTTCTGGATCCTTCCTCGACGTAGAGTCTAAGAATACCAAAGAATATTTACATACACAGACGCTTAGACTAGACACAGTGGTTTTACAGGCCCTAAAACCTCGCCTGTGTGATGGAGGTACCTATACCACATTTCTGTGCTTTTATAAAAATTAATACATAAATAAATAAAAAAACTATATATTTTGTTACTGGAAAATAAACGTTTTATTTATTTACATAATAGTTTCTGGCAGCGGCTTCGCACGCGTTGTTTCTATGGGAACGCTTAAAGGTTATTTCTATCCCATGGAAACTGTTTTATGGGATATAAAGCAGCCTATGTTTGATTCCAGGCTTGGACTACATTTATGCAAAATTTCAGCCCGATCGGTTCAGTCGTTATGGCGTGAAGAGGACACAAACATCTATACATCCAAACATCCAAACTTTCGCACTTTTAATATTTATAAGTGCGAAAGTTTGGATGTTTAATATAATGTATTAGACAGAAAAGAAGAAAGAAAATAAATTTATTTGGACCCACAATACATAACACGACACATTACAATAATATACAGAAACATATTAGATTATAGTTTTTTTTTTAACAGTCTTTATTGACAAAGAAAATTACAATTCAATAATAAAAGCAAATTAGAACTAGTATTTACAATTGAAACAATTAAGCTAACTGCAGACTTTTGCAAACAATCTACAGGTAGCTCAACTGATCCATATTTATATATGGATATGACTATAATTAAAAAACAAGATTATAGTTAAAAAAACGAAAATAAAACAGATACTTTTATACAGTGTTACATAGGGGTACAAGTTGACAAAACATTGTCGGTTGCCTGCAATTTTCACATATATAACTAATCTATGATCAAATATTTTGTCAATGCGTTCTTTCCCTTGCTGAATAGATGTTCGTCGTTAATTAGTTAATTAAAGAGATGATCGGAGTAAGAACAAATGGTTGTTACTTATTTATGCTTGGAGATAGATACTTGGGTACCTTTTAAATTACGACTTGTGACGTGTCCAGGAGTCCTGTAAGGTCTAAAGAAATAAAGCCCTTGGAATTAGAATTTGAATTAGTCCTTGAAAGAAAATGTTTTATTGTCATTTAAACATAGAGTGCTGAAAACGCACAATGCGTGATGGAGCTGAAGCCTGGTACTGAAAGTGTTGAAAGCCCCCAGTGATATAAAATAATTTATAGGTAGTCGTCATTCTATCGAATCTTATTGAGAACAGCTCTCATTTTTCTTATCTACATCAACCGAAATTTCACCTCAAACCTAAATCCAATACCTACTTTAATCTCATACGTTTTAGGTCTAGTGTTCATTGTCAGAGCCACAGAATAAACAACAGTAAAAGTACGGGGAGAAATAATAAAATTATTACACAAACAAATTAGTGCTTTATACGAAAAAGTATAGGGTTTAATTTAATAAAAATTGCCTCAGGCGTCGAGTAGTGATGTAGTAAGAGCTACTTTCAGAGTTTTGGTTATTAGTCGTGAGCACTAAATTGTTGAGAATTTGGGATTTTAAAATTAAATTACTGTTTTAGGCGCGGTTTTGTTGCTTTTATTTGCAAATTTTCTGCGCGGTGTTTCATATTATTTTAATCAGCTTTCAGTTAAACTGCGTCTCAAAACTACATAGGTAGGTATATAAGTACCATAACACACGAACATACGAAGTTTTTCTTTAGTAGGCATTCAGTTCTAATTGTGAACTACATTTTGTATTATTATGTATGAATGAATGAAAATATTTTATTTACCTTAAAACTACTATACACAATACTAAATTAATTAATACTACCTAAGCCTTAATACTATGTTAATTTATACAACCTAAGTTACAAAATAAATTTACTTTGTGCGTAGCAGTGTTTAAGGAAATATGGCCTTCACTCAGCATTATGCTGGGTGCACACAGGTGTGTCCACCCAGTGCTGGTTTTCATGGTAGAATAGAGTCATTAAAAGCTCCTCTGAATAATAAGGTGTCTTATCGATCGATTGAGTCCAAAATCTAAGTTGAATGCCAAAAAAGTTAGCTCTATAGGTAAATTAGCCTCCAAGAAAGTCTAGAATCAGCTAAGCCCAGCCCTAGCAGAGGGTCGAAGCGTGTTAATAGTAGGCAGTTAGGGACCTTTGTAGTACGTGTGAAGTGAACACTAGTGCATACGACTCACTACTCCCACGACCAGACTACCTTGACCTTCTCCGCTCCCTTCACGACCTTCTAAAATGGATAAACACAGAGACATTACACGCGTAAAGAGAGCTCTCACTAATCTGGCCACAAGTCAATAGCCTATGCTCATATGACCAGGATACACTGACCTTCCATATCCCCCGCGTCTAAACCAAAATATTACAATCTGGGGGTACTTTTACGGTCTTTGATGGGTCTTCGGATTTTGGTGGAGAGTCAATAGCTTAAAGCAGCCAGGAGAAATTGACCCTGTTTGTTTACGAGTTGTGAAGTAAACAGAGGTCAGGGTTGTGTGGTTGTGTCGGTGAGCGAACGAGCCCGTGGGCAACAATAGTATGGGGAGTTGATGTTCTAATTTTATTTGGGTTTCGTATTAGGGGTCATGTATTGATTTGATTAGAGAAGTTCTGAAGACAATTTTGGATTTTTACCAATTTAAGTACACTTTCTTACCTATAATTTTATATCTGACCTATGCGATGGGTAGGTTCATCAAATAGGTGCATAAAACTACTACAGTACCATTATGTACACCAAATTAATGTTATACATTTTAACATCACGTATTTTCAAAATCTGTGCTCACGATTATGCAGTCAAAACATTTAAATTAAAATGTATAATTATCCCAGTGTGTTAGATTAAATGACACGTTACCCGACATGTAATAAAAGAGGGTGTGTTTTGTATTTATTACATTGTTACTATTAACCCCGAGGTAATTGTAGCACTGAACACCCATTAGAACACAGAGGTTCTCAATATTGGAGCCACTAAATAATAAATTGGTATTCTTGGTCCATATTACATCTATGCAGAGATATGAATCGTGGTGCATGCGAAATGGTTATAACTTATAGGGAATGGTATAAGCTTGTCATGACCTAAATATTGTTTTTGTTGATTTGTTATGTTTTCCTGTGCTGTTGGTGTGTGAACTTTAAAAAAATTTTATCTATCTATGACTCTCAACTTATTTGGTTCACACAGATTGACAGATATACAAAGGAAATATTGAAAGCTTAAAATATTCGGTTAAAGGAAGGTAGAATGTTTTTGAAGGCAGAACATAATGTACCTAAACCGTATTTATACCAGAAACTCGGGACATAAGCTATATACTAATATTATAAATTCGAAAGTAACTCTGTCAATCTGTCCGTCTGTTACCTTTTCACGCCTAAACGGCTAAACAGATCTCAATGAAATTTGGCAGGGAGGTAGATGGTATCCCGCAGGAGGACATAGGCTACTTGTTATCCCTGATAAGCGCGTGCGAAGCCGCGGGCAGAAGCTAGTAACTAATAAATACTCATTATTTATCACGGAAGGCGAAACTTAACACATTCACCAAAAGTGATATATTTTGGGTTGAATAAACTAACAAGCAATGTCTGACGACCCGGATTGATTGTCACAAAACTTGTACAAAATTAGGGTTGATCAAAGTTTGAGCATCAGGCTGCTGAGCGTCCAATGGATTATCCCATAATATTGTGACAGAAGCACAAAGCTTTACACCACCCTCAGAACCACCGAATTTGTATTGTGACTCCTCAATGAAGGTAAACGTAGCGATTCCAGTTCTGTTAAGAGTTTAGGGAGATTTTTTTCTTTCAATTTTATTAACATGATCTAAAGGTGTTGCTTTGAAATGAAAGGAGATGGGTTTCTTCCTTGTAAGGGGAAGTCTCTTCACGATCCATCAGTTTCAAAATATTGGTAGTATTTACCACTTATCTTAACTATTTTTTAAAAACAACATAGGTACCTATTGAAACAGATCGAAATAGCTTTGCAATCATAAGAAATTGGATGAACTGTCTTCGAACTCCCAAAATTTACTTTTTAACGAATTATTAGACACTACTAAATTTTTTTAATAATAATAAATATAATTTTAGTCAGTGAAAAATGCCTTTGAAGAATTTGTTGCCTCCCGTCCAGCTGATTTCTTCAAGAATGGCATCAATAAATAGCCACTGCGTAGGCAAAGATGCATCGATTGCATGGGTGATTACTTTGATTAATAGAAATTAAAAATGTAGATAAATAATTTAGTTATCTTTTTTCATAAAAAATGCTAATTTTATAGGTAAAGACCTAATTATATTAGTAGCGTTTAATAATTTCCACTTACGATTTCTGAAACACGGTTAATTTTAACATTTTCTAAGAAATCTTTAGAAATTCCCTCACAAAATTAATCTTAATTGTCGATTCAACAGAATCCAACACCATTTTTTGCTATTTCGATGACATAATTTGACTGCTACGTTTTCGTAGGCTACGTCTCGGAACAATTTGTTTGGATAGGCTACCGCAACGGAAGAAAAACATTCGGCAAATCTTTGAAGAGATTTTGGTGCCCAATTTTGCACTTCTGATTTTTTCGTGTTTTGTTAGGGAAGGAAGCGCCATGGCAAAAAAGTAAACGAAATATTGATTTGGCACCTTACTGAATCATTTAAAACCTTCCTAGACAATGAACGTGTAATTAAAAAAAAAAAAACAAATAGATAAAAGTCAATATTGATGATTAAGATATCTATTTTATAAAGTAGGTACCTACCTACTTTTTAACCATTTGATTTGCTTCAGTAACTCCAACCATGACACAACCGAATCTTCAAGGATTACCAGCCAAGTGCTTGAAACGAGATCCCGACTTATCAGCTTATCAACAAACCATCCCATACAGCTCGCAATAAAATTTCAATTACCTACCAAATTATAAGAGGTCTTTTGTTGGCGGATTAGCCGACGAAATGCGGAGGGCATACCATGCCTCCACCCCCAGTAATTGAAATAGCTCTGCACATTAGACGGAGTATAACCACCGGTGCATCCGGACCCTTCGCGCCCCCGGACCTAATAGCATTTCCCAACAATCCTTCAGATTTCGAGGTTTTAGTTAGACTGGTGAAGTTGGAACACCGTGCATTCTTGTAGGATTACAAGTTCGCGCCGACGCAATTAAGCAACCCCAATGATTGGATATTAATTTATTGGCGTGATACAGTAAAGTTTTCTTAATTGCTTAGCGAGTTGGCGGTTAAATTGATTAAAATTATTGATGCCGTAAATGACTCAAGAGTTGGCCTAAGAATTAAATAATTAGATTGATAGGCTAGTAGTACCATGAACGGGAATTTTCTTATTGGAAAGAATGAAGTTTCTTATAAAATATTCGTAAGCTTTCAATTTTACAAAGCCTTTGAAAGTATTCTAAAAAAGCTGTAAGAAAAATGACTGGCTTGGTTACTTTTGTTTTGTAGTATTTATTAAATTCTAGCTTCATAGACATTATCGTGATATTTTATTCGAAGGGTAGTTTCACACTAGTGACGAGCCGATGCGTGCGTCAACAACCCGAACACTTGGCGCGAACGTGTTCTGAATTCAAATGTGACGTTTACGACAAGATGGCCGACGCTCGTGCTAATGAATTGTGACACGAATTAACGCTAAGTAGGTTAGCTTACCTGTATTAATAAGGCAGTTAATTAGAGACGTTTTATTTTTAGAAAAAAATATTAGTATTAATTTTGGACACAACAGTGAACCTATCGACTTTATAGATGGAACGCCAATTCTAGACCATGAGGTTGAAACTTCAAAAAGTCCCATGTTTTTACATGGGACCGTTATCTACATAAATATATATGGATATGGATAAAAGAAACCTATTACGGTGTTGTAACTTTATCTCAATCCATACTATTATTATAAATTCGAAAGTAGCTCTCTACCTGTCTGTCTGTTACCTTTTCACGCCTAAACGGCTGAACGTATCTCAATGAAATTTGGCAGGGAGGTAAATGGTATCCTGGGGTACTTAGACTTAAAAAGCGTGTGCGAAGGCGCGGGCATCAGGTAGTACATTATAAATTATGTACATGCAGAATAAACTAACCAACTTAATTTTAATGTAAGTGAGACTAAATAAAAAAATAATAAATAATGCTGGACAATTCACACAGATTCACATTATAAGCCAGCATTATGGGTACTTGATAACTGGTATACTTAATACAATACACTACATATATAAACAGGTTTTTTATACATGTAAAACACATCTAGAACACCCGGATCTATCTGCAAACAGTACAAACATTTGTCCCGAGGCGGGAATCGAAACCGCAACCTCCTGCATCGCAGGCGGACCTTCGCCCGCCGCGCCACAAAGGTCATCAAGTCCTCTTTCTATCCGCCCTCCAAATTGTCTATCAAAAATATTTACCCCACAAACGGATCATTGAACTCCATAAGTCCATTGTTAGCTATCAAATTCCTCTATAATTAATGTAGCCCACTTTAGGCCATCACTGTAGCCCACTTTAGGCCATCACGGTCGGCCAACGGGCCAACGTCTTAGGGTAAAAGGGCCCACTTTTAGCCATCACTGTCAACTAGTGTTGGGAAGGTGTGGATCATTATAGACATAGCCGTTAGATTAACGTGTTATGTATTAACAAGACGATCTACTGTATGAGTCTTTCTGGCTGTCAATTTATTTTTTTAGGTCTTTTATTAAACAATTTGTTAGTGATTGTAACTACTTTAATCTTACTACTAACATTATGGCTTAATTTTAGAAGCCATCTGACAGATAGCTTCCTTAAAAAAATATAGGCTTGTTTATTTATTCGTGCATAAAAAACCGCTTGACATAAACAAAACGCGTTCAAACTCGTCTTGTCCTCCTCATCTTAATTGATAAAGGATCCTCCAACACTTAGAACAAAAGCTGCGCAGGAGTACACTAATCGCTGTTGACGTATTGAGTGTGGGCTTGTGTAATCCTCTTTACAATGCTAGTGTAACGTGATGCCTCCATTGAGTTTTTTTTAGATCCCTATTTGAAGAAAGGGCGGTGTGTTGGTATCAGGGAACTTTTGGTAAGGTATGGGTGTTTTATTTGTGAAGAAATGGCAGATGTACCGTTAGTATTCTTGCAAGGATGTGAATTCATTAATAGGTGAAATAAGGGTAGGTGCCGACAGGCCAAGAATGGTGGGGGAAACTCGTCTTTTTTCGTCGATGCTGGTTATGAAAATCGACGACTTTTTTCGTTTTTGCAAGTTTCCACCAGTTGAAGATGTAAAAAAGGTTATTGAGTCCCAAAAGATTGTTAAAAGTGCTGATAGACCAACTTTGAACACCATGAAATTACACAAGGAAGTGGAACCTTATTGTCCACATCTGTTATTCCAACTGTCAGCATTTTTGCAATTGTTATTACGATTATAAGTCGAAGACACATGAGCGAATAAGATTAACTAACTGTTCACATGAAGCTGTTTAAAAGTTGGCATAACAACTTTTGTTTGCAACAGTCTGCAGTTATCTTAATTGTTTCAATTGTAAATACTAGTCCTGATTTGTTTTTAATATAATTGTATTTTTTTTTGTTAATAAAGGCCATTGCCATTGATAAAAAACGTTTAAATGGATTAAATCTGGCATAGAGGACGTTCCCGATTCCCGGTTTGTGTCAAGAAAAATTGGTGAAAATTAAAACATTTGGTGGAATCGATAGATTAAGGCAATTGATTAAATCAACGGTACCTATGCTGGGGACAGACAGCTAAAAACCAAGTGCCTGGAGAAGTCTGGTGCAGGAGGTCCAGATCAACTTTGAGTCGCTGAGCCACGGCAATGGAGTAGATAGGTGACTCGTGTGTATGCGCCATTACAGCAACAATGGTTCAAACAGTGGTAAACGCTGTAACAATGTTCCACGCACCAATTATTTTATTTATCTTGTTGTAATTGAGGATGTGTTTAAGTGCGTTTAGCCTTTGTGTAGAAAGTGTGCTGTAAATTCTCTGATTGTACTCTCTACAATTGTAATGTCATGGGTTGGTACTTGGTTGTTCTCTACCAACAATAAAATTGAATTGTCACGGGCTGGCACCTGAGTAAGCGCGCGTGATAGCGAGACTGATCGTCTTTTGTTTTTTCTTATGCACATGATCAACGTACACTGTAATTCGTTTTTTGTGCCAGTTCAGCAAGTGTCTACCAAATCTTGTAGAAACAACCAATACATAGTATAGAGTCAAAACATACACAGTATATATGTCATGCACAGTAATAATACCTACATCATAACATCAGCAAAATAAGCCAGCTGATAGCGAGAGACTTTTTTTGTTATTGTTTTATTCATATGGATTTTTGGGAAGGTAATCATTTTTTGCGCCAGCTTTCGATAACCCAGCTTTATGTCATAGAAAAGATAGAAATCAGTATTTTGGAAAAACAAGGAAACATTAAAAAATGAGAAGCGATAGTTAAGGATCATAAGCGTTAACCGGTTGGTTCTGCGCCTGACCTCCCGGTCGTATGAGTCCGTCTATGCCATCAGATTATAAGACTGAGGGAATAGAGAGGGCACCTGTGTGTACGCACACAAATGTGCACTATAATATATCCCTTGCAGATGCCTAGTCTCCCCTGAGACGGGCCGCCGTAGCCGAAATTCGGCTAGGCCATCAGGGGCATCCTGCTTTCAAAAGTGTAAAGGTTGAAACCAATCTAGAACCATTATATCAATATCTACATACAAATAGCTACGCACGCGCTATCTGGAATTTCATTCGTCTGAGGTTTCTACGTTGTGATTCTGCGACGATGCGGACTTATTGAAGCAATTGGTTTGATAAGATAAGATATATACATTTATTTACCCAAAAAGACAAGGACATAAACAAGAAAAAAGTGCATACAGTAATATTATTATGAAGAAGTAAGACTAATAATAATATACTTATCAATTAGCAGAATTTCTCAATCGATCCTTCGTGCAAACTTTTGAATCTAATTAAGGTATTTTAACATAGGTACCCTTCTAAACTCATTCGTGCACCAAACAAATAGTTTCGTTTCGTCGTTCGCAATTTATAATAGAGGAACCCAAAAAGCTTTGAATTGAATAGGTCTTCGTATTACGATTGTCCATTGTCTGCGAATTCGATCTGTATTCGATTACCCCAGCTTATGGAAAGCTTTGTTTTTTAGTAACCCAATAGCTTTGGTTTTAGAATTTTCAGAATTTAAAAATTGATTTAATTGAGTATAAAGAAATCCATACTTAAATTAATAGTTTTAATAATTTCCAAAGGACTTCCAAAGCACTCGCAGTGCCTTCAGTTATTCCGTGACCATGGCACATGAAACTGTGCCGAAATATTGGAAAGCTCAAACCTCATTTCATGGTAAATATCCCGTTGAAAATTACTTTAGAATTTCCAAAGGAGGTCTTGATATCATTATGTTGAGTGTTTTTTTGTAGAATTATCTACAAAAAACACTCAAAAAAAAAACTGGATAATTCACACACCATCCTGCCCACTTTGACTCTAAATAGTCGAACACTACTAAAGTAGGTCCAATTTAATATTAAATTAAAAAAGAAAGAAAACGTATTGTCTACATTCAAGATAACCCAATGCCTACAAATATATCATAGCTGCATCTTTTGTTTAACATAAACACATTACAATAAATAAATAATGCTGGACAATTCCCACAGCATAATCCAGCCCCAAGCTAAACAGAGGTACAATCTAGTAAAAGTTTGAGAACAAAAAACAAGACAATCAGAATAAAGCGTTTAGTCCGTTTTCGCAATTGTAGTTTCACAATTGACTGTGAAAAAAGAATTATTTTTCACTGTTTCGTAATTAACTGTCAAACAAGAAATTCTTTTCTGTTTTCGCAATCAAGTTTCACAATTGACTGTGAAAAAAGAATTATTTTTCACTGTTTCGTAATTAACTGTCAAACAAGAAATTCTTTTCTGTTTTCGCAATCAAGTTTCACAATTGACTGTGAAAAAAGAATTATTTTTCACTGTTTCGTAATTAACCCCTCAGGGTGACAACGACAACTTCCTAAAATGACAACTTCCGAAAACGACAACTTCCGAAGGCGACAACTTTTTAGAATGTCAACTTTCAAAAACGACAACTTCCGAAAACGACAACTTCCGAAGACGACAACTTTTTAGAATGTCAACTTTCAAAAACGACAACTTCCGAAAACGACAACTTTTTTAGAATGTCAACTTTCAAAAACGACAACATCTTAAATGGAAGTTGTCGTTCTCACCCTGAGGGTAATTAACTTCAACAACTAGGACCATGCTAGGAACGTAACGGACAAGTACTATTTGCAATGAAACGTACCTCTATATTATGACTTTGCCCACCAGACCATTCCGTAACCGGTTCATAATTTTCACATATCTGACACATACGTTCCTAGCACGGTCCATAAGTATCGATCTCCGAAAGTGAATTGGAAGAAATAAAAATATGAAAATGGTAAATAATTCCCTTTATTTTTCTCGAAATAGAAAAACCTCTTTTACATTAAAAATAAATTCTAATTCTTACATACTTAACAAAAAATATACTTTTTACTTTAAAATAATACTTCTGAGCTTATTTAATAACTAAATGGAGCAATGATCTCCACACAGTGCCCGACCGTAATCTCGTTATTACATAATTCTGCTATTGTTTTTTTAATCTCTTCATCGATTTCCTGATAATTTTTATTTATTTTCATAGCAGGTTTAAAATTACGAAGCTTAGTTTCTTTTTCTAAAACTTCCAGTATTTGTGCCAGATTAAAGTTTTGAAGTAGAAGGAGGTTAGTTTAGGACCTCAAGTAATTTATTTACCAAGGAGTTCAATAGTGCGACTAATTCTTGTTTCGTAATTAATTGTGAAAAAAGAAAATGGATATGTTTTTAGTAATTAACTACGAAAGGAGAAAAATATTCGATTGCGAAAACAGAAAAGAATTTCTTGTTTGACAGTTAATTACGAAACAGTGAAAAATAATTCTTTTTTCACAGTCAATTGTGAAACTACAATTGCGAAAACGGACTAAACGGAATAAAGATATACTTAAATCAGGGTTAGCACTTTTAAATTAAATCCCTCGGGAGAGTGGGTGTCGCATAATTAAACTAATTGCCGCCGGGTTTTTTGTAAATTAACCAATGTTTGTGTTTTGTTGCAGGTTTCCCACAAATCAAATCACCGTACAGTCCCAGTTCACACCAACAGCAGCTATCAGGTGGGTTTTCATAAAAATTACCGAAAAATATATTTATGTAAGGTACCTTTTAGGCATTTTGTTTGGCTTGTTACTAGCAGAAGGATAGGGTTAGTATGCTCAGGTAGGTACAGTTGTAGGTATTATAAATTCTTGGTTTTCGCCTAAACTGAAAAATAAATTTAAAAGGTATCTACTTGAAATTGTCAAAAATCTTACGTAACTCTAACAGGTTTTGTGTAACTTATTTTAATAATAAATAATTAGCTATTTTAAAATCTTTGTTTTGTTATTTTTTCTATTAGGTATAGCAAAATGAGTTCTCAGCCTGCTATTTATTATAGGTTGAAAAATCTATGCTTATCGCATACTATCTCCGAAATCTTAATGTCGAAGACCCAGACAGTTCAATACACTCAAATCGATAAAGCATACGAAAACCAACTACAATACATTTGCTTCTGATTTAGGAAAGTGGCCAAGAGGGGCAACTCCCTTTGTCTCAGTAATAAATCCGCCAAACCAAGCTCAGCCAATGCTGACAACTCTATTTCAAAAGTCAACTCTATTTTGTTGTCGGGAGAGTTTCTTAAGGGCGCGCGTACAATTTTTCAGAACAGGGAAACAATGCAAGAAATTCAACTTTAGAACACTCCAAATGGAGTTATACTCAAACCACCTAAATATATTGATTTGTTTTTTTGAGGAATCATTAAGAGTTTCCATACTCGCTCGCATTTTTTTTACGTGAGGAAGTCTGAGATTCGTCTCTTTTCAGTCAAAAGTCATGGCATGCTCATATAAAATAGTGCGGTGTGCGAGTATGTTTGTTCTGCCCGCGCAATCCATGAAAAGCCCCACACAAAACCACCTGACTGGATCCCCGACCGGCAGCCATTTGTAAAAATTACCTCCGCCGCCATTTCTGCGCGGGAATTTCATATTTAGAATACCGCGGGGTGGTATTCGCTGTAGATTTGACATTTCATCATGGCGCTTATTGTTTCTAAAACAATGTGTGTTGGCCTTGCGATGGTATTGTTTAGAAGGCGCCATTTTTTATTTTAAATTGGGGTGGCGTTTCGTTTTACCTACTGAAAAGGTGGCTGAACCGCTATTGGTGGTTTGACCCCTAATTTATGGCATATTATGACGGTCCACCAGTAAAACCGGTGTAGTAATACAAATAATATGAATTTGACTGTGTAACAGAGACGTCTGTCTTAATTGATTATAACAAAACCACAACAGATTCACTTTGACAGGCTACAAATTGGAATCACTTGATTGAAAGTGATATGATCACGTCTTGCTACCAAGGTAAGTTGTTATTGAGACACATTAAGAGAAGTTATATTAGATAACATTTAATTTCAAAGTACTTGAGTAGGTATACCTCTAGACGCTTAATTTTTAAAAGCAATAAGTAAATTCCTGATTATTTTAAAATCTCGTTAAACGTAGATCGATATTACGTAGGTTAGTAAAGTTATTCTTATAATTATTTATATTAGTGTTTTTCGATGTGTAAAGTATTTTAACTAAAAGAGACAAATTAGGTACACCTAGTATTTAACCTTATATTAATTTCCTTAAAATCTTAGTCTTTTTTATTATATTACTTTGTCATAATCTATTAAACATAAGTATCTACCATAACCACGCCCAAAATTATGAATACAGGCTGTTTTATTTACTGGGACAGTTCCTATTCTCACACGTAAGAGATACCTACAGGAAAATTAGAAAACCTTTGCAAGGATCTAATCCATAAATACTTTGCAACAAAGGAAATAACGGAAGTGATTATCATTTTTGAGTTTATACTCTAAAATAATAATCGCTTCCGTTACCCCGCGGAAGGCGGAATGTAAGCGCCACAACGTTCTCGATTACCCGAAACTTTTGGAAACTTTTTTGTAACAAGCAACACCAAAGACGAGTAGCGCCAGTCAAAATTGACACTTTCAACTCCAAGGAAAATCCAATCTTATACTCTCCAGCAATAGAACATGAATTACCATGGCAATGTTTTATATGACAGAATAAAATTTCCCGATGACAGCGTAAACTTCCAAGGAAATTTCACTTCTATTTTATTGAGCTAAGAGAGATTTTTGGATGGGGCCGGGAGAAGGTGTCAAATGTCACAGAAACCGCTGTTTTCCCGCGCTAAGTGGCGGCAAGTTGTAATAACATGTAGTATATTAGTGGTGATTGGGTGTTAGGTTTCAGCGGTAAATTAATTTGGATACAAGCTATTCATAGGTGTTTTGACAACGGATTTTGTTACTTTTGCTGGATTGGGTTTCCAAAGGACGGGATTTTTATTTTTTTGCCTAGTTTTAAGGACAAGAAATGTTAGAAGAAAACAAACTTACGTATTATATCTGGAAATTAAGAATTACCTACTTATTTACATTTCGTAAAAGCTACACTTTGAAAAACTCCATTCAGAGTTCTTTTTTTAAAGTTATTATTACTGCTCATGAGAAAGTACCTATACTTTAAGTGGTTCATAATTTTTTTATTGTAAATTGTTTTTATTTGATTTAAGTGTGCAATAAAGCATTTTCTATCTATCTATACAGTAAATAATGATGTTTTTATAGCTGTTAGGTACTCGTTGACCACTTACCCAGGTATTTCTTACTAGGTCAACAAAACCAATTTTCTTTGCAGTGTAGATATCAAATGGCAAAATAAGCGAGACAAAGTGGCAACACTTCATTAAGTTGTATCGCGAGTAGTCAACACTGAGTGGCGACTAATTGTGCGTGTCGGGTTGCCAGTGAGAAGTAACATGTGGCTGAATGTTTCCAACTTTCCACTATTTATTACGTACTTCGTCATTGAATGGACCAAAAAAAGAATAACAATATTTTACTATTTTATACATGTCAAAGAGATAACATGTCTGGCAATGATCTGGTTTAATTTATATATTTTTCTCCAATTCATAGAATCGCGAAACAAATTAAATTCGTTTTCACAATAACGTTTTACGATTACCCACCCCCACCCCTCAGGCCACTGATCGCTTAATGATTAACCTACAAAAAATTTCAACCTTACAGCTTCCATAATAAAGCTCTTATTTCGCAGACACAAGAACCTCCAAATATTTTCAACCTTATCGTTCTATGAATAGAGTTTTTGAGAATAAGTTCTAAAAGTCGATTGGCAATTATAATAAGAACCGTGTTGTGTTCTAAGTACCAGCTGATTATGGGTCTTGGCTGTTGGTAATTACTTGAGACGTGTACTTGATTATGACGTCATTGCAAAATTTTGTGATGACAAAAGAATAATTTTAATGTTTTGAACCAGCGGGTTCTACCTATCTTCCAAATTGTTATTAGCTTCTATTTTAGGTTTTGCAAGTACCTATTGATTTCGAATAGGTACCTATACCTACATTAAAGTTTAGCAGCTACTTTTAGCTTTTCACTTCTTCGGGTAGGTATACTGGAAAAAAAAAATAATCATGAAGAAAATCAATTAGCTCTTTATTATTTACAACCGTAGCTTCACACGCGATATTTTGAAATAAAACGTCGATTGGTCTCGAACTACCTGTGTATAAAATTCCAACGCAATCCGTTCAGTAGTTTTGGCTTTAAGAGGTAACAAACTGTAGATTAAAGTTTGAGTTTTCTATGAGCTTATATTGTAAGCCTAAATAAATTAACGTTGTTTGATTGTTTGATCGACTGCGCAGGTTCTTGTGCCTTTGCTAATAATGAGGTAGGTAAATAGCATCGAGCACATACCTAATAGAGAGGATGTCATTTCCTTGGTTTAGACAACAATTCCGCCAAATCACTGCGGCGACCACTGCGCTCCGATTGGCCGACTTAAAGTCAAGCACCACACTCGTGTTGGCCAAGCAAATATTTTTATTGATAACGATAGTCAATGTTTATAAACTATGAGCGTCGCGAAAATTATTAACGTCAATAATAGTGAATTTATGATTTTAAAAAAGCAAACATATCAAATACCTGTATAACTACAAGTGTGCAATTGTTATGTTAAAAAATAAATAAATAAATATATAAATAAATGTTAGATAGAAAGAATGACATATAAAGGAAGTTACCATTTATAAGAATCGCGGGAGTACATAGGGTATCTGTATCAACGTTATGAACAATATTTCAATAATTGAAAATAAAAAAAACGTAAAAAAAAAAAAAAAAAAAATTACACGTTTTCATTTTTTTGGCGATTAAATAATATCCAAAATACCGGAGTTTTTTATAAAAGTTACATTGGTCAAATAATTTAATTACTTCTTGTTATATCGGGAGTATCGACACATTATTTTATTATGTCAGCACAACACTATATAGCGAGTGAGAGTTGGCATTGTATAAGTGAAAAAACACTGATCAGTTTCGGAATTCGTAAGACCACATTTCCTCTCTATTTTCCATCGAGCATTACTGGGGTATATGCTCGAGCATATCGTTCACTTGGTGGTAAAAACAACTCTTGCTTGGTACAATAACTAAAAGACTTTTTAACCAAAGTTCTATTTTCTTGATGTAGAGGATTCGAACATAAATAATAAATAAATAATGCTGGACAATCCACAAAGCATCACCTAGCCCCAAGCTAACCAGAGCTTATGTTATGGGTACTAGATGACTGATAAACTTAATACAATAACAATACATTACATAAATAGATATTTTTTATTATACCCAGAACACAATATGTTATACAATACCAACTCTCGGTAGAAAATACCCAGAACACCCGGAACAAATATTTACAGATCGTACAAACTTTTGTCCCAAGGAGGGAATCGAACCCGCAACCTCCTGCGTCGCAGGCGAACCTTGGCCCACCGCGCCACATCGGTCGTCTAAAATACTTTTTATGTTTGAAATATCACGACTGATAAATAGTTCTCTCCGTACTAAGTATTATAATGTAATTGCATTAGTTAATTTTAACAATGGTGTCAATCCATATGTCATTTAAACTTAACTATATTAACAGCACTTAAATTAATTGACATCAATAAATATCAAAATAATTAAACCGTATACCGATCATAAGGTAAAGCGGTAACCGGACTAGTAAACGGAAGGTAGTTGACTACAGTAGCCAATGCCTAACTAGCTGTTACAGTGTCCGCCCCGCCCAAACCGCCCGCCCGCCCTGACACAGTAAAGTGGATACAGTAGGAGAAGTACTGATCTGATTTAGATTCGCCAAAAGAGGCGTTTCCTTCGAAGAAAAAAATCCTATTAACCTGAAAACTCAATAGATGGCCGGGATCTTTTGCGGAGAGGAGAGAATTTCATGTACACACACATACACTATACACTATGCGCGGTTCATTCATGCCGTTTTAATTTGACAGACCCACACCAAAGCGCCCTCTTTTCAGTCTGGACGAATTATTTACGAATTATTTTAATAGAAAACGCCACATCTATTGTACCGCAGCGAATGCCATAAACATTGAGAAGGTTTTTCGCACCAGTGAGTCTTTACTTTAGTTTAGTATATGGGCAATGCTAAGTATTTACTTAAAACTGAACTCACACGGCCTTACAATACTTAAACTAGTTTACTCGTTGTGCGCAAGCGCCAGCACCTCTGCAATGACATACCCGATTCCTGAGGCATGAATTATTATGCCGGTAGCATTTTTTCTCTAAAATAAAAATCAATTCTATTCACTGGACTCAAATTGGGTATCCCTAAACTTATATTTTCATTGCTTCAATGTTCTTCACCTACTGCAGCTCTACACACTGTGCCAATCACAAGGAAATAGTATAACAAACCATTATATTTTCACGCCCGAATGCGCATGTCCGTTCGGCTGTATCGGTAACGATAAGGTTTTTCCTTCAACACCTCCGATGTGTTACAATATTCTTTGCGAGATCCGTTTGTTTCTGACTCAATGGTCATGCAGTATCTACCTATTAATAGAACGCGACCATGTTTTGCATTTCTGATTTCTGTAGTATAAAGGTACCTTTATACTACAGAAATCAGGTTAGAAATTAGGTTTTAAGATTTCAGACGACCGATGTGGCAAAGCGGGCGAAGGTCCGCCTGCGACGCAGAAGGCAGCAGGTTCGATTCCCGCCTTGGGACAAATGTTCGTACGATCTGCAAATATCTGTTCCGGGTGTTCAGGGTATTTTCTATGTATAATAAAAAAATATATATCTATGTAATGTAATCGATTAAGTTTATCTGTCATCTAGTACCATAACACAAGCTCTGCTTAGCTTGGGGCTAGATCATGAATTGATGAGGTGTGGACAGAGCAGAAAAAATGTTTCTTTAAAGAATTTATAAAATTTGCTTACTGAGAACTTAAATTAACACTAGACTAAGCCGAAAGGCTTAGTCTTAAATAATATTGGATAGATGATTACCTAATTAATTAGTTGTAAAAAAGAATTCAGAATAATTACTTATTCTGATTTCTTATTATTACTTTACAGTAATCATCAAAGTTATGGATAATAATAAATCCAAAATAAGGAAATTTCTCAAAAATTCTCGCAGGCCTTTTTCAGACTTTTGTACGCCATAAATGATGTATTGATAGAAATCGTAGAAATTCTATTGAAGTAATAAATGAGTACTAATACTTACATATACCACGCTAAAAATCACCGCAACGCCACTAGGTATATTCTTACGTCCTTACCTACCCTCAGTCTCAACAATATCGTTTTCAAAAATGCAGCCCCCACACCCTAACGAGCCCCAAGGGGCATTTCCCCCGAAAATGATTTCTCAGAGGCTGGTAACACTGTTATGCCGTTTAGCTCGTTAAATAGATGGCAATGTTATAATTTTAACGGGAAATTCATGGCTTTTAGACGTAAATTTGAGATTGGTACAGCTAAATAGTTCGATTCCATGTTATTTATATGATTATTTATGAATATCAAGTCAACAATGTTAGCATCTTTGTTACAAAAATAAATAAATAATGCTGGACAATCCACACAGCATCATCTAGCCCCAAGCTAAGCAGAGCTTGTGTTATGGGTACTAGATAACTGATATACATAATATAATGCACGACTTATGTATAGATATGTTTTATTATACATACAAAAATACTACACACCCGGAACCTGGATCTGCAGATCGTACCTACATTTGTCCAGAGGCGGGAATCGAACCCGCAACCTGCTGCATCGCAAGCGGACCTTCGCCCGGCGCGCTACAGAGGTCGTGTTCACATGTTGCCTTAGTTCTGTTAAAATCTATTGAAACTAAGTTTTAATATGAAACGTCTTTGCGTTACAGACTACTAGTTTCAGCCTGCGGCTTCACACGCGTTGTTTCAGTGGAAGTGTTTAAAGGTTATTTCTATCCCATGGGAACTAATTTATGGGAATAAGAGTTGACTATGTTTGATTCCAGGCTTAAAACTCTGTATGCAAAATTCCAGCCCCATCCGTTCAGTAATTTCGGCGTGAAGAGGTATCAAACATTCATCCATACATCCAAACTTTCGCATTTATAATATAATGTAATGAGATGTGATGAATACAAAATAACTACGTAATACTACATCTATTTATAATGATGTCACGAGTTTTTGAACGATGAAATTTATTTTAGCGGCTGAGCGTCATCCAGGCTTATGTCTCAATTTCTGCGGTCTATTTGGGCTAATTGGTACCTATTGGAGCCGTTGTGTAACTAAGTTTTCAAGTGTAGTAATTAAGCCTAGGTACTAAAATTTAGGAGGTTTGCCTAACAAATAGATATGTTCATTTAATATAGGCATTATGAACGACCGAAATTGTTAAACATTTAGCAGGTTCGGATAACCTTAACGTTGCACCATTCTGAAAGGCAACCTGTTCAGTATTATTTAAGCCATGATCGATCAGTCATCGATCTATTGCTTCAGTAACCCTTTTGCCTTACAAAATCATTACTCAAGCATTGATCGATGACTGAGCATGGTTATAATACGGGTCACTTGTTTTCACAAGTTTCACGTTAGGTACTGTCAAAACAGTTTTGTTATTTTTAATGGGTACCTTCACAAACCACATGTTCAAATTACGCACCAATGCTTAAACAATACATTCATTAATACTTGTAGGTCTTGATGATTGCATAAATGCTTCGTTATCTGATAATGATAAGTAATTTAAGACAGGTGTACAGCCTCTGTATTACTTACTAATGGAGTATTGTATATTATACAAGTTTTGTTTTTGGACGATAGATGGGGTGATTCAATATTTGCTTTCACACAATGTTCTTAATTATCGTATCGGATAAGCGACTATTTAAAATACTAAATAATTAAAGTGTTCTAGGCACACCAGTAGGTATTTGAATTTGCATCAAACCCAACTTTGACTATTTTATACGTATGGAGCCCGTATTTAAGGCCCGTATTTAAGCTTGCTCAGTCATAGATCTATGCTTGAGTGACATTTATGCCATAGAAAAGCGTTACTCAAGCATAGATCGTTGATTGAGCAAGCTTTCATAATACGGGCCTAAATGTGTCCAAAAGTGGCTTATTCTGATTTAGTTTCGTACGATACGATAATTATAGTACATATACCCATGTATATCACCTGTGATAATTAGAATTTTAAGTCCATAAAATAGCAATTTTCTTTTTACTTTCATGGTTATAATTTAAATCTTTATTTCTATTTTATTTTTTATTTTTTTTTATTTATGTTTTTGTTTGAGAAACCTCAATCATTATTTTTAGTATTTATGTTTTTCCTTGAGAAAACTAGTCACTTCAGTTAGGCATTCCGTTAATGGTCACGGCGCATGTAACCTATGGAGACCAACGGGAAGTAAACTGCCGTTGGTCCCCACTGGGGACGAAACGTGGGGACGAGCGGGAATAACCCAAATTAATAGGAAAGGTCAAAACAAATCATAGTTAGTCTATCCCTATGTTATTGTAATAACGCGTGGACAGAGTATACTTCCGAAATCTGAAGCTTACTCCAGTGTATCATTCACCTCTGAGCACAAAACCAGATGCAAACCAAGATATCTTACAAAGACTGTAGTGTACTAAGGTAGGCCTTTTGTTTGGATATTTGCTCGTTTTTTATTCACACCTGCGTCTGTGGGAACACAGGTAATGTGATATCTACGAATAATAAGGTGAAGGTTTGGGTTTTAGCACGCGTTTTGCGCCATCTTTTGGAGGAGTAAAAAAACTACTAGGAATAATTTGTGAGATTATGAGGATTTGTACCCACAAAAATTTTACTTTTTTATAAATAAAATTAATTTACGAATTTTACTCGTCAATAACTAGAACCTATGAGTACTAAAATTATTGGCTGCATTTAATTAGGGATATTCTTTGACAGTGCAGGCAGAAGCTGGATGCGGCAAGTTGAAGACAGGGCGCTATAATGGCGCTCATTAGTAGAGTAGAGGCCTATGTCCAGAAGTGGACTAGTATAGGTTGATGATGATAATGATTGTATAAAAGTGCCTTTATTAAGTAAACTTATTAAGAAACTTGAACTTCCTATAATTTATTTGATTGTTTATGAAGAGTTTTATCAAAAGTACATACATATATGAATACTTTTTTAACTTTTTACTTTAAATACGTGATTATTTATCTTGATCTGAAAAAACACTCAACAGCATTAATTTGGTTACGAATGCTGTTGAGTGTTTTTTTATCAGCATAATATATTAATAAACATAATTAAGTAAGTTAAGTACCTTTATATAATTACCTACAATTGCCATTTTGTGTTAATAATGGTAGTGCTTCGCTTCTCTGTCTGATATTGTATTTTTATTTGTTTCATGTATCCGTAGCGGTTCGACAGTTTTATTCAGGTAATGTACTATTTTTAATGTTACTTTCAGCTCTTTTTGGATGAGATTTCAGTTTGTTTTGGCATGCGCCTATAATTTCAGTAAGCAAGGACTTTTTGGCATGAATTTTATTTCGAGCAAGTTGCTCACAAACAAAATTAATTAAATGATTTTGTACGTTGAGTCAACCATGAACATGGTTGATCATTGACAGTATTCAAACTACTTATATCTACGGCTAAAGCACCTAAACGCCTTTGGAAGGTCGACTATGTTCTAATATAGCCGCAAAAAATGTAAAGCTACAGAAATTGATTCTGTGACATAGTATACCTACCTAATTAGACTGAATTAGTTAGAGCTTAGGCCCACTGATTGGACATATTTTCTTAAACTAGGCGAGGAAATGATAATATATTCGAAATTTTCAATATTTTATTTCAAGTCCTAAACAAACACCAACGCAGCCTTAACCACATTTCCCGGTGTCGCGAATTCGCAAATCAAATAGTCAAGTGTGCGCCTTCCTCAATTGGCCTGACGCGAAAATTGCCAATTTCTTGTGCGCACGCCTTAATTGCGCGTCTCGACGTATTCCTTACGAGGTTTCTTTCTAATTTCACTCGGAATTTAACTCCAAGCTATTTTATTTGCGTTAGATTTTAGGTAAATGGAATTGAGGAGGACTTTTCTACTTATCGATCAAATAAGTAATTAATTTAAATTTCGGATGTAGTCGCACACACAGCTACTTAATGGAAAATAGATTTTTTACTAGCAATAAGTAATTATTGGCCAGGTTACTATCACAGCTGGGCATAGGCCTCCCCCATAAGATGCCACAAATAGCAGTCCTGAGCCACCTTCATCCATCGATTCCTGCGACTACTACAATGCTTTTGGCATAGTATTGGTTGAATTGAAATCCTACCACACAATGAACCAATTACAAATATGAAAGCGTTTATAACAAGTGTATAAACTCCAACGCAAAACTACAAATAAAATTTATCCATATACAAAATATTGGGCCAATCTCACTGAGTGTGACGAAATTGGCAATCTTTGGCCCATTTACTCCGACGAGAGAATTAGATTTGTTTGCGAGCGCTCCGGGCCAATCTGCATATGTGGAAAACGTTGGTAAAACGTGACTTTGGTAGAGATGTCAAAATAATTGGCCATTATAAGAAATGGGACGAGCTGAATTGAGATTTTTGGGACAAGATAAGACTAAAGCATGTTTGGAGATTTTGCAAAAAAAAAATGCTTATTTCACTTAACACTTAACTAATTTTGTACATTTTCTGGTTGCGCCAACTTTAAGGGAATAAGTAGAAACCTAGATATATTTTTCCTTTTGTTTTTTACAACTAAGATAAGCAGCTCTGAAATGTGAACTTTATATGGATGTAAATGTAATTACAAACGTAGGTATGCATGTATGTTTGTGGCAGGTTATGTGATGAAAGAGCCAGACCACTATCCTTAATTATGCGACTAAAATACGTTTTTACTAAAATTATTTATTTTTCAACGATCTGGTAGAGCATGATTAAAAACTAAAATGTTTGCTATGTACTCGTATGCCAGACTCAAACTAAAGAAAAATAAAAAAAAATCGATCATTTGGTACGAAACAACCTGACGAATTGGTAATTAATATATTCACACAATCGATATCGTTCGTTCGGAAATATCGAAGTCTCAGATTCGGGAATCGGGACCCAGACCTAACGCGTTTGAGATTTGAAAACAGTTCTTTATTTGAAAACTGAAGACAAACTGCAGTTCTCGACGTAACAATATTTACGCTTCAGCATTTTGTTCGTCTGTAAGTGGCGGTTCTCGTCACGAGTACGCAACTTCCCCCCTTCTGCTCAAATTATACCCCAACGACATTCAAAACCCAACCTTATATTTCAACAACAAAGAGACCAAAGTCTTTTAAACAGAACTGTAAAATAATCGCTGAAATTGCTAGGGAATTTTAAAGCTTTGGTGTGGGGTAGTAAGGTTGGCTTTCGAGTGTGAGGTGAGGTCGTGTAATGGCATACATTATTGGTTCGTAGCCGACTCGTAGCACTGCTACGATAATATTGTAGAGGGAAATGGTTTTCGAGTGGAAATTATGAGGAAATCTTAGACTTTTGAGGTTAGGTTCTTAGGCGACATCTTAACTTGCGACAGGAATGCGTTCTTTTTATCGCACTATTGTGCGTTGCGGTTATTTTTTTGAATAAAATGTTTGCTGAGAACGTGTTCCATAAATTTTTAGAATTCTATAAGATTTTAATGAAATCGCACAATTGTACGCGTCGAGTAGAACTAATCGGTCGTTTCGATCTATACGAACGTACCAAATAAAAAAAAAACAATTTGTTACGTTCGTATACATTGTCAAAGTGGCCGTGGTGGTCGTGGCGTAAGAATCGACCTCTACTCTCAACTCTCGTGGACATCCATTCATCATTCATTCATTAAATTTGTCGCCTCTTACGATGTCGTAATGGAGTCTACCAAGTTTTAAGTTACAAATAAATAAAAAAATAAAATAAAATAAAAAGGAGTTTATTCATCAAAACTATAACTAAGTTATAAATGAGACTTATAAGTACTTACTACTTACTCTTATAGTACTTACTTAATCTTATAAGTAGTACTAAGGATAGATAATAAACAAAGAATATCTTTGAAGTAAGATCATTTAAAGAAAGTACTTATGGTGATATGATAATGATGAAAAGGACTCAGCATCGCTGATATGATTTGCAAATCAAATCATTTATTGTAAGTAAATGATTTACATAATGAGCTAAGGTAAACACACATTTTTACAATGTCTTTAGGTACATTATATACACAACTTATGAAAGTAGCCTGCTGTAGATGTCTGTCCCCGGGATACCGTCTATCTCCATGCCATATTTCATTAAGGTTTGTTTAGCCGTTTAGGCGTGAGAAGGACAGACAGAGTTACGTTCAATTTATAATATTATTAGTATGGATAATACTTGACGAGAAACTGATAAAACCAAACTTTAGCCTAACATAGAGTTAACCATTGTTATTGTGTATTTATTGTTCAATAAATATTTTAATTTCATTTCATTTTATTCTGAGTTTGGTGGAGGCATGTTCACCAGTGGAAATATTTATGTTGATAAGGAAGATCGTCGATAAACTTATTAGGTGTGCTGCCAAAATATCCGTTTACTTAAACCAGTTATTTTTATTTTAATGATTTCACGATTTTAAATAAAAAGTAACATTTTAAATGAAAATTTGAAGACGACAGTCACCAAAACTGTAGTTGTGACATTAAAGAAAATCGAAAAATAATGGTTGAGATAAATTACTACCTACCTTTAAACAAAATACATAATAGGTAGGTATCTACTAAATTGATGGCCTGTAATCTCTCTGACAGGAAACAGAAAGCAATGCTTAAGTCGGTTTTCCTCCGCGAGCGGAGCGGACCCATTTTAACTCGCAAGAGTAAACTGCATTATTCCAAACAAATAGTCGAGCTCAAAGGACTGAGCGAGCAGAAATATAAATAAATAAATAATGCTGGACAATCCACACAGCATCATCTAGCCCCAACCTAAGCAGAGCTTGTGTTATGGGTACTAGATGACTGATATACTTACTACAAAACATAACATAGACAGATATTTTTTATTATACATAGAAAATACCCAGAACACCCGGACCGAATATTTGCAGATCTTACAAACATTTGTCCCAAAGCGGGAATCGAACCCGCAATCTCCTGCGTCGCAGGCGGACCTTCGCCCGCCGCGCCACATCGGTCGGCAGAACAGTCGAGCGGAAAGTAGTGAGCGAGCAAAAAGCGTTGAAATTAACTCCGTTCACTCATCTCTCATTTCCCGCTCATTACCCTTCTGCGGTGGAAACCCGGCTATACTGTTTTGAGGTATCTAAAAATAGGCAGATACTAGTAGAATCTCCTAATAACACAAACAGTAACAGCAATAACACCGTCACAAGTGTGTCGAATCGATCAGCGGGCAGGATTAGTCGCGCCTGCCTGCTCTATTGTGCGGAACACTCGGACACATGTTAGGGTTAATAACATTAGGGTTCCGTACCAGTTGCATGTTGACCGGTATAGGTGACTGTCTTGTGAAAGGATTGAATCTGTTAATTTTGCATTATTGCGTTCGCTGCAAATGGATTATATTTTTCTGTGGCGTAGCGGGCGAAGGTCTGGAGGTTGCGGGTTCGATTCCCGTTTCAGAATAAATTTTTGTACGATCTGTAGACAGATCGTAGATCATCTACTTCGAGGGATCAACACGTACCAACTTCCCCTATGATCATGGTTTTTAAAACAGTTTATTCTAGTCTTAATTTCTTTCTATTCTTGAAATTTTCTTGACTAATAAATGAAAAAAAATAAGATTTCAATATTAATTTCATTCCTAAGTACCTACTTAGGAACCTATAGTTGATTTTGGAGAATTTTCTGAATGCTATGCTGATGATGGCAGCCACGGCCGCCAGTCTCAACGAAGACCAGCCAGGTGCGCAGGACATGCATAGTGCACAAGTGTGTGCGCAAACACAAGTGCACTCTCTATTTCCTCACTCTCATGCTATGCTAGCGCCAGATTAAGGTCGGAATGGGTCGAAATCTTATAAAAGTACCTACAGAAAAGGAAAATCTGGCATAAAATTGGATTTTTTTACGTAGGCCTTATTCTTGAAAGCATGTCCACATTTAGCAACAAACCTTAACTAGGTTCAAATTGTTATTGGAGCTGTCTGAGTAACATCATAATTTTTCCTTTTTATTACGGGACATGTTTTACTTTCAGCCACCGAGTAGCTTACAGGAATTATGAAGAAATCAGAAATTCGACAATGCATTTTATTTTTTATAAATAGGTACTTTGTTCTTCTTATCACCCGGTGACACTTACTGCTGAGTTTAGGCCTCTTCCTTATCTTGCCAGGGGTGGCGAGATAAGAAACTCTATACAGAGATCAGATCCACTGCTAATACTAAGAAAGAAGAAAATTAAAGCTAAATAATACAAACATACTAGAATTTACATTTGAAACAGTAGACTGCAGACTGTTGGAAACCACCAAGAGGTAGCTGGCTCATTTTTAAGTTCCTAGGATATTCCAGTCGGTCCCAATTTCCCTCATTCTAAGACTACCTTAATCCAAAAAAAATAAAATCTTTAAAAATACACGTAGGTAAATTGTAACAACTCCATCAATAAATAAACAGTATAATCTACAAATTGATTTGAAACCCCGTCTGACCGTCACGCACCCCAAGCAACGATTCGTCGCGCCACCACATTCTCATGTCCACACATTGCTGCACATTTCGGGACAAAAGATTACCAGATTGCTGGTTACCCAGGAATAGTGTTCTACATATTTTATTTGAACAATGTTTGGAGTCAACAATAAATTCAAACAACAAGGAAAATAAGAATTTTATTATGAAGCACCTACCTACGCCAATCTCCTGCCGCAAATAAAATTATTTTTGCCCTTCAGAGTTAAAAAGTCAATCTTAAAGTGCTTTGAACTGCTTTGTTTCCTTTATACCTCACATAACTCTCGGACACGTCAAATTGATCGTTCCATATATCAATGTTCTTTAAAATAAGTACCTACCTATCATAAGAAAGTAGGTACATAAAATTACCTATAGAAATGTAGGAACACGATCTGTACTACCGCGGGGCGTTCTAAATTTAATAATTTATTGTCGTATTCATTGGCGCCAAATTCAATTACCCGGTTTCCCGGGGGGATACCCCACTCCCCCTCCCGGGGGATTCTCTCTGTGTTTACTAATTCACGCGAGGATCTTACTCGGTAATTATGTGACGAATCCGATAGTGTGGCACGGCCCTAATGTTTGGATAGCTTGTTAGAAACGTTTTATTTGCAGAGGTTAATTGCTACGTAGGTACTTGTAATTTTGTGTGTGATTATTTTAATTGTAGTATGTTATCCCGTCAAAAACATGAATTCGAAAACTCAGCCAAGTTCGACCAGTTAGGCTTCACCTATAAAAGAGCTGAGATCATTAGGTACCTATACATAGGTGCCAAGTTTCATAGCAGTTCCTAATCTTAATAACGTTATAAATTAAATAATTTAAATAAAGGCAAGTGTTCTATCCATCGAAGTTGTTCGTGTTGTTGTACCAACTGGCGAGATAATGATAAAACGCGGAACTCAACTTGTGTAAGCAAGCAATCATTTTAGTTTAAGTTTATTCAGCGAAAATCGAGCTTTTATGCATGAAGATTTAAAAATGGCTTTTGGTTGATTCGTTAAGGTGGGTACTGACCGGCGCTATGAGGTGTAATGTAACGCTTTACACAGCGAGCGTTCGTGCAGTCAGTAGGTATGGGGAAAGAAGGCGCTCGCAACGAGCAACGAGACGGATTATACCACAAAGTGGAAATGTGCGGAAATGCGTACTAGCTAGACTGAAGCGAAGAGGTGTGCTGGCTAGAGCGGAACTGAGCTGCGTGCGGCGCAGCCCAGTTCTGCTCTAGCCAGCACACCCGCTTGCCGCTTGGCTGTTTTTGAGATGACACATCTCTTGCGGGGCACAGTTCACATCTCCGCTTTGTACCGCCGCGCAGCTCAATCTCGGCGAGACACTGGTCCCATCTTTGCTTCAATTGTGCTATACAAATATGATATGTACTTACATCTCCGCTCTGTGGTATCCACTGAAGCCGAGTTGAGACGAGATGTATGAATAACAACGTTCTATAGGTTGTTTAAAACACATCTCCTCTCCTCTCGTCTCGCCTCCGCTTTGGTGGAGTCCGGGCCTAAGCGCCATCGCCAGTAGGTAAGCCAGTAGGCGGTATGGGTTCAGCATTATAAAAACTTTTTAGTAGGTAGTTATAGAAGACTATGAAAAAAGCGCACCAAAAAGTTTAAGCTAAAAGTATATATTATTTGCTCTTTTGTATGATTATTTTGTATACGCTTTGATCGCTTTGATGAACATCTAAACATAATGAATGACAAAAATCATGCATTTCTTTTTATTTTGGTGAATTAATTCAATTTTAAAATTAGACTTCTCTTTTACAGGAGTATCATCACTAGACGCGGCGAAAGACTTCACAGTCGATGGCCTCAATAGTTTCAATGGAAAGAAGAAGAAGAAAAAACGCAGACATAGGTAGGTAACTGTCGTACCATTCAATGTTAAGTTTACGAGTTCTTACATTGAATGAAAGGCTATTACGATAAGAACATAGAATATTACAATTTACGGGTACTCAGGTATTTATCGCCTAACCTGATGAATCGTCGGGAAAGTTATGGTTTATTCTTGTATCAAAACCGGGTTAGTTACGAAGCGAGACTAGAATATCGTGTAATCAGCCTTCATTCGCTGTTTGTTTACTCTGCAAAAGTGACCTATGACTGAAATATTTATTTGCTTTCTATTTTTCGAATAGGTAGTTTTATAGAGCTATCTACTGAAACTACCTATTCGAAAAATAGAAAGCACTACTATAACTACAACGAATACTACAACTAATACTACAACGAAAAACCAACTGCCATCCCTATTATAAGTTTAATTAAATTTGGATTTTGGTCGTGCTCAGTTTTTTTAAATAAGATCTTGCTTTAAATACAAAATAGGCAAATCAATTTTTATTATGTCAACGCCAAAAAATTTTTGAAGAGACTAACTAATCTTCAGCTACGTATGACCAAATATTTATATACTACATAAACAAGGGTTTTACAGGATATGTTACCTACAGGAAAACCACGTCAATTTATTAATAATTATTAATAGTAGATTTGTTATAAGACCTAGAGTCTACCCGAGACATGTTTCTGCACGCGGCCTCGCACGCGTTGTTTCTATGGAAACGTTTAAAGGTTATTTCTATCTCATGGGAATTGATTTATGGGATGAAAAGTAACCTTAGAACTACCTGTATGTAATTTCAGACTGAACCGTTGTGTTGTTTTGGCCAGAAGAGAGAACAACCCTCCAAAGTTAGTGATTTGACTTTCTGATAACGATTCAGGGCTCTCTTTATAAGTCTACCAGCAACCTAAAACTTTATCGTGTTCCCTCAGCCGGACAATATTCACTTCCTACCAGCTGGATGAGCTAGAGAAAGCCTTCAAGGATGCGCACTATCCTGACGTGTACGCCAGAGAGATGCTCTCCCTCAAAACAGACCTCCCGGAAGACAGGATTCAGGTCAGTTTACGATAGAAGTAACTAGAGATACCTACATATTATTTATTTGGTAAACAAAGGGCTTCAGTGTATGTTGACTCAGATTTTCTACGGAATCGAAAAATCAGCAAAACCTTCAGTTTTGCACGAGTTTTCCAAATTTCCAATCCTTAAGTTTTCAAGTTTCAAATCGTTTATTGTAAGTAAGTGATTTACATAGGTAGTGAGCTAAGGTAAACACACATTTTTACAATGTCTTTAGGTACATTATATTATACGCAACTTATTGGTATAAAGTGATACCTACTAGAAATTTATAACAAAAAAATTCTAACAACTCTAGCAAGCACTCAATTTTTATGTGAAGTAGGTAGATGAGTGCCACAAAAAATCCATTGTAACATGTAGGATGTCGCAAAAATTCTATTATTACATCGTTAGCACGTCAATTGCCAGCGATTGGTGTCGTTTAGTAACTCGAGACTTTCGCAGTAGGATCTCTGGGCATTTTAGTGGAATAAGTAGGGTAACCATGATTTCGGTAATTGTGTGGAAACGCATTGTTGTCTACGTTTATGTAAAAAAGGGTAGTAAAATAACGTCAATTGAAAATCATAAACTTATTTAATAAAATACCTTTATTAACAAGGGAAATTACAATCAAATAATAGGAGCTAATTAGAAGGAACAAGTCTTTAAAACTGAAACAATTGAGCTAACTGCAGACTGTTGAAAACTTTATTATCTTCAATATCGGGTAGGTTATTCGCGTAGGTACTTTTTGCCTCTTTTTAATTTTAAAAAGTTTTTAGGAGATAAGCCTAATAAATCTAGTTTTACAGAGCTTTAATTTTAATAATTAAAAGCGCTATTATTTCAAGTACAGTTCAAATATTAATCTTCCTATTTTCAAAACTCGGCTGTCATGCAAATACTTGTTATAATTGAATTAAAAAAGTTTTTACTGCAATCCATGAGTGCAAAACGGCCTTAAGATATTTTTATTAAGGACCTATACAATCTATTTAAGGGCTGTCAAACCAAATCAATGTATGTTGTAGTGAATTTGACACCAGTCATACGATACTTTGCGCAAACAATGCTTTCTTCAACCTTTTGTAAACTTCGCGGAAGGAAGTTTTTTTTAGACAAACGATTTATTGAACGATTGAATAATATAGAAAGCGATAAGATTTGTTGAAATTTCCTAATTATCTAAGGTAAAATGTGTTTAAAAAATCATTACAGTACCTATAACTTAGTTTCTTACGTAAGGTCGAACTTTATATGGTGTTACTCATCTTTCAAATGGGGTACCCTTGTAAGTGAATGCTCCTAGCTTGCCTAGTTAGAATAGTAATTGCTAGGAGTCATAATTATTATTAATAGTTTTCCGTCCGTCACAACGGGGGCTCAAGTATAGCGGAAACTGCGGGGAAAACACAAATACCCCCTCTCCTCCCCCCTCCCCGCGCAAACACCGCACATTTATGAAAATTTCATTTCCAAACTCGCAGTCCCTGACAGTCTAAAATAAACTCTAATCTCACCGCCTAAAGTTTACTGCCACTTAATTTTGTCGTACAAAGTGGGGGGCAGGAAAACATCCCTCTGCGAACGAAAATGAAATTTATTTTGTTGCTTACAAAGTTTCTTTCACAGGAAAATTGGTTGGTTATGAGTGATGGTAGTTGAATTTTCGGTATAATGGTTTACGGGGATTAGGTTTCCCCAATTTTAGGGCGGTTTGTGAGACGTTGCAATAAATGGATTATTATGCAATCACTTTTGTGTACCTGATGCATGTAAGCTGATCCTGAGGAACACATATAGAATGCTTTAAGGGTGATTAAAAATCGCTTATGAAGATAAACAAAAACACAGTAAACATGTTTAGAACGCAGTCTATAAACAGAAAGCTTTTTCTTATTTCATTGAAAAAGCGCTAGTTTTGTCATGTCAAACCCAATTAAATTTTTATTAGTATAAAATTGTAACACCTAGAACATGTTTATATTTTATAGGAATAAAAACTAATAAATTTTTAAAAGTTCGTTATTACGGTAGAGACCAAACTCTCGAATCCAATTTCGAGCGAGTGTTCTACTCCAGACCTAGGAGTTTCAATAAATCAAGACAAGTTGCGCGCCGCGCCATCTATTGAGCCCTCGCGCCAACTCGTCGCTATGGCAACCGCGCGATGATTGGCCACTTTCCTAACCGACTCACGGAACGGAAGGTTGATACCACCGTAGATCTACAATGTGAAACAGATCTTTGGCGTTTCGTAATAAAGTTGTTTTTTGGAGTGTGAGTTGTGAGAGTTTTTAAGCTTGGTTTCTGTTTTCGAATTCTGATTAGCTCCGCCCTTCTTAGTGGCATGGCGGAGCGGACGGTGTCTTTTTACGTTGTTTTGTTTTGTGCCCCTCACTCTACATAGATACCTATGGTGTGTATGTATGCGTGTGAATTTGTGAACTTTGTTTTTTTTTATTTTTAAAGGCAATCTGCGGTAATGTGATTAGTCGAGACGAGACTGGTTAAAGAGATTGGTTAGTTTTAACTTACAACTAGCAGTAAAAACGTACCTAATTTCATTTTGATACGTTTATTTTTTCACATTTTCAAAACCGACTTTGGCTCATACATCTCCTTACCCACCATTTAGTTTAGACTACTTATCTCTTGTAGGTATGAACAACGTTTTTGTTGTTTGAAATTGTGATGTTAGCTATTTTTTTGAAATTTTAGTATGTAGGTACAGCTTTTTTATCATTTGGAAGATTGCTTTGTAGGCATAGGAACTACTCAATTAAAGATGCTTCCGAAGCATTATTTCAGTTTTTTCGTAAATAAACTACCTATTTCAATGTATTTATTATGTGTTTTTAGTCCGCACTTAAGTCTTTTTGGCTCTTTGGCAAGACGCTCAAATGTGCGAACCAGGCGAACCGAACCTATTTTAGGCAGTGAATTTAAAGGCTACAATCCACATCCCATCATCGGCTCCAAAGTAATCTGTATCGCAACACGCTCCGGATTGCGTTTCCCGCCAATTACGCGCCGGCAACCAACCCACGTTGGTATCTGTTACTTCGCCTATTAATTTTCACTATGCTGATGGTTGATGAACCTAATACCAAGTTTGTAGATCTGGTGCTATTTTGGATTTATTATCTTAAAGCATAGACAACAAGAGTATCTAATAAATAGGTATATGACGCTTACATTGATTAATAAATACATACATAAATGGAACAATATATATGTTTTTTTCAGCCTGTAAAGTATCTTTATGTTAGGTATATTTCTAGTTTAAGAACTCTATCAAATATGATCTCTATGTGAAATTAATTCAATACTGGAGTAAATAGTTTTAGTTTCTTTAACAAACTCAATATTTCGAATATATCTGGGTAGGAAGATCGTATAGCCAGGAAAGCGTCCACTACACAGCTAATCATATAAAGTTTCTGGAATGCCTCTCAAAATGAACATCAATCTTATTTAGATAACAAAAAAAAAACATTTTCTAACAAGACATCTTATAGCAGTCTCTTGTTATCTTGTTAGTCTATCGACATTTTACAGCTGGAATTCTCTTCTAAAAGCCGAATATAACCAATATCTCGCAGCGAGGAGCGAATGTTCGAGCTCCATATCGCCCACACAACAGATCGATTTATCCTGAACCTCTCACGACAAGCGAAGTGCAAGTTTAAGCTCAATATCTGCTGCACAAGGCAGCTCCGGGCCCGTCTCGGATGCGATGATCGCGTTTCTCGGCAATTACTCCCGTTCAGCCGACGAGCCCTATCCGACACAGTGCGACAGCAAATAGCCAGAATTTTCAAATTGTTTAACCAACATTACGAGACGTTACGAGACGTCCGTCCGTCGTCGTACGACGTCCATGTAATTTAGTTATAATAACATACATAATTAGGCCTAAGGAAGCATTTCAATTTTTTTACATCAAGTGTGATCTCGCAATGAGGCAAAATGTTATTAATAAGTATTAGATAAAAAGTGATTTAAATCGTATGATAGCCTGGGATGCATGAAATTAAAGTTCATTAAGTATCAAACATTTGGTATAGACTCCACGAGAGAAACCCACACTTAAAACAGCTTCCGCTAAGAAAAACAAATCTAATCGGAAATTGTAATTAGTTTCTGAAGGAAACAATCAAGTGTACCCTGTATACCATCTACCTATCTCTTAAGCACTGTGGCACCGGATGGCGTTGGAAACCCGGGCCGGTGTGGACCCGATAATGTGCTCGAGAAGATATCGACAAGACGGAAGGAAAGGTGAGAATGGATTGTCTGTTTTGTGGACTTGTTTGTTGGCTCGCTGAGAGCCTTTTTACGGCGATACTGAGTGCTTCGGTAAATAGACCGGAAGGATCGTTCAGTTTGCGATCCTTTCATGCTAAGAATATTGAGTGCTATTAGAATAATACCTATAGGGGTTTAAATCATTGCATTGAATACAAAATAACACACCTAAACAGTCGTTTAGCTACATCGTTACGATGATATATACATAACTTACGATTTAGGTCTGGTACTGGTGGTACTGATAAGAAAGATGTCCGTTTCCGAAATTATCCTGTTTTCTAAGAATCGAATAAGTACCTTTAGAGACTCACTCTTCATAAGCCAAATCCATCTAAATCTAACAAGCCAAATTAGTTTTCTAATTCTAAACCAACAGCGAACAAGGAAAAAACAATCTGGAAATGGAAAATTATTACTTAATTCGCACACAAAATTTGAGTGTAATTTTCATAACAAACTCTCGCAACCCCGCGAGGACAATAAGCCCACCTCCTTTCTCCCTAATGGGGGAAGGGGATGGGGGGTTGTTCCGGGTGAATTTAGCAATTAGCGTGCGTGCGCACATTCCGGTGAGCCCGGACGTAATAGCCACCTAGCCGGACGCTGCCCAGGTAGCGGCGGAACCACGGACATTCCGGTCTCTGCTTGGATTTTTATATTTTATTGGTCGTATTTTATTGTCTTGTTTCTTACATAATTGCCTAGAGATAACTTTTTTGGTAGGATATTAACAATAGGTAAATTTTTAATAACTGCGCGATTATCTTTTACGAAAAACAAAAGAGGATCACACCAGCTTTTGAAAATTTACCTATATATAGTAGTAGTATTTCGGTATATTTATTTATTTATTTACCATTTATAACATAGGTCGTTATACAAGGCAAGTCACAAATTGTACAATTTGAAAAGATAAAATACACATGTCATTTAATTCCAGATCATAAAGTTCAATGTCATGTTTTCACATTATGTAAGGAAAGGGATTGCAATAAATTAGTACTCACAAATTCACTGATGCTGTAGAATGCATGGCTTTCAAAGAAATGCTTGATTATGTTTTTAAAATGTTCAAAGTTGTCAATGTTCGTAATGTTAATTGGTAGTTTATTATATACTTGTATTTTAATATATTCTCCCTGCTTTTGTACCTTTGCAAGGCGTACGATTGGTTTGACTAGTTTTTCCTTATTTCTTAAATTATAGTTATGAGTATCTTTTTTTTGTAGATAGTTTTCTTTGTTACTATGTATTTCTAAGAGACTTTTATAAATATAGAGTGATATCACAGTCATTATTTTATGTTTCTCAAAATATTTCTTAGCTGACGTTCTTCTATGTAATCCGCAAATTATTCTTATGGCCCGTTTTTGACAAATCAAGACCTTGTTTACAACAGCACTGTTTCCCCATACTGTTATGGCATAGCTTATTATGGAATGGACATAAGCATAATACACTGTGACCAATGTCCTTTTAGTAACCACAGATTTTAATTTTAAAAGAGCGTAGTTGGCACTTGCTAGTCTTTTGCACATTGTTTCAATGTGTGATGTATGATTTAATGTGTGATCAATAGTGTACCCAAGGAAAACATGTGACATGCTCCCCTCTGCGTGCCTAGTTCTTCTTGCTTTATATCGCATTATAATACTTTTATTAGCTTTTAGAACAATGCCGTTAGCCTCGAACCAGTTTGTAAGTAATTGGATTGAGTTTTCAATTTTCTCTTCTAATTTATGTTCAGTCTTATCTTTAATTCCTACATGTGTGTCATCCGCAAAGAGGTTTATGAACGCCCAGTCTGGTACACATCTGGGTAAGTCATTGATGTAAATAAGGAAGAGTACTGGGCCCAATATCGACCCTTGCGGTACACCTACATTTATATATCCTTGGTCAGAGTTTATAAGCACCGAAATACTACTACTTGCAAAATTAATATAAGAAATAAAAGCATTTATGGGAAATTTTATTTAACAAGAACCTACTTATCTGTTTTAAATAAAAAAAGGCATTTTAAATCAACCCTTATTTAAACAATTATAGTGTTTTTCATTAAAAGGTAATGTAAGGTAGTATTTTTTTATCAAAATAAATCTATCTAGATTTTTTTTACTAAGAGACGATAACTTTTGATGTAAGCAAAACAAAATTATCTTCTAGGACAACAAACTAAATCTGTGAATTTATTTACGTTCATCTACATTTCTATCCTTAAAAATTACTGTCATCATTGCCTAGCAACGAGGAAGTTTATCCCAAAATGTCCCAAACGCATGGTGTTTCTACTTCATACGCTCTACACAGCGCGGCCCGATATACCTACTCGTAACAGCTTATTTGGATGTTTGTAGTGCCTTTGTATTTATTGTGCATGATGATAATTCTACGATTTTTACATAGTATGCGTACTAAGTAGAAAAAAAATATTACCGTATAATGATGCCTGGTTTTAACCAAAGACAAAGTCAAAGTCAAAAACTCTTTATTGCCATAAATACAATAAATGTAGGTATACTTAGAAAAGGTCAAATTCTTAATAATTAAACACTGACACGGAAATAAAGTGATATTTTTGATTTCAGTCGCTTCGGTATGTAGACTAAAGTAAAGAAGCGACGAAGAAACCTTTACCCTGTTAGTTAGTTGTCCAAGTTGTAACCAAGTCGGAGATGTGAATAACCAATCGTAATTTTTTATAAAAAAATACATACATAAAGGAAATTACTAGCTTATTAGAACTAGGCAAATGAACGGCACTTACTATGCAAGTGCTTAGAAAATTAAATGCTATGTAATAAAATATTTTACGAAAGAAGAGTTTTTTTTTTAATTTACCTGATTTATATTAGTAAGCAAGCACAATCACCGTAAAGCTAGAGTACCTAAAGAAGTTAAAACAGTACCTCTAAAATGGCTAGATTGTTAATGCATAAAAATTGTTAATGCGCTGGTTTTCTTCCAGCACGAATATGTCTTGTAGATAACCCGTAATGGAGTTCAAATGTTTTACCTAACTATACATTTATTGAATCTGCTTTACGTAATACTATCTCAGTTGTGATGACATGCGACGGTTGAACAATGGTGTCCAAACACCGTCATATAGACACCATCACAACAAACACATGGGCAACCAGGGTTGGTTGATCTCACTGCGCCTTAAGTGGAATGTCTAATGTCTCGTGCATTTCGGAATCTACTTTACCATAAATTAAATAGATTGGACTTGACAAAAACTAAAGCCAAATTCAACTGCATCAGCAGTCAATTGAATAGTTTAAAGTAGGGGCTTAATATCGGGGGCTCAGAGTGTAATCCCTCTTGACCGCCCCCCTCAGGGAGGATTCAGTATGAGTCCGTATGTCACAGTTGCTGGTACTGTGCTAATCTGCCTCATTTTACACAAAAATCACTTAAAATCTATTTTCAACCGACGAGAAACATGAAGAGGCAGTTCTCGATTCCGCTGTATATTTTTAGGTATGTAATGTTACTCGATGTCTTTTATAAATATGTATTAAGAAATTTGGAGTTGGTGTAAGTTTTGGTAAAAATACATATTACGAGTATCTGTCTATGAAATAGTTAATTCGATCGTTTAAATAATTCGCTGTTATGATTTTTATACGGTACCTATCGAAAGCTGAAAATATTGTAGCCTATACTGGCTCAAAGAAAGACCAAAGCTCCGTTTCCGTTCCCCAGAAAAATATACCAGAAACTCCTTTCTCATGTTTTTCAATAAAATTAAAGAAATAAATCATGTGATTTTTCACTAATTCCATCGGTTGTCTGATTTCTGATCAATGTTTGAGCAAGAAATTTACTAGTAGATAAGTATTTAAGAATATGTTTTTTCTTGACTACCCTGTAATCTGCTGGTCACTAAACGGATTTATTTGTTTACCATTACGCAAACAATCCTTCCGACCATCACAAGATAAATGGACAAACTCGCGGCACTCATAACAAAGTTAAAATCAAATTAACGTTCTCCTAAAAACCTGTGGACGCACCGCAAGTAGACGGTGTAATCCGATTTGCGTGTGATATACACGCACTTGACCACAGTCTTAGGAAAACAGTAGGTTCAATACAAAAATAACACTAATCACGCACAATATGATCAAAGCATAATAACAGCATCACGCTGTCCCAGCGTGATGCTGTTATTTTCAATACATCTTTATGTACACGACTTATACCGACATACACACTCAACTTTCACATCGATCCTCGTTTTGACCGACTCATCTGTATATGAATATAAGTCACTTTCCTTCAGATTGTTGTCAAACGAACGACTGTAAAAAAAGCAACTTAGACTATAAAAAAATAAAAACACTAATATTATAAATGCGAGAGTTTGGATGGATGTTTGTTACTTTTTCACGCCAAAACTACTGAACAGATTGGGCTGATTGTATCCCGGGGACGGACATAGGCTACTTAAAAAGCGCGTGCAAAGCACAGCAGCTAGTATATTATATATCGCCACAAACGATGACAACTCACGGTGAAATATAATTCAATGACAGATTCTTAAATCTGCTGTGACCTAGCTGTACATTTTAAACTGTGACAACCATAATTGATATCAATGAAACTATAAATTATCATTATGCAATTCAATTTTCTTTAAAATTGCACTCTATTCTAATAGCACAGAGTATTGTTTTCCCTGTTTAAGTTACTGTAGGGTGACTCTTTTAATTTTAAGAGTTTTTTGGGCACAATAGTTATCCATTGATAGTTGTGCCCAAAAACTCTTAAAAGGGTCACCATTATTAAGGGTTATTAAGGAATGTCTACCTAAACGTTGAATTTCTTAAAAGTCTTAACTTTGATTGACACTGAATAGGTAATATTAAAATCCATCCAATATTTATTTATGTTATTTCTATAATTTTATAGGACTTAAGAATGTATAAAGCAGTTTAGAGTCATATTATTTTCTGCCCTCGGCTGTAAGTAATTTTCAGCAGGGCTGAAAACCAGTTCAGAAACTCCGTTACCAAGTCTTCGAAACGGAAGCGGAATATAAATTGCGGGAAAGTAGTTTCTCAGAAATCGTATTACATCTATATATAATATATATAAAAGAAAGTCGTGTTAGTTACACTATTTATAACTCAAGAACGGCTGAACGGATCTCGGTGAAATTTGGCAGCTAGGTAGATGGTATCCCGGGGCCGGACATAGGCTACCTTTCCGGAAAAAAGCGTGCGAAGCCGCGGGCTGCAGCTAGTTTTCTATAAAAAGCATGTTTTAACAAATTTTAATTTAGTGCTACTTTTGGAGCAATTAATAATATAAGAGATTTATTACTAAAATTCAACATAAGCCAAAAGCTCCAGTATATCATAATTTATTGTAATATTGGTGTGGGGAAAACTACTTTTCTGGTAGTTTAATTCCTTGCAAAACGCAGAAACATTAAAAACCGCTGAACTATTTGAATTTCGCGCGAATCTGTGTCAGATTCCGTGTCGAAGACCCGGAAATGGAGTTTCCGGAATAGTACCTAGGTACCTGATTCCGGAGACAACCTACCTCCTACATACAAACAAACTGACAATTATTTCCTCTTTAAAGCAGTAGTAGAAGATAGCTAGTAAAATGTACTCTGGTAAAAGCTCTAGTATGTGAACCAGATCAGTTCTTGCAGAACTAACATTAACAGATAACCTGCCCCTTGGGTCTTCAGCCCCTAGACACCGTTTGCCGGCCATAATGTTAAAGCTGCCAAATTATGAGACACCCCTGTTAAACTGGTAATTGTATTAAGTAGCATCCCTCGAAAACTATTCATGTGAGAATGTTTATGGTGTTTTCATTTGATTAGGGGCACATAATTCCTCTATTTTGCTTTGTTGATTTTTATAAAATCTCATCCAATTTATTAATAGGGTATACCAGCTCTGATCTGGATTCTTGTCAGTGGCAGGTTGGTACTTAGGCATTAGTAAAGGTAAAGTTACCTACGTTAAGTTTTTTTTTGGGTATCAGTAGAGTATAAGAGTTATTAGGTAAGTGTAGGTACTTACCTAATAACTCTTATAGTCTATTGATATCGAACCTAATAAATACAATTATGGAGAACCTTTGAGGCTGAAGGTGGAATATGAACCTGCGTTGCAAATGAAGATCTTTCCCGCTCCGGAAAATCATTATGAAAACAGATTTAAATAATTTTATTATTAGATACAACATAATTCAAATCAAAATATAGATTTTCAACGATTATGGTTCTACAAGTAAGATTGCAAACGGATTATATTTTATTTTTTAAACAAAATTGTTATTGTACTGACCCCACTCGCCCACAACAATGCGCGCGCGCCGCTAAGCCCAATAATTGCGCCCTAATGTGGGATAATGTGGTGTACCTACACAATGGGATGCATCCGATGCAACAGCTTAAACACACTTTTGTTGAAAATGATGAGTTTTTATAACAACTTTGTAATATCAGTAGGTACCTACCTATAGATAATAATGATATGTGTGGTGTAAATGTCGAAAAAAAATATTATTATAAAAAAATATTTTTGTAAATCTGCCGGGGATGTTTTTGAAGCTTGCACATCTCATTTTATTAAGATTTCGTACTTACTTGTTAGTCAAGTTAGTTATGGTGTTCTTAACTAAATATTTATGCTCTTTTGAGGTAAGAGATTTCTATACTCATTTACGTAATATCCTCATAGTTTCCCCAAAACAGCATCATTATTTTCAAATACGAAAAAACAAAACTAATAATTCACACAGTATCATCCACAAAATCCCCATTGTTAAAAACTATAAACAAATATGTAACACGCACAGCGCAGCGGGTGTCCGGGAATCGCACTCGTTATGCCCGGCCCGGAATGCCCGAGTGCCCGGGCTGCCACGTGACAGGACAGTGATTATGACAAATGAGAGAGCTAACGCGTCGCCTGCGGCAATGATTCGTAAATGATGGGTTGATGCTGTAACTGGTTGTTAGTCGAATTGCCAATTTGTTTTAGCTGCTTAGTGAACGGGTTAAAGTGTTTGTTGGATGTTATTTGTAAAACTTAACGTGTAAGTAGGTACTATTATCTATCTATTTAACTCTTTTCTATCCTCAAACAATCTTCTTAACTCCTTGCAGTCTGGCTTTAGAAGAGGACACAGCACCGTCACTGCTCTCATTAAAATCACAGATGACATCCGTCTGGGTATGGAAAATGGTCAGCTCACTGTTTTAACTCTTCTGGACTTCAGTAATGCTTTTAATACCGTCAATTTTGACATCTTGATTGCATTACTCCGCTCCCTTAACATTTCTTCTTCGGTGGTAAGCTGGTTCTCTAGTTACTTGCATGGCCGTCGACAGCGCGTGCGTCTCGATGAGTCTTTCTCGTCTTGGTGTGCGACATCTGCTGGCGTGCCTCAAGGTGGCGTACTATCACCTCTCCTCTTCGCAATCTTCATCAATTCTATTTCTCAAAATCTTTCCATGTCCTACCACTTATATGCTGATGATCTACAGATTTATACCCAAGCTCCACTCAGTAATATTTCTAGTGCAATAGAAACAACAAACACAAATCTCCGTTATATTACTGAATGGAGCGAACGCAACGGACTAAAAATCAACCCTTCCAAAACTCAGACGATAATAGTCGGCAGCTCTAGAACCTTGTGTAATCTGGACTGGTCGGCAGTTCCGCAAGTTGTTTTTAATGGGATAGCCATCCCCTTCAGCGAGGCCATCGAAAACTTAGGGGTTCTGTTTGACCGTACTCTGTCCTGGGGGGCGCAGATGGAGGTGACCAGTCGAAAGCTGTTTGCGTCTGCTGGTTCTCTGAGGAGATTGCGAAACTTTCTACCCACGGCTACCAAAACTGCTCTTGCCCATTCTCTTCTCCTACCTGTCCTTGATTATGCGGATGCATGTTATTTGGACCTTACAGAGGAACAGCTCAATAAACTGGAGCGCCTACAAAACGTGTGCATCCGTTTTATCTTTGGCCTCCGTAAGTACGACCATGTGTCTGCCTACCGGGCTCAGCTCAAATGGCTTCCTATTCGCCAGCGCCGTAACCTGCATATTCTGTCTCTGCTGTTCTCTATACTTTTCAATCCCCTTTCCCCATCCTATCTTAAGGAGAGATTTCAGTTTCTGCATTCTTCTCACGGTCTCTCTCTAAGGTCATCGGATACCCTGCTACTTGTATCTCCAGTGCAGAGAACATCTTTTTACAGCAACTCTTTCACTGCTCATGCTGTCAGACTTTGGAATGATTTGCCAGCGGATATCAAAAAGGCCACATCACATCACGCCTTCAAAAGGAATGTCTATAATTACTTTTTAAATGTCACGTCACACTAGAATATTTAGCATGTCCCTTAGAGTTACTAAGTATTATTATTTTGTTATATGTATTAGTGTATTATTTTAGTAATTAGGTATTATGTGTATTAGTTTGTATTATGTATATTTGTATTATGTGTATTAGTTTGTAAGCACCGCCATCCTTTATTTTTCTCACCATCGTTTTGGTTGCCTGGAAGAAATCGCTTTAAGCGATAAGGCCGCCAGTTCCATTGCTGTTCTCTACATTATATTTAATAAGTACTATCTGTTTTATAAGGTGATGAATAAAGCATTGTCTATCTATCTATCTATCTGTTATGCAAGAGAGAATAAATAATATTTATTTTTTTCATTCAGATGCCATATACAAGCTAAGCAAAAACATATCCCTACGTACTAGATTAACTGATAAAAAATATATAATTAATTGAAAACAATGGCCTTTATTAACAAAGAAAATTACAATCAAATTATAACTAGTATTAACAATTGAAACAATTAAGCTAACTGCAGACTGTTGCAAACAATCTACAGGTAGCTCAACTGATCCACGTCAATACCAGGCTGCATTGCCATTGAAAACTATATGCACATACTATAATGCATAATACATTTTTCACTTACCCTTGAGTAACTAAAGTTTTTTTATACTAACCCAGACGGGGTTAAAATAAAAAAACTGAAGGATTCTCAATGCTGTAAATTCTCAATGATGTCATTCTGAATCCCATTCTTTAAGTACGCAGGTATATGTCACCATCTCAGTCAACATCTCACTGACCACGCACCAACTGTTAACTCTATTTCTCAACGAAAATACCATGAATCTCAATAAAATGCTTCCTCATTGTTTATTCTTGGACATTTTATTTTCCCCAATTCACATTATGGTAATTTATGACACGTGATCCGGTTACCATTGTCCACGCCCACTGTCCGCGAGTTTCTTGAATCGTGGTTACAATACTGGGTGGATTCTATGGCAAGGGCGTGGTTCGGCTTATACGAGATAGCGTTTTTAGATCTGCATACTCATAATGAAGGTAAAATAAAAAAAAAGTGCTAATCAATTCACACAGCATCATCTGGCCCCAAGCTAAGCAGAACCTATGTTTTGGGTACTAGATAACTGATATACCAAATACTATAAGATTACATTGGTGTATATTTTTTATTATGTATAGAAAACATCCGGAACAATATCAGATGATCTGTAAATCCATTCATTTAGGTTTCAAATATCTATGATGGGTAGAATATTTACCCACTTTAATTAACTTGATTTATAGAGGTGTTTCTAACTAAGGTAAGCAACATTCTTATAAGTATTTAAAAACAAGTACTTTACTGTTACATAATTTGATTGTGTTAAAATGCACAACCGAAATAACTTCGCACGCTCCAATAGGCGTAAACAGAGTACCTATGGTATAGCTAAATCAATATCAGGTTTGAGCTACAGTTTTTTAAGTCTTGTAGTACATGTTTACTACAAGCGTAGAAGCGTACAAGTAGAGATAGCTCTACCATAGTGAAATCAACAAAAAAAAAAAAAAAAAAGACTTAAACCGCTCCGACCCCCACTTGCACCAAACCCCACAATCGTCTACGAATAATGCCTTCGGTTAGTTAATCGTCCGAATAGTCCACTAATGTGATAGTCCTGACGTATCGACTTACCGATCGAATTACAGGAATCAGATCCTTACTTACTTCCTTGTGGGTCTGATTCAATTTACTTAAGTTGCCGATTTATGAGAGAAATTGTTAGTGCGGAGTTTTGGTGGGTAAAGTAATAACATTGTGTCTGGGAAAGTGGATTATGTTTGCTTAGCAAAAGAGTAGTTATGAATTTATAGCATGGTTCTTTATCGGTTATTTCGGTTTGGTATCTCGTCTATACAGGGCTATTGGTAATTAACTGACACTGCGTGAACTACAGGTCCTGTCCATCATCACGAACTCATTCGTGAAGACCTCCTCCTCTGCCTCAACACCCTATATTGGTCCACTGCTGGACTTAGGGGTTCCAGTGATAAGCGCCTTGTTGACTTTTATCTCACGGGGGATAATGCCCATAATCCCCACGCCGGGCATGCGGGTTGGGGATCGCAGTTCGGTGGTAGAATTGTTCTACAGGGGGCGCTGCTGCCCACTCCCGGTGGATACGCCAGGTCTTAATTCTTATTTTTTTGTAAACACTGTTACAAAATGCAAAACACGATTTTCCCCCAATGAATTACTCGTACTAAAGACTGATCTCCCACACCCACAGTTATTTCAGGGCAGAGCTGTTTATTAGTTTAGTTTCAAATAAGCCTCTCTGAAGAACCATTATTGAATGGAGGTACCTACTGCCAATACCAAGTTTAAGGATTAAGACCTGGCGTCTTCACAAACGTAAACTTTAACAATTACCTAAACAATCTTTTTTAATTCTGTATTATGTGATAGAAGAAAACCACTTTTAACTGCAGCTTAAAGTGGAGAGAGCTAGGTTTATAAGTGATGAAAATCTTCCAGGCCAAATTTCGGCCACGGCGGCGCTACGGCCAGTTTCAAGGGTCACTAGTTAAGTGCGCAGTATAAACTTCCTAAGTATTATAGCTCACAAGTGTATGCGCTGTATTTGTGATACTTCGTAAGTTTATCAAGCGCACTTGGTAAGAGGACTCTGTAGTCAAAGTCAAAAAGTCAAAAACTCTTTATTTCCATAAATACAATAAATGTACACTTAGAAAAGGTCAAATTCATAATAATTAAACACTGACACGGAAATAAAGTGATATTTTTGATTTCAGTCGCTTCGGTATTTAGACTTAAGTAAAGAAGCGACGAAGAAACCTTTAGCCTGTTAGTTGTTATTTTTCGAGTTGGTGGGTCAAGAGGTATATAGTCATTGCTTTGCCTTACGTTGCCGCCATATTATGGTGATGTGATGACCTTACGGCTGAAAACAAGCGACTTTTAGCTATTTCTTAAAGTGGAGATAGGTTTATACGTAAAGAGCGTGTAGAGGGGAGGGTCTAGGCTAAGAGCTTGCCTTTTGGATCCGCGTTAGCATACTGATTTAAGGCGCTACCTCGACCCACAGTAGCGCCGCCACTTAATCTATCTTATTATTATGTTAAACGAATGATTTTATAATAATCCATTGGGCAGTTTGCGATACCTAGCATAAGCTATTTTGAATGCCTGTGTAATAGTTTTATTTTGTATATGAAGAGATGCGAAGTTGCTTTTGGTGTGCACCAAACTCAGTTTTCGCATCTCTGTCTAAACAAAATAAAACAGATGCATTAAAAATGATTATTATAGGTAACACAAACTGCCCAATGGATGTTTGGAAATTCCTTTGTTTAACGTAATAATAAGATAAAATAGGTGGCGGTGCGATCACAACTTTGCAGTTTTTTAAAGAAGGCACATGCATATCCAACGTCGGGCGGCTACTGTTGATGATGAGCCCAGCAATGTTGAAAAGGACCAATAAACTCCACATCTTTTGCCCGATAGAGTTAGAAAGCGGTGAAACTTTATAATTGAACTGTACCTAGTTAAGAAACTCCTAACTTTACCTTTGTGCTCGAACACTATTTATTTTGAAGGAAGTTTGTCTGCTTGTCTGAAGCATTATTCATTGAGATCTAGGGAATTGCTGACTCTTGTTGTTTAAAAAGTTTGTTACGTGCCATGTACAAATCTCTACCACATTTGGTACCTAAGTAAAAAACTAATTTTTTAGATTATGGCAAAATCTCCTTTGTTTGTGGGAGGCACGATTAGCAGTGCACTTTTATCTGACTATCGAATTCAAAATGACGCCATTCGTCATAGGAGATGACGAATTCGAAAAAGTTTTCGAGACTTAACTTTTATCTCGCTTACACGTCTAAAAAAAGGATAAGACAAGGCTAAAGATGAGTTCGTATGAAACTATTCAACCGCTGTCAAAGTAGGAAAAATAGTTCCTCTCTATCCGGTAGAGGCACTGCAAGGCGCCAAATGTATGGAAAGAGTCGAATCGACGACGCCTCCAAAACTTTTTTCGAATTCAAAATGCCGCCAATCGTCATAGGGGTACTGAAGAGTATGTTTGTGGTAAAAACTGATCACCATGCAAGGCAAGCGGGTTTTGCTCATATCAATTTTAATTTTTTACTAAAGTGCATGGTTAGATGGTAGAATGGTGAAGTTCACCTTGAGGCGCCTAAGGGATCACGAGACTAAAGAGCTAATTTAACATCTTAGTTAGCGACTTCCAGACCACCATCTGGACATGTCCGACAATCTATAATGTAGACCTGTTTAATGATTGCCTAGCCTAGATGTATGTGTCTTAGGCCTTAGTTTGAATTAGTTTGTAAGTACATTTTTGATTTAACTGTAAGCTTCTACTTATTACGTATAAATACATAAATTTCTCTGAGATTTCTGTGAGAGAGGCGCTCTTGGAGACGATTAAATAGCCGTTCAGTTTGCAGTATGCGCCTTATTCAACATCTGTCGACTAAGTTAGAAGACAGAATAAGGAACAACCATGTTATCATAAGACGATATCATAAGCTCGGTATCATAATATCATAGGTTCGATATCATAAGTCATCCACGTCTGTGACTAAAATAAAGTAGGCAACTTACAGGGCAATGTAACTTTAAAAAGCCAAAGCGACATCCAAAAATCACTTTTGCCCTAAACAAATTGTAACATTTTAACATAACATTATCAAATTATGTAAAGCAGTGTGGTAATGGCGCATCAATAAGTTGATAACAGCCCTCTTAGGGTTCCGTAGCTCACGGAACCCTTGTTATTAGACAAATGATGGTGAAGAGTCGACAGGACATCTTTAGCGGGGGAGATTATACGAATTGTACTTTATGACGCGTCATTATTTAATTTTGCACTTTAAACTTACGAGGAAAAGTTAATGGTGCAGTTTTATGTTGGCCGAATCATCACAATTACTACTACGTTTAAAACAGACAGACAGATTTGGAAGCCTGTACAGTAGGTTCTACAAGATAGGCATGCCTTGACTCTACCAGGAACTTATTAGGAGTTTTGCATAGTTGACGAAAACTATAAAAGTTTACATTTCCATCCATAATTTTGAGCCTTGCAGTGACCCTAAATGATACTGAAAGATACTAACTTCTCATAGTATCACGGCGATGTGTACCTACCAACTTTGATAAGTCGGCGACACTATATGTACTTTCACGTTCACAATCTTTTTTGTTTTGATATTAACATGATATTACATATTACATTTTGATATTACATGTAAATCTCATGTATTTAGTTAAATGTTCCTTACTTTGTAATTTTCTAGCTGTAAGTTTTCCTAAAATTTCTAAATAAAAATAAATAATAAATAAATAAAATAATATTTTGCACAGAGTTGTGTGTCTTATACTAGATCCCTTAACAGGTATATCTTGGTACCTACATACTTGGACAGGAGATAGTTATAATTATGGTTAGATAGGTATTTGTGTTTGTGTGTCTCGTCGACAGAAAACTTTTGCATCAATGGCTTTCCCAGACCCATTAAATACACATTAATGCATCAAACAAATTAATTCCATTAAACCAACGATTGATTCATAATTTATAGCCGTTAAAACTATTAACCAAATTATTAAACAATGAGCAGGCAAATCAATTCCCCGGCTGTCAGTTAACGTCACAGGAAGGTAATAGCACTATTGTGCACAATAGAACGATAAAGCAGGTTTATAGCACATTTATAGCACTATTTTTAAAAGCACGCGATTCATTTGCTAATGTATCCGTTGTGCGACTTGATTAATGAGCGCCTTGGGTTTTAGTTTTTAAGTAGATATTTGAAGCGGAAATATAACTTTTCTTTAATTATTTCTGACGGGCCTTGCTTTATGGTAAACTGGTAGTATGATATTGATAAAGCCAAAATGTTATTAACATTAATATTTTTTTACATTGAAACTATGAGTTAGATGCACTTCAGACCGCATTAACAAAACCAACATGGAAGGAACTACCTAAAATCCCATTCTATGAGCACTTTATACAGACTCGCTCTGATTTATAACGCTTATTAGATATTTTTATGTTCATTGATTTTTATGTGCAATGATGCAATTTCCTCCACTTTTCTCTTTCCAGTGCGGTCTCTTTTCTTTCTACTTCGACAGACGACATGACAGCGACTTTCTCCTTGATCTGATCCATATACATATTTTCAATACGCATACTAATTATACTATGGTAGACACTAGTACCTTGACCCTTAGTTAATCGCGCCTAAAAACTTACATAAGTATTCGCGTGGGGTGCTTTACGCCCTGGTTTTAGAATTTGAAAAAACTACCAAATATGTATATGCAAAATCTGACTTTTATTTATGATAATCTTTTGACTTAACGATTTATTAACAGATAAACACTTTTAGAAACAGATAGTGCCATAAGCAGTTCTTAAATCAAATTTAAAAAATTAGTAATAGAAAATTAGTTCCTATAATGAGTATAGGAAATAATTTTCTTCATTGCATTTCTGACATGTCGCTGCGATGATAACATTGTCACTGCACTTATAAATATGAATATATTATAAATGCCAACAACATAATAATAAATAATAATATGGCATCGATTAAATGATGGCACCCGGTGACTTCCAGAAATAATACTAACAAAAATACAACAAATTCACGTAAATTTTACACTACGTAAACGCTCGCCTCGCCTCGTGATTTACACTTCGGACGCACTCTCTTGCCTCAACCTTAAGCCACAGCGTGTTTTTTGTAATTAAATAACAAAGTTCCGCTTGTTTTAGGACGCTACAATAAAAATTAGCGCTGTGAATTCAAAACTCTAGAAAAGATCAAAAAGTCGCTGGGGTGTAAAACACCCCACCTGAGTAATTGAGGGTTAAACACAAAGACACGCAGACAGTAAACACAGTAGTCACTTCCTCAGTAGTATACTATACACAGAAATGACTCTTAATTGAAAATATGTAAGTGAATATTTTTTTCCTGATCAGGCCTCTGGATGGCAAAGCAAATTAAACATTTCATGACCTACAAAGTCTTGCAAGGATAAACGAATACAACACAGCCCAGACGCAAACGATGTACCTATTAAACAATTGATTACACGGTGCCCAACTGCACAAATATAATTAACTGTAAACCTATGTTTAAAGCTGTAATGCTAATTCCTTGTTTTCATTACTTTTGATTATAAGTATTATTATCAATTTATAATACCTTACAACAACAGAAACACGTTATTCAAAATAAACCGCCAAGTGCGAGTCGACTCGCACACGAAAGGTTCTGTACCGTCAAAATCAGGCAACTTTTACAGAGAACATTAAATTTTCGCTTGTATGACGACCCCTTTAATTTTTTACTTTATTACGTTTTTAGTATGTTTTACTTATTTATAGAAAGTTTCATGTGGTTCAAGAGCTTTAACAAACGAAGATCAAAAATATCTAAAAAAAATCACGTTTTTTGTATGGATATATATGTATGTATGTATATAAAAACAATATAAATATTCAAATTAAAGGGGGCTTCCCTTTAATTTGAATATTTATTTTGTTTTTATTATTTGTTGTTATAGCGGCAAGAGAAACACACATTCTCTGAAAATTTCAACTATCTACCTGTAACGGTTCATGAGATAGAGCCCTGTGACGGACGGACGGACGGACATCGGAGGCTTAGTAATAGGGTTCCAAAATGGCACCAATCAAATAATATTGCAAGCTTCCTTTGTCTTCTTTTGCCACTCTTTGTTTTTCATCGTTTAATATATTCGCTTTCACTGCAAAAGCGTCTTGAGCAATGAACATGTTAGAAAACTGAACCTTTGCTCATGTATAACACAGATTATTTTTTTATCCTTGGTTTACGGTTAAAACATTTTACTCTTGGACAGCAAAATGCACAAAAACATTGACGGTTGTGAACGCAGCCTTACAGTTTGTATCCATTCGCCACAGTACAAATAATATCAATTATCTCTCCATAAATTTGTTTTACTATGTTTGTATGCCATTAACTACCATTCCATTACACACAGCCAATTGTTAGGTGCAGTTTGCTAGCAAGTCTGCAGCAACATGATAACGCTACTTTGCAAGTTCTAGTGACGCATTCTACCTATGTATTTGGATATCACCTAGCATCACTGAAACCTGGTAATGAACGTGTATTTTGGAATAGTATCTCATAAAAGTAGATACCTTCCCTTCATTTGCAGCTTTAAATCTTCCCTTGAACAAAACTATGGTTTATTACACCATAAATCATCTCTGGCCTATCTTACATCTAAGAAACGTTCTAAGGATCTGGTTTACCATAAGCTCCTGTTTAAATATTCTGGGTCAAAGTTCTGGCCCGAAAATTTACTCTAGATGGAAGTAGTAATATAATATTTTGCTAATGTAATAAAATCTATAATAAAAATGGGAATCTGGAAAATGACTGCGTGGTAGGTAAGGGACAGGGACAAAATGGTCAATAACTTAGCGTTCTCCTGATTATCTGCTTGAATTTGGTCGTTATTTACAAAGAAAATTACAATCAAATAATAAAAACAAATTAGAACTAGTATTTACAATTGAAACAATTAAGCTAACTACAGACTGTTGCAAACAATCTACAGGTAGCTTAACTGATCCATTTATTATAATATTCCATTTCATGCATTAATGAAATAAAACTATAATTTAACACACTTGAAGGTGCGTAAAGCACCTGCAAAGTCAACAGCTAAATTGCTTGACAGTCCCTATCCCTTAGAAAGGACACGTCTCAGATAAAATAAACTACAAATGCGACCCCGCACTCCAAAGAGCAACAATGCCTGCTCAATTTACAAGCCTCTCTAGTAGCCAAAATATATACCTCTGAAAAATTTAAAAAGATCCCTCTGATAGTGGAGTGGGTCTAAATTGGACGGACCGGTGAAGGGTTAGGTGTGGGACCACAAAACTATTTGGAGTGCCTCTTTGACACTCTCATTACTCTATTTGCTATGTTTACCGCTATTGAGGAGAGCGGAATGTATGATGCCCAAGTCCTTAGGACGATTTTTGTTTAGGTTTTGTTATCAGTAAGGATTTGGTTCTGATAGGCGAAGGCCGCGTCAAAGGTCTAGCTAGATGCTGATTTATAGACGAGTTAGACGATTTTAGTAGCCACAATTGGCTTGTAAAAAAGTCTTCGTTTCGTTTCGTTTCTTCTTTTCATTGATTAGAGATCTAGGCTTTTTTGCCCTTTTTTGGGACACCGCGGGGTTAATCATAAGTGACTGGAAGATATATTTAGGTATGCTTTATATAGGATGCTGCAGTGCTTGATAGATAAAGCCAGCCCAGCACCTATACGAGTACCTACCATCCTCTGAGATCTAGGTTCAGCTCTTAGTTCCCAGTAAGAATTAATTAGAAAGATCAGTTTAATAAATATATAAAATAAAGAAATAATAAATAATGTTGAACAATTCATACAGCCTTATTTAGCCCCAAGCTAAGCAGAGCTTGTGTTATGGGTACTAGATAACTTATATACTTCATACAATACACTGTATAGATAAATATTTTTTATTATACATAAAAAACATCCAGAACACCCTGAACAAATATCTGCAGATCGTACAAACATTTGTCCCGAGGCGGGAATCGAACCCGCAACCTTCTGGTCGTAAAAAAATACATTGTTTAGTCGGAAATCGTCAACGTAAACGAACGTTACGTTACGTTACGTAACGAACACATTCACCATCTGGATTTGCGTATTGCAGAAAATGTTACATACCTACGTTCATACATAGGTTACTACCGAATCGTTTGTGAGATATTATCAAAATTATCTGATTGGAGCGGAGTAGTGTAGGGGGATTAATTTGTTTAATCCGTATTTAGCCAATGAACTGCATACAGTCGTATTTTCAAATTGTTTTATAGGTAGGTACTATACCCATACCGAGAACGGTCCTAATTTTCTACGCGCTCGGCTTCCCTTGTGTTTTTCAGCATGAAAAGTAACCCATGTGATCGTTGATGCTTGTTTGGTTGGGTTTATTGTCATAATCCCCACTAAGCTGTCCCCACCAGTGGAGATTATGACAATTTTCAAAAAAGTTTAGGGGGTTTCCCCTACTAACGTTTTTAAACCTGGTTGGTGGGGATTATGACAGTAAAAATAATTTAGGTTCATTTTACACACTCGGTGCCTTCTAAAATAAAACGGATAAACTTTAATTTCAATCAAATTTTAATAAGATTTTTAATCATGAAATGGTCCAACAATTAAACGTTTGTTACTTTTTACAAAAAATAAGGTTGAAGTCATTATGAATAAGATTGAATCATAAATACATCCTTAACTCAATTTTTCCTGACGTGGATGGAACTTTTTACATAAAAATGCAATAAAAATTCAAATCCACCAATTTCCGCATCTAATATATTTGCACCTTTGGCCCTCCCAAATTAAGCTGAAGCGTATACCTAATTAGCAAAGAAAATTCTCCATCTTGAGAACAACAATTACTTGCCAATTACGCACCTCAGCGTTAATAAAAACTCAAGTGGCCACATACCTTTTTATACATAACTAGCTGCGCTCCGCGGCTTCGCCCACGTGGAAATTGATTGCACACCCCCTACAGGTAGTTTTATAGAAATACGTGTACCATTATTTACTTTATAGTTTATTTATATCGAGTTTTGAGTGAATCGAACCAACGAATAATTCTTTTCCATAGAAACTTTACCACCCTCTTTAATCCCCTCAGAGGTTAATTTTTGAAAATTAGAGTAGCTTATGTGTTATTCTAGAACTTAAACTATTTACATATAACATTTCATCTAGATAGGTTAAGTAGTTATGGAGATACGTGGTAACAAAATTCACACGAATTTTCGCATTTATAATATTTGTATGATTACTCATTTATTTTCATTCAAAACTCGACTTGACACTTCGAGATGTTGCCCATGCTTTACCCATGTCATGTCTTTGTCTATACAACCAGCCTATCGTTCAACATCCACTAGAAATGCGACTTTATTGCCCTAGAAATAAAGTTTAGTTTGCTTGTAAAATGTGAAGTGTTATGTTGGCTTTGAAATGAGGTGCCTACACGCTCATTAGGGTTAATACAAATATGATGGTAGTATTGTTGGAAGCAACAATATTAAAATAATATTGTTAGTTTAATAGGGCTTTGTGAATAGATGACAGGATAAGAGTATCGTGTTAAATCAATATTGTAACGAACGATGAATGTTTTTTTTATTACAATGTAGAGCAGAACGTCAGCAAAACCTGTGAAAGTTTAATTTTAATTTAATATAGGTACCTATCTAATAGTTTATTGTTATTTGTTATTTAAAATTATGTAATGGAACACCCTGTCTGTGAGGAGGGCGATGGTGTCTGCAACACAGTTTTATTATAAACTACTGAGGGCATCATCGAATTCCAATAGTTACTACAACCATGTAATTCGTTACTAAATAAACTTACTTAAATTACTTAATTTATTGGAATTACCAGTATTTTGTTTGTTGTTGTAACAGCACCAATTCCAATCTTTGTTAAGGTTGTCGTAGATCAGAGGCACACTGCTACAGCACAAAAATTGTGCATTCAAATACAGGCTTTAGCTCGTAACAATTAGATGCATTTCATATTGACGCCATCAGAAAACAGACAGCTCGCGGGCCACTCGTTTGAAGCTTGTGGGAAGCTATTTTGTCACTGTAAAATGTATCTAAGGATAACGAGTTTAAGCCCATATTTAAATGCACATTTTTGTGCTGTGCGGTAGCGGCGTTGGATTAATGTGCACAGAGCTCTATGATGTAAAATCAAAAAATGTGTATCGCAATTGGAGCTGAGTTGATTGGTGCTTCTACATTTAAAGTGCTAGTTTATTGGGTAGATAAACTTAGATCTTTTTCTGTAATTGGCCGAGCCTTCCACCGTCAAGTGCTTACTCAGAGTCACTCAGATTATCCCAACGTCAACACGAAAGACCTCGGCTGGAGTGTTGCTTTAGAAGTTTAGATTATTTTCTTAGGACGCGGCTGTTGACGTATCAAATTATTGAGGTATTTTTATATTATTGAGCTTTTTTGAGTTTAAGTTGTGGTACCTATTTTTGTATGAAATTATATCTGTATCAAAAGCTCAACTAAATAACTGAATTGTCTAGTCAACTGGTAGTCTCTTCAGTGTAACCAAAATTGGCTTCGTACACCACCTGATATTTTTTCACCTGCTAGTCTGGATTTAGTTAGAGTACATCTAAATATTACAAAAAACAGTCCTTATAGAGGTACCTATTCAAGTAAGAAACTTTCATTCTTCTTTCTTTTACCTGATCAAGTAAATATCCAACTTAATCCAGATAAAATATTTGATAAAGTACAGGTTTGTGAAGCCCAATTCTCAAGGAGCGATGTAACGATAATCCAATATTAGTAGAACGGTTCACAAACAGACAGACGTAGGAATTCCTACTGCACTTGTGCCAACATAATCAGGGCGATGGTCCGTATTAGGCTAATGTTAGGCTTTAGTTGTTTGTGCAGTGTGTGTCGAGTGTCGACTTTACTAGGTACCTTAAGGCGTACGATACTTTCTAAAAACTACAAGTTTTTAGTTTAGTTTAAGTTATATTATGTTTTTTTTAATTCTTCTCACTGGCTTTTCGCCAGATTTGCCGATGGTCACTCTGTTACGTTGGTATTGGTACTAATATTAAAAAAAAAACATACATTTTTAACAGGATTTTTCTCATTATAACATAAAGTACTCATAGATATTTAATTTTAGTACCAATACCAATGTAACAGTGACCATCGGCAAATCTGGCAAAATGCCAATGCGATTAATTAAAAAACATATTAGAGTCCCTCTGTAATCCCGGCCAAGTATCTCTCAAGGAGATTTAAACATGCTGAGTGGCCGAGCTCATGAAATGTGGCTTTCGAACATCTGTGCACACTCCGACTGCTTATTTTATACAACAAATTTGTAAAAGACTGTCTGCTACTTAGAAAAATACTGCTCTACCCTATTTTGTGTATATAGAATTATTTCTATCTACACAAAATAGGGTAGAGCAATAAACTTAATTTTCAGTTCATTGCTTTATCTATTTAATTCTAATATATTCTAATAAAGTTTTTTTTTTATTTATTGTTCTTATAGGTATTCAATTTGCCCAGAATCTTACGAATAAAATATGATTCTAAAACAAAGGATTATAAAATTGTAAATAATGAAATCAGATAAAATAAAAACGACAATAAAAGCGTGCTAATAAAATGGAAAGAAACCGGTTTAGAAGAACGAAAGCGTTTTACGTGATTTGACTTCTAAAACTGACAGACAATTTATGATAATAACTTAATTGTTTAGTTATATTATTGTATAGGCCGAGGCTAACCGCGCGCTTAAGCTTGTATGTAACTTACCTACCATATTCTGTCCTATCTCTTATCGCAAACGTCATTTGAGATGACTCAATCAACACTTAGTTATGCAGTATCCTTCATAATTTTCGTACTTTCAGTCCAGCACAAGCTCCATAAAAGAAGAGGCAATCACCACGCTGTTTTACATACAAATAATTGACATTATATACCAATCATTTATACAACAAACGTTGATCAGTTGAATGGACGTCAGCGGGCAAATTGTCGAGTTATTATAGTAATTATGGCAAGTGTAGCCCGAACATGCTTATTCACGGCCGCTAGTTGCCTAGTTAGAACAGCTGGTGGCTGGGCCAAGGGGGAAAAGGAAGCGATACGTTTCCACCAAGCGGAATGGTGCAAAGATGCTTTTTTATATGGTTAAATATAATCATACTATAGAAAATTACAATAACAGAATAAAACAATTACAACTAGTATTTACACTTACTATATCTATTTCTTAAAAATCAAAGCCGTCACCAGAAGGCAGTGTGCCCAGAATGCTGGCAGCATTGCCACGTTGAATGGCTATGCTAATTTGTTGACCGAAATAGAAGCCAGCATTCCAATATAATATTATTATTATATATATAATATATTCATCATAGGTACTATATAATATTATAAATGCGAAAGTTCGTGTGAATGTTTGTTACCACGTATCTCCGTAACTACTTAACATATTTAGATGAAATTTGGTATGTAGATAGTTTAAGTTCTAAAATAACACATAGGCTACCCTAATTTTCAAAAATTTACCTCGTGAGGTTTAAAAAGGGTGGTAAAGTTTCTATGGAAAATTATTATTTCTTGGTTCGATTCACTCAAAACTCGGTATAAATAAACTATATAGTAAATAATGATACGCGTATTTTTACAAAACTACCTCTAGGGGGTGTGCAATCCATTTCCACGTGGGCGAAGCTGCGGAGCGCAGCTAGTAGAATATAAAATGTTGATTTGCGTTTCAAAATAAAATAAAAATAGACGTAGAAGTTCGGCGCATAACCACCATTATCTTGTAGATATTCCTTCCACTGGTACGTACTAAGTACGCACTGGTTATTCTCTATCATTCTTCATCTCTCTTATCATTTGTTCCGCTAGGTTTGAAACTTGCTGCCTGCTTATTTTTTTCCGACCAACTACAACATGGGGCTCTTCAAGGCTCTTCAAAGTGAACAGGTGTCTTCTAGACCTTCATATATCATATCACGAATAGATAATCCTAGATATGTCAAACAAATCTTTTTTTTTGTGTGAGTTCAAACGCACAATCTCATCTGATGATAAGTGACTATGTGGCCGATGACGTTTCACGAAGATCTAGAAGACAACTAAGTACTAATTCTTGTCTTCTTTATGTGCGAAGTGGCAGAGGAAGCCTACGTCAGGTTTCAGTTGGAATATATCACAGCGAGTTTATGTTTATTTCTAGTATTTACCGTCTGTCACAGGGCTCTATCTCATGAACCGTAAGAGGTAGACAGTTGTAATTTTCAGAGAATGTGTATTTTTCTAGCCGCTGTAACAGCAAATAATAAAATTAAAATCTATCGAATATACGAGTCATCCTTTACTCCCGCTACCGCTTATGCCACGCGCCGCTCACACTCCGCGACCGAGATATCTTGTTTATTTTCCGCTGTCGGAAGTCATCGGCTCTCGTTAACATTATATTTTCATTATTATCGTTATTATTATCATTTATCGGTCATTGCGGGCCGTGACTTGGCTACCAATAATAGCGCCTCTTTCGACTTCCGCTGTTAACAGTTGACAGATAACCGATGTTTGAGTATTTTCGTTAATTTGCGGCGTTTTGAAATAACAAGGGTAATGATAAGGGTCTATTTAGTTTATTTTCTACGGTCGTGGTTACAATAATTACTAAATTATCTAAACGTAAAGAATACTGGAAACGATCTTTTCTAATTTTTCTTTTTAATCGTTTCTTTCAGCAATAAAATTAGGTTAACTACGAAAATAAAAGGTTTTTAACTTGGATACTAGGTATAAAATAGGTAACTAAAACCGAACTATTCAAAACATACTTCATTGTAAACCAAAGTAAAACACCAAATCTTTTGTAAGTAAGCATATTTATTTAATAACTCGTTTATCTCAACTTTGCAATTTATTACAAAAATATCGGCATCACCTCAATCGGCTTCAAATAAGAAGGGAAGAGGGAAATACAATTCAGTTATGAGCCGTGAAATCGGGCCGGTATCGATTTTACTCGGACGAACTTCAGAGTAACATTTCGCAACCCCTCGACATGATGCGAAAGCAGCTTACAAAACTAGTAGGTACCTAAAGTATATTTATTTATTAGCTCGTTTATCTCAACTTTGCCATATTTATTTCAATAATATCGGCATCATCTTAAACGGCCTAAAATAAGAAGCAGAGAGGGAAATAAAATACAGTTATGAGCCGTGAAATCGAGCCGGTATTGATTTTACTCGGACGAACTTCAGAGAAACATTTTGCAATCCTTCGACATGATGCGAAAGCGGTTCACAAAACTCGGAATAAGTACCTAGGTAGGTAATTGAATACTTATCTAACTAATATTACAGTAATCTACAAAAATTCCGACCATTTCCTTCTCTTTTAAAAGTTGTGGTATAGTAATATATTTATTATGTGTGTTTGTGGTCAAGAAACCCAACATTGGGTGATTCAGTCGACTAATTGAACAATCATAGGTAATTGAGGCAGGCAGGCAGGTAATTCAGTAGGTATTTTTATATAATAATAATACATTTATTTCAGACAACATCAGAACAAGTATAGATCTTATTAACTAATCTTAATCAACTATCTATGGATCAGTTGAGCTCCCTGTAGATTGTTTGCAACAGTCTGCAGTTAGCTTAATTACTAGTTCTAATTTGTTTTTATTATTGAATTGTAATTTTCTTTGTCAATAAAGAATAAAAAATAAAATATAATAAAAAACTAATTCTATGCGGTCCATATCAATATTATACCTTAAATCTAACATACATAGATATATATATATATATAAAATTATTTATATAAAATTTTTAGGATCAAGGTGGGCAAAACCGTAAATGGTTACGTAACTTGAAATGGTAGAGCAGGTACCTAACGTATTTAAAATATTTAAAAGTGATTAAGAGTGAGAATTCTTTTTATATTACCGTTCTAAACAGAAAACACAAGATAAAGACAAAAAGTTAAAAAATTATCTGAGCGTCTGGTCGAAGCGACGCGTGGGTAGAGAGCTAGTGAGTATGAGGCACAGCACATCAGCATTGCCATACTGCAGCGGGGCAAAGCAGCCAGCGTCTTGGGGGCGCTTCCGAAACGATATGGATAATTTTAGCTACCTTAGCTTTTTTTTATTATATATTTATATTTAACATTATTACATACATATTCTACAGCTAACATAAACCGTTAATCGGTTTGTCCGTAAGCCTCAGTCTCTATGGTATTAGCATAAGATAAGTGTACGAGTTGTTGTATACAACTCGTACACTTTTCTTAAGCTAATAAATACAATATGCACCCACCGCAGCGCAGGTCAGAAACTGAATGTACTACTTGGTTATAAATAGTTGTGGATGGCATCTGGAAGCCAAGAAAGACAAGCGGGGTACAATAATTGGCTGTCCGGTGTACGAGCGAAATTACAATAATATAATTGTTTGCAACAATCTGCAGTTAGCTCAATTGTTTCAATTGTAAATACTAGTTCTAATTTGTTTCCATTATTTGATTGTAATTTTCTTTGTAAATAAAGTTTCAGATAAAGACAGCAATTCGTTTGATCAGTACACTGACCAACAGCTGACAAAATTCAAAATTCAAAATTCAAAGTGCTTTATTTCCTTTAGACCTTACAGGACTATTGGACAGACAGACACTGACTCAAATTAATTAATTAAATCGTTGCCACTTGCCTGATTATAAAACAACACCCCAATAACCTCACAATCAGCAGCGCGCATTACCTCATCAACTAATCAAAATGTGTCCGCCGCACAAATTGAGTAATAACCTGTTAGCCTGACACGACAGGCGACGCTTTGTCCCGCAGATTCCAGCCAAATTGCCACCAGACGCAATCCCAACTCCATTTTACCGAATGCCTGCACCTGATTGGTCGACACGCCTCCCTCGCTCGCTCCATTCACACCGTTGAAGAAATGAAATTATGCACTCCGTAAATAAGATGCTTTTGTTCGGTTATTTAACGTGTTTTAGCTTAATGATATCGTGCTGTCCAGTTGATGGTTGGAAAGTGGCTTTGTACTTTCGCGTAATGAACATGGTTATGAGTATTCACTATTCAGTGTCGGTACGTCAGGTGTCGTAACTATGCTGTTTGCGAAACGCCAATTTTTATCAATGGTGCTTGATATGTTCTTTCATAAAATCGATGATCAATCGAAACGATGGGTAATCTTTCCGAGAAAAACACAGACAGGGCATCCAATAAGAATCTTATCTGAAAAACGCTTTTGATGAATTTAAATAAATATTTAATGGCAGAAATTTTGCACTCGTTTTTTAAGTAACTTCATAATTAATAGCTTCTGACCGCGGCTTCCCACGCGTTTTTTGGATTAAAACCATCCTATATATTATTCCAGGTCCATTAAAAGCTGTGCTTAGTTCACCCAGGTGCACTAAGTCTACCGTGCGTAGCACCTAACACACCCAAATGATTTACTCCAGGTGAATTAAGTCTACCGGGCCAGATTTTGTGAGCAAAATTTCAGCACGATCCATTAAGAAGTTTTGGCGTTGTCTTCGGCCAATCTGCACAACGCCACAAACTTTCGCCTTTATAATATCAGTAGGAACCCCTTGAGCTACATTATTGACCCATTTTACCCTTCCTATTAATGTACCTATTTTTTGGGTATTTCCTATATATAATAAAAAAATAAATCTATCTATGTTATGTATTGTATTAAGTTTATCAGTCATCTAGTACCCATAACATAGTAGCCCCAAAGCAAGCTCTGCTTACTTTGGGGCTAGATGATGATGTGTGGATTGTCCAGCAAAAAAAAAAAACCTATGCACTTTCTTTGTTATGTTCTTGTGTTTTTTTGGGTAAATAAATGTATTATCTTTTTATTTATCTTTAATATAAGAGAACATTCTCAGCTCATAAATAAACTCATTTTCTAACAAAATAATGTATCTAAATAACCGTTGGGATACATACTACTGTACTTACACGTAGATTCCAACGGTAACAAAATTAGTAACACAGTGATGCAGGGTAGCGAGTGAAGTCTGCCAACTCCGACAAATTGTTTGGCAGCACTACGACGCGACGGCTCACAAGTAATGCGTCCACGTTACTTGGCCCCTCATGAGTAACATCAGTCTTGTCAAACCATTTTTGTCCAACATTTTCAAAGACGATACCTACTTACATAATATAAAATGTTTTTGACTCTACCTAAAAATAGTTTAAAATAAAATTTCCTAAGCCCTCGAATACTTATAGTTGCTAAGTATTGAGCCTAACCTTATGCACAGAATAACATATAGTACCCTTATGCTTAGTTCGTAACTTATTTGTTTCGTCAGGCAATTAAATGTTTTCTTGACAAAACAAAACACTAAAGTATTGCCAACCTTTCACTCTTCTCCAAAAACAAAACCTATAGTATTATATTATATTATAGCAAGTATGTGTTTGATGAAACGTGCACCTAATAAACCAATATCAAACCTAGGTACCTAATTAGTAATAACGTACCTACCTATTAACTGTTATTAAATCTAACCATCAATTCGACAGTGCAATGGAAATCGCAATGTTATGCGAAACACGAGGTAGAGTTTTTAGAGAAAATAACCAAAACGTAAACCTGCGTAAAACAACAAATTCAACAATATCCAAAACGCGCAGAGAGCTCAACATACATTGGGGTTCCTCTCATACGAGTAATAAATTGTCTGGCGTAATACCCTGCGTCATTAGCACGCGTGAATGTGCCAAATTAACAATTACACCGGGTTCCGTGGATAATTAGTACTCGCGTCAGACCCACTGACATATTGCATTCCAGAAGTTACGCGGATTCCACGTGGAAAGGGTTTTCTACACTTATGAAGGCATCTACGAAGGTAAAAGGTTTTGTACGGGGAAATCCGGAAATTTCAAAAGGTTATCGAAAATTTTAATACCTTCCTATGAAATTTTTGTCCAATTGAAATGCTTGAGAAGTTCTGGGAGCAAGGCAATTTTTTTATCTCGTAGATGCCAGATTTTTTGGCTCCATGAACTGAATCGTGCTGGCAAACACTTGTACCCGTCAAATCCCCGAAGTAATAAAAAACGCGATAAACAAACAATAACATTAACACTTTCCCCCAATGTAATCCATTGTAAGCGCATAATGCCGCGTTTACACTGTCCGCGACGGAAAACGTGTAGGTAGAGCAGTAGGCACACTTACCTACTTATTGTACCTTAAGCATCTATAAACTATTCTCTATTCTAGAATCGAGGATATTATATGTTAACTAAGAAAACTTTACAAAAACGATAACTTCCACAACGCATCAAAAACACTTACAAAAAAAAATAATTAGAGTTCGAAAACGACCGAGAGACGAATGAAAACTTTCAAAACCAAAATTGTTTCGAACTTCTTCTATTTGCTCCGAATATTTTCGACCAATATTGCATATTTTTGTCACCCCTTTGTTTACAAACAATATCTAGGACTCTAGAGCCTTTAGTTTATATGCTTATATGCAACACAGCTGTGTTTGTATTTGTAGGGTTGGCTTCTACTGAAAATGTAGGTAGGCGCAAATTATGAATAAACCAGTCAGTGTTCTAACCGGCCTTTCGTTGAATGCTCCATTGGCGACGATCCGAATTTACGCATAATTAATAATTACGCGTATATTCGTGTGTGTGACTCTTGCACAAAATGTCGATAGGCAAATTGGAACAGGGACATTAGTATAGTGAAATTATATCTAAAAAATGCATGTAATCTTCGGTTAAATATAAAGCTGCATGATGGCGGTCATAAGTCAGATTATGAGCAAACCCTGTACGTTTGTTACCGTTTACGGAAAAATAAAAGGTAACGGCTTTTTAATTATACACTAGCCCATTCATCTTTTCCCAGTACCTAAATGATTTGACGGATGTTTCTACATACCTAGCTTATTTCAAAAATATAGTTGTGAGTTCAACCACTACGACCTAATGCCTTCTTGTCGCAAAAAGCGATAATTAAAATATGTAGTGATTGCTACTGTCCCTACTGACTACAACAAAACTTCATTGTTACTGTGCTGTCCGATATTGGGGGCCCAGCCTCGAGGGACGAGCGGAGTCGGGGGCACTGTAATGCGCTCATTTGTTTATTAAATTGTGCGGCGATGAGCAACGCCATTATCAAGTGCATTGCTTGTAATAGTTACTGTTTGATTATGATTCATGTGGGAGTTATGATTTAAGCAAATGGAATCTGAAGTTGCTTATGGTTAGGCTCTTACTGGTTTAGAGCGAGACAAAATCAAACAAAAATTGCTGCCAAGAGCTATTTTATCCGTTATAAATTTTAAATTTGTTCTTCAATTTCTCTAGATTGACCTAGTCAAAACCATTTCCAGGGTGTTCTTGTTAAGCCTGCCAGAGTAGGTAGGTACCCTTAGTCATTTACTTTTTTAAATACGTTAATTCAAGAAGCTATTCACAGTTTTAAATGTTTATTTGTCGCTAGAAAGAAAAATGTTTAAGAAATACAAATACAAAAGTGCTTTATTGTACACCAGAATAAGAACTTTACAATAAGAGACATTAAATAAAACAAGTACATCAGGAAGCCTTGTCGCTTAACGTAAACACACGTATATAAACAAACCTAAAACTTCTGTCTAGTTTGTTTGTTAATTCTGAAGGTGGTGAACATTGCGATATTTTGCGTTCGCCCGCCCGCTTCCCACGTCACCACGTGAGGAACCGACACGTGCGCGAGCACCTTCCTCCCCGCGCACTTACGCTACCGTCGCTGCCGCCGCGAGCTGTGCCGCAGCCGCTGCGCGCCCACAGCTTGCGGCGCGCCCCAAAAGGACAGGGGAAAAGAAGAAGCAGCCCTGTGAACCTTCACGTGTCGCTGCGCCTGTGCCGGCTTCTGGCAAGGGACTCTGTGATCCGGATGGATTCATCAGGGTAGTTCGCCGGAAGCCCTCTAGACGAAACCAATGCGGAGTTGGGCCGCTAGATATCACATCTGGCTTCAGAGCGGAGGTCCCTTCAACGGAGCTTTACATCTCACGCGTCCACTATGCTGTGCAGACGAAGGCTGTGGTGGAATACCTGAAGATGAAGACAGGGCTCTCGCTGAGCGTCGAGAAGCTGGACTCTCGCCTTAAGTAAGCTTCAGTTCATTTATGGTGAGAGTTACGACTCAACATCTCTCGACCTACTTGAATGAAGAGTTTTGGCCGAAGGGTGTCCTGCTCCGACGACGGTTCACTGGCCGCCTGCAAGGGGACACCGACGTGCACCGTCGTCAGCTGACACCATGATTGCGTCATACACGTCGCCGCCGCTATTTAATTTATAACATGCAAAATAATTTATAATTTTTATATTTCTATGTATGCAAGATTGAAGGTAATATTTATATGGACCGTAGAATTAGTTAATAAGATCTATACTTGTTCTAATGTTGTGTGAAATAAATGTATTATGATTATTATTCAACATGCAGCTGTACCTATCTATTGAATCGATGTCATCGGAATAAAGGGCTAACTTGTCCCATTGCCTAACGATCTATCCGGCGTCGTATCCGATCAATTACCGGACAGGCTCCTGTGAAACCCGTTTGCATAACATACCTAGGTAAGCTACCTATTTTATGCCGTACACTCACTTACCCCTGCTGACCTTTGCTTGATCAGCTCTATGTAGTATTGGTTGGTACAAAAAGTGTATGTTTATCATTCATTTTGTGCTCATAATACAAGCTTTGCTTACTATGCAGCTGTGTGAAACGAGTTTTTTTTTAATCTAATCTGCAACAGTCTTATTAAAACAACCCCAACCTATCAGCCAAAACCGCTAAACGACTAACCTCTTGCCCAAAGCTTACAATATTGATTATCCCCAACACTCGACCGACAGTAATCCTGCCTTACTCACCGCTGGGTCCATCAAACCCCGAGGCGGGACGACTAGACCCGAGGGTCGCGTGGACCGCATGGCAATTGTGCCGTTATTACCCCTTAATTCGCTTCTCCGTTAATTCACGGATCAAGACTAGTTGACAGACGCGTTAAGTGGATAAGTTTTTCATTAGACTAGTGCTAATATTGTTGTGGGTTTGTTCTGATTGTTTTTCTTTTTGGGAGTTCTTCTAATCTGGGGGCTTTTTGTAAGTAAGAAGATTACTTAGTTACCGCTGCTTGATTGCTTGGGATTCTATTTATATAAAAGTAGCCATTTGTTTTTAAAATTTTGTATCACAAAAAAATGGTAAATGGACTTAGTATATATTTTTTTTTAAGAAAGTAGATGTGTAGGTCTGATTGCACAAATTAATCAATTATATTCTTATTCTAAAAGAGTTATGATTTTTATTTTATCCATCGTTCTTATAGCTTGTGTGTATTGTATAGTATCCTTCTATGTTCATATAAACGACACTAACAACTGACACCGACACTTCAAGTAGGTGCGGCAATGTGAATATCAACATAAACAGGTAAACGACCGACACTTTCGTACGTTTGTTAATAAAACACCCAATATCTACTAGGTAGCTAATAATTGTTATCCTGACTGAAGTTTTTATTTTTGATAATTATGTACGGTCAGATAATACTAATACAATAGATAATGGAGCACAATCTACTGAATCAGAGCAATATAATTGAACTTAATTAATCTGAAACAGAATGGCTGGAGGAATACCGTCTGCGTAACCCAATACTAGAGTAGTATTTATTTAGTAGAGCTCAGATCGAGTTTAATTAACAAATTTAATTAGAAATTAACTGTTTTGTCGAGATGCCTGTGTGGTCGGTAGCAGAGGTTAGGGTTGAAACTTTATTGATTAATTTCTATTAAATCTTTATATAGTTTTCAATAGCTCCACTAACACATACCTACATAATACATTTTACTATAAAAAATTTAACTAGATTAGATAATCGATAAAATAAGTAATTAATCATGTTATTCTATATAAGGTTTAGTGTTGGTGTGGAGGACCAAGTCGGGTTTTCTATAGTTTCAGTTAATCACTTGTTTTATCATTGTAAATTAACGTTATAACTAATTTAGTGTCCAAAATCGCAACAACCTACCTATTAAAAAAATCATAGAAAAGCCTGTCACATTTGAAAAGCTACACAAACGTGGCAACCCTGCCGGCCCGCAAGTGGGTGGGTAAACAGCGCGGGCGAATTTGAAAATTTAATTTAGTTGCGTTTTGTTCCTGCTAATTGGTTTGTTTACTGCGTTTAGTTACTATCGAGTCGTAGTGACTCATTTATGCTAGGGTTTGAATTAGTGGCAGGTAGGTAGAGCCAGTAGATTAAGGTAGGTATATGGATTAGGACTGGTTAGATATTTTAGTTTATTAAGTAGTTTGTTTAAATGGTGCCTACCTACTATTAAATAGCCAATTTATATAAATTGTAAATGAATATCAAACGATTAATCTTGAATTCTCCACGCCAGTAAAAAAAATTGCTTACAGAACTCATAATACTAAAGCATGGATAAGTGATAAATTTTAGATCATGTTCACAGGCAAATAAAAAAAATCTAAATCATGAAAAATCTATGAGTTTATGACCACTTGTCAATTTAAGAGCCACTCGCTACGCTCATGGTCTATAATTGACCGCTTTACTAGCTCAGGATTTAATATTGACACGACACCCACACAAAAACCAACTATGCTATCTTATTGAACATATAACTCTTACAAATGGTACTATTTACGTACCAAATACAAACCTTATGCCATTTATCATTTCCACACCTAACCTTTCCTCTTCTTCCAGGTGTGGTTCCAAAACAGGCGAGCGAAATGGCGCAAAACGGAGAAGTGCTGGGGTCGGTCCACGATAATGGCGGAGTACGGGCTGTACGGCGCCATGGTGCGGCACTCCCTGCCGCTGCCGGAGACTATCCTCAAGAGCGCCAAGGAGAACGAGGCCGTCGCACCCTGGCTGCTAGGTGAGTGCGGTGAGAACTTTATCACTTAGTCAGGGAGCCTAGATACTTTTAGGACCGTAGGTATAATGAAAGCTTGCTCAGTCGTAGATCTATACTTGAGTAACGCTTATGCCATTGAAAAAATACGGGCCTTAGAGACTGCAACGATAGCGTTTGGACGGATGAACGGAACTGTTACCGTCTTTTGTTTTTAGATCGTCTTTTGTTTATTCATGTTACTTTTGAATTTTCAATGGCAACGCATTAGAAAAACAAGGATTATGTCGCTTGTGCGCAATAGTGGTGAATGGGCGTTTTGATAGGTTTAGATTCGGTCTAGCTATACAGCCGATAACTCAAAAAGAACTACCCTGATGTTGGATAGCAAGTTCCTTAGCGACGCGACGACGTGCCCCTCCGGGTCGCACCGCTGAGGCAATGGTGTCGCTATCTTAGCGCATTTACTATCAAGCTTCGGCGATGCGACCCGATGCTAGTGCAAGTCGAAAAGCGCTTAGTGTCTTTACACATGCACTAGCATCGGTGGTAACACAGAGAAGTGTTGGGCCCGGTCCACGATAATAACAGAGTACGGGCTGTACGGCGCCATGGTGCAGTGATCCCTGCCGCTGTCGGAATCCATCTTCAAGAGCGCCAAGGAAAAGAAGGCCGTCGCGCCCTGGCTGCTAGGTGAGTGTGTGTAGAAAGTTTATACCGATAAACTTTCTTCTTCGTAAAGGAGTTTAGAGATTTCACTGACAACAGGAAAGAGTCTTGCGAACTTCTGTGCCTGTAATTTCACAGGTAACTATAAAATAGATACCCACACATCTATTACCAAAATACATCAATAGGCGGCAGAAAAAGGCATGGTCGTTATACATACTTTTACATACGAGATTTTTCAAAAAAGCCTTTTCATTAGTACCCTACAAAAATTAAGACACCAAAAAGGGGTTCAGCTCAAGACTTAGCTAAACCTCCTTTTATTACCTTATTTTTTTATTAAGATTACTTAGCTTCTAAGTAACCTGAACTTTTTTGATTGGTTAGCATATCTGAGAGGCTGGTTTCGATTTGAACGTCCACTTTTCCACACTAGACGTGTATGAAATTCTTATACACTAGTCGCCAGGGACGCCGTGTTGGACAAATCGGCAGTATTCATTTGTTTCAATTCAGTTTCTTCATTTTTTTTCGACGCGTTTATATTGGATAAGATTATGATATGCGATTTTGATATTGCATATGCGTATTAATAAGCAAGGCCCATAAATTGGTCATCATTAGAGGTGGAGAAGTTCATAATGTAATGCTGAAATCCGGTCACATAAAATACCTTTAAAACTAGAGATAATCAAGAAAACCGCAAATAAAAGTGTAAACCCCCGTCTTTACACCATTAGCGCGGCTTCATCAGCGGCCCAAAGACAGACTAACCAAGTTAAGCTCTGTTCGAGGCGGTAATTTTGCCCTCAATGTCTATTTCAGGCTGAACTCATCTTACCGTTCTGGCTGACTATGTCCATTCTTTTAGAATATCTAGCAAGGAAAATATGGCTAGTTCAGTATCAATATTACCTCTATAATGTCTAGTCCTACAATAGCCAACAATAGATTACTGATGACTAGTGCCTTCTTGGGAAGATTTTGTGTACCCAAGAAGTACGACAAAAGTAATTATTCGGTAATTTTGGCTGAGTATGTCCATTCTTGTAGAATATCTAGCAAGGAAAATATGGTTAATTCAGTATCAATATTATAATGTCTAGTCCTACAATAGCCAACAATAGATTACTGATGACTAGTGCCTTCTTGGGAAGATTTTGTGTACCCAAGAAGTACGACAAAAGTAATTAATCGGTAATTTTGCTTATTCAAGATAACATTTTGTAAAACTTCAACAAACATATTTAAAAGCGCTTCTAACGAGACTGTGATTTGTAGTTAAATAAATAATATTATTAAATAATGCTGGACAATTCACACAGCATCATCTAGCGCTAAGCTAAGCAGACCTTGTGTTTGGGTACTTGATAACAGATATACTTAAATTTAAATCCTGAGATGATTTTTCTGCTACAGCTATTTCTATCCAATCATCCTCACACCAAACCCTCGATCAGCGTCACAGAGTAACAAAGTTAAGTTCTATTCTCACATCGGTAATTTTGTTTAAAGTTTAAAAACCCACCTTAAAACAATTTGTATGTTACTACTCTCCTATTTATCTATCCTATCGTCTTTAAACCATTTACTCGATCAGCATCAGAGTAACAGAGTTAGGTTCTATTCTCACATCGGTAATTTTGTTCAAGAACCGAGCGCACCGGGGGCTCCATAGCGGCGGCCCCCGCCTCCCCGCCGCCGGCGCCCGGTGAGTAACCCAAAATACACCCTTTGTCTATGGATATTAGCTTCAAACTTGAACAAAGTTGCATGAGAATACTTGCCCAAGGCTATTGCAAAAAATCATTTTAGAACCAATGAAGTACCTATTATAGAAGTATAGTTATTGGCTAGTAAGAAAAACATTTCTGAAAAATCACATCGGCTATCTCTTTCCATTAGTTAGGTTCCTATTATCAAAGTTTTATTTAAATTTCTCGATTTATTTAAAAAGAAAAACACAGTTAAATAAAACTACTTTCTTGTTGAACAACAAAATAACAATACTCATAATTTTCGTTTCGAAATTATTTTACTCATATTCATAAAGACAGCGAAAACAACAACGAACATTCAACCTATAAAACAATACCTAAAAGAGACAAAGTAACCGACAAATAAAGCGTCTATCCCTGGAACTACACTCGGAACAAAGACAAGAATAATTTTTAATCCCAACAACTGAGATGTTCATTTTTCACGAAGGCTTTCACGATTTCTCATGCTGAAATGAACCTTGGCGTGATAAAAATAAGGGTAAAAGGCTTCTGTTGTTTACGAAAACAAGAATCCGTTGACAGGTTATGAGCAGTTATTTGTTCTAGTGGGGTTTATGTACGGTGTTGTTTTGTAAAAGAATAAGGAAATGTTATTGTTCGTTATTTTGAGTTAGATCATTTTTATTAAACAGAATCGGTTTTAAGATTTTTCAGTTTCTTTTTAGTAACTTAAGACAACTTTTAGCAAAAAGTGATGATTGTATCAAATAAGTATTATAAATAAAATTTTATAAATAGCAAATTATATCACAAAAGAAAATGTGTAGACAGTGTTTGTCAAAAAAGAAACAAACTACATATTTCGTAGACCTTCGTAGCAATCTCGTAGCACATCTACGAAACCTCTATGCGGCTACGGTCAACGTTAATTCATTTAAAAACGTTATTATTCCGTCACGTAAACGTTACTCTTATTTTAATTGCTGTAATCTGGACAACACAAGCCTATAAGTCCTGTAAGCACAGGCAAATACCCACTCACACATGTGCATAAAATTGAATACGCAAACGAGTTGTACAGATATGAATTAATAAAGGCTAAGTTCTCCCCTTAAGCCTCCCCCCTCCGCCCCGCTGGGAGGGGTGGCCGGTGGGGTGGGGTGGGATCCAAGATGGCGGCCACATTGTCTAAGGCTTGATTAACGCAGATTTGAGGGCTGGGAACGTACATATTAATTATGTACTTATGCACTCCGGTTTTTCTGAGGGTCTAGGTACGGTAGGTATTTATTCTGCTTACATTATGGTTTGGTGGGGATTTGTTTCGGAATTTACGTATTTTTTTACTTGATATATAAGTACTATATATAATAATGTGTTTTAAAAGTTTTTTCTCAAATAGTTTACCAACTTAAATTCCTATAGCTACAACTTAATTAATATATTATATTATTATTTTGATGATGTGATCACTTTTAAATGTTATTTTTAAATTCTTGGTGTATTTAGACATGTTAATTAATGTCCGAAAGGACTCTGGTACATTATTTTCATGCCCCAGCCCATCTCTAGGGCGGGCACTTGGAAATTTCTTGTATACGATGAATTTAAAGACTGATCTGGATAGAGGATTTGATTAAATACAATCAATGATTTAATAAAAATGCATTTATTTCATTTGATAATTAGGTACTTAATTGGGTATTTTTTTTTGTTTGATACTTTTTTACGGTTGACTTAAAAAATATCTTTTAAACTAAATCGGATGACTAACCTCGCAACCCCAGCAAAAAGATAAAGAGGCAGTAATTATTCAATCCTCAATTTCCTAAAAACCCACAACTGCTCAAAAATCCTCCACAAACGAGATATCAAAGAGTTAAAAAGTGCAGAAGCGACACTCATACATCCGCAAATGGATTCTAATGCACCCATAGAGCATGTTATAGAATTTTCTACCTATTATCCACTTGCTTTGTTCCATCCTTTCATCTCACAATGAATGGATTCTTCCATTATCTAGAGTGAAAGATATGATTTTGCGGCAAATCTGTGCACTTCGCGTCAAAGAATTTTACACTAGACGTTTTTGGAAAATGATTTAAAAGGCATTTAAAATGTGATATAGTATTTAAATTGTTCTTAGTAGATATAGTGGAAAGAATGCGATATAATTTGATCTTTTTAGTAGCTTTTATGAGTCCTTTCGTCATATTTGTGATCAACACTACTAGATGCCCTGAAGCAGATGTTTGGTGGCAAACTTGGAGACAATTTGCTTTTGTAACCCAGCTACAAATTGAAAACGATTTTGTTAGTCTAACAAAAAGCAAAAATATTTTAAAGAGGCATTATGGATTCTCAACTACGAGTAAGTGCATGATTCTTGGCCAATTCAGGTTAAGCTTTAACAATACAGGTCATGGAATCGGATCTTGGACGTGCTATCAATAAATATTTCGCGTCGAAAAACTTTAAGCTTACCTCAAACACAAAATTATTAAAAACTTTCAGTAAGAAGGATTAAGTGAAATAAAATAGACAGAAAATAGTAAAAATTCCCTGAAAGTTACAACTAATCTCTTTTAAACGATCACATCATTTCAATCCCATCTAATTCCCTCCAACCAAACCAATCTTCTCCAGTGGAATAATGGCTAGATGGAAATTACCCGGATATATATCACGAAACTAAACTCTCGTTACGTAGATCATGTGGATTTATATCCGGGTAATGGCCGAACTTCGCGCTAATGTTCCTTCACTGTGATGGAGTTTTGCTAATCACTAATCCTTATTTACTTGGATATACAGTAGGTAATTCTTTGAGAATAACCCTAGATATTGAAAGATTTTAGTACCTACACCAAAGAGATTTCAAAACAAACTACAGCTCTATCTGCATACAATAAATCCATTTAAGGATGCGACTCTACATTCTAAAATGGCGCTACTGTATAAAAATCGAAGTTAAGGTAACCACAGATAAACTTGCAACTGATCATTTATGGTACGTAGAGGTACCTCTCGTAAAACTCAATAGGAATATTATACCTAAAACGATCGATAACTGATCAACGACAAAATAGCTGAACTGAGTAACCTTACGGGTTTTTGGGGGTGTATACGAGGTTCATTTTAGATTTTTTTATTGTTCGGCAATTATGTCTAATAAAAATAAACCGCCAAGTGCGAGTCGACTCGCACACGCAAAGTTTCGTACCGTACCATCGTACAAATATTTACATTTTTATTACACCTTCACAAATCAATACCAGAGAGAGATATCGGAGACCACTTTAAATTTTCAACTTAATTTTTTTTTAGTATTTGTTGTTATTACAGTTGAAGTGTTACTTACTTATAGAAAGTTTCATGTGTTCTATTGTGGTTCAAGAGACACAGCCTTCACAAACAAAGAGTAAAAATTGCCAAAAAAACATGTTTTTTATATGGAACCCCCTTTAATTTGGATATTTATTTTATTGTATTATTTGCTATTATAGCGGCAAGAGAAATACACATCCTCGGAACATTTCAACTGTCTACCTCTTACGGTTCATGAGATAGAGCCCTCTAACAGACGGACGGACGGACAGAGGAGGCTTAGTAATAGTGTTCCGTTTATGTAAGGAACCCTAAAAACGACTACCTCAACTTCTTCATTGTATTAAACTCAAAAGTATTGAACCTCATTGTTCATTATAATACATAGGTAAATCTATTTCTATAGGATACAAGCTACCTACTAATTACTCAGCTAGAATTAAATCGCGTAACTTTCCATGTTTATCCCCGTTGAAGTATGAAACAGAAAATAAGAAAGTCATAAACACGCCGGCGGAATTGACACTTTCCTCTCGTCTCGTGGAGACGTTACTGGGAGACGTATCTTCCTAAAGCCTACTCGTATTAATGAAGGACCACGATGCATGCAGATTCGGATACGAACGTTACAGATGGCACGATTTGGTTAAAAGTGGGAGTTTGTGACTGATTTCTCATTGCTGGGGAAAACTGACGAATCGAGCCCTCAACCTCTTGCGTCGCAGGCGGACCTTCGCCCTCCGCGCCACATCGGTCGTCAATATGTCGATCCGTCGAATAGGAAGCAAAATATGTGCGTGCTTTTATGGTATCAAAGAATATTATCCACGTTCTTACTCGATTCGTCATTGGGTCATACCGTGTTGTAGTAAAAACACAAATCATGGTAAATAGAAGAAGCCGTGTTTAGTTTAATATTGAACTCTGTTGAGACGTTTTGAAAGAGTGATTGTTCTATAACTTTTCCTCACTAGAACCAACCTCATAACGTTTATTTTTTAAAAATATTGATCTATGTACCTAGGTTATATCACACTTATTATAATCATTTATCTTACCTAAGATTTAATAATAACAATAAATCATTGGGGTCGAGACCCTGCATCCGTGGGGTACCGAGGCTCTCCGGATTTTTAAATAGTTATGAGCGTCTGGTCGACGCGACGCGTGACCCGAGAGCTGGTGGGTATCTGGCGCAGCGCATCAGCATTGCCATACAACGGGGCAATGCAGCCAGCGTCTTGGAGACTGTTCCGACTGGTATTGATATGGATCAGTTGAGCTACCTCTAGATTGGTTGCAACAGTCTGCAGTTAGCTTAATTGTTTCAGTTGTAAATACTAGTTCTAATTTGTTGTTATTATTGAATTGTAATTTTCTTTGTCAATAAAGAATATACAAATAAAACATTAAAAAAAAACTTTTTATTTCAGGCAACATTAGTCTAGTACAGGATGTAAAATACTTAAAAACTACGGCCCATATATAATATATACCTTAGTCTAACATACATAATAATAAACCTATTTAATACCATGTAGTGTCGGCGACGTGTGACACGCAATATGTGCTGCGACCGGTAATCGTCCGGGAAAACGTCGGAACAGCACATTTGATTTGGGAGACGAAGTTGGCTAGAAGTAAATCTGACTCCAAAGCCAAAAACAAACGCAGCAAGCCTTAAGATTTTCCATCCCCACCTAATCTAACACAACCCACCAGCCGCAAATAAAACCACCCTGGCAATAAAGCACCCGGCACCGCAGCCAACTTTAATATCTCAACTTGAGAATTTTACGAGATTTTTACTGCAGCGCCGTCACCGACCACGCATACCTAATCAGTCAGAGGATAGTGTTAGGGACAGTCAGCAGAATGTTCTTAGTTATTATTGCAATTTAAAGACCCCTTTCTTACAGTTTCTCGAGTATGAAAATGAAAGTATCTTTTGCTCGCTTTACGGGCATAACGACTACTTAATATTAAGATATCACAGTACGTCCCTCCCTGTAAAGAGTGATTTCCTTTCTTTGTTAGGTACGCTTACGTTGTAACCCCGCGAGAAAGTGCTTGAGTTTTCATGAGGTTTTAACTTGTTTAGAGCTAGGCTACCCCAATGCTCTAGATATAGGTAATCTTCGCATTTGACAATTGATTCAGGGAAAATATCAGTCATTCAGCTCATCGCAATCTCTAAAGTTTTATGCTCTAGCCTTCGACGTAGAAGGTCCTGTTTTCGAGTCTGACTGTACGTTGCTTCTGTGTGAGTAACGCGAGTGTATTACAAGACAGCATCTGCATTCTTGCATCTCGATATTAATGGCAAATACGCGGAATGCAATGATTAAACTATTATAGAGATTAAGTTATGAGCGAGTTGTGCATAGCTGGATGTCTTGGTAATTTATTGTGAGGGACAATCAGTATTTTAAATGGTTTGGTTGAAGTTATTAGAACTTGTATTTTCAGGCATTTCAGTATTTGGCTCTCAAACTAAGACATTTCTGCCTTTAATGTAGCTGGTAGGTACTTCATTAGTAGAATTGTAGGTCGGTAGGTACCAATCAGATTTTGTGACTAGAGTACCTAAATGACGCATCAAGTATTGTAATACCTTCGTCAAAAAGTTTGACGAAAGAATTCCATTGCTGAGTTTGGAACGCTGTTGTGTCGGGGACCTAATGTCGCCGAATCGGAATTGCCGAATTCGTATTCTATTAGGCTCGCTCAGTCCGAAACCTTCCTCTCCTCTACATTGTCGGACTATAGGTATATTACGCACAGCATTGCTGAATACTAACTGACTGTATATTGTTGCAGGCATGCACCGGAAGTCGCTGGAGGCAGCCCAGCACCTCAAGGAATCAGGGTCGGAGCGCGAGGGTTCGGAGGCGGAGCCGGAGCGAGCCACGTCCGCGTCGCCGCCGCATCATCACGACAATCATGATAACCAGGTAAAAACTCTAGTCAGGGCCTTGACGAAGAATAATTTTACCAGGAATTTCTGTCTGCCTTCCAATCTAGCATCATCATCATCATCAACATATCTTAGTCCAGTGCTGGACATAGGCCATCCCTAATGAGCGCCATAGCGCCCTGTCTTCAGCTTGCCGAATCCAGCATCTGCCTGTAGTCTTTCGCAAATCGTCATCCCACCTGGCCGGAGGGCGTCCTACACTACGTTTGCGAGTCGCGGTCTCCACTCGAGAACACGTTTACCCTAGCGGTTGTCGGTTCTTCGTGTGATATGTCCGGCCCACTGCCATTTCAGCTTGCTAATTCTCTGAGCTATGTCGATAGCTTTGGTTCTCTATCGGATGTTTTCGTAACGATCCTATCCTTCAGAGAAACTCCGAGCATAGCTCTTTCCATAGCTCGCTGAGCGACTTTGAACTGGTTGACCAGCCCTACCGTGAGTGTCCATGTCTCAGCTCCGTAGGTCATAACAGGTAGGACGCCCAATCAAGGCAATTTTCATCATAGTACAAGAAAGGCTATGCCGATTTTCTGCAAACATAGCTCAGTTTACAGACTGCTCAGCAAGTCACCTTTCAAACAAAAAAATCTAAGTCCAAATGAGTTCATCAGTTAAATAAACTGGGTGGTAGGAATTTACTTCGGTCGTCAAATCTGGGTTGCACTGGCATGCCACAATTGAAAAGCATCATACTTTACTTTTGGGTTTTATTTTGGGAACTTAATCAAATCACCAATGATATTGTGAAGTTAAAACTTTCCAAGCATGAAGGTGAAGACGAAGTTATCACTTCTAACGTGTTCGTAATCACACACCCTCTTTTTGTCGTCTATGGCAAAGTTGAGTACGAATCTATCGATTGTGATTCGTAGGATGTGTCGTCTTACTAATATTTTTCATTCAAACAACGTTTCCCTTTCCCAGGCCCAAAGCTCTCCAGCCAGCAGCACGACAGCCTCTTCATCTGCGAAGGGGCGTGCGTCCCCCGACCCCCGGGAGGCGTATGAGGACCCTGAGGCCTTCCGCAACAACAGCATCGCGTGTCTGCGGGCCAAGGCGCAGGAACACCAGGCCAGGATACTATCCAACAACCTGCTACTTCAGGTAATTACAAAAAACAATATCATTCACAACCCGACTTCACTCTCTGCTGGGTAAAGGTATGTCTCTAAAGTTTTGTGCCCTTCAGTCCTGTTGTGTAATTCTGAGCGAAGATAGAGCTATGACGATCACGATTTCGTCTGGTCATCTCACTGCTGGTAGTCCGGCTCTTCTGTACCTTATTTTTTAACATTCAGGTAATGGCTACGTGGAAGTCTGGTGACCTAGGAATAATCTAGACATCTCTGAGGCCTATCAAGAAAGAGCCTGAAGCCTTTCGTAAGTAATAATTTATACCCATGTATCGTGTTCCCACTGTTGGGAATAATCCTGCGGGCGCAGGAGCACCAGGCCAGGATACTGTCCAACAACCTGCTTCTTCAGGTAATTGAAAAGTGACTCACGAATAATCTTACGAAGCGGCACGATTATAAACTCGCCTACCAATTGCTGTGATTGGGGCAGTTTTAAAACCTCCCTCTTTTGTAGAAACATAAAGTGGAAGAAGCTCACACTCAATTTTACAGCTTAGTTTTTTCCTCAACAGTGTTCTATATTATGCACGTTCTGTCCAAAATACTTATATGGAGCTTTAGTCATCATTTTATTCATCTACGAATCAAGACCTATCTTGTTTGCTATGTATTTTGTATAGCATACTTTCAAACTACGTAGCAGAACACAACCCTCACATATACGTATAATCTCTAAGCGCACAGTGACAGCTAAAGGAAGGCTTTATTTACTCCTTTTGCCTTGTCCTCCTTTTGCCTTATTACTACCTATTAGTAATTTGGGTATTTTTGTGGACAACCTTAGTTTTGGTTTAGAAATTTTTAAGCAACAATTTTTTTTTTATTTTATCTGTAAAGTCAGACGGGTAGAATAGCCTATTATTTTAGTTAAGTTGTTCCATGCAGTCTTCTTAACCTTAACTCCGTAATTCCAGGTCCGAGGCCTCTCGCGGACCCCAGCAGGGACCCCCGTAGACGACGACGGTCCCGGCGACATCGATGTCGGCACAGAACCACCGCCATTGGACCCCTCACACCATCATCCGGCACATATGTACTGACTTTCTATGTTTCAATACGATGGTATTTTGAAGTCGGTGTTTTGAAAGCTGTGTGGATTATACAGCATTATTACCTATTTTTATTAGGTATCCATCGGACGCTACATCGACGTCGGCACTGAGCCACCGCCATTGGACCCTCACACCATTATCCGGACATATTAATATGTACTGATTTACTGTGTTTTCAACACGATAGTATCAAAGTAACTAATACATCATTGGATGGTATTGTCAAAAATATCGACGACATAGACATAGGACCTCTAACACCATAATTCAGCATATACCGTTATGTACCGGTATGTACTGTTTCAATAATCAATAAAACGATGGCATTGATAAACCTATCGGACGTTACAGTGATTGAACTTACCCACATGAAAAAAGCAAAACTGAACATTTTGGTTGAGAAAAACAAGCGTTTTGATTATGAACCATAGTCAGACTGTGTTATTGAGAGAAATAGATAATTTGTTTGTGAGATGAGTTAATAATCGGCAAACTATTTTGAATATTCATGACGTTTATGGTTTTGATGGTCGTAAAGCTACTCGATCATAATTGAGCACATTCAGTGCCGAGTTTGAATGTTGATGGGTACCCTACAGTAAATTGACTTGGCTGACACACAGTCAGGTCTGGATGAATATAAAAAAATATGTACGTAGAGTTAATGCAAGAAATATGGTGTAAAACGGATATGCATCTGAAATGTACTTTTAAAAAATAATGACAACCGTTATGAGCGCCATCTTGGTAAAATTTAAATTGATCGATTTTCGAAGTGATATGATTGGCTTAGTTCAAAGAAATTCGAAACAACGCAATTTGCAGAGGAAAAGAAAAATATTTATACCTAAGTGTAATTATGTAAATTGTTGTTATGCGTATTTAAATCAAGTTTTTTGTGCAATACCCTTAGTTAAGTAGCTATTTATGTAGCCCTGTGTTAGATACATTGTATAAAATCTCCGTGCACTTAGATGTAGGATATTCTTCAATATGGTTTAGTCAGCAGAATTATAAAAAAAACCTCAGTAACGTACTGTACTAAAGCACAACACGGGTAGTAAGCTTTTATTACTTTGTTGACTAAACTATCTCACCATGGTAAAGTAATTTTAAAACTATAATATAAATTATAGAATTTAATTATGCCCCTTGTAGAATATAACTTTTAACATATTTTAAATTAAAAAAGACTATTTAGATCTGACAAATCATAACCATGACTACTTAATTTACTGGTAGATCTATAAAAGGTACGTTTAAAGGCTTAACTGTCTGAATCATTGCAAACTGTACTTTAAAAACATGCACCTAAGGCCTATTATGAATTAGACAACGAAATAATTTGAATTAAATTGATATTTATGAATAAGCACATCGAAATCATTCCTTTCGTATTTGTAAAATTATATTTAGCTGTATAACTTAACATGGTTTTGTTCACTAGTTAAAAAATATTATTAGCATTTTACTCAATAGCTTATCTATTATAATGCCTATGAAAAGATACCTACATACCTTCTTTTAAAACCTAATCTGTTAAAGGAAGCATCTGTTCATAAGTGTCGTTTTAATATTTTGCTAACTCAAATATTTTACTCTCTGGTATAGTGGGCTGTTTGCTTAACTTCTAGTTATAAATTACAATAGTATCAAAAATTAAAGTGATAAATAAGTACTTGCTTCACCCCTGTACTTAAGCATAGAGTTGTAATATATTTATTGAATAAAATATTATGGACTTCATCGTAACCATCTGTTTAAGATTATGATGAATAAATCGTGTAAAAGATTTCGCATATTTCATTTACTTCCTACTTCGTCACGATGAAATTTGAGCGAGTCTCAAGTGAAGATAATTTGACAGGTTTTCATTAAACACTGTAAACAAGTAATAAATATAAAAAAAAACTCGGCTCGATCCACGCTTTCTCACCTTTTTTCGCAAAATGAAAAAGCACACGCCTACAAAGAGTAGCTAAGAAAATAGGCGTTACGAGTATTTTTATAGATCATCAAAATAGCTTCAGCCGTTTAGATGCTTTGAGGTAAAACACACCTACTGGCCGTTTATGCAGCGACCGGAAAACAAAACTATAAAGGAATTAAACTTCTCGAAGACATACACGAGACATTTTGTACTGGGATATATTTCAAAATTTTGGAGTCTTAGAACGCGTTCCGACCATTTTATTCTTGACCACAATGTTAACGTTTTGCAAAATGTCAAACGACGGACGAAAACTGTCCCACAATTAAAATAAGGGGTTAATAACAATGCAATGAAAGGGTTCTAAAATTCATCACATAAATAAAACTAAAACGAAAGGATCACATTTTAGGTTAAGAACGCAGGGGCAAGTTTAATGTTTCGTTTTAAACAATCATTTACGCAAGTATACAATATCCTATACATTTTCTCGATATGTATCCTAAATAGTAACATAATAATATTAGGTCCTTACATATGAAATTGGCGTTTTGTATGGGAGGAACAAAAAGTCGAATATTTTTTAATATAATATATTTAATTAATCAAAGTATGAACCATTATTTTCTATGCACTTTTGCCATCTTATAGGTAGTTCATTGATCCCTTTACTAAAAAAACCAGTCGGACGGGAATCAATAAAATCTTTGAAGGCGATTTGGACTGCCCCATCGGAGTTGAATTTTTTCCCTTGCAAGAAGTTATCCAAATTTCGAAAAAAATGGTAATCTGTTGGAGCAAGGTCCGGGGAGTACGGAGGATGTCTTAGACTTTCCAATTGAAGCTCTTCTAATTTAGTAGCCGTCTGTTGCGCAGTGTGTGGTCTAGCGTTGTCGTGAAGCAGCAGTGGCGTGGAGCGATTGACCAGCCTAGGTTGTTTAGCCGCTAGCTTTTCCATCATGGTTTGCAATTGCTGACAATAGACATCAGCCGTAATAGTCTGGCCAGATTTGAGAAAACTGTAATGAACAATACCGGCACTAGTCCACCAAACGCTTACAAGTAACTTTTTTGGGGTTAATTTTCGCTTGGGGCAGGATTTGGCTGGCTGGCCAGGATCCAACCATTGCGCTGAGCGCTTCCGATTATCGTAAAGAACCCATTTTTCATCACAGGTAATGATTCGGTTTAAAATACCTTCATTATTGTGCCGGTTTAGTAATGTAACGCAGCAGTCGACGCGCGTTTGCCGGTTTGCTTCAGTCAATTCGTGAGGTACCCACCTTTCAAGCTTTTTAATCTTCCCAATTTGCTTCAAGTGAATTAAAACAGTTTTATCACTAACATCGCAGCCTGCAGCTAACTCGGACGTGGTTTGCGATGGATCCGCTTCCACAATAGCCTTCAACTCTTCATTATCAACTTGAGTCTCAGGCCGTCCACGGGGCTTGTTCTGCAGGTCAAAATTTCCAGAACGAAAACGTTGGAACCAAAAACGAACTGTGTTTTCTTTTGCAACACGACCGCCATACACATCATTCACCCTTCGAGTTGTTTCCGCAGCACTAGTGCCACGGCGGAACTCGTACTCGTAAATAATGCGATATTTTAAGTTTTCCATTTTGTAAAATGAGTGACGCAAACAGAAAAAAACAGAAGAAAAAAAACAAATGAATGACGATCATCGAAGCACAAATACATGAGTCTATAGCTGTACAAATTTGAATTTGGAATTCCTTACCAAAGAGGAGAAATTTGTGATTAAAGTGGCCAGTACGAAAAACGCCAATTTCATATGTAAGGACCTAATATTTCCGTCTACGAAAAATTTTACATTTTGAAGTAGCAATATCGGTGTCAATATTGATTTTTGTAAGATTATTTTTGTGAATAGCTCATTGAACTATTTAAAACTTCACACGTAGACTCATACTAATGACCCAAACTGGAAAATATATAGAAATAAATAATTCATGAAAAATAAGATTCTCATTATTGCTCATACAGCCAAAGGTGGGGTGGAATAAATAAAATCGGCCTACAAAGTTAAATTTAGTATCAAATAAAAGGACACAATTTCGGCATAAAAACTGCCAAATCATATTAATTTATAATTATTACTTTCGAACCCCGGGTTTCAATAAATGGAACCAGAATTAATTACTAGATGTCGCTAATAAAAGTGTAAGAGCTCTAGATCGCGCTGACGAGAACGCACAGGTTTGAACGACCTCCATCGGTCGTTTTGGAAGGGTTGGGCAATTCAAATGATTGCATAGTTGATAATTATACTGATGTTTTATACTGAAAAAGCCTGAATAAACAAAAGCGCGTCTTTTACTAATTGTATGAATTTGTAAGCTACATTGGTAGGTACATACAGAAACTTTACTCATGGTCCTGGGTTGCGAATTAAAAATTAAATGTATTTAATCTTATCAAAAAGTAATGAAATCTAATCAAAAACATATGCGAAAACTAGCCAAGTTCGTTCAGATAGTGGCTTCACTGATGAAACAGTTTCATAGGAGTTAATTATTTAATGTGTGTCTTGGCAAGTCCAAAATTAAAACAAATGCGGTGGGTATAAACTTGCCAGTACACAAATTAAATAATGAAAGAACGTAACAAATTAAGATTATGAACTGCTAAGCAACTTGGCACCTATCTATATTATGATCTCTTTTATCTGTGAATCCACTATCTGAACGAACTTGGCTAGTTTTGACATTGATTAGATTTATTTTACTGAGGTTATAAACTGCTTTTTTTCTCGTCATTCCCCCCGCTCGTCGCCGACTTACCTTTTTACGACTGGGAGATGAGTCGCTCTTGTGCGCGAGCTGGACTACCTACTTCAAGTATTTATTTTACCTACATAGAAGGTAAATAAAAAATAAAAGAGTAAAATAAAATAAAATTCAGAAGGTAATTGAAAAATAAAAGAACTTTATAAAATACCCCGAAACAAAGCCTTGTAAATAGCATTTATTACATAAAACAGCAGCTAAAATATAAAAACATTTTACATCAATATTAGTGACATTGTAGCATTTTCTGCATTATTCAAGAATATTTTATATAATTTTGAATAATTACATTTGAATATTTTATTAACTGAGCGCATAGGAAAGTACGTACAGGTCCCTACTCAGTTTTAAAAACTCACTCAGGCTCGACAATAAGCCTTTACACTTTTTCCATACATAAACACGAATTATATTATTGTTCTTTAAATTACCAAATACGTGTTCATTTTTTTTTATAGATTTTTCTTCTTAATCTTTAGAAAGTGCTACAAGTCGACATGTGTATCTTACAAGGTACATTCTTATCTTATTATAATAATAGTCAAGGTACTGTACGGTATGTAAATATGAATTATTGCACCAGACACAGAATACATATACCGCTATATGGCCAAAGTTATTATAATATATCAGGGATAGGTAGACAAAAATATGCGAAGAGAAATGCCAAAGCATAATAGATATCTGTCTACTTTTCTGTCGTGATTGGTATTTTGTATATCTAAGTATTGAAGTAAAATATAAAGTAACTCATAAGGTAATCCAACCGTTACAGATCTAAAAGGTCTCAGGTATAATATTATGTGTATAAAACACAATCGTTTTGGATTCCTTTTTTTTATGCAAAATGGTACTCTAATTCGGTGTATGAGCACACTAATTAACGAAACACGCAATTTCGTGTTTGTGAATTAAATAGGCCCCTTTTTCAGCAGCAGATGAAAGAACAGGCCGTAAATGGTACACTTATGCACATTTGTGCCATAATAATTTTATTTCACGACTACAAGCGACATCTACACAACATACGCGTAACTACACAAGATTACATTTTCGGTAAGGCTAACGAGAGGGCGTTCTTCTGAGGCACACATCACAGCACTAATAAAATTTTCTGAATCATAATTTTTTAGTTATTCGTAGAAAATACTCCGACCTTCAGATAAGAGTAAATAAGAATATGGAACTCGTAAAATTATTAACGCTCAAAATCTTACGATAGCAACCAGTTTAAAGAAAGCTAAACCAGAACCGCTTGGCCAAAGAAAAATGCATATTTAGCGTTTTTGGAAATCCAAAAGATCTATTGACAAGAGATTTTGATCAATGATTTGACTGCCTGGTCAACTAATTTTTGTCCAACTAAATCAACCCCTTGACAAGAAGTTTCACCAATTCATTTGAAAGATGAGCTGCATACGAGAAACCAGCTGCTAACAGCCGACTAATTACGAATTAGTCTAATCTAATAAAATTAAACATAACATAACCCTCCTTCTTGCGCAGTCGGTTAAAAAATAGACTTACGCCTAGCTATCGCTATATTCTATTTGAAGTAGAAGATGAAATTGGTTGCATTTTTGAAAAGCAACAGGGCCTGTTAAAATTCTATTTATTTTACTTACAAAACTTGGATTGAAACTGAAGAAAAACGTAAAAAAAAATGTAGAAATAGGAATGACTTCCACAGACCAGACCAGAGGGGCGAGTCTGTTTGACGTTAGTAACGAGACGTGAACGTGACGTCTCCTTTTCCATACAACTTGATACAGCGCTTCTATCTCAATTTGTTGATCTCAATTTGGTACATTAAATAAACTCACCCCTCAGACTATTATAGCGCGTCAACGTGATATAGTATGTTATAAAATTATGGTCTGACAGCTATGCGCTCAGTATGCAGCTGGCGTTGGCTATGGCAGTATTTTTAATGTTAGCATATTTAAAATAAATATGTCTTCATTTTGACGAATAAGTCGGTACTATTTACCATTTGTATCTTACTATAAATATATTTAAAGACATATAAAATAAGTGCACAAATTGGACGAGACATGTCATAAGTAGGTACATACTTTTTATAGCTGTTGTTTTTTATCCGGCAAACTACATTTGCACTCACTTATAATTAAGTACATGATTACAATATACATAGCTAATTATTTTACGAATAAAGAAGCTTGTAAATATGTAGAAGCTTTCCTAAAATACTAATGTATACACAAAAAAAAAATTGTTTGGAATAATAAGCACTTAGCCTATATGTTATTCCAGGTCCATCTTTATGTGTGCAAAATTTCAGCCAATCCAATAAGTAGCTGTGGCGTTGTCATCAGCCAGACATCTTCACAACGGCACAAACATTCGCCTTTTTATTGTAATAATAAGAAAATGCAATTTACGAGTAAAAAGTCGACTTCTTTACGCAATAACTTTAAAATATAATGTAAAATATAAAAGGTTCTATAAAAATCAGTCAGAAAACTTTAAATGCTTTACATTTTGAACATTATTTCCACTTATTACGTATTATGTAAATAATAACATACTTACTCTTAAGAATATTCTCTTGCCTAAGTATTTATGAAAGCGACCTCAGAATTATATCGTTCTATTGTTATTAAGTAGGTAATTGTATGTAACTAGGACTATTTATATGAAAAAGTAGATGGTAAGTACATCATCAGTCAGTATCGTTCAGTATATCATTTAACATCTAAGACTAGTAAAATATGAAAGTGAATGGTCGCCTACCAGGGGGCCAATTTTAATTCTCTAAATACGCAATTGCGTGTTTTGGTACTTTAATTCGATGTATAAGATAAGAGCAACACGCAATTGCGAGTTGGATAATTAAAAGAGGCCCGCGGTGCAGCTTAGATCCACGTGTATTTTAGTAACTTACGTTTTCAAGTCAATAAAAATGCTCTTAGCTGATCTATTCAATAAAAAAAAATTATATAAAAGTTTTCAACAGACACAGGTACTTACTCTAAGTTGTTATATTTTTTACTTCTACATAAATTGGTAAACTTAGCCAACAACAAGGTACCATAACTCTTCTAAAAACTGGCAGAACTGATTTTTTGGCCACTTTTGTAACTTTGGAGCAAAAATTTCATTTGTTTAGGTGTAGATAGATACTTAGCGTTTTCGTCATTCTTGAAAACCTTGTGTCCGGCTTCTTGATTAATGGTTCTGGACCTGGTTTGGCCAGATTTCTGCCAGGACCTAGGGTTCTATAGGGTCGTTTTCACCGTATTCACGTAATCTTAGTAAACCATTTGCCACATTCAAAACGAATGTGACGTCACGAAGGATTGTTTCTGGCAAACTTTATTTCGTTTGGTTGATGAACCTGATCAATGACTCATGATTACTACGGTGTTTTTATTTATACCGGTTTTGTTTCATTTTGACCAAGTGTATTTTATTACCAACCCCCGTTATTTTTGTCGGTGTACAATAAAATAATTTTGTATTGTGTTGTAGGTACATAAGTTTCGATTTCATTTTTTTTTTTGTACATAATCGAAGCTAACCTCTCGCAGTAACTTATAGCTGTCCTCTTTTCACCTCTATCATTAGAAAATGGCGGCAATTAATAAAACTTTGTGTTTAGCTTTGCACGCCGACGATGTTTGAGCATGACCGTACGAAATTATATCTGTTTTGAGGAACTCAAACGAAATGATCAAACGCGGCTTATACAAGGCTTCTTGTATTAAGCTCTCTTCGAGTATATTGCGGCTGCTTCGATAATCTTTATTAACATAGTACAATCGGTATCCTGAGGTAGTCGCCTCAAGATACCGATTGTTCTATGTTCTACGGTTTACGGTACTAAGCTAGTATATCCATACTACACATTAAGGTATGTAGGTTACCTTCGGTAGGTAACGTGATCAGTAGACAGTCTTTGGTCCTGACATATCTTCTGCGCTACGCAGCATGAGGTAGTAACTGTACACGGAAAGGATGCTGTATGCAACCGCACCTGAAAGAAAATATAGAGGTTAATAATCCATACTAATATTATAAATTCGAAAGTAACTCTGTCTGTCTGTTAACTTTTCACGCATAAACGGCTGAACGGATCTCAATGAAATTTTGCAGGGAGTTAAAAGGTATCCGGGGACGGACATAGGCTACTTGACAAGCGCGTGCGAAGCCGCAGGCAGCTGTTAGTACTTAATATTATTAATTTGAAAGTAACTCTGTCTGTCTGTTACCTTCTCACTGCTAATCGGATCTTAATGAAGTGTGGCAGGGAGGTAGATGATATCACGGGGACGGATATAGGCTAGTTTTTATCCCGGTCAAGTGGGTGCGAAGCCGCGGGCACAAGTTAGTCCTATATAAATGTAAGTCATGCACCGAATGTCCCTTATTACTCTATCTACTAGCTGCTGCCCACGGCTTCGCACGCACTTCAAGTTGCCTATGTTCGTCCCCGGGATACTCTACCTCCCTGCCGTTTAGGCGTGTGTGTCGGTTCAGCCGTTTAGGCGTGAAAAGGTAACAGTCAGACAGACAGAGTTATTTTCGAATTTATAATATTAGTATTATTAATTTTCACAAAATGAACATTTATCCTTCTAGTTTCGTTTAAAATTTCTATTCGAAAGAATTAGAAAGAATTTTGAATATTAGAAAGAATTTCTATTCTATAGGGTGAACTACTCGAGAAAAAGGAGACTAATGATAATTATTTTTATTATTTTATGTACCTTGTTTGACTTTTTAATAATTTATTAATGTTTATTTCATTACAAATTCTGTGTTGTTTCTGTGTGTATTTCGAATTATTTAAGAACTTGTATACGCTTTGTATACTTATAATAAGTTATTGACATGTAAATCGGCTTTATAAATAAATTGTATTTCTGTATTTCTGTAAATATGCAGGTCGCGGCAGAGCCTACACATTTGCTCCCCTTGGGTCGAGACCCTACATACGAGGGGTACCGAGACTCTCCGGGTTTAAAAAAAATTTCTGAGCATCTGATCGAGGCGACGCGTGAGCATTGCCTTACAGCGGGGCAATGCAGCCAGCGTCTTGGGGACGCTTCCGACTGGTATTGATATGGATCAGTTGAGCTACCTGTAGATTGTTTGCAAGTCTGCAGTAGCTCAATTTTTTCAATTGTAAGTACTAGTTCTAATTTGTTCTTATTATTTGATTATAATTTTCTTTGTTAATAATGATTAATGTTTCGTTTCAAGTAAACCTCCAATTCTCTTATGTAGCTCTTGCGTTTGAATTACGTTTTGGGTTCCGTACCCAGAAGGTGCCAATGGGACCCTGCTAATAAGGATTTACAGCCTGTATGTCGGTCGCAGGGCTGTATCTTTTGAATATTAAATGGGTAGGCACTTGAATTTCCAGTTATTTTGATTTTTACTATGGCCGAAAATAAAAAATATGTAGTTTAAATTGACTTTTATGAGCCATGTTCAATATACATATTGTACGGTGTTACGGAATTATTCGTGTCCAGGTCCTACTCGCACTTGGCCGTTATATTTTTCTCTTTCATCTTGCTATTAAATAGAGGTGAACTAGCCGTCTGCTTACTTCACAGTAGTAAATATGAACTTACCAAAGAACAGAATCCCTTCAAGGAAGGATATGAATATCTCCGAGCCCGAGCCCGAGATGCCGTGCAGAAAGATTTCCACCAGGATGAAGAGAATTGCGGCGGAGCACAGCACTCCCATCACCCACAGCCATATCTTGAGCCCGGTCGTTGAACGCTGGAAACAATGTATTATATTTTAATTACTTATTTATTTGGGTAACATACTATTATTACGAGCTAAACACCAAATAGAAAAATAAATTATTCTTTTTTCTCATGTTGTATTCTTATTGGGCGAGACGACACACCGTACTGTGTCCTTGTCTTCTACCGATACCTAATATGTGGCAAAGGCGCTATTTACGCTTCACTAGAATAGATGGCAGAGCTCCTTGGAACTTACCTTAATTCTAGAAATAATAAGGGTCAACGCCAGAAGCACGTGGACAGAGGTAACGCCAGCGATAATGACAGCCACCTTGTAACACTTGGTGTACATTTGATCCCCGGCATCTCCTACCTTTACCTAATACTCTATAGCTGAGGCGGTATTTACGGTAGAATAGAATGAGAACTTACTTTATATACAGAAATAATAAGGGTCAACGCCAGAAGCACGTGGACAGAGGTAACGCCAGCGATAACGACAGCCAGCCACCTTGTAGGACTTGGTGTACAGATGATCCCCGGCATCTCCTACCTTTACCTAATACTCTATAGCTGAGGCGGTATTTACGGTAGAATAGGATGAGAACTTACTTTATATACAGAAATAATAAGGGTCAACGCCAGAAGCACGTGGGCAGTGGTAACGCCAGCGATAACGACAGCCACCTTGTAGGACTTGGTGTACAGGTGATCCCCGGCATCTTCTACGGTACCGATGTTGGAACGCGCGCTCTCGGCGAAGATTGAACACAGTAGTATCAGGGTTATTGATACAGCCTGGAACGAAAATGGATACTTTTTAGTAGTTTTTAGTATCTTCCAAGTTGAATTATGGTTCTTTTTTCAGGGTTTCTAGTTTTGTTGCTAAGCTCGACTTAGCAACAGCAGCACTTTAGCAGTAATAAAATAAACTTAAATTTATTTATTTGCATTATTTCGTTCAATGAAAAGGTTATTCTAAAAACGAAGCTCGTACAATTTGTTACCTATTCATTATCATACTTATTGCTATTATTATTAACTAGTTTCTGCCCGCGGCTTCGCACGCGTTGTGTATATGGAAACGTTTAAAGGTTATTTCAATCACATAGTCAAAGTCAAAAACTCTTTATTTCCATAAATACAATAAATGTATACTTAGAAAAGGTCAAATTCTTAATAATGAATCACTGACACGGAAATAAAGTGATATTTTTGATTTCAGTCGCTTCGGTATGTAGACTAAAGTAAAGAAGCGACGAAGAAACCTTTAGCCTGTTAGTTAGTTGTTATTTTTCGAGTTGGAGCAAATCCCGTCCCACGCTTTTTTATCCTCTAGATAATCTGATATTTTATAGTAGGCCTTTTTACACAAGAAGGTTTTGACAATTTGTTTGAATTTATTTACTGATAATTTTTGCAACTCACTAGGAGTTTTGTTGTAGAAGCGTATACATTGCCCTTTAAAAGGTACATTAATTTTGTGTAGTCTAGTTGTGGGCACAGCGAGTTTATGTTTATTTCTTGTATTCAAATTATGTACTTACATCGCTATTTTTAGGGTACCGATTGATATTTCTATGAGTGTACAATAGGTAAACTGATTTATGAGATAAAACAAAAAAATTATATTCCAGGCCTAGAACTACATCTATGCAAAATTTCAGCCCGATCCATTTAGTAGTTTTGGCGTGAAGAAGTAACAAGCATCCATCTATCCATTTAAACATCAAAACTTTCGCATTTACAATATTAGCTGCTGCCCGCGGCTACACACGCGCTTTTTAAGTAGCCAATGTCTGTCCCCGGGATACAATTCACCTCCTTGCCAAATTTCATTGAGATCTGTTCAGCCGTTTAGGCGTGAAAAGGTAACAGTCACATAGAAAGACAGACAGATTTATATACATATAGATTTACAATAATAGTATGGATAAGAGTGATGTGAAGCGGGTTAAACACGAACCTTGTTTGTGTTGGAAACGTTCAAAACCCAATAAGCACTTAGAGATTTTGTTGAATATAAGTATTTTATTCATAATAATTGATTTTCTACAAGACAAATAATAATATCATGGTAAAAACCTAGTGTTTTTGTTACGTTCTTGGTATGTATTATTCGTATCCTCGAAGAATCCTTGCGACTAGATTTTTTCTGTTAACAACTTTTGAATAATTCAACACAATCGCGCTTTGTGTTTAAACAACATGCATTTCCATAATTTTATACGCAAGAAAATAATGTTAGTTTCTATTTTATGGACGCCAGTTTAAAATATTGCAATCTATAACCTGGGTCTCTATCTTCAAAGCACGAGTGTGTCTTCTTCTAGACTTTCGTGATACATCGTCACTCTCCATCAGGTGAAATTGTGATCAAACAAAGGTCTATTGATGATAAATAAACTGCCAAGTGCTGTGGCTAGAATGCAGTATGCTATTTGGCGTAATGATTTTGATAAGGTCGTTAACTTTAACTTTACGTGATTGATGTGAGATTTTCATGTTAGTTGGTCATCTAACCATAAGCCGAGGTATTTTTCTTTATCGCTCCGTTTAATGATGTCATTGTTACAAGAGTTACAAAAGGGGAAAAAATGGCAATAGGTTTATTTATTCCAGCAAAAATCATGTACGATGTTTTTTTTTGTAATACAATACAATACAATACAAAAATACTTTATTGTACACCAACAGAAATACAATACAAAAGACATTACAAAGGACACAAGTACAATGGGCGGCCTTATCGCTAAGAAGCGATCTCTTCCAGGCAACCTTTGGATGGAAAGAATTAAGTGAATTTAAGAAAGTCAGGGGGTGTACCAAAGATAATTTTAAATAAATATTGACACCATTATTAATACCTAAAAACAAGAACAATTAAATATATCAAATACCTTACTATTATATATATAGGTACATATATAAATAACAAAAATATACTACATAGATACCTGAATAGATAGTGCCAATAATAATTGTCACGAGATTAAATTTTAACCATTCGTTTAGTATATTAAGGCCCCTTTGAGCGTCAGTCATTATTACGTTTTCAACCGATTTATCAATAGAGGTAAAATAGACGCTTACATTATTTTCTAGTCTAGGAAATTGTCAAGTCATCTTAATAGACATCTGAGCTACACAGTTCGGTAGTTTTGGAGTGAAGAAGTAGGTAACAAACATAACATAAATCCATCCAAACTTTCGCATTTCATTAATGATATTAGTGTGAGATGAATTACAGATCTCTTACCAGATGTACGAATCCAATGAACTTGGAGCCCATCTCCAGACCCATGCACCAGCAGAACGACGTGACGTGAGGGAGACCCATCTTCTCGGCTTCTGGGTGTTGTCTGGAACTAGATAACGAACAGATTAGGAAGGTCAATAAAGTTGGTAGTAATACGGGGCTTCTTCAGATAAATAAACATTATTGAAACTGTGAATTAATTTACCCTAAGAGCACATTAAGCGTTATTAGACTTACTAACTGACTGACTAACTACTGACCGTTGACTGGTAAACTATTATATACTCAAACCATTCTCAAGAAATAATGTTTAAGAGCGTTTACGCCTTCCATGCGCAGTTTGGCTCAAAAACAGTACTTTTCAAACCCGTTAATAACATGAACCACTTATCTTACACTATATGTTAATTATTATTAATTTTAGGAAATTTTGTTGTCCAAATAGTTAGTTAAGAAAATATTTCAATTAATATAGTATGTTGGATGTCAGCAGGGCGACCCTCTCGGTCCGGCCATATTTAGCCTTGCCATCCAACCGATAATTCAACGTCTCCAATCCAAGCTCAATGTTTGGTATTTGGATGACGGAACTTTAGGTGGAGAGGTAAACACAGTTTTTGATGATCTAAAAATCATCACAGATGAATTTCGAAAAATAGGTTTGGAATTAAATTTTTCAAAGTGCGAGCTTTTTATTTCGGACTCTTGTGTAGACAAAAACAATATCATTGGAAAATTCAATAGTTTAGCCCCCAACATAACAGTTGTTGATAAATGTTCACTTCGCCTCCTTGGTTCACCAATTCTTGATGAGTCTTTTCAGTCCTTTGTAGACGAGAAAATTCAAAATTTCAACAAAACTTCGGACAGACTGCTCAAAATTAATAGCCATACAATAATTAGATTTTGTCTTTTTGTACCTAAATTTACGTATTCTTTGAGATGTAGTCAACTGTGGAAACACAGTGAGCTCTTGGAAGGCTTAGACAACATAATAAAGAATACTCTATCATCGGTTTTGAATGTCGATTTAGATGACAAGGCATGGTCGCAGGCCTCCCTGCCTGTCAAATTGGGAGGCTTAGGTATACGCAAAATTTCAAGTGTAGCCCTTCCAGCGTTCCTGTCTTCCGTCTACAGCACTAGTTCTTTAGTTGAAAAAATTTTAAAGTCATCTTGTTTGGTCCCACCTGGAATTTCATTCAAAATTTCATTTTTAGACGAAGCTCGAACGGCTTGGCATAATGCTTGCCCTAATGCTGCTCCCCGAAAATCTCTTTTGTCTCAACGGCAATGGGACGGGCCTCTGTGTGAGTTGACATGGAATAGTTTGTTACAAACGTGCTCCAGCTCTGCGGATCGTGCCCGTCTCCTGGCCGTTTCTAAATGGGAGTCAGGACATTGGTTGCAAGCATTTCCTTCATTTAACACTGGCACTTTATTGGATCCCGTAACTTTCCGTATCGCAACATGTCTTCGGTTGGGTGCAATGTGTTGCGCGCCTCATCAATGCCAGTGCGGTACTGCTGTCGAACAGCTTGGTCATCACGGATTATCGTGCACTAGGGCTGCCGGTCGGATATCTCGTCATGCCAGCCTTAACGACGTCATCCGGCGGGCCTTTGTCACCGCTAACGTACCAGCTATTCTCGAACCGAATGGTCTGTTGCGTGACGATGGTAAGAGGCCTGACGGCATGACACTAGTCCCATGGGAGTTGGGGAGGCCCATTGTGTGGGACGCTACATGCGTCGACACACTTGCGCCTTCCCATCTTCTGAGGACATCCGTAAGGGCTGGTGCGGCGGCAGATTTGGCCGAGGATCTCAAGAGACGCAAATATGCAGGTCTCGACAGAGCCTACATATTTGCTCCCTTTGGGGTCGAGACCCTAGGTCCGTGGGGTACCGAGGCTCTCCGGGTTTTTAAAAAGTTATCTGAGCGTCTGGTCGACGCGACGCGTGACCCGAGAGCTGGCGGATATCTGGCGCAGCGCATCAGCATTGCCATACAGCGGGGCAATGCAGCCAGCGTCTTGGGGACGCTTCCGACTGGTATTGATATGGATCAGTTGAGCTACCTGTAGATTGTTTGCAACAGTCTGCAGTTAGCTTAATTGTTTCAATTGTAAATACTAGTTATAATTTGATTGTCATTTTCTTTGTTAATAAAGGCCATTGCCCTCTAAAAAAAAAGTTTATATTAAAGTATATAGTATGTACGCGATCTATCAAGATAACTTGTTAGAGGTTTTCTAAATTTCCCTTTTAGCCTCAGTTTCGAAGATCAAAATATTATGAAAATACTGATATATCTAATGAACAAAAAATAATAATCAATCAATAAGATCCTTGAAAAAATAGTTAGTTAAAAAGATGTTTGGTTTTGGTATCTAACTACGAGAAATTCAAAAAATCCTTATATCTCGTTTTAGTGTCGAGTTTGAAATACATATATTTTTGACAGCACTAAGCATTGTAGGAAAGAGCGAAAATCCAAAGAGAATAAAACCACTCTGTTATACTAAAATCAAGAAGATTGAATAAAACACAAGATATAAGCTTCTTGACTAAAATCGACAAGAAGTACACATTCTGTCAAAAAATCAACGACAAGAAAGTAATCTTAGGTTAAGTATTTTTTATGATTTATTGTATCTGGACTTGAGTTTGGCCAGAGCATAGGCGATTTTTTTAATGATTTGTATTTACCTACTCGTTGTGCGGATAACTTTAATTAATTGCACTATGTTTCACCCTATATAAATAGCACCATAATAATTTTAAAAATCAATAGGTATGACTAACAGGAGCAAATGTTCAGATTTCTAGTGAGTAAGAAAACCGTTAAGATAAGCGTATTTCCTGAGGTATTTCCGTACAAAGTGATCGAGACTGTATTTATCCAAACGCAAAAACAGGGAATTCGTTTTAATTAAGTAACCAGATCAATCACTATATATTTCATAAATTTTCCGATGGGTTTTTTGAATGAGAGAACAGTTATTTTAGATGTAACTACAGGATAAAAAATAGGAAGGGTAAAGTGCCAGCTTAGAATTTGCACCACCCCCAACTCTTCCCAAGGGTGAAAGAGAAGACTAAGGGATATCCACCAGGGGTGGGCAGCAGTGCCTCCTGCAGAACAATTCTAACACCTAACTGCGATCCCCAACCAGCATGCCTAGCGTGGACATTAAATTTTTTTTTTATTTGCTTTATGTGGCTTTCGTGTCACTACGGCCATGATAGGCCTATTGTGATCGCCACTCGAGTGTTCAGCCCTGAAGCTGCGACGTTCATAGTTCGCCACTAACCCTTGCAGCTGCTAGGAACTGCAGGATTTTCTTCGGGGTGATGGCTCGTAGCTCGTCTGGGCTGTGCAGGTGCTTGCCCAGACGGATGCTGCGTTTTTGCATCAGTGCTCCACACTCTCCTAGCAGATGAAGAGGCGTTTCATCCGTCTCTTCGCAGAATCTGCAGGATTGTGTGTCGCTTAGACCCAGTTTGAACATGTGCTTGTTAAGGCGACAGTGTCCAGTTAGGGCTCTTGTCATGATGCGAAGGTTGCTTCTGCTTAGCGCTAGGATTCGGTTGGTGTACCGTTTATCGAAGGCTTTTATTAATGACTTAGAGTGACTCATGCCCAAAGAATTCTTCCAAAGCTTGGAAGCTTCCTCGAAGCAGGAATCCAGGAGGGTTCTGTTCATTACATAAGGATAAAAGCCAATAAGGCGCTTATCAGCAGTGGATCAGTATAAAGTAGGGATTGTCGCCACAGAGGTTCCCTGGCTACATATTGAGCTTGATAAGAAAGCTTGATTGCAATTTTCAGAGGTTGGGTTTTTTGGCAGAGCGGCACGTACCCCTTCTGGGGCGTCAACCCGGACTTTACAGACGAAACTGGGAACTGGGCTAAAGATTTTTATGCAATAAGAAATAACTACGTAGATTTATTTACCGATGTTTTAACGTACACTTCCCGAAAGGTTTTAAAGAAGAGAAGAGTTATGTTAGATCCACAACCGTCAACAATAACAAACTTATGAATTATTTCTGCAAATAAAGCAGATATGTTTACTTGGCTATGGTCCAACTGAAAGATTAAGATAGTAGGTACATAAAAGTATCAAATCAATATCAAATATCAAGACTGATTCACGAGAAGCGTATTAGGTACTATATTCCATACTGACATTACACATTCTAAAGTAATTCTGTCTATCTGTCTGTTACCTTTTCACGCCTAAGAGGCTGAACAGATCTTAATGAAATTTGGCAGGGGGTAAATGGTATCCCGGGGACAAACATAGGCTACTTAAAAAGCGCGTGTGAAGCCGCGGGCAGCAGCCAGTTATAAATAAATAGGAATATAATGGTGACAGAGAGGCATACCAAAGAAAATATGGTTGGAAGAAAGGTGTGAGAAGGGAAATGATGACGGAGGCAAGTGGAAGAAAAATACAGGTTGTGCCGGCTATCCCACCTCAAGATACAATGTTTACAAACATTGCCCAAAACACCACACACAACATACTTAACCAAAAATCACTTTCTTGTTGTTGATTTTTTTACTACTTGTCAATTTTAGCTCTTTCCTTCAAAGTTTATTAGTACTGGCAATTATATTTCAAACTCGGCGCCTAAACGATAATATTGGATTTTAGTGCCGTGAGTTGTTCACAAACATTACTTTCTGAGAATGGCTCGAGTATAGCGGCATAAGGCTAGGAAGGTAATGATGGTTGAATCTTGGGCTTGGAGCGCCTACAAAGCAACACATTGCTATCAGCCTCATTAGCACACGTACATCCACTGCTGAACATCCCAACCCCTAACATCCCCTAAACAAGGGGGGTTTTCCGTAATTCTCACAGTTAAAGGCTTGCGTTTATCAACTATGATATTCTTTGGATCTGCCATTATTAACAGTACCTATAATTTATTTAACAAGCGGATTAAAAATCGCAGCAGAGGTGTTAAAAATACACAGAAGGAAGCTGCTGCCCTTCTGATAGGTTCACTTAACATGCATCGACGACGGGCCGAGTTGGATGAGTCGATTCTTACGTTCGCGACCGGCAAGGCAAGAAATATTTCTATAGCTATTGCAGACAGGCTGCTTTACAAAGTTACGTCTAGAGAAGATGCAAAATTCTTAAAAACTCACTGGTTATCTTTAAGCTCCATTACGTTTGATCTCCGGGCAACGAATGGAGGATTGATCGACCCGATCCAAAACAAAACAAGCAAAACTTAGACACCTGCCCCGTCGTATAAAAGTAGGCTTGTTTGATAGATAAATACTGTTTAGGGCAAGTAATTACTTCAAGGGGTGTTAGGCCACAGGCGGTAGCGGGGTAAAGTTAGGACAGGACCTATTTAGTTAGAATTTCGTCCTCAATTATACAAAATGCCGAAAGAAGTGATTTCGGAACTTGTGAGGTCAACTTTCGTTAACAGTTTACGGTTTTATGGAGAGCAAGATATCCTACCGTAACACAGTAATAACTAGTACGGCGGGAAGTCACTCCACCACGGGTAACAACACCTAGAGATAATCATGTTATAAATACAAAACTTACATAACTTACTTTATAGTAAGTTTTGGCACTGGTTTTTGGTTTTATGGCGGTTTAAACTTAAGGGTTACAAATAGTTGTAACCCTTAAGTTTAAATAGTGCTATTATATTTTTGCTATAAACGTCTTTACAGATGTTGATGCAGTTTATATATTTTTTTTACTTGTCGCCATGCCTATTATCAATTCATAGAATTGAAACTGATAAGGATAATGTCAGTCAAGCAGTCTTTCATTTTTTTTTACCGGCTTTTCCCTCCTTTCGCCGAATTTCGCCTAGCTAGCTCGTAACGTAACCCCTGTACCTATGACGTGTTTTGCCCAACGTCCACGTGATTTAGTTATAGTAAAACTATCGATGACTTGTACCAAAAGCGAACACTCCCGTTATGACGATACTGAACTTATCAAGGACGCGTCCGTTTCCCGCTGATTGTTATAATTGATACAATAGAGCTACATCTGGTATGTGGTAGTCTTTACTAGATAGAGCTATTATTGCTCCTCTAAGATTACGCTACGCTTATCTGTAATAACAGCGTAGTGTAATCATGGACCAGGTCCATGATTACACTACGCTTATTTTACACTATTATGACCTACCTAATCATAGGCGCGTTAATTCAGCTGCGTAATTATACATTTACTAACGCGTTCTCTGCCTGTGGATGCCTGCTGGCACTCTATGTGTTAAGTTTCAGAGTTTGTTAATTTTCAGTCAGACCAAAATTATTTTCTGGTTCTATGTAAAGTTGGATTTCAATATCGGCATCGTAACTAATTTATGTGTTCATTCTACAACCGAAGATTTTTACATTCGATAATCAGATGATAAAAGCCACCATAATAATCGGGCTTGAAAAGTAAGTTTGTAGTATTCTAAGATCATGTGATTTGATTATCCATCCCGGAGGAATGCAAAATTCTGAAAGAAAAATGACAGAAGAAGAAAGAAAGAAAAACAAAAATCTACAATTCTTAAAATGTTTGACACAGTAGGTATAGTTTTTTCTCTATTTTGTGCAGCGGAATTCTTGGACACAATCCATTAAGGACATCAGAAGATGCCAAAAAAATTATACCTTCTAGTACTTAAGTAAGCGATTAAGTACAGTAGTAATTAGTTAAGTTAGAGGTTTTTAAGTTAATTTAATTACCAGGGTGGCTTACTCGCTTTAGCAAACAATCCCTTTGTAAATAAATTAATAAAAAAAAATCAAAGTTAAACAAAAACAAACAAGTGTTTTTCAATTGGTGTAATTACCTAATTCAATTGTTTGTTACCGTGTTTGAACACTTGAACTCCATTTAGATAAAGTTGTTTATGTAAGGTAAGGTTTAAGTAGTCAGGCGGGTTCCTATTCTAGTTCACACATTAGAATGACCTTCTGGGTTGACGCCCAATATCGCCGAAAATAAACAGTTCCATAGCTGAAATGAAAGGTCTAACGATCGTTAGTTATGCACTATTTAGAATGTATCACGGTCACGTCACGAGAGCCTGCATTTGTTTACTTACCCTGTCCTTCGTCAGAACTGATAGCAGCTAGTCCGTTGCTGCAACTTGTTGTTGATAAAGTCCTTCCGTACACTGCTAGTGATTTTCTGAATGCTCTGTGCTTCCTTGTTGGTAGGGCGACGCAAACTTGCTTTGCTTTGACTTTGTTTGTTTCTTTTCGTTGATTATTACCACTGGATTCGGGTCTTCAATACCTAAATGTTTTTCGTTATGTTTTTGACGGACGATCAGCTGAGTGATGTCCGTGGCGCGGACGGGGCGGCGGCGGCGGCGGCGGCGGCACGGCGCGGGGGGGGTGTAGTGACGTCGTTAGCCGGACCAAATTCTCAACACTCAAAAGTCGATAGAGTCTGTCAAACGAAAGTAGATACTCGATTTTTTTCGAAACTTTTTACATGGTCACACCAAAGTGTTTCCACCTCCGGACACTATGCTTCGTAACGGGGTAAATTCAGGGCGCTCAAAGGTATGAAATAGTTGGTAATAACATGTAACTAACTATTAAAAGTGGACTGTTATTTTATTTTTATTGACTTAGTTTGACTCTTTTGAAATTCACCACTACACGATCATTACATGTGTAAAAAAACGACTTGCAAGGAAAAAAAATATTACAAATAAACCATTTTACTATATATTTTTTTTGATTCTTTGAATCATAAAAATAATCAATACCTACGTGGAGTAAATTCTAATATTTTCCTCAAAGATTAGGGAAAACCGGAATCGGGCTATGGCATTACTATTCCCAAATTCCCAAATGTTTACAAGATGGCGGCACTATGCTTTTGTTGTTTGGTTGAGTTGTGAAGAATTATTGTGATTTTTGTGTGATAAAATGAATAAAACAATCAAGAGTGGCGTGCGAGAGTTATTATTCTGTATGATTTCAAAATATCAGAAAAAGCAGCAGGAAAAAGATGTTGAATTCCGTCAGAAACAGGATTGTTTACGTATTGTGATCGATTTCTTAGGTGAGTAGTGCAAAAATATTTTGATACTTTGATATTAATTTTGTGTTCTCCTCTTATCCCTGTTAATTTATATAATTGTCTGCTATAATGATATCAGAATAACATTAATAGCTTATTATATTACTATACATTTGGTTGAATAAGCATCACATGTGCACTTAATATCATATTTTTCATTTACAGCAAATCTGGAAGCAGTAGCAGGAGTTACCGACATAATGCAAACAATTGAGAAGCTAACTGATTTGGAACAAAAGGATAGGATACAAACCCAGAACCAGTTCTTGGAAGAAATATCTTCACTCTCTGGTAAGTTTTCACTAAGCTCTGGGCCTGTTGCATTTTTAATGTAAAATTCTGTTGTTCCTATCTGCTCGATCACTTTTATTCATTTATTTTATTTTATTTGCAGAAGTAAGTGTAACCACTTTGAAGAGAATTAAAAAGGAAGGTGCGGTGAATGAAGGTGTCTGGAGGACTCCGGGTAAAAAAAGACCCCACCCGTCAACAGTGTCTAACCTAGATAGTTTTGACATGGATGTTGTGCGCAATAAATTAAACGAGTTCTACATTGTAAAAAAACAAGTCCCCACACTAAGAACTTTGTTGGCAGAGCTCAAAGAAAGTATTGGATTCAGTGGATGTCATGAGACTCTTCGTCAAATACTACTGAAGAACGGCTTCGAATTCAAGAAAAACAAAAATGAACGATCATTGTTGATAGAGCGTTATGACATCTCTGCATGGCGACATCGATTTTTAAGAACAATAGCTTCAAAGCGTTCGGAAGGAAAACCCATCATTTATTTAGATGAGACTTATGTCCACAGATCTTACAAGCCTAAGAAGTGTTGGCAAGGCCCATCAACAAGCGGTGTAGTTGAAAACATTTCATCCGGGAAACGCTATATCATTGTCCATGCAGGATCGGAGAAAGGCCCTGTTCCAAATTCATTGCTAGTATTTAGCACTAAATCGAAAATGGCAGACTACCATCACGATATGAACGCTACGAATTTCAATAAATGGCTACAAGAAAAGCTCCTGCCAAATCTGAACGAGCCAAGTCTGATAGTGATGGATAATGCGTCATATCATTCTGTCATTATTAATAAGGCACCAACAACTCAAACTCGCAAACCAGAAATTAGAGAATGGCTTACATTAAATGGTATTGCATTTGAAGAATACCATACTAAGGCAGAACTACTATGTTTTGTAAAACAAAATACACCAAAACCTATTTACGAAGCGGATGAAATTCTGAAGCATGAAGGTCATGAAGTATTAAGACTGCCCCCCTATCATTGCGACTTGAACGCGATAGAACTTATATGGAGTTTGGCAAAACGAAAGGTGGCAAATAGAAATGTAAGCCTGACTTCAGCACAATTTGAAATAGTTGTAAACGAGTCATTTGAAAGCATAACAGCAGATGATTGGAAAAAAATGACTGACCACGTTATCCACGTAGAAGCCAAATACAAAGAAAGAGACAGAATTACAGAAGATAATTTAGAAAGTTTTATAATTAATGTGGGAGGAAACAGCAGTGATACCAGTGACTCCGATGTATCACTTCAAGTAGAATTTTTAGATTCAGATTTTGATTACGGTGAATAAAAAATTGTTTACTTAATAAACTATTTCATTGAGACTCGTTCCATTATCATAATGGAATGAACACCTATTAAATTAAATTTATCTGCCAAATCAGCCTTTTTAATGTAACACCTATTAAATAAGCTTTTTTTATTTAGCAAAAAAGAAAAAGTAAAATAAAAGCCCTATCAATGCATTTGTGTTCTTTCAACTTAATTATTGTCACATGTGCCTTTTTAAGTTAAAAAATATGAATTTGGATGTTAGATGTTTTTGGGCTTCTTGTAACTTTGTGCTAAATTAAGATAGATTTTTCTTTTAAAATCAGGCGGATGCAGCTTTTTTTCCTGATTCCGAATATGTATATAACTCAATTTTGAAAAAAATGTTAGATGTGCCCTTTTTTGTTACGAGGGCAGTATAACTGGTACAGGTATTGAAGTAAGTGCTTAGTATCATTATGAATGATACTAAGTACTTACTTCAATACCTTGATACTAAGCACTTACTTCAATACCTGTACCAGTTATATTACTGCTTGGCGGTAGAAAAAATGGTACACACCTAGGCCTTGATATATTACTCTTATTTATCTCAGAATGTTAATTTTATACATCATCATTTCAACAATGGGCTGGAATAAAAATAAGTGTTTTTATTTAAAGAATAATATCAAAGTATCAAGGTAGGTTATTCCAAGTATCCCTAAAATTTACGGGTTGCCATACTGATATTTTTTGAATTTGCCGCAATTTTTCAGTGTCTACTTTCATTAGACAGACTCTAATTATTTAATGATTGATCGACCTATGTCTGGCCAACGAAAGCTGTCCAAGAAAAAAGGCGGGAATTTTAAAAAATCTAGAGTTGTTAACCCTGGCTATACACTGCTTAAACGGAGTTGATACTATTTATTATTCAGCAAGTAAACTTTTTTTTTTAATGTTTTATGACCTGTAATTTTCGAGAGTAATATGAAGAATATTATAAAAGAGTACTTTTAATTCTGTCTTTTTATTATTTTCAAATAATCCCTAATTTTATGTACAGTCGAGGACTTTATTTGATGAGCACTTGCCACTATTCGTAAATTAGCCGTACAAAACATAGGGGCTATGAGTCATAGTTGAAATCGGATTCCAAAAACTCTACACCTGATAATATTGAATCAGCTTCATTACGTATTTTCTTCGCTGCTACTGCTACTGACCCCAAGATGAATTATGAATGGTTCAAGTTCGTTTGTGTTCGTAATATGTCAATTTTGACAGTCTTATTTATGCCATAACAAAACTTCTGAAAATAATGCGTGGACAGCTTTCGATGGCCAGACCGACTTACGGACACGTGAGTTTCTGCTTCCTGCGATATTGCGATAGTAGTTCTCAGAACATTTTGTATTAGGACGCATGCGATCTTGTACAAATTGCGTTATGCGGTAATGCGGGTGGGCGGGGCGGGGTTCGTTCGCGTATCCAGAGACGGCGTAATGCAGGCGGGGCGGCGTGAGGGCGTAGATAAATATCACGCAATTAAAACGCATATAATATGTTATTATTGTGATTAAGCGTCCCAATTCAACATAATACTATTGCGTCGTTATTATCGCAGCAGTGTGTAACTTCGTGGCCGTCTTAGTACAAAATCCCATACAACAACAGATAACAGATTATATTGCATTATGCCGATAACGCATGCGATATTATCGCTCGATAATAATAACGCACCCTGTGAGGAGAGCCTTCAATCAATTGTAATATTTTTTTTGACATTGACAAACCCATAGAACTAAAGTTGACGTTGACAAGAGGTGCACGGTGCGGTGCACAAGATGGAAGAAAAAACTCATCCAATCAAAACAATTTTTGCACAGAAAGGAAGGTGAAAAAGAAAAGAAAGTTCTCTCTCTGAGAACTTTGTAATTTTAGTGATTTCATTGCAGTGAATATAAACCTATATTTCGATGGCTACAAGATCATCGCCTCAAAGCCTAGTCAATTTATTGAAGATAATTTCAATAGAATAGCTTCGATACAGTCCTTGACCATTTTGTTAGTGTCTGGAACCTCCGTAAATTTTGCAGACTTCAGGTTATTTTTAAGTATGAAAGAAAGTATAACTTGTTCAAAGTGTTTGTGAATGAATATTTCGTGATTGATCAGAAAATAAGTTGTATAAATCAAGTTTATCGTTTCTGACGAGATCTTTATCGTATTGAATTCATGGTAGGTTCTAGATCTTTTGTACTATGGGTTGATTAGCGTTTTATGTCGTACATAACTACGATGGAGCGGCTTTCGCATGACCTGAACTTGGCTCTAGAGGAGAGCAACTGTGGACGCCCTGAGAGAAGAAAAATAGGGCTCCGAAGGCGAACTCGGTCTGCAGGAAACCTGCGTAAGTGTTGTATTTTGTAAACAATAAACAATTTCATTCGTGTCATTTCACATCAGTGTTTTTAATTCATAGGTGTTATTAAAAATACATGTGTACATTGTACTTACCATACCAGTATGTTAACCATAATCAGGATGACCTTTCAAACAAAGTAAGCATTTTGTCTTTAAAATAGCTTCTTAATCCTGTAATTTTTTTTCAGCTGCTGCAGTGTCAGTGAGCATTGTTGAAGATGGGAGCTCTAGCAGTCCACCTCAAGCTCCACTTATTACTCAGCCGCTGTCTGACTCGGATGACCCTCAACTTAACATTCATAAAAACTCGAACCTCAAGTCACGACACTACTGCCAAATCGGGAACTTTGAGTCTGACTCATTCAATGAAAACTTTTCGCCAACCAGACCGGCTAATGCTAGGAGAAAACGAAAGTATAGGAAGATGCCAGTTGAGTATGCAGATGGGAATAAATCTCCAGATGTTGAAATATTAAGCGTTTCTACAACGGTATGTTACTATATACACTGCCGGCCAAAAGTTTGAGACCACTGTAAAAATCTTTGTCACCAACAAAATATTTCAAAGTACACATATGATAATGAGCTAATTTGAACACCTGCGTATTCTATTATTATTAAAGAATTTCTAAGAGTCATTATTTATGTTGTTGTTTAAGTTATCATCCTAAAAAGGTCTATTGTTTCAAAACATCAATGAGCGCCGCGCAAGGACCAGGTGGTAGAGTCATTGTAATATTTTTATGATCTGCTCATTACTTATTGTTTTGGGTTTGTTTCGCGTTAACCGATATCAGGGATTATGTTAGCTTCCTAAAACATATTTAGTACCTGAGTTTTTATGGAGTAAATTATTTTCTACCTTATTAGTCTGAGCTCGTCGTTGTTACAGTGAAGACATCTTAAAATGGGAAAAGTTCGCGAAATTAGCAGTGAAACTCGCTCTGCCATAGTTGTTTTATACGGCGAAGGCAAATCTGAACGTGCGATTGCCTCTCAACTTAAGTTGTCGAAGACTTGTGTTCATAACACAATAACCCGATACAAGGAGACTGGCAGTAATCAAGATCGTTCGCGTTCGGGAAGGCCGAGAACTACCACTTCTCGCGAGGATCACTTCATCGTCACTACCAGCAAGCGGAATAGACGCCTAACAGCACCAGAAATCCGCGTAGAAGTGAACAAATCCTGATCAGAACCTGTATCATTGACTACAGTAAAAAGACGTTTGAGAGATGCTAAGTTATTTGGTCGCGTCGCCGTTCGAAAACCACTACTAAGGCCACAAAACAAAAAGAAACGGATGCAGTGGGCCCTTACCCATCGAGACTGGACTGAAGAAGACTTTAAACAAGTTCTTTGGTCAGATGAATCCAAATTTGAAATATTTGGTTCAAAACGACGAATTTTTGTTCGACGTAACGTCGAGGAAAAGATGATGCCAGACTGTGTGGTGCCAACAGTCAAGCATGGTGGTGGTTCCATTATGGTCTGGGGATGCTTCTCGGGCCATGGAACCGGAGATTTGGTACGAGTCGAAGGAATCATGAAAAAGGAGCAATATAAACGAATACTACAGCAAAATGCCATTCCGTCTGGTTCAAGAATAATTGGAGATGGATTTTTTTTCCAACAAGATAATGACCCAAAACATAGTTCAAAATTATGCAGGGGTTATTTAGAACACAAAGAAACAGAAGGGGTTTTAAAAACCTGGTGTGGCCCCCTCAGAGTCCGGATCTCAACCCGATTGAGCTTTTGTGGGAAGAGCTTGATAGAAATGTGCGCAGTTGTTGTCCCACTTCGCAAGAAGACATGTGGAAGGCTTTACAAGAAAGCTGGAACAATATATCACAAGATACAATCGACAAATTGATTGCTCGTATGCCAAGAATAGTGAAAGTAGTAATAAAATGCAAGGGAGGGTTTTTCGACGAAAAATCTGTATAAAATATGAGCGACATTTTTAAAGTAAATGGTTGATTTTTCTTGATTTTTTTGTTTTCTTCATAATGTATGTGTATTAGGAAATAAGTATTTTAATTCATAATTAAACCTCTTGCTTTGTATTTTGAGTTTTATTTCATTTTCCTACTTTGATGTAGGTGGTCTCAAACTTTTGGCCGGCAGTGTAGGTTAACTACAAACCTTATTTGTATGTTACTTTTGAGTTAAATTAGATTGCTTTGATGCAAGCTGCAAATTTACTTTGATTTCTCAAATCAAGCAAATTGATCCAGTTTACTTCATAAAAATAATTTGACAATTAGCAGCTTTGTCAATTGACTTTCACATAAAATGTAAAAAAAACTTCTGTCAAAAACATTCACTAAAATGCATCGAGCACATACCTATTAGAGAGGAAATGTCATTTATTTTGTATAGACAACAATTTCGCCAAATCACTGCGGCAACCGATACACTCCGATTAGCCGACTCAAGGTCAAGCATCACACTCGAGATGGGCAAGCAAATATTTTTATCCATATCTATAGTCAATGTTATTCCCAGAACATATATACGAAACAGAAGGAAACACGCCCATTATTTCTGTTGTTTGTTGCTTCCCATTCAATGAAATCAGTTGTATGCCATTTACTCCTTAACTATAAGCGTGATGCTAAATAGCAACGGAATAATATTTGCTTAGTTTTGATAACGCTATCAAATCTATATATATATAAAAGAAAGTCGTGTTAGTTACACTATTTATAACTCAAGAACGGCTGAACGGATCTCGGTGAAATTTGGCAGCGAGGTAGATGGTATCCCGGGGCCGGACATAAGCTACCTTTTATTCCGGACAAAAGCGTGCGAAGCCGCGGGCTGCAGCTAGTCGTGAAATAAAATTAGGCCACAATTTTTTTTTTACAATGTTACTCAAAAAACGCAAGATGTGTCTTTGAAGGAAAGTTGCGGCACAGTGCCAAAAACATGCTATTAGACCCCAGAACGAAACAGGAGGAAACACGCCCATTAATTCTGTTGTATGTTGCTTCCCATACAATGAAAAGCGTGATGCTAAATAGCAACGGAATAATATTTGCTTAGTTTTGATAACGCTATCGAATCGTAAAAAGTTGCGGCAAAGTGCCAAGAACATTCCAGAAGGAAACAGCACGAAACACGCCCCCTATTTCTGTTTTGTATGTTGCTTTCCATACAATGAAATCAGTTTTATGCCATTTACTCCTGAACTATAACTCTGGGTGAAAAATGCAATATAATATTTATTGCTTAGATTTAAAGAAGCTATCGTATGGCATATTCAAATTTATGAAGTTCAAAATTCGACTTCAAAATTTAGGCACGCTATGTCCGACCCGTTGTATGGGCTCGTGTTTTAAAAATAACCCTGTATAAGTAAATGTAGATCTAGGAATTCTATTTTAACTAGTTTACATACAATAAGTTTTTGACGCTATAATAAGATAATGAAAGAATATAGTAAAAAAAAATAGAGGTACATCTCTTACTATATCGATGAAATAATATGCAAAATCGCGGAGTTTTTATAAAAGTTACACTGAGCAACAATAACTTAATCTAATTGATAAATTTTAATTACTTGTTAAATCGGGAGTATCGATACATTATTTTATTACGTCAGCACAACACTAGTATGATAGAATGAGATGACGTTATAGGCATTGCAGCTAGGTGAAAGCAAAACACATAAGTAGTTCAAATGACCAGTTTTACTTGAGCCTTGCTAAAATGATTGTAGTTAAATTTAAAAATTTGTATTAAGTATGTCCAAGTTACCGATGAAATGTAATTCCATCTGTTTTGTAATTCGATGTCTTGCTGTTTTTCCCACACCACTAAGAACAACAAGCCATTTTTCAAGTATTTGTATGTTATCTGAATATATTTCGTTAGTAGACGGAGAAGTGCACAGGTCCGCTGTTGGCGCTGTACTGACATAGCGCGAGCGAGCGTTGACCTTTATTAGTGACAAATCACTGATCAGTTTCGGAATTCGTAAGGCCATATTTCCCCTCTAATGGGTACGTGCTCGATGCTAAAATGTTAGGTTATGTATTAGTGACTAAAATGTAATTTTCTGATAATTTTGTAAAGAACACATCCTTACACAACCAATTAGTGTCGCTTTTCTGTTCATTGCATTTGAAATTGCTGATCTGTTTTATTTTGTGTAAACTATTTGATCTGCCTTATTACTATATTATTTCAGCCAGGTGGCCTACCTCTTCCTATTGACATTGAAAAGTTATCTTCAGCTGATAGGACATGGACATTATCCATTGCCCACAACCAAAAATCAGAAAGGTTAGAAACCAAATTTACCATAGCTTTTCATAAAATTGGCCTATCATGGTCATTAGCCAAGCCTATGCAATGCCAAACACAAAATGTATATATTTCTACATATGTCATGTAAAGTATACAGTAGCATTGGATCCCGCGCTAGGACAAGCCTGTGTCGCGGGTATCCTATACCGTTTACCAAACAGTAACACATAAAAATAAAACTAATGAGAACTAACAAACAATCAATAGTGGCTCAGTAGAGATTATATTAACGTGCATCGCTAGAAATTAATTGTAAATAAGTAGAGTGTAAGGCAACAACTGTGAGGTTATAGTTATTATTATTGGCAAGGGATATTATGAATAACATTGGATAGGATTTAAGAGATGGCAACCAATAATGATTCCGTGGCATCATAGTCTAGTGCCTATCTACATGTTGGCCTTAAATATCTTAATGCCTCTTCAATGCATATTTTTGTTTTGATAAATTTAATGCAATGTAATTTCTTATTCTAGGAATGCATTCTGTGGGAAAAGAAAATGGTCACATAGAGATAAAGATATGTGTGAGATGAGAGAAAGGTCATTCAGTGGAGGCTGCTCATCCAAATCACCCTTCTTCAAACTGTCCAAGCACTCCAGAAAAGAGACTGTAGTGCAACCTGGAAAAATCATACTCAAATCTCAAAATGATGATGACAAACCTTCAATATTCACCAACACGCTGACCTTACCAGGCACTTCAAGTTTTAACTTTGTATATAAAAATACATCCAAAAATGGTATTCCAGTGTTAACCAAAATGACAGGATATAAAATTCCAACTGATTTACCGCCTTTCTTTAATGCATCAACTAACAAAAATTACTTTGACGGCAAATTCTCTAAGAAATATAGGCATATGATGAACAAGACTCATCCTCCGAATGGTTTGAGGAATCCTCTACTGTTTGATGAGGAAGGCGGTATGGATTTTGGTGGGAACGAATCAAGTTCCCTTAGCAGTAGCGATTCTGATGGGGTTGTGACTAATGATAGTGATAGAGAAGGCGACGACGAATTAACTGATTGGCCGGGCATAGAGGAGCTCAAAGTTTTTAATAAAAGCCTAACATTTAAAACGTCAAAAGTTGCAGAGAATCCTCCGAAAACAGTCAATGTTATGGCTCCACCAAAGAGATTAAAAAAGGAGAAAATCCTTGTCAAAGGAGGATGGACGAGTAGCAAAAACAGGTTTAAGAAAAAGCGACCTAAAGTCGACTCCGGGAACGATGATGATGCCATGATGTCAGACTCCAAAACCGTCGTCGATTTAGAAGAAGAGGCTTGCAGAGGAAGAGATATCCTCCAACCGCATTCCTCCTTCTGCAGTTTCAGCGATATTAAAAACGCTGGTGTCTCCGGCCAAAACGCAAACGAAAAATTTTTTCAGTCCTTTCAGTCGTACCAGGAGAAGTCGGGACCGGCGGATGCGTCTTTTAGCCGCGCGCCGCGCACTAACTTTGCGCTTCAAAAGACGTCGTCGAGTGATCTAAACCTCAGCGAGAAGTCACCGCAAAGCGATCATTCTATCTATTACAGTGAACATTCTATGGGCAATGCCACGGCCGCCGAAGTAAGAGAAATCAGGGCTGGTTGTAGAAGAATACGAGAGGAAAGGCCGGGCTTCTTGATCCTCAGTGCTGCAAATGAGCAGCTATCGAAGTTCTTGCAAGATTCTTGCCAAACAGAGTTGAAATTGCCAAGTTTGAATGATCCAGAGGAAAGGGAGAAATTGGAGTCACTAGCCAAACTGTACTCGTTGGAGTTGCAAGTCGAAATGGGAAGACCTGTTTTGAGAAAAACGAGGTAAGTTAAAAACACAATTATTAAAATTTTCATCCAACCACAAATCGTGTCATATATACTGCTATATTATGTCTTATATATACTGTTTAAAGTATAAAATTTACTTGTCCAAGTGCTTATTTTGTAAGCCTAAAGAAAAAGTTACTGAAATCTGAAATCTATAACTAAATACGCAATAAAATTATATAAAGCCGTTTCGTTTCGGGCAGCAGTAAAATCAATTTGTTACGAATTTACAGGTGATTGAATGGATAAACCTACAAACTGGGCAAAAACATTATACTTCTCTCTTTCGCGTATGTAGTTGCATTTCATTTTACACAGGTGGTGACGGGATATGCATGTACCTATTGATAGAATGTTGTGAGAGTAATTTAATAGACTTATTCGTCGTTAGAATTAATATATTCTAGGCATGTTTAGTTATTTTTATTGTCTCTTTTCTTTGTACCAAGCAATATGATAGATAACCTAATAAAGTAAGCTTTAGCTAGCTAGTTAAACTCAGTTACTAGTGAACTATTGTGTTCTGTGCTAGTGAAATCAGCCCTTACTAAGGGCAAGGGTAAATTTTATTCCAATTTTATTGCAATTAATTCAGAGTTTATTTCCGCTCGAACTTAATGTACACCTGTCTTCGCATTTCCTTTTACCTGACAGATTATTAAATAGAATGGTACATAGATAGTTAACGTATAATATAAAAAGCTTATATTTGTTACAGCAATACAATGCAAGCAATACGCGTCGAGCATTCATATCACAACTTCCCGTCGGAGCACAAGCGTCGATGTTACGGCGAAGACACTGACACGAGTCTCAGTCTGTCCGATCAGAACTCAATCAATGACCTCGACGAGTGCAAAGAGATCACTATCAGTATGCTCGATACATTCTCAAATAGTCTGGTGGATAAGTCTTTACTTCATCCTGGGGATATTGATTGAAAGGTCAACCAACCTCAATATTTAATCCATTTTATTGTCATAAAGGGAGGTGGGGTTAATAGCATTAATTTGCACTGAATTTTTGTACCTTATTTAGTTTTTTAACAGTCAAATGAACAACAATCTGTGCGCTTATCAATAATCGAATTGATACTAAATAGGAAAGAATATATAGAACGTGAAAATGGCTATTTTGAACTGTAAGTGAATTTTATCTAAGTGATATTTCGTTTCTAATTTCTAAATTATTAAACTTTACCGCTGGTACGGATTAGGTTTGTATGTACTTAGAAACTGTATGTGCGGTCTAAATTTACGATTATTGTGATATTGGATTGGATTAGACAAAAATTTCAAAAATAGTAGTAGGTGATGAATGATGAAATTATGCACATCATCAATCATCACCTTAGTATTTTTCTATGGATGAGCCAACCATGTTTATTTAGTAGAATCAATATTCTTGTTGTAAAAAGGAATTAATGTAGAAATACTATTAAGATGTCCGTATGCGAGTTGTATGCATTTTTTATCGAACAACGCTGAATGCATTCAAGTCGCTGCTTACTCGTTATTAAGTGCACACTTTACACTAACTGAACATATTTGGCTATATCTAAAGAATAGTTAATCTAAACTTGAGGTCGCCTATTATAATTTGTAAGATTTAATAAGTATGTGTTAGAAGTAAGTTATAAGATGGTTCGAATGGCGAGGAACTAGAGTGGTATTAGGCTGAAGTCAAGGCGTATCGTAGTTTTCAATGCATGAAGGCCTGTTCAAACCTACGCGGTAGTTGCTAACCAGAGCGGCAAAGATAAAATTACGATCGGTTTCGCGCGGATCCCGCCGGGCATAGTGTATGTACCGCATACCCACTCGGCTTTCGCTACCGCTCTGGGTAGCGATTACCGCGTAGCGATGGTGTGAAGAGGCCTGTATTATTTCCTTGGCTACCTACATTTTATTTTATTTTACATATTTTTATAATAGGCCAGTCAACGAAGGATTGGGGATGGAAAGGTCGAAAGCAGAAATATTGACTTCAGAACTTTGTTTGGACTACTTAGGACAAACATACCCCCGTGAGGGAAGCCTTGGGGAAGGGTTGAGCAGGAACCAAGAAGTTACTTTCAATCCGTGTCCCCATATAGTTTAGGGCAATCCATGTCCATGCCATAAGTCTGGACCGCGTGATAATTTATAACGGAAATAGTGCTCCATCGCTGCTCCCTCAGTTGTTGGAAGGGAGGTAAGGTCTGGTTTGACGTTTCAAACCGACGACTGGGGGAAACGCTGGTAGGATTTAATTTCATTTATTTATTCGCAAACAATATTTAGATTATAAGAAATTAAATATTATCCCACAAATTTACCGACTTCGACGGGACTTGACCCGGCATCCTTCCCTCAGTACCGAAGTATGTCCCAGAGTTTTTCGCCTCCTGTCACAAAATACCACAAAAACGCGATAAACTAAGGGCCTCACCGAACTTAAAAAAAAATCTAATCAAAATCGGTTTATCCGTTTGTCTTGACCTCGTGGTGTAGTTGTTTAGCACATTACCGTACTGAGGGAAGGATGCTGGTTCAAGTCCCGTTGAAGTCGGGAATTTTTTTTCGGATATTATTTGATTTCTTATAAATTACCCCGAGTGTGAAAGCTTACGCACTATAATAAAAATAATACAAAAACCTTAATATTTACATTGTGTCGGATTTTTTCTTAAATTATTTGTTGTATGCGATATTCTGGTAACAACGCCCAGCCCAAACCGCTAAAGCTAGAAAGCTGAATTTTGCAAAGCAGGTGTTCCTGCTGTTGTTCCACCTGTTACTACACAACCTACCGCTAAGAAAGGATTTTTGGAAATTCCACCCGTTAGCGGGTTTTAGTTTTTTTGTGTTTTTTAACTCTCAGTAGGCCAAGCACGGGGATTGTTCTCTAGAGTAGAATAGATAATAATGACATTGCATCGTCATACATTGCTTACATTATTGAAGTTGAAGGAATGAAAATTAAATAATTTACGCATTCGATGACAAAGTGATGTAATATTTCTCTATTCTACCCTAGAGAACAATCCCGTGCTTGCCTTATGTAACCAGTGGCCCAATTAGCTTGAAAATTACAGAGAATACTAAGAATACAAAACAATTGAACACGTGTTACAGGACTTTTCAAAATTTTCTTGAAAATGGGGTAAATAGGTTTAATAAAGTTTGAGATTCGTAATTTAGCTCCGTACTGAAATGTAGTTTTTTAATGCATATGTATTGCTATTAACCTGTAATTTTCTATATCAAAGAATAATAAATGAAAACACGTATTTCAGGAATTTTCAAAAAGCCCTTAAGAGCGTTTACGCCTTCCATGCGCAGTTTGGCTCAAAACCAGTACTTTTCAAACCCGTTAATATCATGAACCACTTATCTAACACTATATGTTATCAAATAATAATTTTAGGAAATTTCGTTGTCCAAATAGTTAGTTAAGAAAATATTTCGATTAATATAGTATTTACGCTTTCTATAAAGATAACTTGTTAGACGTTTTCTTAATTGCCCTTTCAGCATCAGTTTCTAAGCTCAAAATATTATTAAAATACTGATATATCTAATTAACAAAAAATTATAACCAATCAATAAGATCCTTTGGAAAATAGTTAGTTAAAAAGATGTTTGGTTTTGGTATCTAACTATGAGAAATTTAAATTCAAAAAATGTGATTTATTACGAATTTTAAATGATTTTTTCACCGATATACCTTATTTAATTTAGTATAACAATAGCTTACCAATAAAGTAGAGCATCTTCTTTAAAATCATACACTTAAAGTTTTAAGTTTTTTGTTGTTTTTATTTTTCTGTTAATATTTTAAAACTACTTTAAAACGCTGCGCGCAAATCATTTAAAGTCAGTCCCACACATACCGCGCGCTAGGCGTAAACGCTCTTAAAAAAGGGTAAAATGAGGGTTGAAGTTGTTAAGGTTTTTTTTGCTAATTGGGCCACTAGTTAAAGAGGTACTTTAACTAGTGGCCCAATTAGCTTGAAACTGACAGAGAATACTAAGAATAAAAAACTATTGAACATGTGTTTCAGGATTTTCAAAATTTTCCTGAAAATAGGGTAATTCGTGTTATTAAAGTTTGTGATTCGTGATAAACTATATAATAAAAACATTAAATAGTAGCAAAAAAATAAAACAATTTTGTTGAATGTAAAACATGAAATTAAACCGCTCAGCGGGCAAACGACCATTTAGGGGTCGATGTTTATTGCTCCGGACGTCGTCGATACCATAGATAAGAGACAACCTAGAAGCTATACCAAACCTGAAACCAAAAAAAGTTTTGTAATAAGCCTTTGTCTGGCAAGCGACCAAAACTTACTTGGTCGATCCGGCGACCGAAGCAAGGTCGCTGCCAGGCTAAGGTAAAAGCAATAAAAACCTTTATTTGTAATTGATCTTGGATGGCAAATACATTGTTTTATGTATGTATTCTATAGTAAATGTTACGTACTATGTGAAAATAGAAAGATTTAAGTCGAAAAACGAAATACTATCTTTATAGATTTTTATAGATCTTTATAGAATATAAAATTGTAATTTTTTAATTAATAACTCCATTTACAAACCTTCACTACGATTTTACCAATCCGCTTACTTTACGTGGTTCTCATTTAAATACTTTTATACAACTACAGAATATTTACATGCTAATTTAAAAAAAAAATATGGATAATCCAAATGTATTTAGATGTTACTAGGTTCTACTAGAAAATAATCAAGAAATCTGCGAAAAATGCAGCATGCGCATGCTGCGTGGCGCATGCGCGTGCTGCATGTGCCATTTGAAGGGGTGTGCCCGCGCGGGCGGCCACCCAGCTGAGATTGTACATTAAGTAAAATCTCAAAAATATGGAATATGTAAAATGTCAAAAGTAAAAAGTAAAAGTCATATTCTTTCAAAAAATAAATGTGCAACCGCATCGTTGTCAAAGTAGGTATAAACATAATCTAGTGATACCTGAATCAAAATTAAAAATACACAATCTAGTCCACACTTAATGGCTGTAAAAATACATAATAAAATACCAGACAAGATTAAATGCCAAGGAAATAATAATATTTTTGAAAGTAGTTTAAAAGAGATGCTTTTGGAAAAATGCTACTACGAATATGTAAAATGTCAAAAATAAAACTAAAATATTGAATACCTAAGTTATGTAAATTGTCAAAAGTAAAAATAATATAATGTTAAATGCCGGCATTACATACACTTTTATAAGATAACATGTACAGCTTTAGAGCCTGGTGCTGTACACTGATTTGAAATATTAAGCTGAGGTGTATAATCCTTTTCTATATCCCTTCTAGTAGTTTTTCTAAGTGTCCTTGCTTCAGGGGTTTCGAAGGAATTTAAATGCTTTACTAGGTGAGTTAGTAAAACTAAAAGATATAGGCAAGGCACAGTGAGTATTCGTAGACTCATAATATATATATATACATATTTTAGCGATAGTTATTAACACATTTTTGAATATATATCGACCGTTTATCGGAGCTCATATCTAGAAGGTAAAAAGTTACGGTCTAGTCTACAACTTTGGTTTTATAACCAAAGTTGTAGAGAATTTTATCAGCTTTCATTATGTCGTATAAAGTTTCCTATGACACATCGTTTACAAGATGTAAGCAAAAAACTAAAAAACGACCTTCTTTGTGCCCCCACTCTTAGGGCTCACCTCACAGGGGTGGGGACTTTTATTATGTTTGTCTCATAACTAGTCCAAACAAAGTTCCCAAGTCAAACTTTCTGCTTTCGACTTTTCCACCCAACTCCCCTCTTTTGAGAGCACTTATTGACTGGACTATATTTATAAAGGTCTGTTCATACCTACACAAGAATAGGCTTTTAGACTGCCAACTCCGATCTAACGTCTCGTCGATTTTAACGTACGTTACGACGACGTGGCTTTCTAGCGTTTTGTCTGCTTGATCGATCGGGATTTTAGTTGTGATATTGTAAAATATGGCTCTGATTTAAGGAAGTGTAGATACGCGTTCTCGACTTCAGCCTAAGTTGATGTTGTGTACGTTCTGTTTGTTAGATTTTCTATAACCGTTGGTTTAAAATAACATTTGTATGTGGTTAAGTGAGGACAATCATCTGAGATTGTGAATTGTTTACAAATGTAAAGATTATAATTTTGACAGTATCCTGCCTTTATTTCATACAACCTTTATAGTACCTATACCAACCTATAGCAGATAAATTTCTAAAAGCTGGCGTAATCCTCTTTTGTTTTTAGTATACTGGAAACATGGATTTGTGACGTCAGCGTGGTATGCAAATACAAAAGACAATCGCGCCAGCTTTTGAAAAATTACCTACTAGGGTGACAGAATAATTAAGGCATTTTTCTTAAAAAAACATTTTATTAAATAAAAAATACATTATGTGATGAAAAATATCAACAATGAATAACAAAATGAGCACCAGATAGAAATCATAAAAAATATTAAATAACTTTTACAAAGTCCATAATATTTTGTGATCTAGCGAGATGTCTCTCCATGAACTACAGTAATAGATTTGTCTCTTTGTTTTGTACTGCCGAAGCTCTAGAGTTTTAATATCAATGATTATGTAAAGTTCAATAAAAACTAATAAATAAACATGACCTAGGAAAACACAAAAACAATGTAAAATTCAATCACATTCCATAAGTACTAACAAACCATATTATTTTGGATGGACTACAAAACTTTACAATAATTAGTGCTTATAAAAAATCATTTAAAAAATCTACATAATCACTTAAGTACAAAAGTTTGGTCTGCCTACATTACAATAAAAAATATCCTTAGCCAATCACTAGCCTATATAAAGTCGTATAGTCCGTCCAAAAGGCAAAATGGAACCTTACGGCACTCATTCGACCGTGCAGATCAGATCGTCTCCTTCAAGTTTCTGTCCATTGGTGATGGATACAGACTTGACTGTGCCAGCTTTGGGTGATTGAACTATCATTTCCATTTTCATGGCAGACAGGATAGCAATGGCCTGGCCCTTTTCTACTTTGTCACCCTCTTTCACTTTTATGGCTGGAAAAAAATAATCAATTCTTTATTAAATGAAAAAGCAATTAGGGCTTAGGTATCTAGGTCACGCAAAAGATCAATCCTATTAGTTTCAAAGAATCGGGCCCTTAGGAGCGTGAGTTCGGACTTCGTTAAGAACGGTCTGGAAGGCAATTCTCGCCAATATATCCCTCGATAAATATCAAAAGAACTGTCAAATCAGACATCTACTATTTTTATAGTAGATGTCTGATTTGACAGTTTTTTAACTGTCAAATTTGACAGTTCTTTTGTCATCTATCGAGTGATTTAATGATGACATGTCAAAGAACAAAAGATGATGTCTGATTTGACAGTTCTTTTGATATTTATCGAAGGATATATTGGCGAGAATTGCCTTCCGGAAGGCAATTCTCGCCAATATATCACTCGTAAATATGGCAAAAACCGTCAAATTTGACAGTTTTTGTATTTGCTGTTCTTCTCGAATTTTATTACCCTAGCTAGGGACAATATCGGTGCATAACGATAATTACCGAAGTCCGTGCTCACGCGCGCGCACAATCTCGGGAACATCCATAGCGAAAGAATCATCAAAATAGCTGACAGAGAAGTCGACGAATATACATAAAAAATAAAAACCTACAACCGAACATAGAATCACCTGCTGTTTTTAAAAAGTCGGTTAATAATGTTGTGCAATACGATTGTCGTAAGTCTGTCGTGGTGAGGCTTACATTTAGTTTATCCAAGGGTAGACTGACTCCAAGGGTTACAAAAAGAATAATGTAAGATGAAAATCTTTGGATACTTACAAAGGACGGTGCCCGGCATAGGCGCTCCAACTTGGTTCTTATCACCTTTGATAGCCTTGGGGTGGATCTTCATTTCCTAGAATCAAAAATAATGACATGTTTATTTTGTTTTAGTTTATTAAATATGATTTATCGGGTATTTATAGCGTACCTTTTGATTTATTTTCCCCTACGTTTCCATCGTTGTTGTCGCCCCGTGACCACGATCGCTGCAACGCGATGGAAACGTAGGGGAAAATAAAACAAAAGGTACCCGATAAATAATCTTTAATATGAACAGATCGCGAAAGTTTAAAAAGTTTTGTTTTAGTTTATTATGATTACAAGGACAAGTAAGCGTTTATTGCGATACATACATACCTACTCGTAAGTCTATATGTCTCCTATCAGTGTTACTATTTTAATGTAATCGATTAGGAACTAATCATCAGCCTAAGGTAGTTAACAGCTGGGCATAGAGCTCCACTTATGAGAGCCATAGAGTCTTGTCTTTAGTCTTTCGCAGTTCGTCGTTTTACCTGGCCGCAGGGCATCGTACACTACGTATACTTCTCTACGATTAGATGGGAACATATCGTGCTAAAATAACAACGTCAACGTAACATTATAACGCCCGTCGTCGGGCAGAGATTAGGCGTGTCGCTCACTGGACCAAGAATCGAAACGAAATAAGTGGCATTGCGCTCGTATACTAGTCAAGTCACGGGTGAGGTGAAGGCGCGGCGGAGTCGAGGTGAAGGCGGGGTCGACGTGGAGTCGAGTCGGGGGCGTTTTACCAGCACGCGTCGCGAGTCCGCCGCCATTTTAAAGGAATTTATATGGAGGAAGCATAGCGCCTCGACTCTACGTTGAGACACAAGGGTCAGCCATCGATCTTATAGAAAGGAGATTAATTTACCTTGCTAGCATTCTCGTCCCTGATAAACACAGATCTAAGTTGTCCATTGAGCTCGAAGAACACCTCTCTTTCTCCCGCTGCCGTCATTTCTTCGGAGACTGCGATAGTTCTGATGCTGAGTGTCTTGCCTTTCTCGATCGTTACTTCTATTGTGTCGCCAACCTGGTGAAATGAAAACTTTTAGTAGGTATGCAACTTACTTCCCTGATTTATTTAATTTATATAGTTAGTAGGTAACTAGCTGCTATAGTAAGACGAAACTAAGTGGATACTTATTTTGTGATTAGTGCGTTGACACTGAACGAAACTGCCAAATGTGCTCATAACTGTAGGACAAGCCAGCGATTGTTGTCTAGGGTATAACAGAGAAATCTTACGTCGTCGCATCGTTTACGGAATGTATTATTTATTAAAAATTACATCGCAATGTATGACATTGCGATGTAATTTTTATCTGTTGTAGGTACGTAGGTGAAAACAATCGCTGTGCTTAGCCTATTGTAGACTCCCTATACGCTACTTTTAGATTGTGAAGATTACCTACGAAGCTTACGACATCCGGACTGAGTTACGCCCGGTTTCCACGAAAGCTCATAAAAGGTGTAAACATAACCACACTTTAGTCACGCTTAGACCATTTTCTGATAAATCGGTGCAGCAGCGCGACATCAGCACGCTCGGACGTCGAAAGCATACCGCGCCGTCTCTACATTCGCACATGTATGCAGAAAATTATGCAGAGCCGCTTGTGTCCAGAAAAGGGCCTTCCGTCTCGATAAAATGCCGTGGGACTTCTGGACATGCATACAGAGACGCGGTAAACCGCACCTGTACCGCACCAATCAGGAACGCTCCATAGAAATATTGGCACTCTGTAAGCTTTCGGTACCGCGTATATGGAGCGTGCTGATGTCGCAGCGTGCACCGACTAATTAGAAAACGGCTTTAGGTGTAAATCAGCCCTTTTAGTTTAGGATACTTTATCCCATAAATCAGTTCCCATGGAAAAGAAATAACCTTTAATAATAAAATTTACGTTTAAGTATAAATAACAGATAATATTATATTTTTATTTTCCTAATTCTAAACTTTTGTATGCGCTGCTGGTTTTCCTTTAATAAATAAATAAATACTTAAACAGTTTCGAAACCGAAAATAATATGTGTGCAACTCAAAAAAAAACTTGTTGACAAGAAAATACTGCTTCTTTAGTTGTTGAAAGTGAAATGAAAGTTGGTTGAACACTGAACACACAGGCGGTTTTTTTGAATTATGTGATTTTCGTAATAGTTTATCAGAGTGATTTTGTACTAGAATTGTAGTGTTTTTTATATATTTATATAACCTGAACATTAAATTTATAGGAAGTAAAAGATAGATACAAAATGTGTCACAGAATATATTGAAAATGTTAATTGTTTCCATGAAAGGTACAGAAATCGCCTTTTGGAACATTAAACTGTAAAAAATCAAAATTTAAGAATGTTTTAACAATATACTTTAACGTAAAAAGGTACATTGGTTATCCAACTACCAAATAATATCACTTCTTATACATGTACCAAATATTTTATTAAAAACATTCAATATAATCCGAACACTATACATTGCGCTTCAAAACCACGCCATGTTGCCGCAAATAACTTATACAGGTTCACGATCCCTTAGCGTACGTCAAGTCAAGAGTTAAACGTTTCCATAGAAACAACGCGTGCGAAGCCGAGGGCAAAAGCTAGTACCTATTCGATAATTGTTAATCCACTTACAGAAGGTCCGACAAGGAAGGTCTTGGTGTCCAGGTGTTTAACAGGTCCGTATTTATCACGAATGCGGAAGAAATCGTTTGCAACTTGAGGGTACATCGCGGTTGACATCACATCGTGATCAGTTATCTGGAAATTGGATTGGTTTTTTTTTTAAATGGTTCTGCAGGGGGCGCTACTGCCCATTTCCGGTGGATCCCTTAGTCGCCTCTCACGACACCCGCGGGAATAGTTGGTTGGTGCAAAATCTAAATCTATCCGGCACCATACACCGTTCCGTCTACTGATAACCATTTCCATCATCAGCAATACGTGCACTGCTGAACATGTCATAAAACGAGGAGGTTTTGCTATAACCTTTGTTGGTGGATTGGTGATCGCAGTGAAACGGCTTAATAAAAGAAAGGGAAGCTTCCTCCAGTGTATTATTAATAATAATACACTGGAGGAAGCTTCCCTTTCTTTAGTAGGTTCCCTTAGTCTGAAAGTAGATGTTGTAGTCTATGGTCTTAGTGTGTAAGCTGTCAGTGTCAAAAGGAGAAATGGGATGTCAGATGGTCTCGAGCAGTTGCTTGAGTTCGTTGCGTGTAATCTGTCTTGAAATATACAATGGTCTCCGAATAAACGTCTTTCTTTAAATGGTCTCAGCCAACGACGAGACGAATAAATAAACAGTAGATTGTGTATTTAAACTTTAATTATAGATTGTAACTCTGACTTAGCATAGTTTCTTAAATACTAGATACTATGAGGCGTTTTCCAGAAAAGATAAAACCCTTAGACCTCAACCGATGGCAGCGATCTTTCGCGGAAGAATAAAGGTTTTGGTAGGGTGTCATGTCAACAATGTAGGTAAGCCTTTAACATAATCTAATTTGTTTTAAAAAAGCGAGATTCTCTAGCACAGATATTTTCTTTACTGAAAAGGGAATCTCAAACACTGTTATACCATTAGTACATTAAGTTAACTTACGCTAGGGTAAGTTTCCTTGAGATCGTCCTTGAGTTTGTCGAAGTCCAGTGGCGGCAATTCAGCTCCAGGTCTACCTTCGATTCTGGGCATGTCCTTCAGGACTTTAGACCTGCAATAACACAATTTTAAAAGCCTTTGCCAAACAAAGGGGGGGGGGGGCATAATCACCACGCTTGGGGGACGGATTGGTGATCGAAGTTGAGGTGTTAAAAATACACAGTAACAGGGTAGCTGCATCCCTGCGTCCTTTAGGCCAGCCTTACTCAAAGTGTGTTCGAGCGGAGCGGACGGGCACGAGCTCGTGTGCTTCGCCTTGTGCGAAGCCTTTTACAGAGACTCAGCATCGAAAAATGCCCATTTTTTTGCTAACTGTAAATTGTTTGGGAAATCAGAGAATCAGGATGAACATTTCTTTAATAAATATGGATAGTTTCCTAACACCATTTTCCTGTAGCTACACCGGATTATGTACCTTCCCTTACTGCCCCGTCCAAGAAATCCAGCCTGTATACATATACATATATATACAGGGTGGATCGTACATATAAATATACGACAGTCAATAATTATAGTAAATAAGTAGGTACACTATAAAAAATCAAATAATATCCCAAAAATTTTTCGACTTCGATGGGACTTGAACCCGCATCCGATGATCCGATCAATGAGCAACGCGACACCTCTCGTCAAACGAACTAAACGTAACTTTAGTCTTTGAACAGGATTGGATAAACTATGTTTCCCCTGAAGGTGGAGCTAACGGCGCTAAGAGTCCGAAGGAAGTCCCAAAGTTTTTCGATTCCTACGTCATTTGACCTTGTGGTGTAGTTGGTTAGCACATTCCCACGCGCGGGTTCAAGTCCCGTGGAAGTCGAAAATTTTTTGGGATATTATTTGATTTCTTATAAATTACCTTAAGAGTGTGAGGCTTAATAAAAACTTAAATACACTATCTTTATAATTCGAACTACGAGGCGCAAACTCGTCCACGGTACATACGTTTTCTTTCAGTGGAGCGGGATAGGCGCCGGATGAACGCTAGAATACCTATCTACTTACTCCTAGGAAGTGAAATGAAACACTTTGCACTTATTCAAAATTCAATAAGTGCGAAAAGGACAAATGCCCAGCGCGAGCGCGCCGAGTTTCCTGAGTAGGTCAAACGAAACGAACTAGTATAAAATTAATTTCATAAATTTATAATACGTTCTTCTTTCCAACAGCCGCAATAAATGACGCAAAATGTTAGCGGCTTCGCTCCGCTTTCCGGTTTTTATTAATTTAGGTAACGATCTTATTTTAGGGCTCCGTCAAATATGACGATTTCCAAAAGGGTTACGTCTTTCGTCGGCTGTAGGCTATGTTGTGTCCTGGTAATATGTGCGAAACTGCGGGCAAAACCTAGTACATTATATAGATAAATATATTAGTTAGGTACCTGAGTGGTTCCGGGAAGCCACCATACGGTATCCCAATAGCCCCCTGCAGGAATTCCACCACGGATTTAGGGAAGGACAGGTCTTCAGCTCGTTCCAGGATCTCCTTGGCTGTCAGCTTGTTTTGTACCATGAACTGGGCGAGATCGCCGACCACCTTGGATGATGGAGTGACCTTGATGATGTCGCCTAGGAGCAGGTTCGCTTCTCTGAAAAATATTTTTTTGATTTAATAATTTTGATTGTAAGGATTTTTGGAGAGAAAAGTGGTGGATACATTCAATAATGCTAACTTGGTCTTATACCGCCCTTGGTTGGTTTTATAGAAACTGAGCTGCGATGTGACCGGCGACTTGTGGCCACATTTAGGTGTATGAATATTGCCGGCCGCCGCGCCGCCGGCAGTGTTTAGTCAACTTGGAAAACGCTGCCAGCGTTTTCCAAGTTGCCGCCGGGCTGCCTGACCCTTCGGGCCGGCTGACTTGTGTAGACTCTATTACAAATCAATCCGCTGTGCGTTACGCAAAAACCACCCATCCAATATTGACATTTGAAAGCCTTTTGAATGGCCTTCGTAATTTGCAATTATAGAATGGGTGGTTTTTGCGTAATCGCACAGCAGGTCCAGTTTGGTGGAAACTGGGTTTTAAAAGCGTAGGCTTTTGAGCAAGTGAAGTATAAAAACCACCATAAAACTATGTTAAAATAGTGTCATCCCATGATCACCACGACTTGTATTTAAGGTTTAGACATCAATCAGCTCCGTCATGGAGAAGACTGGCCACCAATGGCATGGGTCCAAAATAGCAAGCAACTAACATTGCGCGTATGTAGCACGATTTGCTAAAGATTATATTGACAGATTTTACAAACTTAGCTCTGCTGAGTTCTAGTCGAATCTGACTCTTATATAAATAAGGCATCCGCTGCTCAGGCTCAACGGTGCGACCCGAAGGAGCGCGCCGCAGCTTCAAGATGCTGTATAATATCATGTGCGTCTTAGGCACTGAAACTGTTAAATTCATTGAAGGCCCATGACGCACATCGACATGTTGTAGCACCTGTAATTCAGCAACACGCTTTTGCAGGTCGCAGCTATGAAGCTGGGCAGTGAATGTGTCATGTAATGTACCTGTAAGCCTTCTTAACCCCTTCAAACTGCGATCCGAGCCCCAGCGAAAAGGCCTGGAACTGCAGATTGGTGTACTGTCCGCCAGGGATCTCGTGCAGGAACACATCCGCGTTGCCGGACTTCATGGTCGCCGCGCATTCGAAGGGACCGTAGAGGGTCCGCGCTTGCTCCCAGTAGGCAGAGTATTCGGATACCGTTTGGAGGGAGATGTCTGTGGGAGAATGAGTCTTATTGATATGTGATTTAAGAAATATAATGCAGATTCGCTGGTTGCTGTCTAGGTAGATTTATTCAGAATTTAGGACAGCACAGTTTTTACAGCAGAGCAGAGACGATGATTTAGACATCTGAACATCTGAATAACATGCGACGTATAGAGCATTATAGCCCGTGAATTAACAAATAAGACATGGATGGATAGGCATGCCAGGGGATATATTCCGTACAAGACAAGGAATTAAGAAATTGCTTAATTGCTGTAGTCTGATATGTATGTGTGTGTCTGAAGTCGTAAATAAAAACCTTTATCTATCTATCTATCTAAATTGGTACAGATTTTTCAAATGCCCCAACAGGCCAACGGGCTGTGACGTCATCCCGGACATAGAGTCCACGGCGACGTCCACGACGTCCGCGCCTGCTTCCGCTCAAGCCAACATGGCGGCGACGCCGGCGCCTGATGTATCGTGAGTATGGACGGTATACTTATTGTATATAGTCTTACTAGTATCTAGTTGGGTTCCTTGCAGACTGGCGACCACAGCGCCCATGCTGGGCTGTGACGTCATCCCGGACATAGAGTCCACGGCGACGTCCACGACGTCCGCGCCTGCTTCCGCTCAAGCCAACATGGCGGCGACGCCGGCGCCTGATGTATCGTGAGTGTGGACGGTATACTTATTATATATAGTCTTACTAGTATCTAGTTGGGTTCCTTGCAGACTGGCGACCACAGCGCCTATGCTGGGCTGTGACGTCATCCCGGACATAGAGTCCACGGCGACGTCCACGACGTCCGCGCCTGCTTCCGCTCAAGCCAACATGGCGGCGACGCCGGCGCCTGATGTATCGTGAGTATGGACGGTATACTTATTGTATATAGTCTTACTAGTATCTAGTTGGGTTCCTTGCAGACTGGCGACCACAGCGCCCATGCTGGGCTGTGACGTCATCCCGGACATAGAGTCCACGGCGACATCCACGACGTCCGCGCCTGCTTCCGCGCAAGCTAACATGGCGGCGACGCCGGCGCCTGATGTATCGTGTGTGTGGACGTGGATTGGGATGTCTGGGTGTTTGTCGCGGATGGCTGTGATTAAGAGCCTGGAAGGAAAGAAGCACATTAATACCGTTGCAAAGCTGCAGTAGAATGATTTTCGACGAGCTGGTTGAGTCATACGAGTACATAAGTAGTGTTGTAGTCTCTTAGTTATGTAGTGTAAAGTATATCAGTTATCTAATACCCATATCACAAGCTCTGCTTATGCTAGATGATGCCGGGTATCCAGCCGTGCCGGTTCAAATGTGTGCATTCAACGCGTTTAGGTTGATCTAATTTTTCTTCTTGTCATCGTTTGCTACCTACTCTCTGCTTGTATTTGTATCTATGTACATATGTAAATGTACCTACACGTACCTACTTATTAGTTCTTGTTAAACCTGTATGGACCTGTTTATTGCCAAATAAATATAACTTTGTAAAAAATCTTACTATACAAATACGATCTCATAAACACTTACTTAGCAGCTTGCGGTTTCAAAAGCCCAGCCATGTCCTTAATCGCGAGTACATGCGTGCCTCCCTTCACCAGCTCATCGGCCAAGTTGGTGTAATACTTGAGATCGTATTTAGTCTTTTTCTTGTCTGACACATCGCCGGTGTAAGAGATGGCCGCTTCCACGACGCCCCCGGCTTTGCCTGCCGCGTCCATTCCGAGGATGAGGTTGGGTAGGTAGTTGAGAGAGTCGAATACTCGGAAGATGTCCATACCGGATTTTACCTGGAAAGATAAAGGAAGACCAGTTAGCTTCACCAGAACAGGTGACCGAGGTCTATCAATGCTAGGAATCTATGACCTGTGCACCATAAAAAAGCGAAAAGCTCCATAGTGTGTGTTGTAACACTATCGCCTCGCGTCTTTTGTTTTTACTCTCTTTGCCTTGACAGCGAGCGTATAAGGTAATTTTCCCTTTTGATGAGGCCTATGATACGTCGTGCTGTGTGGTGCCGGCTTAGAATTTGCACCACCTCATCTCTTTCCGCGGGTGTCGTAAAGGCGACTAAGGGATATCACCCGGGGGCGGGCAGCAGCGCCCCTGCAGAACAATTCTACTAACGACCTGCAATCCCCAACCCGCATGCCCAGCGTGGGGTTTATGAGCATTACCCCCATGAGATAAAAACCAATAAGGCGCTTATCAGGGAGAGGCCTGCGCCCAGCAGTGGACCAATATAGGCTGTTGAGGATTGGTTTGGTTGAGAATCAACTCACGAACGACGTTTGGAGGTACCTACTTGAAATGGAGGTTGACGCTCTTGTCAGTTATTGTAATTTGTTTAGTGATAAATATATAATATAACAAGTGTATGTAGTGGTAAACAATAAGGCTTTAAAAGATATTCAATAATAAAATGTAACAGGACTGATTTCCTATAATGTATAAGCTGTAACATGGTGTATCCAATGGTTATAATTTGTTGAATAATTAGTATTATAATATAATAAGTGTATATTGTGGCAAACAGTAAGGTTTATAAGATATTCTATTTTAAAAAGTAACGGGCTTGATTTCCTATTTGTTTGTCTCTCAAATTCAAATACTAAGACAAATCCGTTTTATTTAATAATTAAGCTATTCCATATTGGATGTAAGAACATTTGTCATGGATATTTTATCATATTAGAAGATATTTCAATGTATTTAGTAATGAAATGATGTGCCAAACGCTCTAGCCGAAGTTTGACGGTATCACTCGAAATGTAACGAACAAACAAGTTCGGTTTGTTGAACCAATGCTATAAATAAGAAAGCCTGTAGGCTGGCTGACCCTCTCACTCTTTTCCGAACCTGTAAGCTGAAAGCGTCTCTCATTACGGTTAGCTGTTTTACATTGTAGCACCTTTTTCTAGATGTGTCCTAGCTTGTTTTAGCATTGAAATTGTTGAAGGTAAAGTTTGAATTATAAGGATATGTATTATTTTAGAATGTTTCTATTTCTATGGTTTAATGCTTCTATTTAAATACAAACATGTATTAGACACATAAGTGATTATATAGATGTGCTGGTGGTTTCTTTTTCACTTCTTCCACCATTGGACAAAAGATTGAAGTGAAGAGAAAATCAATAACACTTTATTTCTTATTTGATAGTAAATAATGGTTTGGTATTTCACTTGTCTATCTATGTGCTTATTTTGTAAGCCTAAAGAAATAAAGTTATTGACTTCTGACTTCTGATTTCATTATTCTCAATTCCTAAAATGTTAGGTTGCATTGTAAGGTAGGCAATACCATGATTCTATCGAATTGAGATAATTTGGTAGGTAAAGCCCCTTAAAATCTACAACACTCATTTGAGCTTGCAGTACTTACCGACATTTCACAGAACTTGTAGACGACATTGTCTGGGTAGTTAGTATAGCCGACGGCGTTAGCGCCGCGCAGCAGCATTTGGAACGGGATGTTGGGGATCATACGACGCATGTCTTCTAAACGCTCCCATGGGCACTCGTGAAGGAATCTGGGAAAGAAACGTTCAACCAAATAATGCATTAGGCTTTTATGTTTGCTAATTGAATCTGGGAACGCTTAACTCGAGATTCTCTCCTCATGCTTTAGGATCTGAATATTTGAATGTTCTGATATTGTTTGTCTTTGTATGATAAAGCATTTCGCGGCTGACGCTAGATTTAAGAACGTGATGTGGTTGAATTCAAAAGTATATATTTGTCCGTTCTTAAATTGTTTCTTCTTGTATGCTAAAGCATTTCGCGGCTAAGGCTGGGTTTAAGAACGTGATGTGGTTGAATTCAAAAGTATATATTTGTCCGTTCTGAAATTGTTTGTTCTTGTATGCTAAAGCATTTCGCGGCTAAGGCTGGGTTTAAGAACGTGATGTGGTTGAATTCAAAAGTATATATTTGTCCGTTCTGAAATTGTTTGTTCTTGTATGCTAAAGCATTTCGCGGCTAACGCTGGATTTAAGAACGTGATGTGGTTGAATTCAAAAGTCTCAACTCAGAACGCATAACGCATAACTCAGAACGCCTTTCTTACTTGCCACAACGCGTTGTGGTCATATAGGTAATTGCTAATTGCCACGACACAAGTTTTAATGTTTACCATAACACGTCATTGAAATCACAACGCGATTCGAGCTGTATTTTCGCTCAAGGAGCGTTTTCGGTCTTAAGTAAGAACTTAGTATGATGTGGCCGCCCCGCTCACACACCTGGGTTTATCTACTTTTACTTAAAACCTAAAGTAGATAAACCCAGGTGTGTGAGCGGGGCGGCCACATCAAACTAAGATCTTCCTTGCAAATGAGCCCTAGCCAATTAGTGTTTTCTATGAATAAGTAGGTAACACTAACCTCAAAGCAACATCAAACGTAGCACCACCCCAGTTCTCCAAGGAATATAAATTACTGAAGTTATGAGCGACATATGGAGACACCGCTAGTAGGTCGTGCGTCCTCACTCTAGTAGCTAAAAGTGATTGGTGAGCGTCACGGTAAGTGGTGTCCATGAGTAGCAGTCCTTTGTTCGCTCGGACTGCTTTCGCGAAGGCCTCGGGACCGCCTTCGTTCAGGATTTGTTTGTAGCCTTTGGGAGGCTGGATTGCTGAAAATGGGATTAATTAGACTAATGACAAAATACCTAACCATTAGTAGATAATATTTTGTTTAAATTGGATGACCGGCAGAGGGTTATTTTTTGTTAACCAATAGTTAACTTAGACAGTTACATGTATGATAGTATTTAAAGTATTAAGAGAAGATTCCTTAACTGTCGACATTGACCTTATATAAATTCACATTATGAGATTAACTCATTTTATATATTTTGTAATTTAATTTAATTCATTTTATAGTTTTTGTGTCTATTTGCGTGTCGAATTAACAGGTGAATTATGTGGAACAAATTTTAGGCCTTTACCTTTATGAAACCATTTTTCATGCAATAAAGTGTTTATGATTATGATTAAAGGTGAAAGATTTAAGGTGCGCGTTCATAGGCCGGCATCGGACGATCCGCACCGACCGAATCAAACGGATTTTAGTATTCTTTGTATGACTTGCTATACAAGTGCGTCCACTGATTCGCACTGCACGCTCGGAGCAGAAGCTTCGGACTGTCGGCAATCCCGGCGATCTCTTTAGTTCAGATGACGTCATTCGGATTGCCGATCAGTTGAAAATTCGGTTTGAATCGGTCGCGTCGGAAATCCGGTTGCTGCAGTTACAGTGGTCTCACTCAAACACACGCTTACACTCAAAAGATCCATTTGATGCAAACAGTGTGGATCATCCGATGCCGATGCCGGCAGGTGAACACGCACCCTCAATCGTCATTGGAAGCATCGACGGATCAAATCGTGTTTGTTTTATTCATGGTTTTTCTTGAATTATTTTAATTTCACTTACGGACGTCCAACGCTACATAAATGTATGTAAATGTTTCATATGAGGGATTATGTGAGAATTAGCCCCGAAACAGAGAATTAAAGTTAATATAGTTATTTCCAAACAAAATGGTATGTTAATGTTGCAAAAAATACACAAAAAGTAAAAAACAGCTCTTACCTGTATTTTCGCCCGTCTGTTGATGTCTTTTTTGGGCCTCGGGCGAGAGGTCTGAAACCATGGTTTGGTGATAAAATGCAAGTGCGTTTAAATGTATGGGGTGCAGAATTAATAGAGGCTTATCACCAACTAACATGCCCGTGTGGATCGTCAAGAACTGTTGCCGAAATAATAATCATTTTGGAAACAGTTCTTGACCATCCACATGTAAAAATAAATAATGCTGGACTATTCACACACATACATAGATACATCTAGCACCAAGCCAATCAGAGGTTGGAGCTAGATTAATATAGAATTAACTCATTGCTCTCTCTAATGCTGGGCATTAGAGACTGATCTACCTGGGCATGTGCGTCGTGATCCGTGGGCAATAAAGGGTTAGAGTAAAAATTTTTAAATTGTGTATTGATAAATTGTGAGCGTGGTCACATCAATTTATCAATATGATAGAGTAAGGGAGTAAGCTTGTTGCCAAGCAGTTTTTTTTGCCGTAGAAATCTACGGTTAATTCGCCGTGTGTAGGCAGGGCGCCGTCAACAAGCTTCCACAGTGATCCATACAATACAACACTGACGACGTGAATTTACGCAAAAAAAAAAACATGTGTGTACAAAAGTCCAAACACTATACCATTATGTGTTTGTGATGTTAAAATCTTAACAATAGTTCGTAACTATCCTTAATAACAATAATGGACAAAATGGACAACAGTTATCTAAATGACAATAAGAAAGATGGAGATGTTTTCCCAAAAACGTATACACATTTGAATCTGCAATGATTATTACATTATTTTTTTAAACAAATATTATTTTATTACCCATGACAGAATTGTAGTTATCGAATAAACAAAACAAATAAGTTATTAAACAAGTCGAATAATAAATAATGATATTTTAGTCAATAATATAACTTAAAAGTACAAGTGCCACAAAAACTTACGAGTACTAATATCTTTCAAAGGCAAAGCTGTAAAGAAGAGATTGCTTTTGTGAATCGTGAATGAATTTGCATAAATATAAAACGCAAATTAAGAAATACATAATTTATATAGCACATAGAATATTTGCTACCAAGCCTATTTCATATAACCTACCATGATGATACCCAGAAGAAACTGAAAAATATTAAACTTATATTAAATATTAAATCTTTCCAATTCTATATTAAAATTTCTGGTAGGCATTGTATTTGTATTTTTTTTAAATAAAATTTTTGACATTGCATGAGATCGCTCTTAGCGATAAGGCCATCCATTATCTTTATCTATCTTACTTTATTTGTATGTTTTGTTTCTTTCTTTTATTGTGGCTATTGCACACTAAAAAGTGAATAAGAAATAAGGATCATTAAACTGAAGAGTCTGTAGGTAGGCATCGTATTTGTATTTTTCCAAATAAAATTTATGCCTTTGCTTGCGATCGCTCTTAACGATAATCCATTATCTATCTTTATTTATTTGTATGTTTTGTTTCTTTCTTTATTTTATTTATCATTAAACTGAAGAGTTTTGTCATTAAGAAAATTAGTAGGTATCCCAGAAACGCAGTAGTATCGTCCAGATTTAACATTACGAGTATTTATTGATTTCACTCCACAATCTCAGGCAATGCGTTTAATGTCTTCTGATTAGTAGGTTTACCCATCTAGTTCTCTCGATCCCGCATTCCGAAACGATTGCTTATCGCGCTTGCTGCCAATTAACTGTTTTTCGAAATCAAACGTTCAAGCATCGATAAATTACAAATTAGTTGCTGCTATGTGAAGGAACACATAATATAACAGCATTACAATCGCGACAAGCAGTCCTTACTGAATTATTGGCGGGTCTCAATCCAAAATTATTTTCTGGGTAAGGACATTAGTTACTTTTTCCCCGAAAAACACGTTTGAGGCTTGTTTCTAAAAGAAGGTCCATTGTCATTTCACAACAGTCGTCCACAGCTAGACATAGGCCTCCCCCAAAGGTAATTGTTAGCGGGGTTAATCGCCAAAAAGGAGGTTGTTCTTACCTAACGGTACAGGCGGTATGAAAGGCTTAACATCAGCTGGTGGTATAGGCGTCGCGAGCGGTGTCGCCGGTCCATTGACCATCACATAGCCTAGGTAGTTCAGAATCTTCTGCGCTCTGTTCTTTGAGGGCCGGAACATGAACAGTTGAGGGTTTTCGTCTATGAAGTAGGTGTCGACTGAACCTGTAGAAGAGTGGTATTACTACCGTATAGCGACATACATAATTTATATACTAGAAATAAGAATACACTCGCTGTGCTAACTAGGCTATACAAGATTAATGTATATTTTAAAGGGCAATGTATACGCTTCTACAAATAAAACTTCAATTGAGTTGCAAAAATTATCAGTAAACAAATTGTCAAACATAAAAAGGCTTACTTCAAAATATATAATCGAGAGGATAAAAAAGCTTGGGAGGGGTTTTGCTCCAACTCGAAAACTAAGAACCTAACAAGGTAAAGGTTTCTTGTTCGGTTCTTTACTTTTCCTTAAAATGATTGAAATGAACAAAAAATCTAAGTGATCACTTTATTTCCTAGTTTTACTTATTTATTTTGAATTTTTTGACGTGTCCAAGAGTCCTGTAAGGTCTAAAGGAAATAAAGCACTTTGATATATTGATATTTGACTTTTTTAAAGATGTTGTTTCTAAAGTTTTTTTAAAGTAGTTAAAACTAGTGATAAAATAGTACCTACATACATACACCACCCTTGTGATAGTAAAGGACCTCTGTAGATGATGCAGCACTATGTTTATTTTATTAAAAAACATTTTTTTCAGAGGTATTTGTACGTTAAAATAAGTAGATGACGACAAAAAATGTCTAAAATGTAGTGTAGAGAAGATTTTTATAATTTTTTAATGCATTGTTGCGGCCTGAATCGTTCTGTGATTATAGCTGTGGCGCGAAAGAGAAACAAACAAACAATCTGCAACATTATTGCCGATGTTTACTAACTTTAAGTTACCTCTCCAATTTTCATAAAAAGCGTTTTCGTTTTCGCTCTACATTTTTTATAACTTCTGTCAAAGAGTGGAACGAACTATCTTCGTCTGTTTTCCCGGTAGAGAATAATCTCGGAGCCTTCAAATCTCGAGTGAACAAGTTTAATCTGGGAAAGCGTACTCCATCCTAGGCCACATCTTCGCTTGCATAAGTGAAATCGTGGTCAAACGCTTAACCATACACAAAAAAACTAAAAACCAGCCAAATGCGAGTCGACTCGCACACGGAGGGTTCCGTACTATCGTACCTATTTTGCAAAAAAAAAATCCTATAAACTTATTTTTTATTGGATCGAAAAAAAAGCAAAAAGCCAACATGTCGCGGTCAGCCATCCAAGTACTGACCACAAACGACGTTGCTTATTTTCGGAGATCGGTACTCAACGTTGTACGAACGTTGGCACCCAAATAACAACGCTAAAAAGCTACATGTGAATTCGATTCTTATTTGTATGACAAAACAGCCCGACTTACCGTTAAGGAACTTCTGATTCTCTAGCACATTGAGAAGGAAGGGTATGTTTGTTTTCACTCCGCGGATTCTGAACTCTCTGAGAGCGCGGTTCATCTTGGCAGCTGATGCTGGAAGGTCGCCGGCGTGGGAAATAACCTGGAACAGGTTACATGCTTAACGCATTCACTGAACAGCCTCTGCGGTGCGACCCAGAGGGGCGCCCCGCAACTGCCGCAAGAGGAAGAACTCCATGTACGTCATGATGATGCGTCTGGGTACTTTCTACGTATAATAAAAAAATATCTAATCCATCTTATGGTGTTTCCTTTGCTAAAAATTTGTGCGAGATTGTTACAATATAAATTATTTAAAAAGTGTAACGACATCAAGTGTAACATGTGTACCTACGGTGGAATAAATAAATACAAATACAAAAATAAATACAAAATGTATTGTATTAAGTATATCAGTCATCTAGTACCCATAACAAAAGCTCTGCTTAGCTTGGGGCTAGATGATGATGTGTGAATTGTCCAGCATTATTTATTTATTATTATTATGAGCAATGAAAGTGTTAAGCAAGTTCTTATAGCATTACTAGTTTCTGCCCGCGGCTTAGCACACGTTGTTTCTATGGAAACGTTTAACGGTTATTTCTATGCCATGGCAACTATGGAGTTAAAAGTAGCCAGATTCCAGGTTTAGAGCTCCAGCTATGCAAAAATTCAACCCGATCCGTTCAGTAGTTTTGGCGTGAAGAAGCAACAAACATCCATCCATCCAACCTTTTGCATTAATAATATTAATGTGATAATAATCTGCGGTACTACCTACTCCCCCCATCAGCACACGACCATTGCTGAACGTACCTCCCAAACAAGAACGATTTTTGCTTTTAGAACAATTTGTATTCATTCATAAATATTAACTATTATTATAATTTTTGACACGTAACCGAATTATTGTTACGAATAAAGAACTTGAACTTATCCATTCAATAATTTTGGCTTGAAGCAGTAACAAACATACAAACTTCGTGGTTGTATGTTTACACTCACTTTGACAAGAAGAGAATCGTAGTATGGAGAAATAACAGCGCCTGCGTATGTGGAGGCGGAGTCGAGACGAATACCCATACCCTCACCGGATCTGAAACAAAATCAGCTTTATTACCATGCCTTAAGAGCCAAAATAATTAGTTTTAAGGTTTGAAAACCAGTCTAAGTCTAATTTTTCTGCCAAATAGAGAGATAGACATTAATATGTCATTATTAACATGAACAACACAGTTCATGGACACAAGTACCTAGGATTAATATAAGTAATCTATATTTTATAACTCAAGAACGGCTGGACCGATTTTAATGATCTTTGATTTGTTGGATTGTCTCTATCCGGAATAGCAGAATAATAAACAGACGACCGATGTGGCGCGGAACGCGAATGGAATGGATTTTGCTCATAATCTTGTAAACTATACCCAATATAAAAAAAATCAGAGGTAATTTAACCTGAACACTTCAATCCTGCCCGTGCTAGGTTGGAAGTTATTTGCGGGATCTTCAGTGGTAACTCGGCATTGTATCGCAAAGCCATCGGTTCTGATCTTGTCTTGTGTAAGTCCCAGCTCGGGTAACGTCATGCCTTCTGCGATTCTAATCTGTGATTGGACGAGATCTATACCCGTTACTTCTTCTGTGATTGTGTGTTCTACTTGCAACCTGTGAATAAAATAATATAAATATTAACACAAATAAAATGATTAATTCATCGCTCAATGCTTGCTGTGTGGTGCCGGCTTAGAATTCGCACCACCCCAATTCTTCCCGCGGGTGTCGTAAGGGATATACACCGGGGGTGGGCACCAGAACCCCCTGCAGAATAATTCTACCACCGAATTGCGATCCCCAACCCGTATGCCCAGCGTGGGGATTATGGGCATTATCCCCCGTGAGATAAAAGCCAACAAGGCACTTATCAAGGGGAGGCCTGGGCCCAGCAGTGGACCAATATAGGCTGTGGACATCTCCACCATCGTGGAGAATATCATGTCAAGTCAGAAAAAAAGTGGAGTTCGGAGATTAATTTGTCGAACTAAACATCATTGGCACTGAACTCTATTATACAAGACATTTGTTGAGCTGAGGCGTACAAAAACAAAACGACAACCATAATATTAGTTCCATGGACGGTCACACCGCTCACGCTCAGAGCCAAAATGGCGAAAATTATGTGGTGGTATCTGTCATCGATAATGTAACCTCCAGCTTACCTTGTATAATAGAGCTCAGTGATCATAGGCGAGTTCAAAACTATATTTTATCTCGAGTTCGTCGATAGAGTGGAAGAAGATAGACTATCAAGAGGACGGTAGGTACCAGGAAATTGTCAGTGAGGAAAAAACATTGTATTGTATGAAATCATCTAAAACCTCGCCCTATCGGAAAAATCACTATTTTTAGGGTTTTTTTTAGTTGATGTAGATTTTTTTCTTTGTAGCAGTACTTTATCAATTTAACTTACCTAGCATTAACTTCTATGAAGAAGAAGTTTCCTTTATCGTCAAGTAGGAACTCCACAGTACCAGCGTTTTCATAGCCCACGCTTTTCGCGAGGTGCACAGCACACGCTGTCATTTTATCCCTTGTCTGAAAAAAAGCATTCAACTTACGAAATCTGAAACTTACGACAAAAGCAAACGACAAAAATCCCTGTACCTACAGGGTTAATCTTAAAATAAACATTAGCTTTTCATCGTCAGGATTTTTTGTCGTTGACCGTACTCACAGGTAATATATTACTATACCTACTAGTACGTACTTATACAGTTTAAAAAACCATAGGTTAGTTCACATTCTTAAGAGTATAAAGCCATAGTCCGCCCCTGCGGCGGACGCTACGGCATTAGCCGATGGCCCACTGCCGTACACAGCGTGCGCCGCAGTCGGCCAGCGGCTTTATGCCACTTAATAATATCCACTTCTATGAGCGTGTTTCGTTCTTCTGATGCTGCCGTTATAGTAATTTTATTGCGTTTAGACTTTTTGCTTTTATTTTTCAGTTGCTCTGTATTTTCAGTTTATATTTTCTCTAGCAACCGTTAATTATTATATTAGTCGTTTTCCAAAAAAGAAAAACTATTTACCTTAGACCTCAATAGATGGCAGAGACCTCTCGCGGCAGAACAAATGTTTATATTGGAATGTCAGTCAACCTGCGCAGGATCTATGCCATTTAATTACAAACTAAAAGCGCCATCTTTCCAGTGTGGTCCAACTATTTTTTGACATTAAACACCTCATTACACAAACTATTTATTTTGTGGTTGATTTTCTAAAATAAAGTTTTAGGTAGAGTAGTATAGAATTGTATTTTCTATTGTATTTGGTATATTGTAACTAGATTCCTTTTTATTGTAAGTACCTATGAAATATTCATAACCAGTGGTTGGTTGTGAGGTCACCTCATACAGGTTTCATCTGCAAACTAGTAACTTGCATGCATGGTGCGGTAGCATTATGCTGAGGTGGAACCCTTTGGCCTGCTCCGTTACAGCGTAGAGCACGCACTTGGTAGCTGACCCACCCACTTACCTAGCTTATTTTTCAATTATGTATTCAGTCTGTGAGTTAGGTAGGTAGGTATCTACTATTTTATATTTTGCTTTTTTTGTTCTGTTCTGTGTTGTATCTCTGTTGTGTCAATAAATGTCTCTCTATCTCTATCTATCTATCTTTACTGTGTTAGCGCTCTAATCTGACGTGACTATTGTGATACTCACCTCAGGGTCTAGTTTAGGTGCCGGTGCGATTTCCACGACCTTCTGGTGCCGCCTTTGAACAGAGCAGTCTCGCTCGTACAAATGGACTACGTTGCCCGCTTTGTCACCTGTAAGAAATGTCAATAGGAATTTGAAGCCTGTCCTACCATTTCACACCTAAACAGCTGAATGGATCTTTCCGGAAATTTTGCAAGGAGATAGATGGGATCCCGGGAAGGACGTATTATGCTACTTTGTATCCCGGAAAATCAGCTATCACACTATAATATTATAAATGCGAAAGTTTGGATGTTTACATGTATGGATATTTGTTACCTCTTCACGCCAAAACTATTAATCGGATCGAGCTGAAATTTTGCGTACAGATAGTTCTAGGCATGGAATAAAAAATAGGCTACTTTTAATCTCAAAAATCAGTTCCCATGGGATAGAAACAACCTTAACCCCAGTAACCCCAGTCCATATAAGCAACGCGTGCGAAGCTAGTTAAAAGTAAAAAATAATCATACCAAGCAGCTGAACTTCAATATGCCTTGGTCTCTCGATGAATCTCTCAATGAACATGGATCCATTGCCGAATGCGTTCAGTGCTTCTGAAGAGGCGATGTCGAAAGACGACTCCACCTCACTCATTTCGCGGACCACTCGCATACCGCGACCACCGCCGCCGTATGCCGCCTGGAAATGAAAACAGAATGTAAAGTAACAGTTAAAATTAATATTATTAGGTTTTTAAAATGTTATCTGCAGCATTCTCTTTTATCTATGTTTACTAAAATTCTAATAATTTTTTTCTGTAAGATATGCAGATGCTTATTCTTACCCCATATTATTATGCAATAACTTAGCCACGCATGTGCGTATGCATAAGATGCGGTTAATGCAGTTTTAATATCTGTGCATTTATTTAGCTCGTAGAGCGCGGTTGTGAATTTAGATACTATTAGATATTTACCAGCCACTTTATCTATATGATTTTTCCAATTTAGGTAAGTATCAATTTAGACAAGTAAGTTCGACTGACAATCAAATAGTCATCTAATATAGCTTTACCGATTCGATTTTTTATGACAATCGATTTTGTTTATGAAGAAGTTGTAATCGATTTTGTAATTTTTGCGCAATATTTAGTATTATTTTACAGACATTACTCAGGCGTCTGAATGACTTTATTATTGGAATCAGAATATTCAATAGAAGAAAAAAGTATTATTTTTGTTGTCTTAATTGCTACTTGCTTCACGATAAAAAGTAAGACAGATTGAGTTTATGTGGTAAACTTTAAAATTTATACTATTTTCAATACTTTTTTATGGTAAAATCATCTAGAATAACCTTCAGCTCGATAAAATCGATACTTTCGTAAGTCCCCATATTTTTCGAGTCGACAGATTCTCGTCTCTATCTGTCAAAACTGTAAGTGTCTATGAAATACTTCATTTCATTCAGTCTTCATTCACTCACCTGTCAACAATTAGGGAACTTCATAGTCGTGCATATACCAAACAGAAAATAAAATCGTGGACAATAAGCAGCGACATTTTTAGTGCTATGAAATTAGTTTTATTACACCAATGTCATTTGCTTGTTTAGTATTCAAATGGCATAAAAAAAAACAACTAATACTGACTTTACTATGCTCTTCTCACCCTCTTGACTGACCCTTTTGGGTTCACTACGGGCAGCGCAGGAACGGGTGAGTAGCCCCCGCCCAGGGTGGGCGGTGACTGCCTACTTGTTATTAGGGCTTGTGCACTGGTGGTAGGTAGGTGTCTATTTTAGGTATTGTGTTTATTTTTGGTTGTTTTCCTTTTGCTTTAATTATTTTTTTCCTTATGTATACCAAAATACTGTTTTTGTTGATTTGTTATGTTTTCATGTCCTGTTTGTGTGTGAACTTAATAAAACATTCTTCTATCTATCTTTTCAACAGACTTTGCGTAGATTTTACCTTGAATATAACTGGAAGGCCATGTTTCTCGCAGAAGGCCTTGGCCTCTTCTTTCGTGGTCACTGGTCCATCGGTACCTGGGACGATTGGAACCTCTGCAATCAAAAGAAAAATGTTTACTGTGACATTGTTGTAGCGTAAGTGCCCAGGTCGCCGAGTAGCCGGCGCCGGGTACCGAGCGGCGAATTGTATGCAAATGATGCCACTACGTGTGAAAGCTATATAACATGCCCATACACTTCGTCACCGACTACCCGGAAACCGGGACGTATGAAAAGGCACTAAATCTGTAATTTTTTTGCTGTGTAAATAATTTTTTCAGTGGTTGTGATTTTGATAAAAGCCATCAGAACTTTATGAAGTTCTCCGTAAGCGACTCTCTCACAGAAACCGGACATTGACAGTCCAGTAAAAATAAATTTCAGGTCGCATAAAAGACACATGAGAAAAAAGTTGTGAAAACATTTCTTTACATTTTAAAGACCACGTCTGCGCTGATTTGACAGTTATCCGACAGAGAGATCATGTATGGTGGTTGAGCTATAAATTGGCCAATATACCTCTATGTGGACGGGCCATAACATACATACTTGCATCAATAGCAGCTTTCCTTGCGGCGACCTTGTCACCCATCTGATGGACGACCTTCGGGTGAGGCCCCACGAAGCGAAGGCCTGCGTCGATGATGGCTTGAGCGAAGTCCGCCCTAAAATAATAATTATATGTATGTGAAATTCTCGTCTCAAAAACCGCGAAAAACCCTATTTTGTAGGTAACACTTTCATTACCCACGACGCATATGTGCATCTAGCATACCTACTAGTTGCGGCCCGCCTACGCGCTTCTGCGGGTCGCGTCGCATAGGCTGGGCAGTGAATGCGTCAATGCCACCATCAGTCACACCATCTTAGATCCTTCGTTTTAAAATCCGACATTGAATATAAATTCAGTTCAGTGAAATTTCGTGATATTATCAGAAATATTTTATTTTGACTCTGTCGTGAGTGTATGTAGGTGTGGTAGTTTATCGATGTAAATATTCGTCCTATCAGTTCTTGCATTGGCACATTAGATACGAAATCTTTTCCTATTACTAATTTCTCTTACCGTTCTGATAGAAGCCCATAGCCAGGATGGACAGCGTCCACGTTATTTTCCTTGGCAACTCTGATGATCTCTGGAATACTGAGGTATGCTGCCACTGGTGCTAGGCCTTTTCCGACTACGTATGACTCGTCGGCTTTTTGTCTGTAATGAATGATTGATAAGGCACATTTTAGAATAGCAAAGTTTATAACATCAGAACATCCATCAAGCACAAGGGACAGGAAACTGGAAGAAATGGAGATAGATCTTTGCCCTGCAGAAGGTTAAGGCGGGCTAAAAATCCTAATCCTACAAATATTATCAAGGCGAAAGTTTAGGCGAAGACAACGCCAAAACGACCGGATCAAGCGGAAATATCCCAAGCATGAAATTCATGAAAGTTTTACGTCTGAAATAACATACCAGGCTACTTTTTACGTTGGAAAAACGCGTGCAATGCCGGGGACAGAATTATGTGGGAATTGTTTAATTTATTGCCTACTTAAATAATACAGTTTATTACATGACGTCGCCAATTGCTCGTAAAAGGATAGGTATTTTTTATCATAAATACCTAAATATATTCAATGTATGACCGGTTACTTGATGGGCGTGGGTAGATTTTACGTTTATTATTTTAATCGACGTCTGTCAGATGTTTTGTTTTATTTTGTGGCTTCACAAAGACAAAAGCTCGATAAATCTACGTAATAACGGAATAGTAATTCTGTTTTATGCTGTTATTTTATTACGTGGCAAATATTTATCCATTGGAGGAATTTGCAATAATATTATTATTCACTTCATTTATTTTAAATCTCGTTATAAAATACATTTTTTACTATAGAAAATAAAATATTATTTTTTTTTTTTTATTTTACAAATGGACTAACAGTTAAAAATAATAATTAATAATTAATTACCACATATACAGTTGGTTTTGAGATTAAGAGGTAACAAATTTCTACCTGATTTTACAAGGCATAAAGACACGAGAAATTGTCATAAGATAAGTATATCTTGGCTACTTGCACGTGAATTATTTATTGTTTAATTTCTGATAATTTTTAAGCAACGTGTTTTCTGCTTCCATCTCCCATCACACCCATCACTTTAGCATTTACTCCTAAAACTCCTAGGCCAAAGACGGATGGGAAGGACTGTGTGAAAGACGATGGTAAGTAAGGTGTGAGTTAGGCTGGTTTTAGTATCACGCTGACCATTGGCGCTGATAGGTCAATATGTATGGTAGCTATAAGTATTTTAGAATAACGCCGACCACTCTGCGTAAGAAGCTTCAGCGCTGAGCGGTGCGCGGCCGTACGCGCTGCGCGCCAGCGTCAAAAGCGTGCCCAATGGTTCATGTAAAGATACACACTGCTATTGCGTCGCTCGCTCGTTTCTTTCCGAACTTGGCTGACGCTCTATCGTGCTGTACGTCTCGATATTTGTGGTAGAAAAATATTACTGGTACCTGTGCATCTGCAGTTTGTCCTGCTCGCTGTAAATAGCGACGGACCTGATCCCTAGCTCGGTACATGCTCGGAACACTCGAATGGCGATTTCACCCCGGTTCGCGACTAGAAGGCTTCTGATTGGTTTGTACTCCACTTTCTTCGTGTCCTGAAAATGACTTTACTTAAGGTTTTTCGGATGTTGCTGTTATCCTAATGAACTCTACACACCGCAACCCGCCGACATAGCCCAGCGGGTTGGTGCGAGATTTCTGTCTATTTGAGAGAGATTGCATTGTAGGTAGCCGGCAGCGTTTTGTCAGCAGGCCGCTACTTCCTTGCTTAGAAGTAGCAACTGTTTTTCTTTACAAGAAAAGTAAATCGCGAGAATGTTCAAACTATCGGATGTAGGCCTACCTACTAACACCCTCAAATTGAGTTTTCGAAAGAATACAATTGTACCGGACTGGCGGAAAACTGGCAAACCAGACACATATTGCCAATAACAAAGAAGTCAAGTCGCAATCGTTTTTTATTATGATTAATGGGGTAAGACTATGTACCTACACATTAGGCGTTTTGAAGCGCGCTTTGTTAACGCAGCGCAGCCAAAGTCGGCACGATTGCCTTCAGTTTTTCTTCCTTTTGTCTTTTGTTTTAGTTCTGGGCAACCAAAAAACAAACTACTGCTAACTGCTTTCAGAGACAGCGTGGCATAATACACATGGGCAGAGTCATGGCGAGCTTTGACTCGCTAAGCTTGTACCTACCTACAGGCAGTGATTTTATTTTATTTTGTTCGAATTGAAATTAAATAAAACACATGACATTACTGATGACTCGGTCAACTTGAGAACGGATCATTACACTGTAAAACTGTAAAAGTTTATCCAACTGTGATGGATTATTGGAATATTTGATTGGATAACCATATACTTGGATTTACTATATGGTTTGCCATATAAATACAGTTTTTTTATAAACTAGCGAGGTAGTTTAAGTTTACATAGCTAAAGGGTTTGAAGAGTCGAGCCTCACAAATCCTACCAATAAACGCCGCACTCTGTTATCATTAGCCAATCATTACTAATCAGTTTATCATAGTTTGATGATAAGCAGATTAAGTGCACTTGGCAATCGTTATTGGAGATTGCACGATGAGAGTATTTGAATGGGCAAAATTTACTATTAAACATGATTAATTAGGTACTCGCGGATACAATCTTAAGCCATTTGTGCGAATAGGATTTCGCCTTCGTAGGAGCGGGACAGAACATACCTTTTTGGACGGGCGTAAGCGCTAAAATCAAATTATTGCTTATTACACGCAAACTACACACCTATTATTTTCTATTTTAATTTATGACACTGGCTCAGAAGAATCAGATACTTAGTAATAAAATAACCTACGAATCAAAACATACCTAAGTGGTAATAGACCGCAGGGTTCCTGAAATCTTGATCAAATTAGGTGCGAAACAGTGCACTATCATGATTTTTATTCTATTTTTTTTTCTCAATCGTATATTGAAACATTAGAGGATCCAAAAAATTATGTAGAATTTTGTGTATTTCAAGTTTTTTACCACGGGGTTTCTTACCATGAGTACCTATTTAGATCTCGGTTTAGTTTGATTAACAAATCTGCTAGGGAGCCCTACTATCAAATTTTGCGGTTTTTGATAATAGTTCGTATTATTCTCACTAATTCTTGACGGGTCCTAATGTCCTGAGTCTTTCTAGTTTTTAAATGAACTTATTCGCCTTTCCTTTAACTGACAGTGCTTGCGAAGTGTTGTACATTTCACAATTTAGAATCATAGAATGGAATAATCCGTAAAGGCACAGGATTCCTAAGTATAGTGTGATTTTTTTACTAGGACAGTATGGACATCCATAACCAGAGACGTACAAGTACACTTTCCGAGGGAACAGCAGCTTTAAAAAAAAAAACATTTTCAAATAAAAAAGGGCTGATGTTTCCGAAAAAAGTGTACCCGCACTGCCTCTTGTTATAGGTGCCCCCATACTGTACCAGAAAAAATAACACTAGGTATCATTACGTTAAGACCATATTGTTATCGTACCCAAGTACGGCATTGACCAAACCCTTCTACTGGTAATGGTAACTCGATTGCGCCACACCCTTACTCGTAAACTCATACATCAGAGTGTCACAAGAATAAACAAAAATTAAGAATAATAATATTCTAAACAAACACTGTGTTTATTTAGTTAGAGTATAACTGAACCGATGTTTCCCCATATAAAATAAAATAAAAAAAGTTATGCGCTCGAAGGTACTCTACCCACTCAATATGAAGCACCTAGCAAATTGAAGCAGTTCAATATCTCTGACTTAATTAAAGACCGATGTGGCGCGGCGGGCGAAAGTCCGCCTGCGACGCAGGAGGTTGCGGGTTCGATTCCCGCCTTGGGACAAATGTTTGTAGGATCTGCAAATATTTGTTCCGGGTGTTCTGGGTATTTTCTATGTATGATAAAAATATCTTTGTAATGTATTGTATAAAGTAAGTATATCAGTTATCTAGTACCCATAACACACGCTCTGCTTAGCTTGGGGCTAGATGATGCTGCGTGGATAGTCCAGCATTATTTATAATTTGTTTATTTATACTTCATTCATTTATTAAGATAGTTTTGTAATAGGATTTTTACGAAGGAAATTACGGATTAATCAGATAAAATCTGAGATTGCGACTCTGCTTCCGAACATAAAAAAAAATATGAAACTAAGATTTTAGATTCAGAGACATTATCAGAAACGCTCTACTATTGCTTATTTGCAGTCTAAACACACACAGGTGCAATGCAAAGTTAGGTCAGAAGTCAGAAGCCATAAACTTTATTTCTTTTGGCTTACAAAATAATAACTTACACAAGGCAAAATGTATACTTACTAAATTATTATAAAATAAGAAATAAAGAATTATTGATTTTATTTTAACTTCAATTTTAATTTAATATTGTAGGTGGGTAGGTAATGTAATGATCTTCGTAAATGTTATCCCTAACGAATCAATTATAATTGGTCAAGTGACCACAAACATCGTTTGTATTGTTAGATTTGACAGCCAGCATGTAGCCTCGCTATAATACCTCGGCCAACACGTAAATACGCGATTACTTTACTCACTACAACCCTTTCGACTCTTTTTTAACAAGGCAATCTACATTTTAATATTTATGTTGGATACATGCAATAAGTGCCTTTAACTTACCGAGCTTGCTGTCCGGCTTTTTGATACACTCCATGCTTGAAACTGTGACGCAGAAGCCCGCAGTGCAAAACGTGCTTTTAAAATCTGCATTCTCACTTAAACTTAAAAAACTAATAATAAACAAGGTAACAGTTATTTTTGGCACAACTACAATTGTTGGCACCGAGGCATT